>CM060194.1:4457835-5183002 GCA_030549335.1 Pontederia crassipes | reverse complement strand
AAGGTTTAAGTTGACATAAGTTTATGTTCCTGTAATATCAAATGTGTCACTCATACCTTGTATAATTCGTCACTCTTTGATAGTTCGTCCATGTGTCTTATGAACACTTGCCTCAGAAATATGTCTCCACTATCGACCATATAATAACCTTGTTTTACATGATCTTATGCTCCATTTTTTCCAACTTGCAGGATATCAAGGCCATCGACAATTAAAATGGCAACAAGAAAATTTTACGTCGTGTACGAAGGTTGCAAACCCGAAGTGTATGACAACTGGGCCGATTGTCAAACGCAGGTATTGGGTTATCGCTATTGTGCAAATAAGAAGTTTGATATCTATAATGCAGCCAACTTCATTGCACAAATACTTTAGTACACGTTCTTACGATCCATCTACTATTGAGCCACAATATTGAATGTGTGTAGACATTTTGAACTTACCGGAAGGATGTGTACTTTTATTTCATTATGATGGGTTTTTTTCCTAATCAGTGAAGCAAATTGAATGTTTAGTTAATTCATCATGTCTACTCAAATTTTTGTACTTCACTGTGTGCCGCAGATTTTTTTAATACATGAGATTTTGTTGCTCGTTCAGCTGGTTCCTTTATTCCATTTTTTTGTCTACGACTCAAAGCCGGTTCCTTTTTTTGGTACATGAGATTGTGTTACATGAGATTTGTGCTAAGTTCTTTCTAGTTTTCTCACGACGTAAGAGCGCTTCCGAGCGGTGTTTTTTTTTTGCACGCTGGCTGCTGGGAATTTCATCCAAACAACACTAGGAACTTGGCAGTCGTAATACCGTCAAATCAACTTAAAAGTATTCAGTTGATTGTGAATTTCGCCAAACAACGATTTAACACTTACGCATCATATCATGAAAGTTCTAAGAATGGTTCCACCACTACCAAACACAGCCGAGAGAAAAAGGTCGTCGTTTGTTTTGTCATAAGAAACCTATTTTCATTTTCTCGTAACTTAATTTCTTGCAAGAATATAAGTACGAAGATATTTATTGATAATCTTTTGTGTAAAGTTGAATATTGTTGAAGTAGGAATGTTTCGAACATAAAAGCGGACAAAAAGCACAACATAATTCACATTACAGGACGCACGCACACAATTCTGCAGACATGAACAAAAAGGTAATACGCAGATCAAGTATCAATTATGGGTCATCCTGCAATGTTATTTTACCTCTGATAGGTGTACGACTGCGTGGGACTGAAATGTTCGGTAAGACATCTCTTGGACCATAACTGTAAGGCGCACCTGAAACTGAAAGGGAGCTTTTACAGCATGGCCATCAGCGCCTAATTGTTATTTTTTGCTGCAGTGATGCCCCTAACATTGCCAGTCAGGCCAAATGGGCTATCTAGAATATATGGAAATAGTGTATCTTAGAATTCACCATGAGGCCAAGAACGGAATTACTCAAATAATTGCCAGCAGATCACATTGAAAAAAAATCAAAATGAATCTGACATCTCATCAATAGGCTGTTAATTTCGAATATTCAACACATCATTTTTAAACCACTATTACAAGAAAGTTTGGGAAATGGAACATGTTGATGCAGTAGACAGGCTTTGATATCATCAGAAACTACACCTGGTTCAAAAAGCTGTACATTTTGGATCCTGATGAAAATATTTTGAGATAGTGAATTTAACACGAACAACAAGGAGATAAGAGGAAACATCATATGCTTGGTAGCTGTTATTTTCCACCACCAAAGACTTCCAGCTCTTTTCCTCTGGTTCTTCTGTGTATCTTGCTGTGTCTTTCGAGTTCCGTCAAATTGCCAATAGCTTCTGGTTTCTGTGTCCTAATGAAAACATGCGAAACGCCATTATGTTGATTCTCTTTGTTTGTACTCCTTTTTGCAGTGTCCTTATTTGCAGCATCAATCAAACCTCGTAATTTGGTAAAAGCACCGCGAGAATCTTCTCTTGGTTCAAAGATTGATGAAGCAAATGACTCATCTGCGACGAAAGATAATGGCCCATTATTGGACATATCCAATGGGACACCAACTGCTCCATCCTGGTGAGGTGGTGGGAACTTCTCACTTTTGCTTGTCACATTTACTCTTGTCATCAACCTCCGTCTCTGGAAATCGTAGATAATTTTCAATTAGAACACTGGTCTGATATCATTTTCATGGCGGTTCAAGATTATCCTAATAGTATCTTTTGTTAACTCATCACGAATAAATTTCCTATGTTTTTTAATAATTCGCTCATGTTAGTGTATGTTTTCAAGTTGTATTCCTCCACACATCTAATGGAGAAGACAGATTTGTCATTAGTATGAAGGGAACATGTCATAACATACTCCTCTAATCCGAGTTACTTACCCGGACTTCATTATTAGACTACCCAACGGTGGCTTTTGCTGCAGGGGCTCTATGGAAGCCCTTCTCACCAGTCCTCATAGCCAAGGACTGGGATTTAACATGTGGCTTACTCAAGTGTAGGAACTGGTTAATGGTCTGCCAAATTTTGGATCAAAAGTAACTGTGCGACACTATCTGACGTTCTATCGGATGAAGGAAATTTGCCCTTGGAAAACTAGGAACATTATGATTGATGTCTGACCCACAATCAAGAAGTTTTGTACTTTGAGGCTAAACACATTTTTAGACAGCCCCTAACAACTTAGGTAATCTAGCTTGGGCCTCAATTTTTGATATCTTGTGAAAGGAGATGCAGCCTTCTTTGGTTTCTGTATTGAGATATTTCATATTAGTCCTTGGTTTTCTTACATTGACTCATTGTTGAAGGAAATTTAGAGCACTCATATTAGCTTACATGCTCCTTTCAAGTAATTATGTTATAATATGGGTTTTAAACCCATTCAAATAGGAAAGAAATTTTCAATGAGCTTTTGTACCTACTAGGATTTGAAATATGAGAATAAGATACTTATCTTACTAATCACACAGTATGCACCAGTAATTGATGAACAATACCTCTACTGTTACGCAAAAGTCATACAAAATTTCAGAGGTATGTGGCTTACTACCTCAAGAATGAGGTAATATACCATGTGCAAAGCCTGCCACATGGGCTCCTGATTTGCAAATGTGTCTAGTGCATATATGGTTCATGTGGACATCAAACAGTTGTGAATGTGCTTGTATGGATGTGTCAACGTGAGCACAGTGAAAGCTCATGTGTGATGCTAGGGGTGCTTTCCTTCGTCTCAACACTAATGTTGAAAATATCTCAAACTTTGAATCAACTATCAATCAATCTAAAAGCTTAATTATGATCAAGTTTCTGCAAGGATACAGGTGCTCTAGTGATTGATTTGTCAACTTGTGTTTTCCATAAACCGGCGTACATTAGCTTTTTATTTACTTTTTATGCTTGACAAGGTGCTCTAGTGATTGATTTGTCAACTTGTGTTTTCCGTAAACCGGTGTACATTAGCTTTTTATTTACTTTTTATGGTTGACATGGAGTCATATGTCAAAAAGAAAAAAAAAAGAGATTGCAATGACGTACATCCAAGTTAATCTTGAGTTCTGCATTAGCCTCTGGTGCCGGGACTGCTCTACTCCGTCGTTTATGGGTACCTTGCTTCCTTGTTACTTCAGCCTTGCCTTTCCGATCAGCTGTTTTTTGCCTGTACAGAGCCAAAAATTAAAACATCCATTTACAGGCCAAAAATCCATTGACAGATGCAACATAAAACTATACAGTTATTGGCAGGAATAGCACTTCCATCACCTTCTAGCCTTCTCATCCCTTAATTTTGCATCCATTTCTTTGCTCGGAGGGTACTGAGGCAAGCTGGAGGGATCGCAAGCATAAGGCTCTGTGCCAAAGAACTGCGTTGGAAGAAACATCAGTTCTCTCGTTTTACACTAAGTAGTTATGGCTCACATTTTTTTCTTACACTAATTTGTGAATAACCAGCATCAAAAGTCAGTGAGGTACATTTGATAATCAACATCAACAAACTTACAGTAAAACAAACAACAATGAACTCTTATCAAAAGCACTCACTGAACTGCACAGAGCAGCAGCTGCTGTGCCTCTTTCTTCCGGGTCTATTGAGAGAAGAGTGTCAATAAGAGCAAAAGAGGATTGTGGATAATCCTTGAACATTTCAGATATACAACGCTTGTAATTTTGTTGTGGTTTGACAATAGTTGCATGTGGTAACTTGTTCTTTTTCCAGTATTTCTCCGGAGGAGAACCACATAACTTGAATATCTTGTGCAATTGTTCCACCTGAATGAGCATAGAAGCAATTATTGAAAATCACGTGCCTATATATGTTCAAGGCACAAAATCACAATAACAATCAAAATAAATTGAAGCACCAACATCTAGCAACAAGCAATGGATCTGCAACATACATGTTGCAAGGAATTTGTTGAAATGCAAGGTTTTTACTTAACATTAATATATGATTCTGCTAACTAAGATAAAAAAGTTACTGATCCTTGCTTCAGGCGATCACAAATTGAAATATAGGACAAAATATGATGTGTGAACTTTAAAACTTAAATATAATGTGGCAATCTGCGTGGAGACACAAAAATACTTCAATATGACTACACAAAACACTGGATGTACCTCTGTCCGTCCTGGAAGTATTGGCTTCCCAAGAAGCAATTCTGCTAAAATGCAACCAGCACTCCAGAGGTCAATGCCGACTCCATAGTGAGTGGCACCTAGCAAGAGTTCCGGAGCACGATACCACAAGGTGACAACACGACTAGTCATGGGTTGCTTATTATCAGGATCAAATGTAGAAGCCAATCCAAAATCAGCTATCTTAAGTATCCCTTCATTGTCTATTAGCAGATTTGATCCCTTGATATCACGATGCAGAACGCCGTTGCTATGGCAGTGTGCAAGACCGGATAGTAGTTGTTTCATGTAGCATTTAACCTGTTACATATCACAGAAGACATTGACTTTCAAAAAAGAAAGAAGAATACACTGTACTAAAGTTATTTGGAAGAAAAGCTGCAACATTTCATAAGAAGAGTAATACTGCACAATTGTTATATCAACTCTTACTAGAATAAAGCTTGGACATTGTATAGCAATTTAAAGTGGTAGATTAGTGACAATTGTGTCTCGAAGAAAAGTGTTATGTTGATAACATTCTAATAGTAGCTAGAAACTTGGCGAGATTATAAAATATGTTGTAATAGATACGAGTTTTTATAATCAATAAAAAATGGATGCGAGCACTCACATCCTTTATCTTCTCCAAAAAAAAAAAAAGAGTCTCTCGTAGAAATCCAAGATATCAGATGTTTATGTGAGGCTCTAACTGTAAAATAGCAATTGCCTATCAATTTATTAATACTTCCGTGAAGAACAAAATCGGCAAGCAAGTCAGTTGAACGAGAAAACTCGACTGATAGAACAGTAGAACGGATATTGACGAGCAGGGTGTTTGGTTTCAGGAATGAAGCTATCTGTCTCCATGTAAAAGAAGCAAAGTTTCACTTATAGATAAAAGCAAATCAGGGCAAAGTTTGAGCTTTCGGACCTGCGCTTCAGAGAACTCGACACCGGGCGCTGCGACGAGTCCCGCAAGGTCGTGCTCCATGTACTCGAAGATGAGATATAGCGCCGGTGAGACGCGGGATATGACGAGGCCCTCGAGCTTAACGACGTTGGGGTGGTCGAGGCGCCGGAGCACGGAGATCTCCCTGGCCATGAACCGCACGCTCTCCGGCTCGATGGCTTCGAACCGGACCTTCTTCAGCGCCACCACCCGACCCGTCTCCATGTCCCTCGCCTTGTACACGTTGCTGTACGTCCCCGACCCAATCTAAACAACCACAAAAATCGAAACTTTTCCTCAAGAATTGCGTACAAAACCCCCGATTCTTGAAGCAGATGAGATGACTCACCTTGGAGAGCTTCTGGAAAGAGTCGGCCCGGCGCGGGGTCCATCCCTGGAGCGCGTCGCCGGCGACAGCCATGAGCCACGCTGGCCATCCGGCGGGGTTCTTGGCAGGGACGGAAAACGGTGGGGGGAAAACGGCGCTATCAGCGGCCGCGACGGAGGAGCGATCGTCGCCTGAGACGGAGTGCGCTGTCTTCGGTAGGTCGCCAGTCACGGCACTCTTGCCGAAGACGCAACCCATTGGTCCAGTCCAGCAGCTACATGGAGGCGGGAAGCGGTTTCACGGCCAAGTGGATGGAAACGGGAAGTGGCATCCAGGAGCGCGACTTAGCCCGCCGGCGGCGTTATCAGAGAGGAGCAACAAAGCGGCTTGCCGGATTCTGAAAGAACGAACCAAAAAAATCGCGTCTTCGGAGTCGGTCATTGAGTGAAAACTCAGACGAGACCGTCAAATAAGAAGACCCCAACTTGCTGATTATTGCAGAATTGACACTGATGCTGACAAAAAAGAATAAAAATATTTAATTAATATTAATTAAGGGATCAAGCTTCACATAATCCTTATTTAAAAAAATTATCAAACTTATTTTATCAACTCGAATTTAATTACTGATCAAAACTAAAATATTGCGAATTAAAAGACAGGGATTGGATAGAGATATCAAGAAGCAAAGATAATACCTTTGAGATTTAGTTAAAATATGTTATTGTGATCGTATAGTTGTTTATTGTGATCAGATGGTTGTTTAATCCTCCTAGCTGAGATAGGGTTGTTATGATTGAAGTATAGAAGAATGAAACTTACTTCGTTATCCAAGATGACATTATTATTACGAGAGAGAGAGAGAGACGCCTTAAAAGGTGGCAAGATTGGCGTACTCTTCGTTCCCCACCGAAAAGATCATGATTTAGCTCAGTACATGTCCTCCGAAGACATGGGGGTCCCTGTATGTTCTCTTTTTTTTTTCACTCACTGTCCAAACTACAAATTATCAAGAAGACTAGTCATAATATAATCGAGTTCATAACTTAAAATGAGACCACCTAATAATTTGAATTATTATCATCATAAAAAAAGTCACATTATCCCTAGACCAATGCAAAAGAAAAAAAGACAAGAATTGAACTTATGCTTTTATTCTGAAATTAAAGATCAATTATTGCTTGAATAATTAATCATCATTTTTTTTCTTAAATAATTTTGATCTTTTAGATGGTGACAAACATTCTGTAGTAGTGGAGCTCGGAAACAGGCAGAAGGGTAGTTTCGTATTTCTCGTGCTCATCGAGGGGTTATTTACTATATGTGCGTTCAAACTAAACAAGTCGAAGCAGTAAAAAAAAAGTCAACCGGCGACAGGACACGGCGCTCAGTGGCTGGGAGAGATTTGGGAAGGAACTGGAGAGAGAAATAGACTCTCCTTATGTTCGCCACGTGTCCTGCCTTATTAAATGCCACTGACCCGGCATTCATTTCTCTCACCCGTTTCCACCTCCCTCTCTTTTCCTTCACCTCCCTGCTCCAACTGTCCCCCCGGGTTAAATTTAACTGCCCCTCCCTGCCCCACATCACCAAACTGCAGCGAATTCACGAAATAAAACTCAGACATATTAATTCATTCACCACTCTCTCTCTCTCTCTCTCAACCAAAAAAAAAACAAATATATATTGTGTTTGCTTGTTTTATAGGATCGCGAGGTTAAATACATAATAATAAAAACAATAAGGCATGGAGCAGTGGCCATGGTTTGCTGTTAGTTGTGTTCCATGTTAATTAAGACACTGTAGAATCAGATGGCAGCAGGAATTGCTCAGCAAGTGGGATCTCTGCAGGAATGACAGCTGAACAGTAACTTTGATTGCCAGAGAATTTTGCAGGGAAGGCGAGTTGTGTGTTGAAAGCTGATTCAAAGTAACTGCTGGTTTTTGGTTTCTTATTTGTACCACTTCATGCTGCTCCTGGGTTTTCTGCAGTTGCAGCTTAACATTGGACTACTGAAACTAATGAATTTTTTTTTTGCTTTATCACCTTCAGTGTTAACAGAGAAAAAAGTTTAAAGTGTGCATCTTCATTGAAAGCAAGAAAGAAATAATTGACAGATTTTACATGAATGTATTTACGGTGAGGTAAAAAAAAAGATGTAAATAGTTTGGATTCAGAGAATTGGATGAGTTGTGATTCTGCAGTGATTTATCCCCTGCGCTCTCTCTCACTCCCATCGGTGGAGATATGTATATGCCAACTTCCTCTTGTCATTGCTAGATGAGAGAATAACTAGCAAGTTGGTCTAATTCATGATGATACCACAATGTCAAATCCGTGTGATCATTTTTGGATCCTACTGACAACTATTAGAAAGATTTTTTTCTCTGTCTCCTTTCCTTTTCATTTCTCAGGAGTACTAAAAGACAGAGACTTTTATTCATACTAAATTTATGCAGCATTTAAAAGTCTCCATTCAAAAGTTGGTTCAACAATTTGGAGCAAGAGGAAGTATAAAAATCCTTCCTTTTTATACTTATTTAATTTCTTCTCGCCGTGTATAAGCAGATCATCTACATCTGCAGAAAGGAACAGCAAACTACTTTTAGCAGCTTATTCTATTCTCGTACTGTGCATTCCTCATTGATCAACTTCATGAAGTCAATTGTGACAGCACTCGTGCGAAACGTTAGTTGAAATTAGTGCTCATGCCATCCAATGGTAAATTTTTATCAGTTTAACAGAAACAGCAGATCATGGTGGAGAGGGATCTTAAGATGATGTAATGTAAATAATTCAGGAACTTGATGTGTAAAATGCTGAACTGTCATGGATAAATAGCAGGGGAAAACGAGATGGTAATTGCAAGATTGTTCTTGCTGGATGGACATCGTTGTATTTTAGTTGCTGCAGACTTGCAGCCTTTTTCAGAAGATGCATGACAAACTCTCCTGGCTTTATAGGATTTAGACAAACAAATCACCCAGTAATAATTACTAGAAAACAAACGTTTAGGTAATAATTGCAACCAAAAATTAGATCTTGTTTTATTGTAGACGGCGTCCTTTGAGAGATTGAGGGCAGAAACAGTGTGGCTTCAGAACAAAAAAAAAAAAAGTTAGCAGAGGGGAAAAAATTGGGAAGCCGCTCTATCAGAGCCAGGTTTCGATCCTGGGACCTGTGGGTTATGGGCCCACCACGCTTCCGCTGCGCCACTCTGATTTGTTGAGTGCAATGGAAACCAAAAACTTAAATAGCATCTATAGTCTCGAGGTGATCTAATTATGCAACGATCACCGATTTGGATCCCAAATCCGCAAGAACAATTCTATTCCTAACCTTTGTTTCATCGGTTTCACAGAGTTGCCCTGCACCAAAATCGTCCGTGTGAATCAGTTGGATGGTCATTTTTCTCGCGTCGATAAGTTTGCCTCCTCTTGATGACCACGCAAAGATGTTAAATTGCTCTCTTTAATTCCACCAAAATTACCCTTCTTTGTCATCATCACTTGATGACTTGTTTGCAGCTGTAATTATGCAATTTGTAATCTTCCCAACAGAAATATGCTCCTCGTACTTCTGTAAAAAAACAGAGAGAAAACTCACGTACTGTTTCATTTCCTTGCTTCGAATAAATACCATGCTCCCGTGACAGAGTGGCCGGAGTTCAGATCAGCAGCACTGTTTAGAAGCAGTGCAAGACCCAGACTTGCAGTAACCAATTAGCCATTGCTGCTGCAAGCCTGCAACTGCAGGCTTTGGTCACAGGGTAATAGGAATGTAGGACTGTCTCCTGTGTTAATGGTGTTGCTGGCGAGGCGTTTTGTTCATTTCTTTGTTATTTTTGTAACCAGACATGTGCGGTTGCAGGGGAAGCATTGAACTGGTAGCTTGTTTGATTCGGCTCCATAGTTGCTCTCTGTGCACAATATTCATACCCGTAAGATAATAAAGCTCGATAACAGTTTTGAATTTTGATATATATATATATATATATATATAATATATATATATATATATATATATATATATATATGTTTGATTCGGCTACATAGTTGATATCTGTAAAGTTGATAGTTTGAAGCTGATTTCTTGGTCTGAAAGTTGAATGCCGCTGCAATGGCTGCTTTGTATATGGATTAGTCTTTATGCAGTGAATCTGTGTGGAATGTTATGCTTTTGAAGGGAGTGGCCACAAGTTAACCCAGTGAAAATTTACCGAAGAGAAATGATACAACTACAGATCTCAAATGGACATGTTTGCAACTGTGGCAAACAGACTCTGATTCGAATACTACTTTGTGGACCAAAATCAACTTTGATTGGGTTTCCTGTTTAACAATGTGATGATTACTTGGTTTACCTTTTTAGGTGCTAAAGATGTCTGTAGCTGATCTTGAATCATTACATGCTGTAAAGGCTAAAGGCTAGTCATTTTGGTCCTCTTCTTTTCTGCTTATGTGTTTTGCTTACAATATATATGCTAAGGAATTACTATTTTCTTTATTAACACTTGATGCAGAAGTCAACTGAGATGGTTGGTTGATTTGAAAGGAACATCCATAACTGGATCTCTCAGCTTAGTAAACTACAAAAGACAATAAACTTGGTAATGAATGTACCTTAAAGCCATTGATTATTTTCATCAGGTCAAAAACATATACAATGTTCATTGATATGCTACAATTAATTTAACACTGACATGTTTCAACAGCTTGCTGTAGTGTATCTAGATGTAACAATTGTGCTTCACATACAAGAAAAAGGCAAAAAAATAGAGAAGGGAGAAAGTACAAGGAGCACAATATTTCCACAGTATACACAGATGTCAGTGATGCGAAACTTCTCTTAGAAGAAATTTTATTCTGGCTCGATTTCATCTTCATCATTGGGATGTGCCTTGAGAGTTTGGACCTGAGGCTTATAACTCTCACTGTTCCATGCAGCATCAATCTCTGGAAATTTATAATCATCAGGCTTTATGACGACGGGAACTCCAGAAGCTCTGGCAGAACTTGAGGAGCCGTAAAACATACAAATAACCGTTGTTACTCCAGCAGTAAAATGGCAGCAAGCTGCACTAGGATTGCTCGGTTCACTGGCCTTATCAAGGAAAAGGCTATGGCAATAATGTGCTGCCAACTGACTCCTGTGACATAAATCCTATTTCAATGGTCTCAAATTTAACCATAACAGATGCAAACATTATGGTCAGACTCAGAACAATGTTCATTATTTTCCAGAACCTTGGCATCTAGGTACTTCAACTAGATGAACAACAGAGGCTTCTTGCCACATTCATTTCTCCTGTTACATATTGATCTTAAGCAGTAGTGAGTGTGATAAACAACAGGGCATTCAATCGTCGAAAAAAAACAATGATAATAGTGGTATTATGAAATACTCGTATATGTACGTAATTCATATTCCATGCACCCTTGCAGAAACCTTTGGCAGACGAGCTTCTGGATACAGGGAAACTTCTGTCAATATCTTTCGACCTTTCTGACTATACTACAATGAGAATTATATGAACAGACAGGAAGTATTGACTTTTAGCTTATAAGATGGTTATTAGCATTGACCTTGATCCTCTTATTCTTAATTCCTACTAACCATATTCTGGACCATTCATGCGTCACACCCCAAATATGATATCTTAAACAATGCTTTGCTAGGTTTTGGATGGCATATTAACCTGTAACTGTTTATATAAATGGTATCATAGAAATTCGGTACTCCACTTCTCTTTTGGACTGCTAAAACTGTGCAAATAGCTAACCTCCTCATATACCAAATTTCCTTTTTACAAATAAAGTAGCCATCTCACATTCTAGATCCAAGGCAATTTGCATTTCCACAGCCTGAAACATGGAAAATAAAGGTGAAAATAGATGTCATGCACGCAATAGAGAGAAGCTAGAGGTTCTCATGGATCAACTTAATTAGAAATTACTGTTATATTGGGGCGATATTTGGTGAAAAGTGCTATCTTTAACCAGTTACTTTTCCATGTCATTAACAGATTTATGCCATTGCTTGGATGGACATTGCTTTCATCATGTTCTCGTGCAGTATCTGTCAGATTTTGCCCGTAGTTACAGATTTGGGGAATGAGAAAATGTGGAAAACATTTCAGGAATTGATTAAAGTAAACCCATGATCTATCATCATCTGTATACTTAAATATACCCGGGAAAAATACAAGAGTATCCCGATGCCTTTAGCGACAAATCAACGACAGCCTTATTGGAATCTCTTTGAGCAAATTATAACCAGTTGGTATCTCTGTGTGCTATATATTTTTACTTAACATTACTATGCTGAGAGGATTTGGAAAGTTTTCCATACATATAATGAGAATGAAACTTTTGTCAATTGCTTGCATTAACACAGACGTAATACTTTCTTCTCTAGTGAATCTGTAGAATCCTTAGTCTTAAGTACTAGATTTGCTTCAAACAATGACAGCATTGCCATCATGGGAATGACTGCCAACAATTCATACCAATCCATCGCACGATGACACTATAGATCCGGTCACGATTCACCAACCCGTAGATTCAATCATTCAAATCTGACCTGCCGTCAACATCGAACACAATATCTTGGATCGATACAGTGTCGGGTTCAGTCAATATCTCCACTGATTTGGTTGAACTACGTGATGAATCGCAAAATTGTCGTCAATCTTTTCCATCACCATCAGCATTGCCATTCATCGATCATTTCGGACTGCCAAAGGCAAATAATACTCTTGTTCTTGGATAAAAAGCAGTTAACCAATTCTCAGGCATAACATCGAAGTTTTTGCAGCTACATCAAAGATGTTGTCACCAACTGCATCTTGCATTCCAGTAGTTCATTCTCCAACGTCGACTTCTATGATATCGCTTATTCAGAACAAGAAGGTAATAAAGTTTTCCTGCAGTAACCAATTAATTCCATGCACTCCAAAAAATTTCATTGCTCCAAAAGGATACCAGCTAATAAACAATATCTGAGCTCGTCTTTAAATTCTTTGTTCTAAACATAACCATTACAGGAAAAAAGAGAACAATAACCAAGGTTATGCCTACACACCATAAATATATACAATTTCTGCTTCAAGAAGAGATTTTTATTCATCATTCCGAGCATTTGAAGCATCTGTGGCTTTAACGAAACGGCCCTTAACTCGTTTCCTCATATCAGCTCTCACCTTCCTGGACTGGTATCGGATGTGTTTTTCGTATCTGTAAATAGATTGTAGAAATGAAATTTAAATCAACATAGTGGAGCAAGCAGAAGAGTGAAAGAAAAAGGAGTTTGATCATAACAATAAAACAGTCCATGCCTGCGAGTCTTCCTTTTCTCCTTGTATCGCAACATGGCATTGCCCCTATTCTGAGCCAACAAGTCACTGTCAACCTTATTTGCGTTCACTTTCTCATTGCCGACATTGAGATATGGTTCTCCAAAAGAAATCTCTGTGGTACTGCTAATAGGTCCAGGGTCGTGAGAAGTTTGGCCCCCAGGCCTATCAGTACCCATGGTCCTACTTCTGGAGTTGGATGGCCCTTGCCCTGATGCATCAATTCCATTTTTCTGCCATCTGTTGCTCATGTCCACCTTTTTCAGCTAGCAAAAGAGAACATATACAAAATTTCGAAGCCTGTCAATGATTTTGAACGAGGTCACAAATTTAAAATGTATTAGATTCAATAATTAGAAGTGATAAGAGAAAACAAGGTGAAATATTTGAATGCAAAGACGCGATAATATGCTGCAGAAGAATTCTGCCAATACAAATACATGGAAGAAGTTTCAGGATTGATCTTTAACCCTGGTTATAGGGAAACAAATCAACAATCATAACAGTGCCAAGCAAATTAATGCAAATTAATGAAGGTTATAGGATTATGTGAGAAGAATTATAAAGAAAGTAATTTAAGAAAAAATACTTTTCATGATAAGTCCATTGAGATAACTGAAAGTTTCAGATGTGGTGATTTTGAGATGAACACAAATGGGTAAAAGCATGAATGTCAAATTTGTAACTTTCATGCTTTGTTAAAAGGAATCTGTCTTGCAGGTTGCCAACTAATAAAGGCTACAGTTAACCAAGCTTGTCAACAAACATATAGGTAGAATTGTTTGGGAACTCACGTCCTTGGATGACATCTGGCAAAAATTAGTGGACGAAAGAACCTCATTCACAGAACTGCAAGTTGTCTCATACATTTCGTCCAGAGTATTTGTAGTTCCCAAGGAGTTTTCCTTAAGAAGTTCAGTGTAGCTTTTGATTGTGAAACCAACACAATGTTCACCAAAACCAACTTCAAGTAATGAGCTTTCATCCCTATTCTTCAAACTTCCGGAATTGAAGTCCCATATCTGCCAAACAATCGTGAACATCCAATATGACCATAAGCACATACATCACAAGATGGAAACAATCATATTACGAAATTTAATCCAAATGATGAGTTGGGAAAAAACTAAACTAGGCATACAGGTGAAGAAGACCACAACAACAACAACAAAGTCTTATCCCACTAGGTGGGATCGGCTACATGGATCATACGACGTCATTCCGCTCTATTAGTAATCAAACCTTTCGGTATATTATTCACCAATAGATTTTGCTCAATTAGTTCGTCAAGTGTCCGCCTTGGCCTCCCTCTCCCTCTTTTAATCGGACTCCAGATTATTTGATCTACTCTTCTTACTGGCGCATCTAATGGTCTTCTCTGAACATGACCAAACCATCTCAAACGATTCTCTACCATTTTCTCACTAATAGGAGCCACTCCGACTCGTTCACATATATAGTCATTCATAATCTTATCTAATCTTGTATGACCACACATCCATCTCAACATTCTCATTTCGGCTACCCCCACTTTACGTTCATGTTGTCCCTTCATAGTCCAACATTCACTACTATATAACACTGCTGGTCACAGGTGAAGAAGACCAACAGAGAGAAAATGAAGTACAATGCAAAATGTACTGCTAAAGAGATGATAAAAACTGAATTTTCTGATTGTATCTACCTCTAACTAACGCTAGACTCTCTTGTCAAACATTGTATTGTTTTATCTTGTTTCAATCAATATACTAAGAAAAATAAAGTTCTATGGTATTTCATAATTTGTAGTTACAATGTGTTAAAATTGATTTTAGTATAGAGGATGGACATAAGCAAAAGGTAATATGCAAAGAATTTGTGTAGTGAAACAAGCTTCAAAATAAACAGGTGATGAAACGCCAGAATATGCAAAAGGTAACTCCGCCTATGTTTTATAGCCGGTCCCAAGTCCGGATAAAGGAGGAGGGTTGTGTTAGGTCCCGACAGCCAGCGTAAAATCCTGTCGAATCTCATGAACATGGATCAATGAATATGGTTACTAATAGAGCGGAATGACGTCGTATGATCCATGTAGCCGACCCCACCTAGTGGGATAAGGCTTTGTTGTTGTTGTTGTTATTGTTGATGAAACGCCAGAATGATCACTCTTTAAGCAGAGACCATATTTGGTTTCTGTTTCAGTTGTCTCCGGTAATTGGCAACCTGGCAGAGCTTAACCTCTAGTGCCATGGAAATCAACCAAACATTATTCTGCATATAGATATGATGACCATAAGTTGTGTGGCTGCTAAAACATGTGCTTGAAATTTCCATGCCTGTCATAAACTGTTCCA
Source organism: Pontederia crassipes (assembly GCA_030549335.1). Lineage (NCBI taxonomy): Eukaryota > Viridiplantae > Streptophyta > Magnoliopsida > Commelinales > Pontederiaceae > Pontederia > Pontederia crassipes. The sequence continues at coordinate 5,167,443 of CM060194.1, read as the reverse complement.
TAGAGGGAATAACGTTCTTTCATAAAGAAAGTATTTAGTCAATGATGTCCACTCTAAAGTTACAAAAAAAAAAAAAAACTTTTTCCATTTTTATTCAGGAATCCGAATAAAAATAGCAAAACAAATAGCACTCAGACCAACTTTTTCTGCTGTTATCTTATTGTGCTAGACTTGTATAATAATTTGTTGCCTCCTTATACTTTTCTGCTATTATCTTATTGTGCTAGACTTGTTTCTTTCCACAATAAAGCAAATAGCACTCAAGTAATATACTCGATGCTGAAAATCTAACTAACTAGGCTTTCATAATAATATGCCAAGATTTGTGAGAAACTATTTGGAACATTAGTCCACATCCTATCAATATTAGATACTGTCCAAGATAGACATGTAGATGCATACCAATTCCATCTTGTCCCAGTGGCAAAAAGAGAAAACTACCTCTTTGTGCTAGTTTGGAGGTCAATAGCAATATCAGTTCCCGTGTATTGAGAGAACTACCTACTTTTTGCAGTAAAAGATTCCATACCTGAGCGGCATGATCTGAAGAGCCATGATCCCATATCAACTCTTCTTCTCCGGCGGCTGCAATCTGATCGCTTCCTTTGAGAGATGTGCATCCGGAGGGTTCCATCATTAGCAACGAGGTAAATCCCATCTGCTCTATTCTCCCGCCCCCTTCGTCCTCAAGCCGGTTGCCGTTATTCCTACATGGCGTGTTCGGACTCAACTCGCACGGCGGTGAGGTTGCTGCCGCTGCCGCTAATTCGACCAATTGTCTGAGCAGTTCTTGCCTGCCCTTCCCGCCAGACATCGGGGAGCTCTTCTGCTTCTTGGTACATGGCACATACAGTTCACGGAACACCGGATCGGAGGGCTCCGTCGGCGGACCGAAGGAAAACCAATCTTCCTCCGAGACCCAGTTCTCCGGCGGCGCCAAGTGCGGGACCTTGCTTCCGAGGTCAAACCCCCACAGAGCCGCGAGATCCAGTGCCGAGGGGGCGCCAGAGAAGCCCTCCACCGGGGAGATGCGTCGGTTTCCTCCACCTGTGTGCGCGTCAGCGTCGCAGTCGCAGCATAGAGAGAGCCCGTCGTCGGCGCAGAGGTTCGCGGCGGGGGCGGCGGCGCAGTTGTCGCAGATCGGAGCGCGCGCGTGCTTCCGGGCGAGGGCGTTGGCCGCGTGCACGTCGGTGTCGCAGGCGAGGCAGAGCCGGGCGGAGTCAGCGCGACAGAAGAGGACTGCAGGAGCGGCCCCGCCGCAGAGGTCGCAGGGGGTCCTCGCCGAAGGCCCCCGCCGGCCGCGGCCGCAGTCGATCTCCTCGCGTCCCATCTTCCGCGAGTCACAAACGAGCTCTAAATCCGAATCGTCGAAAATTTCGCCGGCGTCGCGTTTCCGGCGCTCGTCTTTGTCTTCCTCCTCCTCCTCCTCGATGGCGCTTGTGAGCTCGCTGATAAAAATATATGAATTTTTCGAGCAAAAATGGTACGTGATGCTCTGCAACAAACATCTTACTTTGCGGTTCTGGGCGACACGTTATAAGTAACTCGATGACGTGGCCGATGCTTATAGGGTTTGTAAGATTTGCTTCGGAGTTCGGAGGAAAGTTTTGCGTACACGACGGGGCCCGCATGCGAAGTAAAATATCGTGCCTTTTTGCCGAGGTGGCAGCTGTCGGAGAGTGATGAAAAGAACAAGAGATATTTTTTCTCTCTCACACACCTTTTTTGAAACAATATTCACACGTGGAATTTTCATATTACTATTTTAACTTGGGAAACGTTAAAGATTTCAACCATTCTCATAATAATAATAATATATTTTTAAAAAATTGATCTCTAATGTATGTGCAAATATTTTTCTCTCTCAAAATCAAAATTTAATTTCCCAAGTAAATAGTTGACAGAAAAACATTAATTGCCTCATCAATCTTTTAAGATAATATTAGTACACGGTATGGATTAAAATCCTCAACGAATTTGAAATTGGCATACGTTGCTTTGTTCTTGCCGCTGGTATGATTAATAAGAATATAAAATCTTTTAAAAAGTAATTAGTACATTAATTTTGACACAGAATTAGAATCAGAAATTGTTAAACTATTATTGAAAAAAGCATTTAACAACAATTAAGATCGAAAAAAATACTTTTTTAATATGTAGCAACGGGGTTAATTTGGTTTAACTCGGTGTTAGGACTGGAAATAAGCTGAGTCGTTCGTGAGTTATTCGTGACTCGATTTATTTTTGTCCTACCTGGCCTTAGTATATTATTAGAATAAGTCAGGCTGACAAATAAAAAAAAACTTATGTTCCTAAATAGGTTTAGTTTCTTAATAATTAGTTTAGCCTTATATTTTATCAGGTTAAGATTTATTAATATATTATATTTTATATATAATTTTTTAAAAAATAAAAATATTTTTTTATTTTTAAAATTTTTAATTTTGAATTCAATATTACTATTTTTTATTATATATTTAAAAAAAATACCTCTTTCATTTAGTTCATATTTATTATTTTTTAATAAGTAAAATTTATTATATTTAATCTAGTATATCATTTTTTGACAGACTAATAAACTAGGTCGGATATTAAAAATTAATCAAACAAGCTATGCTAAATTTATGTTCTTGCTTTATTACATACTATAAGTTTAGCTTAAATATTTTTATTTTATAACAAATTTGACATATTTAAATGAAAATCTAACTCGGCATAACTCGTGTCCAATCCTACTCGGTGTGTTCACCTTGCAAACACATCATTTTTTTCACTAAATTGTGTCTTCCAATATCATGGGATTCATCTTTTTTGAGTCCCCAACTGGTCATATCATGAGAACATGCAGATCAGTTCTTCTTTCTGCATCTCTAGTTGTAATTAGTGGGAGGAGAAAAGAAACAAAATCACGTGAAACACATAAATCAGCAGCAAGCAACAGGTCACCTTCTGCTTTGAAAGCTGGAAAAGGATTGGTTTAGACTCCGAGAGCCATTCCTTATTGCATGGAGAAGGGTCATGTCCCACCTCAACGAGATGAAGACGAACCATATTTTTCACACTTGAAATGACAAGGAAATCGTAAAATTTTAGAAAAGTACAAGGGAAAAAATACTTAATATCCATACGATAAGTGACTACATGTTATGGATTAACGACTGTTAGCATAAATTTGAGCTCCATTTTTTTTTCTAGCGTAGGCATATTAATGTTTAATTAATATACATAATTTTTAATTTTTTCCATAACATATGAAATGATAAACGAGTTATCTGTGTTTGTTTTCGAACTATATTAATTTATTATGTAAAGATTACCATTTTATTTTATCGTGAAAAGGATGAAAAAATTCAAGATAAAACAACAAAAATAAAAGTATAATTATATTGATAAAATTATGTAGAATATTTGTAAATCATAGATGAGATACAGTATTCATAAATTAAGGGCAAATGAAAAGATAGGTAGGAAGAAAGAAAGATGAGATCTATGAATTGAATATGTAATCATTAGCATTTATATTTTATAGGTCGTGTCCTGTCATGTCCGGACCAATCAACTTATGTTTGATCGTGTCACATGATCTATTTTTTACTCCGACAAGATTCGGGCCTAACCTCACCGGGCCGGCTAGACCGTCTTGGGCGAGTCGGACAGTCCTTTTTTTCACCTTTCAATTTGAACTTTTCTAATTTTTAGTTTACTTATTAAATTATTATATAATATAATTTGTATTATTAATTATTCTATAATATATGACTTAGTGAGTACTACTTTAATTATTATATAATAGTTAAAATTTTAAATACGTTAAGTCGTAAATTCATTATTAAGTAAATAAATTTGTAAAATGAATAATTGAGTTTATAAATTATAACCTTCTAAGGACCAAGTATTTAATAAATATAAATATTAATATATATTATATATAATTTATAATAGTAGAATATCATATTATCATATTAGTATAAGACTATAAGTCTATAACATTAGTAGTAATAATTATATATAAGAATGAGATTATGAGAGAGAGAATGTGAGTTTGAGAGAAAGAACGGGAGTATTTATTAGTATATATCAATATAAATAGTAATGAACACCGAGATTAACGTGGTTCGACTATTTTAGCCTATATCCAAAAAGGTTTTTTAATGTTTTATTATCGTTGATTATTATGAAATAATCAATAAATGCAAATTTACAATGAATTAAAAATTACATGTCCTACAATAATTATTTTATGAACAATGAATTTATGAAGAATTATAGGCGAAGGAGGCGACTATTTCATCATCTTCTTCCATATATGATAATATGGATTCATGACCTTGTGTTTGAGTATCTGCATCAAATCAATCATTTAGTAATATACAAATCTCCATCGACTTAAAGTTTATTCCATTTCTTGTCTTGTCCAAAATCCTAAGACTTGTAGAAAAACATTATTTTGATGCCACTGTAAACATTGGAATAGTTAAAGATCTCGAACTAAGACTAAGAGAATTAGATAGATATGAGCATTTAATCTCCACATAGATTTCACTATTACATTCATTTGGACGTGATAAGTAATCTTGCAATTCATTATACAAGGGGGCAGTTGTGCTCCCCTAATAGAATACATGAATTTAGAAAATGATCTATCATTGAAAGATATGGGTGCTACTTGTGGACGTGACGAAGACGCTTGATATCAAATTTTGCTTCATAAATGTTATATAAGTGATTTATTACATTTTCATAATTATAAACTGGCTTAATAAAATCGTCAATTTGTAATTCTAAATGACTTCTTATATATTGTTCGAAAAAATAATTCTTAATTTATCTTGTGTACCATTTAGGATCAGATCTCTTAAATCTAGGATCAATCATCATTGCTAAAATCCTTATGAGATGTAAATTATTTTAATACTCTAAAAAATTTTATTCCATCAAATAAATTATTTCAAAAAAATCATTAGACATTTTACGTTTTTCATTAAATGAACCAGTCATTTTCATAAAGTTGATTAATTATTAAATGCGAAGTAGGAGAATAAATGACAAATAACTCTAAAGTAGCATGATAGAAAACTTACAATAGTTTCATAACTGTATTAGCAACATCCCATTCCGAATCAGTAATTCGAGCTGTTGGATATTGCATCTACAGTAAAAATATAATTATCAGTACATGTCTAAATGGAATACATAATTTAAGCATGTCATAAGTATTACAGTGTTCAATTTTCAATACGGAATATTATAGCGATGACAAATCTTTTTAATGTTTGTCTCCTAGATCCAGAGAGACGTAATTACAATTATTGATCTAAGATTTTCAAGTACCCTAATAATTACTTTTAATCCTTTTTTAACACACAAAATAATAATATGACATGCACATCTTTGATAAAAAAAATCATTCCATTTAAAAGAATATTTAATCTTTGAATTAAAAATTGTATAGTAGAATTATTAGCATTTGCATTATCAAGAGTAAGATATAAAATTTTATCTTTAAGATCATATTCATTAATTGCTTTTTCTATCCCGTTTTAATTTGCAAACCATTATGAGGATGTTCAAATTTTTTTAAATGCAATAACTCTTTTTTGCACTATACAATTTGTATCAATCCAAAGTAGAGTAACATATAAAAACTCATCACCATTTAAAAAGTCAAACTAAACATTAATTTAGAATAAAAAAATAATTAATTCATTCATTTTTTCTTTTTATAATTTAATCAAATCTTCTTTAATAATTTTTTTACTAACATTTTTAAAGAACCTTGTACGTAATTCTATTGATAATATAAAAATTTTTCATCTTCATCAAACGTGCATTTCAACATGTATAACATATCTTGCTAAACCTTCATGCATATGCTATTGATTATAAGCAAATAAAGAGCTCTCGATAGTACCAAGATTGGGTGCAACTAGTTGAGTTTGTTATGATAATTAACCCGCTAAAAATTATTCCCTAGTCGTTACAGAATGTGATTCTAAATGTCATTTTAAACTATATGTGCTCGAATAAGAGGCGACAACATAACTAGCTTTATAAATTTTACAAATAACTTTTTTTTAATCATTTTCATGTATAATTTTTTTCAAAATAATTCCAAACTTCAATAGTTAACTTTTATGTTCGTCTTTTTTTACCTATCACCTCACCTCGCGCGGGAACATTTGAGCTTAATGGACTTGTGGGTGTGGGTGTCACTGTTGCAATTGATAATCTTCTTCAGAACTTATAAAACTTGAAGTAATATTAAGATTAAGAATGACAGGAAAATTAACATATGTAATTGGGCAAGTAGTTGATGGCGTCGTAGTTTCCATATAACCGAATGAATCACCACCTAGCTATTGTGATAAAGTATTAGAATCACCACTACTATTAGTATTATATGGTATATCATATAGATATGTAGGTAGTGGTCCAATAAGCAGCATAATCACCATATAAATGATAGGGATCTCACGAATCAATTATGCAATTATATATAATAAATTAAGATAATGTAAATATAATAACAATAATAATATAAAATATGAAATATCATCGAATAAATATTACAACATATACTATGTAATTATATATAAGTAGAAGGAGAGTTGAGAGTGAGAAAGAGCAAGAATGAGCTTGTGGGCGTTGCGATTTGTGAAGGGACGAGGGCTCGGATGTAGCTTTTATAGGCGTAGAAATGCACTAACACGTACCTGCGATCACGCCTGTGACATACTGACACCGTGTTGTTAAGTCGAGAATCTCGTTCAAATAAGAAACACGGGCCGTGTTGAAGTTCGAAATGACCGCGTCCCAACAAATGATTTTAAATAACAACGTGGTCCCTATTTATCCATATGGACCGTGTGTTTACTTGACATGTGGCAGTCTCGGGTGCCTCGTTGTCTCGTCGCTTTCCACACGTGGACCATGTTTGTAGCCACGCGGTCTGTGATTGCCAGGTATGCCAGCGACGTGTCCCGTCATTGATGATGCACGGACCGTGCTGGCATTGCATGGTCCATATTAATGCACGATCGTGTCAAAACAGGTCATGTCGTATCGAATCCGTGTTCATCGTGCAGTGGGGATGGCGGACCCGACACGGAACGGCATGACATGGCACATTTTCTCGTGCATGAGTCATGTTCGTGCTGGGCTGGGCCGGCATGGCTTTTGGGTGGGTTGGCGGCGTGCCGAGCCGTGCGGCCCGCCCGAAATTTCATCTTTACGTGTAACTTTTATATTTTATTAAAAAAATATTTGCTAAAGGGAACAAGGGTGTAGCGCAGTGGCGTGCACCATCATTCGGCGATCAAGTGGTCACGAGTTCGAATCCCACTAGCGAGACGTGTGTACTCCTTTATTTTCAGTCTTTAATTTCCTTGCACTAGGACTATGGACCTCCTTATGTACCGAAAAAAAAATGTTTGCTAAAGTTTTGATTCTATATGTTTTTCATTCTCAAGATCTTGGGTAAATTACACATATCTTCCCTTATCATGCGGTAAGTACTCGGTTTCACAATTTTGATTTGTAACTGAAATGTCTTCAACCTTTGATTTTCTTGCATGTGGTAATAGCTAGTTCCCTCATCACATTGCTGACGTGGTGCAATAAAAAAAATAAAAAATATATTATAAATATTAATAAAAAAAGTGGTAGCCCCTAATGCCCCTTCTCCGAAGCGGACAAAGGGGGTCGGTGTCCCTTCTCCTCTCCTTTCTAGTGCCGGAGGGGAGAGGGGAAGGGGGGGACCTGTGCGAACTCGACGCGAGTATGCAGGGCCGGCACCTCCTTTTTCTTCCTTGCACGCGACGCCAACAAGGGGGAAAAGGGTAGCGTCGATCCCCTTTTTTCTTTTTCGCAGCTGGCAAGAAGAAAAAAGGGGGCATTGACCCCCCTTGCGAGTTTGTCGGCACGCGAGCTTGCACAGGGGCTAGCCCCCCTTTTTCTTCTTCAGTCGATCTGTCGCACGCCACATGGTGTAGCGTCACGTCACGCCGATGCCACGAACACCAATCACATGTATGAATGCCCTCCTTTCCCATTTAAACTTATTGTACCATTTTGGATCAATAGAGGCCAGACCCAAAATGATTTGGATCAAATTTTGACCAACCTTTTGGATTGAATCGGATTAGCCAATTCAGCAAGTTGGGTGGAACCGTGGATACATTTTTTTTTTTTTTTAAAACCTGATGAATGTAGAATTGCGAAAATTTCACCCAAATGCTGTTATAAAAAATTACATCAACAAAAAAAAACATTCTAATATTATAATCCAACACTTCTACAGAGAATCCAAACATCTTTGTCCCATGTTGACCTAGTACTCACTAGTTCAACTCGTGCCAAACTAAATAGAAGCTCCTGTCTAGAAGAGATATGGGCCCTAGTTGGGACCATCAAATAGTACAATTACTCTATTGGGGTATTACAATTATGAATTTACATTTCAAGGATGAATTTGGTGAGCAGTAGAAATCTAGGAGGAGCACTCGCTGATTGCATTAGGCTCAGTTTGTGCTAATATTTCATTTATTTAACAGTGGAAATATGACAATGTCATTGAAGATGCATTGATTGAAGATCTTCAATAATAAGTAGAGTAGAAAAAGAAGGGCCAAAGTATTAATTGCTGCAACTTGTTCATTAGCTGTCCTTGGCTCTTGCTAAAGACAGTTAAATAACTCTTCTAGACAGACACATTTGTAACATTCTTACAACTTGAAATCTAGTGTTAGATTAGCATTGGCTACATGTTCTACGCCTAAAGCACCAAGTACTAAACAAATAATGATGGCAAAGAGCACAAGCAAGGTTGGAACCTAATGCTCCTCAAAAAATAAAAAGAAAAGTTGGAACTTGAGGAAAAACAAACCGAATACAGCTGCACTTTCTTTTGACCAACCCTACCAAAGATGAACCTTGCTTTACACAACAATCATTGACAACAGTAGGCATAATATTATAATATTCATCAAAGTCGACATTTTCCACAAGAGTACTGGAAGTTTACAAGCACTACTCCTTCCAGAATGGATGGTGTCATATGTGAACAAAAGGCTGCTTGTGCATGCTGTGGAAAAAAATTAGACCTAGTCTTTGAACGAAAAAACCAAGACAAGATGAAACCTGATGATGCTAGAAAACATCATCAAAATGCTCAAGCTCTTTTTCCACTGTCATAATGCCTCTTGGTTTCGTTTCATCACAGAGATAATAAATTGGATATTAAACAGCATAATGGAATTCTGATGATCCCTAGCATTTAAGACTGTGCCATGTTGGTGGACAAAGAAGAGGAAACTACAGGCTCCACAAATCTTCCTAATCAATCAGTGCTTCCGATGCTACTAACAACCAACCCATAGATGATAGTTGTTCCCAAAATATGAACCTCTTATTAATAAGGACGAGTAAAATGACTATGAAAAGAACATAAGAACATTTTCAAGGAAACAAAGTGACAGAACAGGTATAGTACTAAAGATCTGAGAGATAACCAACTCTAATATAGACTGTCCTCAAAAGGCTTGTGCATCAAGGAAAGAAACCATAAATTGGAGATTTTATATTGTATGTTTGCACCTTGAGTGATGTAAATGAAGTTATCTGTATGCTGCATCCTCTTTAATTCATGAAAACATAGTACATTTATCTGGTCCAAAGTTAAAGTTAAAATATGACATTGTGTATTTTGTGAAGTTTGCACAAAGGATGGGTTGCCAATTACAACTGAGAAAAAAAACTTTCGAAATATATTTCATATGTGTGTCAATTGCAGCAAAAAGTTTAACATATGAAATCATACATATAGCTAAACTTGTAAAAAAGAAAGTAGAAACTATGTCATGTCATCGTTCACAGATGTACGAGTGATGAAAGTATATTAAGTTTTCAGCAACTGAGAACATAGATTTCAACATTTATTTATGACGAGAAAAAAGAAGTAAAATATGTATTCTCCTGTGCAAATATGGCACTTCAAAACGTTGAATTACAATATCAATAATTATACTTCACTATTAATTTTTGGCTTTACAATCACGTTACATGCTCAACAAATACCAAACTCAAGAACATGTACATTGATGAAATTAGAGAAAAATTAATTTACAATGGGCCAGATGTATCAGAAAGCAACCATCAAGATGATTTTACAGTATACAAAGAACAAAAGGAGACCTTTGAGCTCAACATACCCAGTTCATCTTGCTTCACCATCATGTCCTCGGAAACACTCCAAATATCTCCCCTCGTCCTAATATCTCGAGGAGCCTCTTTGCACCGTCCACCTCCATCCCCGCAAGCCTCTGCAAGAACCCGCAAGCTCCTGCTGCTACCATCTGCTTCCTATGTTTCCTGGATTGTGAGATGGATATCAGCACCAAAATTGCATATTTCTTATTGACATCTGTAACTGCAGGATCAAGTAGCTGGACCATATTCACAATCCCCTTTTCCTCTTTTTTGAACAGCTTCCTATATGTGCCAAATGACATCAAGGAGGCCAAAGCCATTGTGGCAGCCTCCTTCTCCCTTGTATTGGATTCCAGCATCCGAATTAATCTCGGCACAGCCTCGCCGATCTCCTTCCTAGCCTTTCCTATTATGAGACCCAAATCAGCCACTGTCCGAGCTGCTTGAATCCTTGTTGCAGAATTTGGATTATCTAGGGCAGTGACAATGCGGGGAAGGAAGTCATAATTGGCAATGATCTCTGCAATGTACCGGAAAGATGACAAATTTCTCAGTAATCCAATAGCAGGCTCGAGATTCCGGCGATCGTTGGTACTGCCTCCTTCGAAGTAGTTCTTTAGAAATTCCAAGGCGCCGTCTTTGAAGATTGCAAGCTTTAAGCTGTGAGAGTCTTCACCGGCTGATAGATTACAGAGGCAGTGGAGAGCGTTTTCTTGCGCTGCCGAAGTTCCAGAAGCTAAAACTCTTATGAGCACGGGGACGCCGTTCTCTTCCAGAAATGTCTCGCTGAGTTCCGGGACTACAGCGAGGTTCTTGAGGACAGCAGCCGCCGCAGCCTGAGCGGAGGGCGTTCCCTCTCGGCAGATCTCGAGGAGTGCGGCAGTACCGCCCCGCGAAGAGACGGAGACGGCGTTGTCCTTGGTCAGAGTCAGCGGCTGGAGGGCATTGCAGGCTTTCTCCTTGGCGATGGCGCCTTCCGACTCGATTACGCGGGCTAGGTGGTTGAGGAGACCAGCGCCCTCGGTCTCCAGGAGGTGGCGACAGCTCTCCACCGACGAGATTCTAGCTATCACAGCTGTGGTCTTCTCCCTCACCTCGCCTCCTCCGCCCGCAGCGGAATCTAAGAGCCGGACTAGCGCCGGAACCACCCCTTGTCCGGCGGCAATTACCACGTTCTTGTCGTCCTCTTGGAGGAAAGTAAGCAGTGCGTCCAGTGCGGCGGCCCTCGACGCCCAGCTCCCAATCTGGAGCCTCGTCACGAGACCCCGCCCCTCAGCCCGGACGGACTCCCTCAAGAAGCTCTCTGGCGGCGGAGCCGTGGTCGCCGAACCCGGAGAATCGAGCAGATCGTCGGAGCGCAGGAGCACTTCGACGTCGGCGGCGATCTGGTCGAGGGCGGACGCCGCGACGGCGATGTCGCTCTGAGTACGGAGCTTGCCGCCGGGTGGGTCTTGAGAACGGCACTGCGCGGCTAAGGATAGCGTCTGTGTCAACGCTCCGGTGAGGGAACCAAGGAGCTCCTGGATGAGGGGGTGGGAGGCGGCGCGGTCGTCAACGGCGATGTCGTCGAGGTCGGACGAGAGTCGGGAGACGGTACTGGCGACGGCCGTCCAGCGGCCCCGGAAGGACACGACGGAGGATACCGCGGCTGCGGCGGAGGAGAGGAGGCGACGGCAGCGACCGAGCTCGTCGACGTCGTCTCCGGCGTGGCCGTCCTGCAATATCATGGCGCGAGAAGGGCAGAATAGGAGCAAAAAGGAGTTTTAGAACGCAGTAGAGCAGAGCGCGCACAGAAAAAAATGGGGGGTGACGAGAGAAAAGGGAGCCCAAAGTCTCACTGGCCCTCACTTTTTATTCATAATAATAAACATTTATTATTTATTATAGTGAAGGGGCTCCATTCATACAACACCTATTATTACCTGATTAATAATTACTATTTAATTCACTTTTTTTTAAAATAATAAAATAAAATATCCTAAAATCTACATGGTGTAAAAAGCCGAATTTGTAATGCAATATCAGCCGACTTTTTAATTTCGAATTTTCAAAATTGATAAAGCCTGTCGACTTTGCTTTCACACACGTCCATTTTTTTCAAAATACAGAAAATTCATATCAGTTTTGAAGACCTGCAGAGAAGATGTTAACACAGACAGCCACCCAAAAAGGAAAAAGAAAAAGAAAAAGAAATAATAATTTGTACTTAATTGATAACAACAAAACAATAACAGATGAGTTCATGTTGTGGGAGATGTGTAAAGGTTTTAGTAATGAGATGGCATTGTTTTTAGGCTTGTTTTGTGGGTTGATTAGAAAGCATAAAGGGGGGCCCTTGATTAATTAATGGGTTGTCACTTGTCATGGTGGTGGGGCTTGATACTGGCTGATTTCTTATTAGGATTTGTTGCAACTTAATGTTTGAGGTCCTTTGTTTAATAAAGAGGAAGGTGACAGAGCATGTGGATGGAGAAAGAGAGCATAACTGAGATGGCTGTATTGTGTGCATGGGTGGTGGGCTTACTCTTCTTTTTTTTCTTTTTTTTTTCTGCTCCTTTTTCTCTTTGTGCATGTGAATGTAAAGATGGTAGAAATGATGTTTACATTATATGAGCTGTGTCCTTGCAGTGTGGACTTCTTTATGGTGGCTGGGGTCCTGCTGCCTTTTTAGTTCATAGTACATATCTTTCCAAGCCAGGGAGGTTGGCCCTGTGAATCTTCTTCTTCTTCTTCTTCACCTTTTTGCTTTAGCAGTAAAAGTCTCTTTGCCTAGTCTTCTTGGTGTTTTACTTCTAGTTGACTTGGATTCCTAGCAATCTAGTAGGTTATATATGACCTTAGAGAGTAGGTGCAACTTCATTATGAAGAATAATTGTGAACCCATCTATGCTTAGCCTATCAATGATCTCAACAAGAGAAGGTGCAGCATATGAAACATATATAATGTCAGCATTACCTACCTAGTTATCATGGATGAAAGCAATTTCTGAACAGAAAACTAGTCTGATGTTTTTCAGGGTTGGAATATGTCAAATATCATTCTTGTCTTCTTTTATGAGCAACATTAAGGTATTCATGCGTAGTGTATAATTCATGTTCTCATTGAATTTAGTTTAAAATCCACAGTCAAATCTGTCATTAAATTCATAAGATGCATTGTGACTGTAAGGTACTAATGATTAATCTAATAATTCAGACTGACCTTTGCGCTTATCGAGATTGTCTGACAATCAGATTAAATTTCACAATAATAAATGGTCAGTGCACTGTGACTGTACTCTTGTTTCCCGTTAAATAACCATGCAAATATTCCATATGTCATGAAACCAAAATTTCCTCCACAACATCATCTGAAATGAGGGCATCTTGAGTAGTCCCCAACTGTAGGAGGGGCAATAGTTAATGGTAAATTAATAGTGACAAGTCCAGTAAGGTACTAATGTGTCATCACCATGAGAGAAAAATCTCTGTATAAGTGCATCCATTGGAGCTTTGTAATTGATTGCTACCTGACTACCTCTCCAGACTCTCTCTTTCTCTCTCACCACTCAGTGTGTGCCCCTGTCACTGTTCCAATGGAGCATGGATGCATTGAAAGCACCTACCTACTAAGTTTCATCCCAAGTATCTTTCCATGGGCCAATTCATTAGTTTATGCAGTGTCTATAAGCTTTCGGTGGTAGATGACTAGATGTTTGGCGATCATGGATTGAAGTCAACTCCTTTGATCTGGATATTGGATAACCATGCCCAGTCGTTTTCAAGCTAAAATAAAAAAACAAAGATGATTGAAATATTGTTTTCGAATGCATGATGGATAATAATTGTTGCATTCATTAATCCTTAGTATCCAAGTCTAACAACTTAGTTTTCAGCTTGTTGTGGCACTGAAATTTGTTGTTGGGAATATAACAACAAAGTAAAAATTGAAAGGAAAAAAATAATTCGGCCTAGAATATTTTTGTTGCGAGTCTTAGACATGCAACACGAAATGACATAAATTAGTTGAGTGATAATGAATTTCAGTTTTCATTGAACTGTTCCACAATTTCACCGGATATTGTGGTGGCAATCGAATAGAACACTCATATGTGCATTAAATTATTGTATTCTTATGTTTAAAATTGTGGAAGAAAGAAAATGCGAAAAGATAAATTTTTAATTAAAAATGAAATTATTTCAACCGCAGCTTCATTTATTTGTGCATGTTCTTTTCCATATTAATGAACAGAATTATATTATGTTAAATTTAATTTGTACATTTTATCTCTCCAATTTGATTATAAGCAAAAGAAAACTCTAGTATTCATTAAAAGACCCCAAAAAAGAACCCAGCCCTGAAGCCTAAGTTAACCTTCTATCTGATGGTTGCTGCAATCGAGATGAGCCATCTCTGGCATCACCTACTCCAAGCTTGATCTGGCATCAACATAAATATTCTGACACAGTAACATCACCAACTCACCATGTTGTGCCAGCTTTCTTCTGGTAGTTTTCCTCCTGTGAACACACGTAGGAAAAGAAGTCCCTTGGTTAATCTGACGTGAATGCTGGACTGTAAAAAGTTTTCAGGCAAAGATGCTTGAAGCCATCGAGGTCATTGTAAATAATAATATCTAAGCAACTGGCCATGGAGTTATCTGATCAGACTTATGTGGCGCAGCTGCCACAGGCACTGCTGAGCAAATATGTTTTCTGATATGGAAGGTGAGATCAGAGTTTGCCATGATTCATAGTGAATGTTCATGTGAATATGAGCTTGGGGGGATTCATTTTTGACCAGAAATTTGGATTTCATGTGTTACTACTAGATGTCATGTCCTTGTAAACGGAAAGCAGCCTCTATATATGAACAGCTACTTTGTCTTTTTATCTTAGCACCCAACAGACATCCGGACAAGATTTGCAATAAATCCACCAACCATGCATCAAAGGTTCTTTGGGTCCACTCACTGCAGGTTCGGGAATTGAGATGCACGTCTGCAAACCTTTGCAGAACATTTTTACCGTCTACTTTAAACCTGGTTATACAATTATACTGCAGGATGTACAACGACTTCAATGAGGAGATGTGCTTTCAGAACTCTGTGAAATAATTAAAAATGTAACAGTTGTAATTAGACTGTTACTGTCACCATTATGAACTTAGTTGTATGCTGTCCAACAAATATATGCTTGAGGATACAGTGTGGGCATAAAGTAATTAGGTAATGAATATTAAATGTAGCAGACCGAGAGTTATATATGAGATCTTTATGTTCAGTAACCAATGCAGCTGCTGCTGTTTGACAATGATCTTTCATACATATAGATAACAGTTGTAGGGGAAGAAAGTGTCAGGATGGATTAAAGAGGCAAGTCTAAGGAACAGGTTGGGACTTGGGACTCATTAAGTGAGAGTTAAGGCCATCATAAATCTGCCACAAATAATTGTTGTCTTCACTTTATAATCAAAGGGGACGTAACATGTTTAAACTTTAAAGCAATGATCTGTTAAATTTGATACAAACAAGTGCAGAGAAAAAGCTCAGTTGGAGCTTGCTGCACCATTTGTGGGCTCAGAAATCAAAGTGAGAAACTTAGAACATGTTTTCTGTGAGGCCCAATCTATGAGTCCATGTTTTCACTGTTGCACCTCATACAAATTTCCATTCAAACTAATTCTTAGAAGACAAGGATGTCTTTCGAAATTCTATAAAGCTGTTCTCCGTTTGGCTCCCAGAACTTGGGCGAGAACTTACCTAAGTACTGAGATTTTTTGTCAAACGGTCAATGTGACGAGAACTTAGAAAGTTTCCGTCACGTGACCAATGTTCTTCATTTCGAAAAAACAAAAAGTTCTCGCTGGATTTGGCGAGAACAACTTTTTTTTTGCTGTCTGTTGGCATCTCTTTTTTTTTTTGCTTTTTTGTTTTCGATTCTTTATTCTATTTTAATTACCAAAATATGTCTAATTAATATTTAATATTAATATTATTAAGTAAACTATTTTTATATTCACTTAAATAATAATCAATTATAACATTTTATTTTTAATATATTATCATTTTTCTTATAAAATAATTTTTTTAACTTAATATAATTTTTTTCGTAAATTATAATATTAATAATATATGAAAATAATAAATTATTATATTATTATTTTTCATAAATTATAAATTATAATATAAATATAAATATTTTTTTGTAAAATATAAATTACAATATTAATATAAATATTTTTGTAAATTATTATTTTAACTAAATAAAGATATAATATTTTAATTTACTATACTTTTATATTTCATAAAATAATATGTTATATTCTTAATTCTTATTTTTCATCCAAACACCTACTAAATCTTATCCATTAAATCAACTTTTCAAATTTTCATCATTACATTTTTCATCCAAACACTCAACCTAAACTTTTCTATCAAACCAACTAGTTCTCAAAAACCAACGAAAAGAAAAAATTCCCTTTCCAAACATAGCCCAATAATACAAGCTCTAATTGATTATGTACTGCATGAATGCCCATAAGCACAATAATTGCTGAGTACATACTGAACAAGACAAAGTGGAGATGACCACGTGTGTAATATATACATCAGCTGAATGGTGCCTCAAGATCGTGTCCACTCAATTTCTAGCTAGAGAACGGCAAGGAAGTCAAAACCGTAACACCTCATGCATGTCGTCCTGATGCAGATTCTACGATCTTGCTCATCACTTCCTCATCTGTTTGGCAGTTCAAGCCATGAATGACACATACACGTACACAGATATTGTGCCATGATAGATACTTGCTTTGCTAAAGAAGCTTAGCATAATTTTCTTGCCCTACATTCTTATAACACCCTTGATCAAAATCCTCATCTCACAATCAAAGCAAAAAAAAAAATTGTAGGGAACAAAAACAAGCTTTATTGGTGGCTCGCATTGACTTCATCTCAATCCGGAATATATTTCCCATAAAAGCATGACAAGGACAGTCTAGAGATCGAGAAGTTTAAAGCAAACGTTTTTACTCAAATAAAAATAATAATAACATATTTAAGATCCTTCTAACTTTTGATATAAAAATCTACAATTTTATCTTTAAAAATAGCATTGTCGGTGATTCTCAAATATCATAGAATAATTAGTTTATCAAGATATATTTAATTGTATCTTTTAATGTAAAAAATAGAATAAATTTTAATCATGAAAAATGTAATAAAAATATTATTTTTATTAATTATGAGAAAATTTGATTAAAGTATTATTGATTGTTGACAGTGAATTAAATATGAAATGAATTCATAATTGTATTAAAAAGATAACAAATTTATTGTCATAAATTAATTATGATTTAGGTGAATGACATCAGAAATGGAAGATAGTATATATAAATATATATATTTATGATTAAATTAATGAGAATCTTAAAGTATTAATTATTAATATTAGTTTAATATTATTAATGTTAATTAATACATGATTAAGAGGCCTTCTATAGGGGTGAGGCCTCGAGTCATTGCTTGAGTGACCTCCTCCTTGAGCCGGCCTTGGATAAGGATATATAAAAGTGAAGCTTTTTCTTTGCCATCTTACCTTTAACGTGTTATCGGAAGAAGTTGCTATTGTAACAAAAGAAAAGGGACAAAATAAATTGGGGACTTCCGACAAGTTGTCCTTTTCGCTCGTGTGAACCTTTTATAGTGCGATGGCTATAACATCGTTCGTCCTTATTTATTTCGCGTGTTACGCCTGTTGACATATCGGATTGCTTCCGTAACATTCAGCGTCGTGTCATGTTGGTCGTCTCACGACATTCCATGACCTATAACGATCACAACTAATATCTCCCACTTGCCGTTGCGGTCACGGTATCCAACACTCCAACTATTCGTGTAGTGTTATAATATTCAACACTCTCACTCTTCGTGTAGTGTTTATCAGAGATGTTATTCTGAAGTTCACTATTTGTGAGACTTCAACTTGACTCAACAATCTTGAAGTCTAATTAAACAAATGTTTAATATCAATTGTGAAGTACATTATTCATGAAACTTTCTTCATATTCAAGTATTTTTTAATCTCATTAAACCAAAATGTCTAATGAATATTTCAATTAAACTCTTTATGCAAGAGAATCAATAAACAAAGCACTTGTAGGTAAATAGATCAATGTCACCTCTTTTCTTTCCACATATCAAAATATAGTGTTCTCGATCTCAATATGCTTTTCTTTGTAGTTGTTTGTTCCACTACGCATTAAGTTTATAACTTCTTGATCATCACAATGTACCTAGTTCATTGACCATGTTAACGTCAGTTACATAACAAAGCATGTTAGATCAACATTGATTGTATGATTATTTTTATGTATTCCACTTATTGTGTGTGTTCAATTGCACATTCATGTTTCTTGCAATCCTAAAAACAAGTGCACCACCCAATATTAATAGGTAAATTTGATGTGAATTTTTAGTTGACAATATTCTTATCAAAACTCGCATCCAAAAAAGTTTACAGCCTCAAGTGTATTAGCTTGTGTATGTCAATTTCAATTGTAGTTTTGCTTTTAAATTTTTCATAATCCTCATAGGAGCTTCTTAATTTTACCTTTCCAGGATTATTTTAAAAATTTATCGATTAGACTTACTAATAGGTCAAAGAAGACTTTGTACATAATATTGCATACACCAAGCTTCCATCTCTTGTGCATTGAATTTTATCTTATACTTTTCCATCGTTTTTTAGGACACTAACTTTTCATTAAGTCTTTTCCAATCGCAAGTGATGTATATATGAAATACTATTTTATATTTCAAATCTCAACAATATCTTTTTTAAATATTATTAGTGACTCCAACTCAATGTTCTTGAGTTCTTATTTCGAGTCATTTGAATTTCAAGAACATAGTTTATTTCGCACATGTTCATTCTTCTAAATTCTTTGCTCAACATTTCATTTATTTTGTTAAGCCTATGACATCATTTTCCAATTAGCAAAATGTCATGTTCATGAATTAACATTATCACAAATTTGCTCCCACTATTCTGATGCACATATAATGATTCAATTTACTCACAACAAAGTTAAAATCGAATGTCCTTCATTGACATTTTAATGGCGTTGTAATTTCTTCAGCCATATTATGATTTTTCTTGTATACCTTATTCTCCAAAAATTCTTCCGCCTGAATAATCAAGCAATCACATATTTATTTCCTTAATTCTTCATTGAGTGAGTTAATCCCATTGAAAAAACTTCAAATTTATATATATGAATCATCGCTAAGATCATCATTCTCGATGCATACTTAACTTCTAGAGAATATGTTATCTAAAAATCAATTCCGGCTAACTAGTATAATCCTTGACAACAATTATTTTGTGTGATTCAATAGTACCAACAATTAGGTACATTTTTCGAATGCCCATTTGCACCCTACGTACTTTGCATACTTTCAGCAAGTCACATAGCGCCCATTCACCGCCGATAAATTGAATCAATTTTTTTTTGCTGGTCAACCATGATTCTAGACTCCCAAAAGTCATCACTTATGTGATAGAATCTGTATAATCCTCTTATAAATATCACGGTGTAATACGAACATCTCGCACCCATACAGATTTCAAATGTGCAAGTTTCGTTCGGGGGGCCTCTTGTTGTCGATTATACTCGTGGAGAGTGTATGGGTTCTTCCACTTCCTCCAAAGTTTTTTTTTATTTTCTTTTTATTTTTTATAACTTCCTCTTCCAGTAGTGGACCTATGTCCATATGTCTCTTTGAGAGTCAACTTTAATATCATGAAGGATAATCATCCTTTTATTATCATTCCTGCACCTTTTCTTTTTATGAAATGTTGCATTACGACTCTTGTGTAGACGTATCTATTTGTAGAAGAATAAATACCCTTTGTACACGTACAATAAACTTGCATGTCACCATCCTAAAGTACAGCTTATCCCAAATCTAACTTAGAACAACACATGCAATTTTACATCTCCTCTTCGAAGATGGCTCAACTCGAGCTTCCTGTCATTTCCAGTTTGTATGGCATTGATTTTATGGACTTTATGGGAATTCTTTGTATGTAACTCTCCCTCCAAAAATTAATTCCTTTTGAGAGCCACGAGTAGGATAATATACACGTTATTGCATTCATCAAAATTTCTTTCCACCATGTTATTTTGTTGTGACATATTAAAATAACAGTAGTATTTTTACATATAAAATGCAATAATCATCCATTCCCTAAAGATATTTTCTTCTCTATCTATTCATACTCTTCGAATTGGTTTTTCTAATTTCTTCTCCTATTCCGTCTAACATCTCTTGTCCAACAAAAATTGACTTTTCTTTCCAAGAGATCTTAAATTTGACAAAAGGAGAATTCATTAATGAATGTCATGAATTATTCCATATTCTTACATGTAACAACACTCACTGAACTATAAATGTTCGAATGAATCACTTAACAATTATTTTGACAATCAAACAACATTCCAATGCAATGCTCTTGCACCTGTATGTTGCATAGGTCAAATAACATTACCCAATATGTTAAGCGTCATATTCATTCTTATAATTTGTCAAATTCTAATTTTTTTTTAAGTGGGTGATCTCTTAACAAAAATAATAACAATACACATAATATTTTAGAAGACACATTCATTAACTATTCATATCACGGAAAGACAAAATAGATTATCTTTAGAAACAAACTTTTTCATAATCAATCCTTTTGTTCTTTTCGATAGATACACTTCAAACAATTTTGTTTCGAAAAACAAGTCTAGAGATGGGAGTCTAGCTTATCATCGAGTGTACAACTTACCGGTTGTCACTCACATTTCGCCTATGAACTTTAACACTATCGGTGGTCAGATAAGTGTTATTCCCAATATATCCTTTATTTTATTTTTTCATTTCATTAAAGTCGAATGATTATTCCTTGACCTTTATGATTTTTGTCGTCACAATACTTTTGACGACTATAGCGAACTTGGACTTTTTGGAGCTCCATTTATTCCAGTATCATATACCGAATTAAAATTTTCACCTTGTGATAATTTGCCTTGATGTGGCTAAATATTTCACGAGAGTGGTCCCTATTGCCCATTAATAATTACTTTTTTTAATAAGGACAAGATGTTTCTAATGTGTATCGCAATGTACTTATTCTGCTTCCTTTGTTTTTTCAACTTTGAAGACAACGTCCACTTTATTTTTAGCTCAATCAAATTCCATGACTAATGAGTTGACATTTCTATGACCAACTTAATAATTTCGTTAAGTCGCCATGTTGTGACAGCCTTATCACGCAATAGTGTATCGCAATATAAACAATATCATTCATTTTATATGATCTATATTATCAATTTCCTTCATCTTATAAATATTGTATTTGTACAGAAGAAGTTGTACATTCTTCTTTGTTTCAAAATTGTACTTTCCTTGATGATCTAGTAGATCATACATTATTTTATAGATTTCTTTATCCTAATAAGATTATTTTGTTTGTCATTTCGTTCACACTTTCCTTTTGCTTTCACATTGGCCTACTATTCAATGGAACCTTCCGAAAGCTCAGACTTGAGGGAATTATTGATATCATCTTGATTGTCATTTAATAATCCATACGTAATTTTTCAGCTCCACATAATTTTGAAATTTCAATTTTCCAGCTCAAATATGACAAAATTAGAATATGTAATTTTCTAAGTTATTTAATAATTCTAATTTTAAATCAGGTGACAACTAATGTAGGGTATTGCAATCTAATTCAAGTGTTATAATAAAACAAACTATTCTAAATGTATGCAATTCTATAAACAGAGCTAGATATTGCTAATTCTACGATAATTTTTTTTAATTCTACAGTAAAATTACACAGTATATAACACTACAAGAAAATCGCGATTTTCCGACGGATAATTTCTGACGGTTTTAAATCCGTCGCAATTTGCGACGGATTTTTCGACGGTTTCGTTTCCGACGGATTTTTCAACGGTTATGACCGTCGAAAATAATTTATATTATTATTTAATTTTTTGACGATTAGGAACATCGATATTTTCGACGGATATCCATCCGTCGCAATTTCTGACGACTTTTTCGACAGTTACGACCGTCGAAAATAAAAAAATTAAATTATGTATTTTTTATATTATTATTAAATTCTTTCGACGGATTTTCCGACGGTCACGACCGTCGGAAATAAAAAATTAATTATATAATTTATTATATTATTATTTAATTTTTTTGACGATTAGGAACGTCGATATTTCCGACGGATATCCATCCGTCGCAAAATCCGCCGCAATTTCCGAAGGTCGTAACCGTCGGTAAATGTATAATAATATCATATAAAGAGTATTTTATTAATATAACTAGCGACGGTCCAAACCGTCGCAATTACCGACGGTTTTGACCGTCGATAACGATTACCAACGGTTCAAACCGTCGGTAAAATAAAAAATAAACATTATATATAACTAAATATATTTTCGACGGTCACAACTGTCGGTAATTATAAAAATATTTAATATTTACATTTTCGACGATCGAAACTGTCGGTAATTAAAATTTCGTTATCCCACTTTTTTTCCCTTTTCCTGCTTTCTTTCCACTTTTTCCCTTTATATATATTCCTCCTCCCTCTTCTCTCTCCCTCCTCCCTCCACTCCTCTCTCTCTCCCTCCTCTCCTCTCTCTCTCTCCGGGCCGCGAGCACTCTCTCCCGCACCGGACGCCGGCGACCCTCCTACGCCGGACGTCGGCGACCCTCTCCCGCACCGGCGACCCTCTCCAGCGTCGGCGTCTCTCTCTCTCTCCGGCCAAAGGCCGCTGTCGGCCGGATCCGGCCTCCAGGCGGCCGAATCGGCCGCCAGCAGCCGGATCGGCGACCGTCGGACGTTCGGATCCGGCCGCCTGGCGGTGGATCCGGATCCGGCCTCCAGCGGCCGGATCGGCCGCCGGGCATTCGGATCCGGCCGCCTGATGGCGGATCGACCGGCTTGCGGCTGGATCGGCTGCGGCCGGAGCTGGCCGCAGCCCGATCTGGCCGCTAATTTTTTTATATTTAAAAAATTATTTACGACGGTTGCGACCGTCAAAAGATCGACGATTGCGATGCCCGTCCAAAGTTTCGACTGTTGCGATCGTCGAAAAGTTGCGACGGTTCGGACCGCCGGCTTTTTCCGGCGGTTGCAACCGTCGGAAATTTCGACGGTTCGGACCGCCGGCCTTTTCCGGCGGTTGCAACCGTCGGAAATTTCGACGATTCGAACCGCCGGCCTTTTCTGGCGGTTGCAACCGTCAGAAAATTTCGACGGGTCGAACCACCGGGACTGTTCCGACGGCCAGAACCGTCGATATTTTCGACGAATTTTTTTCAACCGTCGCAAATCCGTTTGCGACGAGCGTCAGCGTTTTTCTAATAGTGTAACTGCATGTACACAAGTATAAGTCTAATATGTATAAACTAATTTAACATCCATTGAAATAGAAGTTATTTTATTGGCATTTACTTAACTAATTCAATAGCAATCTAATAGTAATATGAAAAAAATAGGCAATTAATGATTAACGAGAGACGAAGAATCTTTAAAGCAACAAGAAATGGAATGAAGCCATATGGATTAGATGATGACACAAGGTCCAAGTCCAAAAACTGAACGCTGGAGTAATGATTCAAAAAAAAGTTCTAGTATTCTTTGGATTTGAATTAACTTAAATTAAAACTAGATATAGCAAGTTACGATATACCTACCCTTTTTAAACTAATGCAAAAATAGTAATTTTCTATACGTCCACCAAATTTAATAATAGTTAGAAATTATTTAAAATATTCTAATCCTAAGAGAACAATTCTAAGGTGATTGGTGCGTGCAGTAAAAAAACAATAATGCAACAATCACTAATCTCCTAGCAACAATAATATTTGACATAAAAGGAGTGTTCAACAATAAAAATAGTTGCTTCGGTTATTTCCAAACAGAATAAATGATTTGCCCAAAATCATTAAAGGTAATTTTGTTTTAACCTAATATTATAATTTGTAATAATATGAGTATTAAAATGAACCATTACGCATCTGCCGTTAGGATTTGATCGTGCGGTAAAAAATGAGTGGCTAAAGTCAATTTCTAAAGTAGTCGACACTGTTCGTCTTCTAAGTGTGTAAGTGCATACCTAAATAGTGGGATGTTAATGTGTTGTCATAGGTTATAGAGAGGGGAGAGAGAGGCATCTCGAATCGTCACGATAGGCATCATGGCTAGCACGGTTTCCGGTGCCGACGCAAATGTTGCGTACCGAGATGCTCCGTCCTTGGCAAATATTGGACGCCGAGAAAAAAAATGAAGCAATCATGTAGGTGATGTCCCAGTTGAAGAAGGTGAAGGGGTCTTCGCCCTTCCCCATGGGGATGAGCATTCCGTCATCGTCAATCTTGGTGATGTTGAAGCAACAACCATGGGGTGTTTGTCCGATTCCAAGGGAGTATGCTTGGCTACACTAAGTGGCTTTCATTCTTCATATTAGTCATCTCTTCTTGTTCATTTTCTTTCTTTTTTCTATCTACATTTTGAAGTGCACAAGATGAAACAAGCAAGCTAGGTGGAAAAGGTACTATGGTTCAACTCACAAGAATCCCAAGAAAAAAAATATATGATGGAATATTTGAGAAAAAATGTATAGTATTAGGATTTCAAGTTTGTTTATTTATGACAATGTGTTTGAATGCTAGTACTGTATGCATTGAAATGATAATCATGATTCAGAAAATTTAATAGTAGAAACACTATAATTAATTAGGGCACAGGTCATGCTTGTTATAATATGTCAGATTAACTTTTTGTTTAATAAAAATTCATTTGTATAATAGGTTGATCGAACTATTTCTTTGTTTTTTTAAAAGAAAATAATCTAATTATATTATGTTAAGGAAACAGAGTCTTGATACAATATCTTCCCAAAAGTAATCGCTTTGTAGTTGTCGGGTGTATTTGGCCAAAACATGAGTCGCGAAATTTGCATTGTAGCTAATATGTTGACAAGAAAAGAAAGAAAAAAAATGAAAGTTATGCTCTAGATGTCTTCAATGACAGCTCTAAACTTTCAACGCATAACCCTTCTCCGATTGATTATATCAATTAGTACTTGAGAATTCGATTTCGCCTCCATATGTAGAAAGTTCCTCGTCTTGCAGCTCCAAAGCCCCACGAGCAATCCATAAGCTTCAGCTTCCAAGGCTGAGGAGAAAGTTCTGAATATGGAACCTGCAAAAGTTAGAGTAGCATTAGCATATCGAAGAATATAGCATGCACCCCTAAGCTGTCCTGGCTCACAAAGGAACCATCAGAATTCAACTTGTAATTCTAGCGGCTTGGAGGCTCCCTTGGAGGCTCCCATCAAGCCTGCATTCGGTTCAACGAGGAAGTTCCCTCAAGATTGTGGATGTGATCAAATTATTTCTTTGTGCAATATACTCCTTTTGCTCATAATTAGTTGTGTATGATTGATGAGGGTATCACTATCATACACCGTTTGTTGATATTTGCCAAATATATTTTTAATCTTTAAATTTTAAATCTACAACTATCATTCATAATTAAAATTATTCATACATAAATGATATATTTATTTAACGATACATTTTTATATTTTTTAACAATAGGTCGTCATATTAGATTTCAAAATTGATAGCTAGAATAGTACTATATACATTATTGTGTGACATGTTTCATCTTGAATGAGCTTCCATTGAAGGGGAAGATTGTGTTCCCGCTTCTGCAATAGTCATGAACTCCAAAAAATTGTTTTGTCCATGGATGTCAAAAAAGTTGCCTCAATAGATGAAAATCAGAGATGCTCAATTCACAAAAATAACTCCATTAGATCTTTCAGGGATGACGAGGCAAGATTAGTCGGTAAAGATTATGAGGCATATACAGACAAGATTGCCACTCAATCAATCAAATTGTTAAAGACATTTGCCCCGATGAAAGTTAATGCTTTGCTTCCTTATAACACGTTTGGTTGAAGAAATTGATGCAAATGAAATGATCACAATTGTGCCTTGTAGTATGGAATCTTGTGCAAACAGTGCAACAAAGATCTTAATAGTCTAACCAAAGATGGTGCAGTTGTCTCACAAAATTTTAGATTGCAAAATGTGTTATTATGGATCATGAATCTTCTTGGTGCTTATAGAAGGAGAAGAAGATTGATATTGACATATCACATCACAAAAATTATTATTCTTGCTAGTGAGTCCTATGAAGCATTTGATGGCTCATCGTCTTAACGATCATGAATTTAGCAATGATATATATGATAACAAACCATTACAAGAAAATAAGGTATATGTGATAGATAATTCTGTCACAACATAGTGTATTCAGTCACAAATGCTCCTCCATGATGGACTTGTGATAATATGAATCTGTCACTATTTTTACCCATAAATTGTGTTGTGACTGATTGTTTTCGTCACAAAGTTATTTGTGACGGCTAAATCATTATAAGATTAAAAAGTTTTTGTCGTAAAAGTTTGATAAAATAATTAATAAAATGAGTATTCTGTCACAAATATGATGATTTTATTATGGACTATTGACTATTAATTTGTGACGGATATATGTTGTGGTAATTTTTATATAGATTTGTGATGATTAGTTGTGATGATTTTATGACGATTATGAATCTAATAGACTTGTGAAATGTTTTGTGACAAATTGTTATGATTATTTATTAATTATTTTATGCAATCAAGTACTATGATAAGTGTATAGTTTGTTAAATGAATCATTATGACAATTGTATGACAATTTATTGAAGTTGTGACAATTTTATGCAATCAAGTACTATGATAAGTGTATAGTTTTTTTAATGAATCATTATGACAATTGTGTGACAATTTATTTTCTAAATATACTACTACACATAAATAGTTATACAATAAAAATCATATAATGCAAGATATTCATTTCTAAACATGTCAAAAATCATATAGTTCAAACATTTGTAGTTAAAATATTCAAAATATTAAATCCACTATATGAGTTTTGATTATCCAAATTTAATAATGAAACTTAAGCAAATTGTAGCCACATAACATATCGACTTTTTTTCTTGATGAATTGTTATCACCTCTCCATATAAAAAGTTGTAACCTATAATCAAACATATACATAAAATATTAAAATATAGTGATTTAAATAAAGAAATATTAAAATAATGAAGCATCATAGGATAGTGATATATAAATAAGATAAATTACCTTACTAACATGGAACAAAATTTTCATAAGGTGATTGACTACTTTCTTGTTGAGTAATTGTAATACAAGTGTACGAACACGTTCCTCCATTTCAGCATTCACTTTTTTTATTGTGATCGTCTAATTCTTATTGCAATTATTATCGCACTTCTTCACTCACTTCTTCTCTTATACGTTGCAAATTATCTTTGGTAAAAATATTTGAAGAAGAATCATCCATGTGCTTTGATATACCATAACTTAAATTATTTACTAGTGATTGAGCATAATTTCTAGCACCAAATCCATATACTCTTCCTTTTGTTGGAGCTCTTACCGCATCAATTCACATAGCGGCACCAAAACTTGATTGAGAGCTAACATCTGAAGCATATTTAGTGTTAAGAAATACATTGTAATCTTCTTGAATTCAACACAAACATAATATGTTAGAAATATCTAAAAAAATATAAGGTGAATGAATAAATAATTTTTTATATAAAAACTTACACAACCTTTTTTTATTTTTCATCAGCATATTCATCAGTTTTTCTTGCCTCGACACTTATGACAATACTCAAAAACTTCATAGTCAGTTGGTTGTCTGCCTAACTTTTTATGCCTACAAAAAAAATAAAACATATGACTAAAAAATAGTGCAAAACTTGAAAAAATTAAATATTCAAATAGTGTACTTAATATACAAGTCTTATACGATGCTATGCCATATGTATAGAACCAATGGTATGCTTTGTGATTCCACCTTCTTTCTTAATGAGCCTATTTTATTTTGCAGACTCTCATTTTTGTTACAATTCATCTTTCATTCAAAAATCAACCATGCCATTCCAACTATCTCCTCTGGTCCAAAACCTTTGGTTTCACTTATATGCATCTTATTATGTCTCTTCATCGCATGACATCTTGTATAATATAGTGTGAGAGAGTAGAGATCACCACACTTCTTAATAAATGTTTCCTTAATAAGAATGTCCGATTGCTCCTACACATATCTTATCTGAAAATAATCTAATTAATGTTAAAACATTACAAATTTTTTTTGCATACAAATCACATTATTGATCTTGATTGTTAAATAATTCCTTAAATACATTCCATATTCTTTCACGAGTTTGTTGCGACACTTTTTTCCAACATATACAAATAATTAGCATAAAATCTTTCACAATCATACCAATTGTCCGAGTAATCGAATTATGAATACAAATTCATAATACAATAAAAATAAATCATTAAATGTACAAATGTAAAATACATGTATAAACTTTAAAAAATAGCACAATAGGGAAGAATTAACCTGTCACAATTCAGTGTTATAAACATTCGATCAACTTGATTAGTAGGTGCATCAATGCCATGATTTACACCTCTCATTCTTGATGACATCGTGGAATAATAAAAAACAGCTCATACTTGATCTTCATTATCAATTTGGATAACTTGTTCTTGAGCTAATTGTGGTGGTGTTAGAGTAACCATATTTTGAGAAGTTGAACTTGTCTAATTCCTAACAGAATTTATCTCATTAGCTCTTCCACAATCAATGTCTCTACCACCAACACCTTTCCCTCATTTCGTGAAGCACCACCCCTCACCATTTTCCTACAAGAAAAAAAAAGATAAAATAAATTAACTATACAAGTAATATTTTGAAAAACTACGCACATAAAATTTAATATTTTTTTTAAAAAAATGTCAAAACATATAAAACCAACTTATTCATCCTCATCATCGTCAATAAAGAAAACATAAACGTCCTCTTCCTCCACCACTACATCATCATCATTTGCGTCATCATCATCATCCTCATTTTTTGTCCCTATACTCTTCACTTCTCTCTTTTACTTCATTCACATAATCGAAGTGCCTTCCATCAACAAAGAACTTTGATTCATCAAGTTCGATTGTTGGTTCAATTAAAATAGGAGTAGACATTGTAGAAATTGAGTCTTTATTCTGCATCATATGAATGAATGTATTTTCTTACTCTTAACTTTGTTTTGCATACAATCTACCAATCTTTCCTTTCTCAATTTGTAGATGGATAAGACATGTAATAGACTTGTTGAGCTTGTTCTACAAATACAAATGGCCTCAAGAACACATCTAGATATTTCTTGGACTTTTAGGGCCGGGGACAATCAAAATCATAAACATGTATGAACTTTTGTTGCGCATGCCTGGAGGCAAATTATACACAGAAATAAATTCACACAATATTGTACTTTATAATTTGTGATAAAAACTCAAACACTAAATCATACCAAACAAATATTCTTAATTCATACGTAAAATAAAAATATTGATGTTCCATAACAATGCATCATTAATCCAAATAAAATAATTCAAATAATTTATTTCATATATATCACTATAATTCTCCAAAATGAATACAAAAAATGAGCAAGTAACTTTTGAACAATGATATAAGCATGAAATATATGCCACCAGCACCACATCATTGTTACTTAAGAATATAAAGTAATATAACATGCAAAAAGTTATTAAAGAAACAAAGCATAATAACAAATTATTATTAGGACATTTTTGCATTCATAGCACAATAATATAATGTCTTACATTTCAACAAATTTGTGCAATCTTCCAAATAAAATTTAAAAAATAATAGTTAACAAATGATTTATCATTCAAATAAAAAATTACTAAAATTAAATAAGAAAGAAGAAGTATCATACGAACCTATGTGCGCAATAACACGAAAGCATGTAATGTTTTTTTCTTGAAAAATATACATTCAAATTAACTATTATATTATTCTTTTCTAATGAAAAAATTCTATAAAAACATAAAGCAGCAGCCCTAGGACACGTGCCCTAGGGCAGTTGTTGCAGGGCTACAATAGCCATGCAGTTGTTGTTGTAGCCCTGCAACACAGGGCTGTGTTGCACCTGGCAGGATTGCTGCATTTGCAGGCCTACAACCTCATGCAGCCTACGTGAGGGACGTAGGGCTGCAGAAAGAGTCTGCATCCCTGTAGACATTGACATTGTCGAGGACGCATGCCTTTACAGAATGTTTGGATGTGCTCATATTTGCCCTAGGTAGGATTAGGTAAGGTTCGTTATTTTTTTTTGTATCACAATAGATATACTTATTGGATTAAAGAAAAAATAAATTTGTGATAATGTTGTGACCATAGATAAGATAAATAAATAAATGTGACTATAATATGACAAATATATTATGACGATTTTATATTTATTACTTTTGAGTCACTAAATATTTTAATTAAAATAATGGTTACAAAAGCATCACAAAAATATGATGAATTTCTGATGGATGATCTTGTGGCAAATATTATCATTACACATCGGACACTAAAATGTCAAATTCGTGTTGATCACAAATTTCTTATAAACCTATCAAATATTGTGACAAAATTATTTCGTCATGTAAGTTATATTTTTTTCTTGTTTTTTGAAACAAAAATGAATGGAAGTAAGCAAATATGCATTTAAGTTTTTGTATTTTGCATCTTGCATTTTTTTGTTTTTTGTATTTTTTTTGTATTTTGTCTCTCCACATATCATAATTTACGCCATTTAGGCATTCAAGTTTTCATAGCTTCATCACACTCAACTTTGTAGTCATTTTTTGGTGGCGAGACAATTGTTCAAAAGATTCATGCAATTCTAATAATGAGAGTTCAGTTTCTTGGTTTGATAGGATGACAAAGAACATGTTGAAGGAAAAATTTGATCATATAGATGACTCGATTCGTTCGAGAGAAAAAGAACACACATGTGGCTATCACAATAAAAAGAACACACATGTGGCTCTCACAATGACTTTGATACCAATGTAAGAAATCAAAATAAACATTAGAGACGTCATCGACAACCTTTTCTTTCATATATAGGTGTGTGCACCATTCTAGTCTACCCACATTAGAATCATGCCTATTCCCGATGAAAAGTCGCACTCTTTCGCCAATGATTGTTATTGCTCTGATAATCGATTGTGATCAAAATCGGTCACTATATAACACTTTTAGTTAATTTTCAAAACTAGAAAATCATAATTTGCAATTTTCAAGAACCATGTACGCAAATTGTCTTCTCCGACCTACTTTGTTGACTTTCACATAATATGTGATCAAGCATGCATAGTGCCATTTTTAAAAAATCATAATATTTGAAGTTTTTATATCATGCAATTCAGTTTATGTATATTATGCATGATTTGTTTCCTTGTCAGCCATTATCTTTTCTAGAATATATATATATATATATTATGTATATTCCTTTGTCATCTTCTTCTAGAATTGTAAGACATGTGAATATGTCATAAAACTATTTTAAATCGGAATGAATAAATCAATTGAGGCATGTGTCAAATTCTAACTTAATGTCATATATATCAATTAAAACATATAACAATATTTTAAAATTGAAAAGACAAAATAGAATAATTCGAAAAAGAGGCCTATGTTGTATATTTATTTACATTATTAAGGAGAACAAAGTTGTAGCTTTTAAAAAATAAATTTTAACTCTAATTTTTATAAAAATTGAAACTTTAACGATAATGAAAAATTAAATAACAAAAATGGGAACTTCGAGTACCCCTTCTTGTTTGTTTGTGAATTTGTTGTTTTTTAATCGGATTCGTCGATTTTTCTTTCGATTTTGGATTTTGATCTTTCTAATTGATCATTAAATCTCATTCATTTGATCTTGATCCTTGTGGAGTGAAAAAGACACTATACTGAATCCACACGGACCTCCTGCTAATATTCATAAATGACTTATTTTTTTTACAATAAATGTTATAAATCTTAAGAAAATATTATGTTATTTACTTAAATATTTATAATCGAGAACACATCATGAACATCACATTTCATCTCTCGAGCTTGCAAATAGTCTTCTTCAAGCTCGCTATTAGGTGATCTACAAATATCTTTCTTCTAGTTCAAAGTTTGAACATTCTCCTTTAGAGTTTGGACCTCCTCCTTCTGTTTATAGAATTCATATGCCTTCTCTTTCACTATTTCTTTGCTCTCAACTACAATAATCGCACGATTGGACTCCAATGTTATAAACTTCAGTATGAGCAAAGCATCTTTGAGCCTCATAAGGGAACTGAATTTAAATCAGATGCGTTGACCCTACTCTCCCTTTGTTTTTTGTAGACACATGGATAAATGAGAAATTATAAAATGTAGACATGGATGAACCAATTTGATTGTGACAACAAGGAAAATGTAGGCTAAAAAAATTAGAATATGAAGTAGAAAAAATATGATAAAAAGATTAGATAAAACTAATTAGAACACAACCATGACATACAAAAATAAAAAAAACAAAAAAAAAACATGCATGCCACTAATAAAGACGAACCAACAAGAAATTTGTGACGAGACGGTTATGACGAAGAAAAAAATAACTCCAAATAAACAAATAAAAAAGAAATGAAACAAGAAAAAAATATGACACAAAAAAATTAAGTAGAGTCGATAAGAAATTCATGACAACAAAGTAAAATGCAAACAAAACAAATTAGAAGACGGAAGTAGAGTAAAGATTATAAGAAATTATCTCCAATCATGGTAGGAAAAGAAATTACAACAATCTTGACATGTAGAAACCAAGAAAGAAAAAATATCAAGATGCCAAGAAAGTATAAATGTATTAAAACACATTTAGGAGAGTAAAAATGAACATTAAAAATTAGAAGAGGAAACAAAATTTCATGAGAGGAAGTAGAGAAAAGATTGGAAATATATTACTTCCGGTCACCATGGAAGGGTGCAGAATATGAGAAGAAATGATGTAGTGTAGAATATGAGAAAAAATGATGAATAAATAGTTGAAAAGTGATTGTTTATATATGAGGCAAAATCCAGTATATTCTATTTTTTCTCGTATGATTTTTTTCTTTTTAGACATTACCTTTTTTAGCATATATATATATATATATACATATATATATATATATATATATATATATATATATTATGTATATTCCTTTGCCATCTTCTTCTAGAATTGTAAGACATGTGAATATGTCGTAAATTATTTTAAATCAGAATGAATAAATCAATTGAGGCATGTGTCAAATTCTAACTTAATGTCATATATATCAATTAGAACATATAACAATTTTTGCTCTCAACTACAATACTCACGATTGGACTCCAATGTTATAAACTTCAGTATGAGCAAAACATCTTTGAGCCTCATAAGGGAACTGAATTTAAATCAGATGTGTTGACCCTACTCTCCCTTTGTTTCCTATAGACACATGGATAAATGAGAAATTATAAAATGTAGACATGGATGAACCAATTTGATTGTGACAACAAGGAAAATGTAGGCTAAAAAAATTAGAATATGAAGTAGAAAAAATATGATAAAAAGATTAGCTAAAACTAATTAGAACACAACCATGACATACAAAAATAAAAAAACAAAAAAAAAACATGCATGCCACTAATAAAGACGAACCAACAAGAAATTTGTGACGAGACGGTTATGACGAAGAAAAAAATAACTCCAAACAAATAAAAAAGAAATGAAACAAGAAAAAAACATGACACGAAAAAATTAAGTAGAGTCGATAAGAAATTCATGACAACAAAGTAAAATGCAAACAAAACAAATTAGAAGACGGAAGTAGAGTAAAGATTATAAGAAATTATCTCCAATCATGGTAGGAAACAAAATTACAACAGTCTTGACATGTAGAAACCAAGAAAGAAAAAATATCAAGATGCCAAGAAAGTATAAATGTATTAAAACACATTTAGGAAAGTAAAAACGAACATTAAAAATTAAAAGAGGAAACAAAATTTCATGAGAGGAAGTAGAGAAAAGATTGGAAAAATATTACTTCGGGTCACCATGGAAGGGTGCAGAATATGAGAAGAAATGATGTAGTGTAGAATATGAGAAAAAATGATGAAGAAATAGTTGAAAAGTGATTGTTTATATATGAGGCAAAATCTAGTATATTTTATTTTTTCTCGTATGATTTTTTCCCTTGTTAGACATTACCTTTTTTAGCATATATATATATATATATACACATATATATATATATATATATATATTATGTATATTCCTTTGTCATCTTCTTCTAGAATTATAAGACATGTGAATATGTCGTAAATTATTTTAAATCGGAATGAATAAATCAATTGAGGCATGTGTCAAATTCTAACTTAATGTCATATATATCAATTAGAACATATAACAATTTTTGCTCTCAACTACAATACTCACGATTGGACTCCAATGTTATAAACTTCAGTATGAGCAAAGCATCTTTGAGCCTCATAAGGGAACTGAATTTAAATCAGATGCGTTGACCTACTCTCCCTTTGTTTCCTGTAGACACATGGATAAATGAGAAATTATAAAATGTAGACATGGATGAACCAATTTGATTGTGACAACAAGGAAAATGTAGGCTAAACAAATTAGAATATGAAGTAGAAAAAATATGATAAAAAGATTAGCTAAAACTAATTAGAACACAACCATGACATACAAAAATAAAAAAAACAAAAATCATGCCACCAATAAAGACGAACCAACAAGAAATTTGTGACGAGACGATTATGACGAAGAAAAAAATAACTCCAAGTAAACAAATAAAAAAGAAATGAAACAAGAAAAAAACATGACACGAAAAAATTAAATAGAGTCGATAAGAAATTCATGACAACAAAGTAAAATGCAAACAAAACAAATTAGAAGACGGAAGTAGAGTAAAGATTACAAAAAATTATCTCCAATCATGGTAGGAAATGAAATTACAACAGTCTTGACATGTAGAAACCAAGAAAGAAAAAATAACAAGATGCCAAGAAAGTATAAATGTATTAAAATACATTCAGGAAAGTAAAAACGAACATTAAAAATTAGAAGAGGAAACAAAATTTCATGAGAGGAAGTAGAGAAAAGATTGGAAATATATTACTTCCGGTCACCATGGAAGGTGCAGAATATGAGAAGAAATGATGTAGTGTAGAATATGAGAAAAAATGATGAAGAAATAGTTGAAAAGTGATTGTTTATATATGAGGCAAAATTCAGTATATTCTATTTTTTCTCGTATGATTTTTTTCCTTGTTAGACATTACCTTTTTTAGCATATATATATATATATATATATATATATATATATATATATTCCTTTGTCATCTTCTTCTAGAATTGTAAGACATGTGAATATGTCGTAAATTATTTTAAATCGGAATGAATAAATCAATTGAGGCATGTGTCAAATTCTAACTTAATGTCATATATATCAATTAGAACATATAACAATTTTTTTAATTGGAAAAACAAAATAGAATAATTTGAAAAAGATACCTATGTTGTATATTTATTTACATTATTAAGGAGAACAAAGTTGTATATTTTAAAAAATATATCTTAACTCTAATTCTTATAAAGATTGAAACTTTAATGATAATGAAAAATTAAATAACAAAAATGGGAACTTCGAGTACCCCTTTTTGTTTGTTTGTGAATACATTGTTTTTTAATCGGATTCGTCGATTTTTCTTTCAGTTTTGGATTTTGATCTTTCTAATTGATCATTAAATCTCATTCATTTGATATTGAATCTTGTGAAGTGAAAAAGACGCTATACTGAATCCGCACGGACCTCCTGCTAATATTCATAAATGACAATTTTTTTATAATAAATGTTATAAATCTTAAGAAAATATTATTTTATTTAATTTAATATATATAATAAAATAATCATAACTCATTTTTTATTTATTTAAAAGAAAAAAAGAAAATTACGACGAATTAAACCTCTCCTAATATTGTTATGGGTCATTAACAAACAAAGATGTACCATCTTGGCTTCCTTATCCCACTTGAAATTAAATTTTATTTAATTTGCATGTACTTAATTCGATGACTGAGATCTATAAATAAGTCTCTTTTGTGGTACAATTTATATTTCTTTATCTACAAATTAATTGTTCTCTTCTCTCGAAAAAAAATACTCCCAATTGATCGAGTCTAGATCAACCTATCTATCAAGTACCACAACTGAGGTAATGTGAACCACATGTATGTATATTTTTATCTTATTATGATTATTATTGTTTTACATGTATGTACGTATTCATGCATGACATGAGAGACACACGTATTCATAGGACATGTATATATCATAACTTAATCAACTACAATTATAGATTTTCTTAAATCGGTTGTAGCACGGGCACAACACACCATATGGATTAAAATTCATATTCATTCATGTATAAAATATATGTTATGTATTGATCTTTTTTTTGCACATGGACTATATTTAGACTTCCATTGTTGAATCTTTCGTTACTCTTATTATTTTCTATTTTATCTTTTTTTTTCATATTTTTGGCACGGTCCTTTCTAGAATTAGAAGAAAACTTGTATGCACATTAGA
The DNA here is from genome assembly GCA_030549335.1 of Pontederia crassipes. Lineage (NCBI taxonomy): Eukaryota > Viridiplantae > Streptophyta > Magnoliopsida > Commelinales > Pontederiaceae > Pontederia > Pontederia crassipes. The sequence continues at coordinate 5,130,556 of CM060194.1, read as the reverse complement.
ATTTAATCAAAACAAATTAATTGACGTCTTAAGTTCAAACGTAGTATCAATTAGACTAGATAAGATTTTTCTTTTACATTATTAAAGAAAACATATATAGTCTTAGGTTTTAAAAAATATCACATCGCCAAAATATAATTCTCATGTTTATTATTTAGAAAAGAATATTTAGAAATATCTTATACTAGAGTATATATGTTATATATAGAAATACAATCATTGCCTTAACTAACTTCTTATCATTTGTTCATTATCTTCTAAATTTGACTTAAGTTTCTTGATTGGAAGTTTATGTAAACTAATTTTTATATCATTCTAGTTTGTGGAGGTTAGATTATTTTTGCACAAGGAGAAATCTAATACGACGGCAAAGAAGATGAAAGCTTCTTCCATTGGAGAATTTCTTTAGGTACAACAATTAAAATTTAAAGGTTACAAATGCTAATTATCTTTTTTTCTTAATATTTAGATGACATTTATCTTTCATATGCATGCAGGAACTCCTCATTAAAATAGTGTCATTGCTAGGATGAAAGAGGTCATTAGTATCAGCATAGTATCATCAAAGTGGAGAAATTTGTAGAAACATATCTCGAATATGATATTGACTTCTAAAAATGTGTTTGCTATTGAAACTAGAAGAACTCTTAATTCTGATATAATTAGATAATTCTCAATTGATAGTGTCACAAGAAATCGCTAAGAAATTTATTAATGATGCACAATCCATCCCGAGTAATCATCATAGTCGTGGTTCACTCCAATCATTGATTGTGAAGTTTTTTTCTAAATGGCAACCATGCAGTGCACATTGTTGTTCGACTTTCACTTGTTAGTAGAAATGCTTGTTTTTAATTTGAGGTCTACCAACAAGAAAAGGCCTTATGTCTTTTCTTGTTAACTTCTTTCAACTCAAGAAAAAGTCGAAGGGTGTTTCATAGAAATTTTGAAGTTCAATAATAAGACAAAAAATTTGAAATTCTTAAACTTTTGAATATCAAAGTTATATTAGCTCCACAAGATCTCGAACATTTTTATCACATGATGTCAACATTCGTTTATATTTTCAAGATATATGTGCGTGTATATATATAGTCATTAATCACAATGTTAATGGAGAAAACTCAAATCCCAAACTTAATAAATGAGAGACTCCTACATATTATATTTTCGGAGTATACTCTAATATATTTTTAAAGCATTTTTTTCAAAAAAAAAAAGAACTAAAGCTGGAGCCCACTAATCGCCCAACTATCAGGCCCAGCCCATCATGATCTGATCAAGTCGACCCAAACTTGAACCCATAAAGGATCATTTTCCAGGGCCTACAAGAGATAGCCAATCCGAATCCAGATATCGTCCAAATATACGTGGACAACACCTAAGAACTACCCATAGAAAAGAAGAGACAAGAGAGGATACACGGGCAGCGTTCTCACCGCCGATCTCCTCTTCTTCTTCCTCCGCCTCGGACGGGAACTCCGAAGCCCCCAAAAGCCATGGCGAAGTCGATGCCGTGGCTGACCATCTCGGCGTTCTTCCTCCTCCTCGTAGCCGGATCCGCGAGCTCCGATGCTCCGTTCGTGGTGGCGCACAAGAAGGTGGCGCTCAACCGCCTCAAGTCCAGCGTCGAGCGTGTCTCAGTTTCTATCGACCTCTACAACCAAGGATCAGCGTAAGATACACCGCAAAAACCGAAACTTTCGTTGATGTCGCTTGATCAGGCCCTCGTTTTCTCTTGATCTGTGTTTGGATCTGATTTTAAAGCTGTGATGTACCTGTTTGTCGTAAGAATTCACGATTTTTCAGGGAGATCTTTGGTTCTCCCTTCAAGAGGGATCAACTCAAGTGCAAGAATGGTTGACGTTTGGCGCTTAGATCTAAGTGAACATTTCTTTGTGTGTTTGGACAACGGATCTTCCTACGAGGGTTCCATTAATAAGTTTTTAGTGTGAGAGACGGGGGTGAGTTTCGGACAATAAAAGTAATTTTTTTAGAACAATAAAAATAATTTTGACATGAAGTATAGTAGCCTTCAATTTCAATCATGAAGACCAGGTTGGATTCATAATTGGCCTTGGGGATATTTGTTTCAGGGGAGCTTTTACTTAGAATTGGTAATGTTTTGCCCTCCTTTGATAAATCTAAAAGAACAACACTTCTAAATCCGTTAACCCATGTGTTTGATACTTTTTTTTTTCGGCGGTGACCCACCGTCTTCGCTGAATGAATAAATCCTGGCCAAAGTTGGGACTTTGGAATCAAATCCGCTAACCATCCTTGGTTCATGTGTTTGATATTTTGATATGTTGAGGGAGGATCTTTATGTTGGATGATTATGTGTACTAGCTTCTTAATTGAGTGAAGGGAAAAAAGTACATTGCTTGAGCATGTTTGTTATTGGAATGAGTCGTTGATGTGGTCGAGCATGAAGGTAGCTACAGTTGATTCGTGCCTTTCACATCAATGGGGCACAAAATGGCTATTTCATTACACTTCACTGAAGCATGTAACCTTCTCAACGTTGTGGCTAATGAATACTGTCGATGGCGTCTTCATCTATTGTTCTTTATCATCAAAGTTTATTGTTTGTCAACATATAATCTGGTTTGGACCTAGGTAGCAGAATCTCATTTCAGGCTTGTTTCAGCCTTGAAATTTTTTTTTTAATGTATGATCTTGAGTTGCTTCACTTATGGAATGATCAATCCTAGATAATATTGTTGACTGTTGTAAAGGACCGACTTTGTTTTCTAAGGTTTAAAATAGGTGGATTTGCTGCAGTTCCTCCTAACCTTTTCAAGCATTGCCATGCTCCATGTTTTAAGGAATTTGCCCTTGAGTGTTATCTTTTTAAGTTTCTGGAAGATGATAATATGATCACAACTAAAATAATTAAATTGTTGCTATATTATTCTTTAGCCATCTCCCTATTGTGCATATGATCTTCCAGTTATATTTCTTTTTTATGGTCTTTCAGTTGTATTCGAAATAAATGGTTGTCCTTGAGAACTATTTTCACTTATTTATGACCAGAGACATCATCCATGTGTGCATGAGTGTGATATGAGTACAGTGTTCTGCTTTTTGATGTTTCTTGCCAACATGCCATGAGTTATTAAACCAATTAAATTGCTGGTAGTCATGAAATTCTCATAATTATTGAACTAGTTTCTTGGCTAATATGTTTAATATTTCTTACCAAATGAACATCCCATAATGAAAACACTTCATTTGTCGATTCCAGGACTGCTTATGATGTGACCCTGGTGGATGATAATTGGCCTCAGGATATATTTGATGTTGTGTCGGGTAACACTTCGATGACATGGGAAAGGCTTGATGTGTGAGTGTAACATGCCCATCATTTTTGTACAAGCTGTAATTAAACTTCATAGATATTTATTTAAAGATGATATCTGTTGTCTTCAGAGGTTCCTCTGTTTCTCATTCCTTTGTGTTGGAGGCTAAAACAAAAGGCATGTTCTATGGTTCTCCTGCTGTCATCAAATTCCGTGTTCCCACAAAGGCTGCACTACAGGTTTGTGCTTTATTCTTTTTAACTGCATGGGCATCCCAACATTTGTAGCTACAGTTTTACTTTATTTTGTTTTAGTAGTTGTCATTGTAAATATGGCATGCAACATTTTAGATGCCTCTAAATCTTAACAAAAGTATGATCCCTGTCAACTAACTTCCAGGGTGACCTTTTACTGACTTATTTGTTCCAGGAAGCCTATTCTACCCCAATTCTTCCTTTGGATATTCTTGCAGACAGACCTCCTGAAAAGAAATTTGAATGGGTGAGTTCCCGGTCTTGCTCATTAGACACTAATTATCTACTTTGATTTATGTCCTAATGCCATCATTAATATTTTTACTCTCCGGCATTCAACTGCTGATTTCTACTTTGTGACATTGCCGTTCTGCACCCCAATTTCAGGCAAAGGTAATTTTCAACTTCCAGTTCAATCTTTTGTAGTTTCCATTGAACTCTGGGTTTGATAAGAAAGAGTTTTTTTTGTGTGTGTGTGCAGAGGCTGGTGGCTAAATATGGATCTCTGGTAGCTGTCCTAACGTTGGTTGGACTTTTCGTCTATGTGGTTGCTACCCCATCGAAGTCGAGCAAGAAGAGACGGTGACTTGAGTTTCTACTTGTTATTTACTGTTTGAGTAGAATGTAAACGCTGCAGGCACAAATTTAACTGTCTAATTGCTAGCACAGTCTTAAAGTGTATGGTTAATTTTGCCCCGGATTTTGTTACCTTATCACGTAGCTTTCTCAAATGAGTTGTAAGATTAGTGTTTCGTTGCACCGCTCTAAAGTTAGTCTTCAGTTTGCTTCGCAGAGACAATGCAGAATGGCATTTTCCTCTGTTTCTCTTCATAGATCTTGATTCATTTAGATTAATTTGGTTTACAATTTTCTCCCCCTTCCGTATTTATTGATTTTGTATGCCCTGTCATTTGATCATATTTTAATTGAAATAAAATACTTCTTTAAATGAAAATGTATTTCTCATTTTCTATATTTAACAGTAAAGAGAACTTTTGCTCAACATCAACTACTTGAAAATTAGTTGCATACACTTTTGGATTTTTTTTTATTTTTTATTTTGTCAAAGGAGAGAATGTCTTCTCACTCCTTCGGATGTTATAGCTTCAAAAGAAATACTTATTAACGACTGTAAATATATTTCTTCAAAAATAGTTTTCACGGGCAACTTAGATCATTGTACTTTTAAGGCACGACAATTACAAATCGTTTCTATTAGCAAACTATTTCAAATGTGCAGTTTTTGACAGAAAGAAAACTTTTCAAAGCTGTTCCCGTTCTCATATGGGCGTAGAAAATTAAATTTATTTATTAAATTAATAAAATAATTATGTATTAATTTATCTTATTAGTTGAATAGTGAATTCGATTAAGACCACTCGTTATTTGATAACTGTGATCACATCATTTTAACAAATACGATTAATTTATTTATTTTTGGACAATACTTTCTTATTATCAAATTAATTTAATATATATATATTAAATTAGTCGATCCTACCTAGTGGGATAAGGTTCTGTTGTTGTTGTATATATATATATATTATTTTTATCTAAGGTATATATATAATTATTTTAATAATAAAGTATAATAATAAAAAATAAATGCTTTTACATCACAATGTAGAGCGATCTTTTAAATATTCATTAACCACTTTACTTTTTATGTTTATCTATATCATAACTATGATTTAAAATCATAATTATATGATTTAAGATCATCTAATTATCAAATTATTTTAACAAATATTATTAATTCAACTTTCATAATTTATTTATATAGTCTTTTTATTAGGGGAGTTCACGGGTCGGTTTTGACCCGACCCGTGAACAAACCCGACCCAATCCAGCCGAGTTTGGTCGGGTCGAGTTGGGTCAGGTTTTAACTTTTTTTTAGGCTGGATCGGGTTGGATCGGATCGGGTGGTCGGGTTACCCGACCACTTTGTTTCTTTTTTTTAATTTTAATATAAAAATTATTTACTAGTTTATTTTAAATATAAAATAAAGTATTTTTAAGCATAAAAACATTCTTTTAAATATCCACATATTATTCTTTATTTAAAATACATTATTTTATATATTTTTAATATTTTAAATGGTATAAAATGCTTAAAATAAATAAAAAATCATTTAAAATTCAAAAGAAAAATAAAAGGTCCGGTTGACGGGTCGAGTCGGGTCAAATCGGGTTGGAAAAATTCAACCCGAACCCGACCCGACCTTAGGTCGGGTCGGGGTCGGGTTGAATACCCCTACTTTTTATCATCACATTAATCTAATAAATATATATTAGTTTTATGTATATATAAAATTAATAATCATATATTATAATAATTAAATAATAAAAAATGCTCTCAATCTATTCATTAACCTCTTTACTTTTTTATGTTTATGTAAATATTGGAATTTTCGCGCAAGCAAGATTTGCGGGCGCAAATATTGTCCACTTCCTGATCCAACCACACAGCGTTTAAATAAGAAATTTTAAATTCTTGTTAGTTTGATAATCTTTGGATGAAAAATATAACGATGAGAACTTAAAAAAATTAATTTGATAAATAAATTATAATATGTGTTTGAATAAAAAGTAAGAAGTAAGAATATAATTTATTATTTTATTAGGTATAACATTATAGTAAATAAAATATTATTTTATGAGGTATAAAATTATAATAAATAAAATATTTAACTAATTAATAAAATATTTTTAATTACTAGGACTAAATAATTTATAATTAATAAAATTAAAATAATTTAATTTATAAGTTGAATAATAATGTATTAAAATTAATAATAAATATATTAAAAATAATTAAAAGACAAAAAAGTAAAAAGTAAAAAAATATAAGTTCTTACTAGAATTAAGAATTTTAAGGGGTCGTTTATTTGCAGAACTCAACGGAACCACACTCTTATTCATTCCACCTAAAATAGGTGCGACATTTTAGCTTTTTTTTTAAATTCATTTTCTTTTTTTTTCTTTTCTCTCACAAAATAACCTTCATAAAAAATTTATTTAATAAATATTAAATACTGATAATAATGAATTAATATAATATTATTTATTGCTTATTATTTCATTAAAAAAATTAATATTTCATTAAAAATAATTAATTTTTAAAACGATTTTTTATATTTAAATAATACATTTTTTAACAAAATTTTCCCATAAAAAATTTTATTTTTAATTAATAATAAAATTATACTTCATAATTATAATAATTATTTTTAATTCAAAATTCATCAAAAATTATTTATCATATTTACTTTTGCTATCAGATAAACCACCTTATTTTTCATCATCAAATTTTACCTTATGTACAAGAAACTTAAGAGAATTGAAAGCATTTCTAAATGACCCCTAAAACTCAAGTTAAGATTTCAGAGGACAACTTTACAAATTCTCATACCGAACTGATCGAAACTTGGAAAAATTTTGATTCAAGTTCCTATAATCAATCACTACCCAAAATGTGCAATAAGTCATGAGTATTGCACCCTCGGTCGTATGTTAAATAAGCGACATAAAAAGTTTAGATTTATGTCATTTAATAAATTTAAATTTAACTTATCTGGATTAATTCTAACCAATTGTTTGATTGTAGAAAATGAGTTTTTAGAATAATGTAATTAATTTTGTTTACAAGCATATCCAATAAATTTGAGCGGTGATATTGTGTACTTGAGATTTGATCCAACCAATTAGTATTGAACTTAATAGGTCATATAAGTATTCAGATATATTGAATACAAACTGACTATATATATATAGTTTAAATATTTTTTGATAAATATATTTATTTATTATGCTATTAAATATGAATTTGATAAATGAAAGGAGTAGTTAGATATGAGTCCATAATTATCTTTATATTTTGTTTATGTGAAATTATGCATTGATACCTATGATTATTACATTGTGAGTCGTTATATTTATGATTAGATTAAGTTTGTTTAAATAGACAAATCTCTTTAAGACATGACTTAATTCGTTTACTAAATTTTAACTAACGTAATACAACTTTTTGGAAAAATGTGTTACAATTCCTTTTTTATTTACTGATGTAAAAATAATAAGGGTAAAATTGATACGATGAAATTGCCAATAAAGTTATCTATTGATGTCACAAAAGAATAAAGATGAAATTAATAAGATGTGATATTAAAAATTTAGTAACGGGAAAATAATTGTTTAGTGTTTGGCGTTTATAATTTCGCTTAAGCTCAAATGCCGGATTTAATCACTCTCCTCATCCAATGCGGAATTAGTTGAAGAGGCTGATTAGATAAGCTACTAATCGAACTCGACCCTGTTCCGTTCTCGCCATCGCGTTTACGAAATCGTAAGAAGCCACGTGGCACCATCTGAGCCGCATGTACATCCGGTTCGAAACCCGTCGCGTGGTCAGTTCATCGTCGGCGGGTCTCTTTGAATATAAAGTAGAAAAAAAGGGAAATCGATCGCAATATTACCGAGAAGACCAAGAAGCGAGAGAGAGAGAGAGGAGAGAGAGAGGGACGACGAAGTCGAAAGAATCCTAGATGAAATCTGGGATTAGGGTTTTAGAGGCGATTCCTGCTCTCTCTCTATCTATCTGTATATCTATCTCCTAATCCTCGCGGTTTTTCCATCTTTGAATCATGTCGTTTCCTATATATTGGCGAATTGCGCATCCAAATCGGGGACCAAAATTGTTTTCTTTACGTATTGTCCGAATTCGTTTCTTGTCCATGGAGTTTTGGCAATTTGTTTGTGGATGTTATGGTCATTTTGGGCGAATATAGTGTCATGCAGTTGAGCTAATACTTGTTGATTGGAAGGCTGTGTAATGATCGGGACGATTGAGCTAATTCTTTCTTTCCCTCCCTCCCTCAATTCGAGAGCGGGGAGTCCTGCGCTGTGGCCTCCCTGCTCACAACCTCAGTGCGCAGGGAGCAGCGGCAGGGCTCGCAAGCCTTGTGAAGAGGGAGGGATCAGTGGACTTTGGAGTTGAACCGGGGAGCCTGAAGGTGTTTAAGACTTTAAGTTAGGAAGAGGATTTTTAAGTAACTGTTTAAGCCTTTAAATTAGAATTATATAAGTAATAGTTGTTGTCGTTCACTCCTTTGCATGTTTAAGTTAGGCTTTACTTTTGGAATTTGGATATTGGTCCTTTGACGTGTTGCTTTTTCAATATATGATAACTTGATGAAATTTTTCTTCATTATAAATAAATTACAATATTATATTTAGGCTCGTGCTAACTAATATATAAATATATTTCTGATCACGTTTTCTCTCCCAGCCCTCCGTGTGGTGTTCTTTTTACGTGTTTGACAATATTGCCAGTATGTGTTTCTCGATTATTTGTTACATGTCATAGATTTTGGAGGTAGTTATGAATAGTGGAGCATAATATGCTAATAGTAAATGCTATGGGTACCAGAAGATGCTGAAGCACATGAATCTTGTAGAACAACTTACAATCGGACTGTAAATGTATTTGCTTTGTTATGTCTTATGGGTACCAGAAGATAACTAAGCACGAGTCATATAGAACAACTTACAACCAACTGTAAAATGCATTTGCTTTTTTATGTCGTACTTTCAGTTTGTATGCCATCAAGTGAAGTCATTTTTTTTTCCTTACCTATGCTAATTACATCTTTTAACATTCCTTTCAGGAGATTTCTTTCATGGAGCTCATGTTGGAATAAAATTGGTCTTAAGGCAGACTAGAGCTTCTTTGCCTTTGGTTTGGCAGTTGTCCTAAGCACAGTCCAATTTTTAAACAGTTTACACCTTTCATGTTAGACTATGGACGAGGAGGATGAGGACAAGCTTTTATTAAGTAGCCTAGGGATTGCATCTTCCAACCAGGAAGATATTGAACGGAAAATCTTGTCGGAGGTAATTTACTTTTCTTATATCACATCACATGTATGTTACTGCTGTAATGCTATCACCGTGGGATCACAAAATTTCACCAAGAAATAAAAAATTCTGCAAAATGTTATTTGAATAATAAATCCAGCTTCAATCAGAGGTGTGATTATGCGCAGGCAAAAAATGACAGCAGGTTGGCAAGTGAACTTGAAGGGAGTTCTAATGAACATGATATTGATGACAATGCCGGCTCATCATCTGCCAACCAAACCAGTCTCTATAATAGGCTGCGTGCCTTGGAAGTTGAAATACATGCTGTAGCTTCTAGTGTTGAAAATTCTAAACCTTTTCCTGACTGTGCAAGTCAAAGTACGGATGATCAAAGTACCAATGAAGCAAAATTCAATGAAAATGTCACTTATCCTGTTGAAGCTATATCCAATGATGTGCAACATGCACTTGCGAAAGATCGTTTACGAAGCCTCAAACAAGCGAAGGCTAAGCTCTTAAAGCAAATCTCTAAGCTTTGTGATTATGCTCCCGATAATGATACTGAGCAAGAGAAGCAACATAACACGCTCCTTTTAGAATTAGTCAGAGAAAACTCTAAGCCCAAAAAGAAGCCAAGAAAGCCTGACCAATCAGTTAAGGATTCTAAACGACCTTTGAAGGTTGTGTCTTATGATGAAGATGCTGATTTTGATGCAGTGTTGGATGGAGCATCTGCTGGGTTTATGGAAACTGTGAGTAGTCATGCTTTCTTTAATTCTTTATGTTGGTTGTGCTCTGCAACCTTTTTATACTAACTGCCCTCAAGTTCTTCATGAAACTTGGAGTTACAGCTTTGGTGTTGATAATCAGCTATTGATATTGCAGGAGAGAGATAAATTAGTTCGGAAAGGCATTTTAACCCCATTTCATAAACTCAAAGGCTTTGAGCGGCGTATTCAACAACCTGGGCCATCGGCTAGGTTATCTGCTCATGAGGAAGACCCAGTGGACATTCTTGCTTCCACTAGCATTGCGAAAGCTGCTCAATCGATGTCAGACTTTGCACTAGCTCGGCCTACAACCAAGTTGCTTAATGCAGAAGAGGTACCAAGACTTGATGCTCCTACACGACCTTTCCAAAGACTTAAAGCACCTCTGAAACGCCCAGGATCTCCAACTTTGAAGGAAAAAAGAAAGGTCAAAAGGAAAAAAAGGCCTTTACCTGATAAGAGATGGAGGAATGCTGATTCAAAGAAAGAGCAACTTTCAGATGGAAGTGGTATGCTAATGCTTCACCATCCTGTATTCTAGAGGTTTAAGCATCTTGACTTTGCACTATTTCTTGTTTTTTTGAGAGGGCACTATTTCTTGTTCATATGCTATGAATGAACTAAGGAATGCAGAACTTTGGGAATTTCTCCATTTCCAGTTGTTCTCATTGATTTTCAGTTTTCTGTTCAATTTCTTCCCATCCAGTGATGGTGAAATTTTTTCCTATCCAGTCTTTCCACCAATATTTTGATGTTCTGGCTGGCACATAAAGATTTAAGTTCTTTATTTTATGTTGATATAGTAACCTGTTTCCCTTCCCTGCCTCCAATTATTTAGTTCCATTATAATAATAGAATATGGAAAGAATTTGACTGAATTCATGTTTTCTTTGTTCTGGATTTCTTACATAAGTAGATGCAAGAGGAGACTCAAATGCCTCAGATGAGGATGGTGAAACTCATGAGGGAGATTTTGGGGATGAAACTTCTGTTGTTCTTGATGGAGGCTTGAAGATACCTGGTGTGATTTACACCCAGCTTTTTGATTATCAGAAAGTTGGAGTTCAGTGGCTATGGGAACTGCACTGCCAAAGAGCTGGTGGTATCATTGGGGATGAAATGGGTCTGGGTAAGACCATTCAGGTCATAGCATTTCTGGGTGCCCTTCATTTCAGTAAACTATATAAACCTAGCATTATCATCTGCCCTGTGACTCTTCTTCAACAGTGGCAAAGGGAGGTGAGGAAATGGTACCCAGAGTTCAAAGTTGAGATATTGCATGACTCAGCCCATGCTTCTACTAAAATGTCAAAATCCAAATCTGATGAGAGTGATTATGATAGTGAAACTTCTTTGGATAATGGTTCTGTGATGCCTTCTACCAAGTCATTGAAAAAGTGGGATAGTATGATTGAACGTGTTGTGGGATCTGAGAAGGGGTTGCTTATTACTACATATGAACAACTGCGCCTCATGGGAGACAACTTGCTTAATATTGAATGGGGATATGCTGTTTTGGATGAAGGCCATCGGATCAGAAACCCTAATGCTGAAATAACTTTGGTTTGTAAACAATTGCAGACTGTGCACCGCATAATTATGACAGGTGCGCCAATCCAGAACAAGCTCTCTGAGTTGTGGTCTCTTTTTGATTTCGTCTTTCCAGGGAAACTAGGGGTCCTGCCTGTATTCGAGTCAGAGTTTGCTGTTCCTATTAGAGTGGGTGGGTATGCCAATGCCACACCTTTACAAGTATCTACAGCTTACCGCTGTGCAGTTGTTTTGCGTGACCTGGTGATGCCATATCTTCTCAGGCGCATGAAATCTGATGTAGATGCTCAGTTACCTAAGAAAACTGAACATGTTCTTTTCTGCAGCCTAACTTCAGAGCAGAGATCTGTATATCGAGCATTTCTTGCTAGCTCTGAAGTCGAACAAATTTTTGATGGGAGCAGAAATTCACTCTATGGAATAGATATTATGCGAAAGATTTGCAATCATCCTGATCTTTTGGAAAGAGAACATGCTGCCCAGAACCCAGATTATGGAAATCCAGAAAGGAGTGGAAAGATGAAGGTAGTTTCTCAAGTTCTCAAAGTATGGAAGGAACAGAGACATCGTGTTTTACTTTTTGCACAGACGCAACAGATGTTAGACATTATCCAGACTTTTCTTGCTGCCAACGGGTACAACTATCGAAGAATGGATGGTGTTACTCCTGTAAAACAGCGGATGGCACTTATTGATGAATTCAACAACTCAGATGAGATCTTTATTTTTATTCTGACTACGAAAGTTGGTGGATTGGGGACAAACTTGACTGGGGCTAACAGGGTTATCATTTATGACCCTGATTGGAATCCATCAACAGACATGCAGGTATTCTTTTGCATATTTTATGTAGTGCATATCTGGCCATTGTTACTTGTTCGTTTTTAATGAACCTAAACTGTTCTCTAAGTATTTCATAGGTGATTTTTTTGTGTGTTTCCTGTAGTGCATATCTTTTTTTTTTCAAACAAAATGCTAGCAATTATCTATTAATGAACGCTCCCAAGGAGTTCGAGTACAAAATGTTGAGTATCTCCTGTAGTGCATATCTTGCTGTTGTTACTTATTCACTTTTAATGAACCTAAACTGTTATCTAAGCATTTCATACTACTGTATAAGATGAAAGCCATTGTATATCGTTAAATGTTTCTTTAGTGACATAGTTAGTTTTTATCCCTCACTCCCTCAGACGAGAAAAAGGATTTCTTAGTGAAGTGCCTTTGTATATGTACTGTTTAATTTGATGAGCCTTTGCTGGTGAATGAATAAAAGCAGATTTGTCGAGAATGCCTCACCAACAATAAACTTAAAATTTGTTCCTGGCTGATTCATCCTTCAGAATAGGGTTGTACTTCGAGATATTATTACTAAATTTTCAAAGGCCTACTAGATCTGATTTAAATGTCAGGTATTGTGAATGTAATTGAGTGATATCTGCTACCAAATCGGCTCCCTCTTAGGAACAACAACAACAACAACAACAAAGCTTTATCCCACTAGGTGGGGTCGGCTACATGGATCATACGACGTCATTCTGCATTCGTTGATCCATGTTCATGCGATTCGACAGGGTTTTACGCTGGCTGTCGGGGCCTAACACAACCCTCCTCCTTTATCCGGGCTTGGGACCGGCTATAAAACATAGGCGGAGTTAGTAATAGTGATTAATCTAGGAATAATTCTTTTCGGCAGGGGGAAGTGCTTACGCACTTCTTCTTATGGAATATTTACCAAGAAGATATTATTTCCGATGACTGAAGAAAGATTATACTTTAAAAAGAATCCTGGTTGTCATTCACAATGTAAAAATATTATGTTGAGGCTCAGCCATGGCACTTCTTGAAATTACAGCTTTCCAAGATGTCCTCACCTGGGACGAATCACCCTGAAGTTTGGAACCAGATTGTCTTCCAGGAGATTCAGATTCTTTTGCCAGTTGGCCACTTGATGTAGAAGCAGATGAGTTTTTCTTGCCTCTTTTTGAGATTGAAGTTGTTGAAAATTTCCAAACTTCCTACAGAGTTAGTGAAGAAGAAATTAAACACACAAATCAAATCACATAGACAAGCTCTAAAAGTGATATTTCTAACCTGCCGCTTGTATGTGTCTTGTTCTTCCCCAGGGAAGAGATAACCCCAGATCATTGTGTACATAGTTTCAGTCAAATGTATCTTTAATGGATAGATCTCTGAGAACAACATGGCAAAATTTGCTTTGAGAATTCCCTCTTTTGGGAATTGCTATTAGGTATAACTAACAAAGTTTTTATCCATTGTCAGTACAGGTATTAGTTCAAGAATCTTGCATATCTTTCAGATATCAATATTATGGGACTTCTTTCTTCTTTGGAACATGTTCCATATCCTCTTATATTACTAACCCACTGGTAGTTTCTGAGGAGCTCTTGATTTTTGCCACAAGGATCCTCCAGATATTTAGTTTTATGGTTGTAAATTGATGACAGTTTAAAGTTGTATGTTTATTTGTGGTCGACAATCTGATACATACTTACTCATATTTGCTCATTTCTATTTAGCTGTGTTCACATGTGAATCTTGACCAGAAATTTTATGTCAAAAGCAGGCTAGGGAACGTGCTTGGCGAATTGGGCAGAAACGAGATGTTACTGTTTACAGGCTAATAACACGGGGAACTATAGAGGAAAAAGTATACCATCGACAAATTTACAAGCATTTCCTTAGCAACAAGATACTAAAGAATCCCCAGCAAAGACGATTCTTTAAAGCCAGAGATATGAAGGATCTCTTCACCTTGCAAGACGATCAACATGACTGTTCAACTGAAACATCAAATATTTTTGGGCAGTTAGTGGAAGAAATAAAAGTTGACAATCAAGGTGAAAAAGAACTCATGTCGTCAATGTCCACCGAACCAGACTCATCATCAGCACAAATGAACTCGTCAGGGCCTAAAGTGTCTGTTCCCAGTGTTAAAGGAAAAGAGAAGATCGATCAAAATATTGCTGGTAAAGACGAGGAAACAAACATATTACAGTCTCTCTTTGATGCTCATGGTTTTCATGTAAGTCAAACCTTGTCACCATCTTACAGTTGTTTCTATGATGAAAAACACTTAAGTTTGATTTATGTCATTCCTTAGAGTGCAATGAACCATGATGAAATTATGAATGCTCATGATGATGATAAGCTGAGGATGGAGGAACAAGCTTCCCAAGTGGCACAACGTGCAGCACGAGCTTTACGAGAATCACGAATGCTTAGGAGCCGTGAAAGCTTTGCTGTTCCAACATGGACTGGAAGAGCTGGTGCCGCTGGGGCACCATCATCTGTCCGTAACAGGTTTGGGTCTACAGTGAATGCCCGTTTGGTGACTTCCCCAAGACCTTCAGAAGGGTCAACAAGTAGGCCTTCCAGTTTCTCAGCTGGGACCTCCGCTAGTAAGGCTCTCTCTTCAGCTGAACTCTTGGCTAGAATTAAGGGAACACAGGAAAGAGCTGCTAGTGATGCACTTGAACAAGAACTAGATCTGGCTTCTACTTCCGATCACCATGAGAGAATCCAAGAAAATGGCTTCTCAGCGAAGACTTCAGGCAAGATGATGATAGCACAACCTGAAGTTTTGATCCGCCAACTCTGCACCTTTATTCAGAAGATGGGTGGGTCCTCTGATTCTTTCAGCATAACACAACACTTCAAGGACAGGATACAGTCGAAAGATTTGCCTCTATTCAAGAATCTTCTCAAGGAAATAGCTAACTTAGAGAAAGATGCTAATGGATCCAGATGGGTTTTGAAACCAGAATACCGGTAGACAATCAAAAGATCTGCTTCTATTCAAGAATCTTCTCAAGGGATGTAGATGGTGTGGATGAAAATGCTAACCGGTTTAAGATGATTAAGTTGGGAAACAATAGACGTGTTTTAACTCTAAATTTATTTCATTAGGCACTAACAATTCATGTCTGGAAAAAAAAAATAGATGGGAGATGGGGAAATTGATGATTGCTTCTGCTGCATCTACTTATAGCCATGGAATTACTTCCATGAGCACGGTTGCTGGATTACTGGTAAATGTTTAAATTACCAGTTACTTTTTGTCAAGAAGGAACCACAATATTGTTCAAGAGCATATTTTTTGTAAATAGTAATTCACATACATTCGAGTTCCATCAAGGAACGCCAGTGCTGTTGATTTTGTTCTTCCTTCAATCACATTCTACCTGAACTTGCTGATGCATATTCTATGTGAACTTGGCTTCCTATTAGACTCGGTGATGTCAGTAGATGCTATTAAAAGTACAGGGCTCCTCTTTATACCGAAATGAAATCTAAACATGCGCTGAAATTTTTGTTTTGTTGTGCAGGGCAACAATTTGTTGCAGGCTACTTAGTTTCTGCAGTGATCTCATTGGTTGAAAAATAAAATCCAATGAAATGAATGTCATGTGATGATGCAGCGCTCTGATTCGTTGTCCACGTACAAATTTGAACTCGGATTTTCAGGTGGCATATAAAGTTCCTAGAACTGTTAAAAAAACTAAAAATATCATGTCCCTTTATTTTGTTCGTTTTATTTTATCATATGTTCATGGTCACCTACCCAGAGAAAAAAAAGGTGAGCAGAAGCGCAAATGTCTGGATGACAGGTACATAACAAGTCCACCGAAGATTTACAATTTAATAATTTTATCTGGTGCAGCCTTCATTTAGTTTTTCTCTATTTGTAATTTCTTTCAAAAAATCAATCTTTCCTATACTTCTATTTTCTGTCAATAAAAAAAATAAAGAAAATAAATAAACGACAGCTTGCTCACTTTCTTCGCTCTGTAAGGACGAATCAAGTGGAGTTTTTTTTTGTAACGTAGCTTATGACCCATCCAAAACACATTCGAAAGTTAATATTTTATAACGACAAAACACGAATGGTGACAAAAAAAAAATTGGAAGAAAGAACCTAAAAAGGGATTTGACCGATATTTGAATGACGTTATCCTTTAATCCTTCTTAAAATATTCCTTCTTTAATAATAATAATAAGAGGGATTGAAAGTAATAATATCTCCTCATCTGTGGAAAAAACTTGTGGTAAATGGTGTATGAGACATAGACGACATTAGCGGGCCTCAACGGGCAGAATGAGTCAGGTCTACTACTCGGGAGCCCATGATGAGAGAGCAACGCCACAATGAGTCCTACGCGGTTCGTTATATCGATCTCATCCGCGTGGGCCCACGCGTTTCGTTACGAGGTGGGCTCCCGCGGCCTCACGTGCGGGGGGGGGGCTCTCCATGAGGTGTATTTTTCTTGTTTTCTCGTGCGTTCCGGCCGAATCAACATTTTAAATGGGTGTCGGACCCTTTGAGCGAAAGCGTTTTCAAGATTTCCTCTTTTGTTTAGCAATTACAAAATTATGGCCAACATCTCTTTTCCTTTTTTTTTTATAGTCATGAAAATATTATACTTGCTCGAGTTGCCTTTCTCTTACGAACCAAAAATGTTCCATGACTTCCAATGAGAACTTTTTCGTCCATTACATTTTGTTTCCACTAAAATAACGGTGTGTTGCATACGTTTTCGATCGATTACCACTTTGACGGCCGGGTCATAGTTCGATTCAATCGGCCATTGGAACGAGGATGATTAACTCTGTTGAATCAAACCGGGAAACAAGAGGATAACGTAGTGATGCACACGTCATTCGATCTTATAAGTTTGAATTTTATTTTATATATGAAAGGTATGTGATTACCTATAAAGAGTGAATATTCAAATATCCAATTTAGTGGGAATACACAACCAACGCACGGGCACCGTGTCAGGTGCCAAGAACCTCCAAAAGGGAAAAAGAAAAAGTAACCAAGGCTCCAATGAAAAGGATCTGAATCATCCGATCTCATACCAGTACTTAGCATCAGTGTCATTTTTATTTTACTGCCTTTTCCGGAGTTCGAAATATTGTGCGGCAAAATTGGATTGATGGAAACAAGGAATCTTTTAATTGACACCCAAGTTGTATGATTTCACATCATTTTGATGAGTGCAATTATTTCAGCAGATCAAAAGCAAATACCGCTAGCTTGGGGAAACCTCAAACATGGACCACCGAGCTATTTATATGATCAAAATAACTGATGCATGTGGAGCAAGAAAATAGAATAAAACAGATGCAAGATTCATCAATCAGTCTTTATGCTATCTCTCAATGATAACAGCATACAAAGACACTAGCAGCAATACTATAAACCTGACAAAGTACAAACATTTTTCTATATTTGCCTCATGTTTATTTACATTCATTTATAAAAAAAAGACAAATTCAGTTTGAGAAAACAAGAATAAAGTCATAGCACATATTCCCCATTAAGCAGGCAGAGCGAAACTGTCCTCATACCATCGAGGCATGTCAACGACCATGCATGGATCAGATTTCTTGAAATCAGCAACCTACAAATATTCAGAAATTACAAACAGAAAAGTTTGAATAAATGTATCTCACCTCAAAGAAATTGAATGCAGTTGCTAAAAATTATTAAGAAAAGAATGCAGAGAGTAAGATGTATTTCACCTTTTGTCCACAGTTAGGGCAGTAATGATATTTGTGCCACAGACAGTCTGTGCAGGGACAGAGGAAACAAATTCCTAACATGAACGGCATCATGCAACCAACAACAGCTGCCAAACTCGGTTTTGATCTGTATCAAAGGAAGGTAAGTTTTTACATACAATCCTTTTAGACAGTATGATATCATAAAAGCTTTTAATCCCTGAGAGAATATTCATCAAAGGTAACAAGTTTTACTAATCAAGGTATGATCATTCCTGTTTAACAGTTGTTATATGAGGAAAAAGTTTAACCTCTACTTCTAACATTAGCTCCAATTCCTAGTTCAAATGAACACCACCATAGAGTGTACATGAAAATAAAACATCAATAGATGATTCACAAGATTCATTTTTGTAAGCCAAAACTAAGTTCCAATCCACGAATTGCAAAACAGAAATCATACCCAATCGTTTGAAGATCACTGAAAAGTGGCCTGCATGCTACTAGGTACTAGGTTCCATAAATAAATGGTTCTCACTGATTCACTTCTATAAAATACAATCACGTTGAAACTTCTGCTCTATCTCTATTGATGTGGAACAACAGAATACATTTTTTTTATTACAGATCAAATAGTCGAAAAGGTAACAAGCTTCTTCATCCCTTCATTGGTTCAACAGTCAACCTAATAGTTTTATCTGACATTACAGCCAAGTTATCCTTCCATATACTCTCAAGAAAATGAAAAAAATATGGTAATTATTCATTCATCTAATAGTTTTACAGACTACATACTCGCAAATGCAAATCCCCAGGGTTCATCGATCTTCTTCCGGAAAACTATGTTGAAAAGGTAATGGGAAAGAAAAGATAACCAGGAAATTCAGCACTGGAGGAGAACAGTGAAGAATTTATACAAGCCAAAAGTATTAAATTGGGCCTATAAACAATTGCCTTTAAAGAGACAATGGGAATTAGTCTGCTAATCCAGATAGATATCAGCTATGGGTGCACGGTTGAACCCCAATTCGTATGATTGGTTACTCGAGCAATCAAACTCGCAACTGGTTCAGTACGAGCTTTTCTACCCATGACATGTTCCCTAATTTATTTTCCCAAATCGCTTCCTTGTAAAAGTTAGGCGCACGTATCCATTCAATAAATCGTTCTTTTCCCCGTTATACCGATCAATCATCTAAACTCAAATCAAGCATCGACACCAAATCCTCGTTTCCATCACTTCGAATAGATTAGAAAAAAAGAACGGTTTTTGTTCAACCCAGATCATACTTAATCTTCCTAATAGGTCAATTGAAACCATAATCAAAATACGAGCATGAATAATTTCAAAATGTCGGATTAAAAGGATTTCCTCACTTGACGGTGGTGAGGCCAGAGGAGCCGCAGTAGGGACACTGGAAGGGAGCGGGCGTATCCCGGTACATGGTCTGCTGCAAGGGGACGCCCTTGGGGTCGCCGAACACGGCGTTCGGAGGGATCATCCCCGCTTGGTACGGGTTCTGCCCCACGTAGTACGCCGTCGGCGGCGCCATGGCCGGTGGCCCTTGGCCGTAGTAGCCCGGCTGAGGAGGAGGCGGGTAGGCGTAGGGCACCCCCACCGCTGGCTGCATCTTCGTCTCCATAGATTCCAAAACCCTCTCTCTCTCTCTCTCTCTCTCTCTCTCTCTCTCTCTCTCTCTCTCTCTGTATGGCGTATGGCGTCGTCGAGGTCGTCGTCGGCAAACTAGAAGAAGAAGAAAACGGAGCAGCTCTACTTACAATTGGCTCGGATGCCGTTGATCTCTTTCGCACGGATCTTGATGACACGAAATTGATTAAAAATTTGGAATTTATATTTTACATTATTAAAAATGTGGCGTAATTGCGTAAACATATGGATATCTTTTTATTTAGAGGGATGCTCAGTGCATCTGAATCATTAATCGAGTGAATCTGATCACAAATAATGAAATCTCATGTTATTTAAATAATTAATTAATAAATCAACCATTAATATGTACTTAACATTTCTCTAAAACAAAATAAGTTACGTAAGTACATTAATTGATTCATAAAATTCTATATTAAAACTTAATGATTATGATTAGATTTTTTTATTATTTTTATAAACCTACTCTAAATAATTAGGCCTCGTTAGGGGAATACGGTGAGAACAAAAGCCTTGTTCTCTTTATTTCATCCAAACACATTTATTTTTTTACTTTGTGAGTCTCACCTATCATAATGATAAAAGATGAGCAATGGGTTCTTGGAGGGTTTAAAACATATTGTTCTCGACATCTCTATTTGGATTTAGAATATTAGTTCTAACAAGTTCAAAAAAATTTCTGATTTGCCAATTTTATTCTGGCAAGATGTTTGGACAAAAATTCTAATCGAGCTAGAATTTTGTGCTTCATTAAATGCATTGGGCATGAGATTCAAAGCAAAACGTGTGGGGAGTGAGCAAGAACTCACAAGATCTGGCTTCCGGCCAGAACTTTTTTGTCGGAACAAAATATGTTGACTAGAACGAAAATTCTTCTAGGCCCATCGGAACATCATCACATGTTTGGCATAATTTAATAAAGTTCAATCCTTCTTAGCCAAATACAGCCGAACGAGAACAAAAAAATGGGATCAGAGTGAGAATTAAAAAAATTTGTTCTTGAACAATTGCTATGCATCCAAACCGGTCCTTAGGATTTTCGCATTTAACTCAAAGTTACAAACTTATTTTTTTTATCTCTAAATTATTACAATTTGTTCACTTTAATACATTCGTCTACTTTTGTTATGTTTTCATTATTTTTTATTTTTTTATTTAGGAAAAGACTAAATTACCCCTCTCTTCATAACACATCAAATAATAAATATAAAAAATTATAAAAAAGAAAAAAAATTGGGAAAGGATAAATTAATTTTTTTCATAAATGACAAATTTTTTTACCACTTTAATGCTTCCAATGATTTTTTTATTTTTTATATTTGTTATTTCATATTTTTTTGAGGGAGTGGTAATTTAGTCTTCTCATAAATAAAAAAAGTAAAAGTAATGAAAACATAATAAAAATAAATAGAAGGACTAAAGTGAAAAAATTATGATAATTTAAGGATAAAAAAATAAGTACGTAGTTTGTGATTAGATGTAAAAAATCGTGATACTTTAGAAAAAATTTATAAAAATAACCCTAGATTTTTTTTTATCTTGTCCATGAAACGAAGCATGTTATATTAATTTTATTTTGATTCTAATCTCTTAAATATCAGTTAAAGTATAATATATGAAATTATGAATGTGATGGTAAGAGAGAGACTAAGAGGAGAGAGAGATAGTGTCGGTAACTATTTCTGATTACATAATTTGTTTTTAATCCATTTATTTGTGAAGTTTATGAGAGTGCGAGTGAAGTTTCCTGTATAGTTTCAGAGAAACTAATTTCTAATATTGACGAGAAACAGCAATTAAATAAATAATGAATTGTGGTTTCAGATGGCTTTAATCCTTTGAATTCTTATTCTCCAACATATAAAAAAATCAAAGAGGTCCTCTTTGGTGGGCATGACATGACATCAAGACACGGTTCTGGATTTGATTGATCAAGTTGAACACGTTGCCGAATTAGCACGATATGTGATTCTCTTTAAAACGGTTCCATATAGTTGTTACCAGAAGTTTCGAGAATACAAGCAATGGTGCTTGGCTCGTTTCAATTACTAGAGTTTCAATCGTTCCTCGTGTGTTAATAGTCTCATATTCAAATTTTAGAATCATCATCTTAATAAAAAAATAAGTCATTACTATTTTATCTTTCTAATTTGAATTAATCAAATGTCAGCAATTTCGAACATCGAAAACCTCTGATAAACTCACCCGGGCGACCTAAAAAAAGAAGTTTCGAGAAAACGAGGCAAAAAGCTATCTCAATCGATTGGCGGCACCTACAATTGTTAATTAGAACATTAATATTCTAAATCTTAAAACACATCGTGAGTCAATTATATGAGCAGA
The DNA here is from genome assembly GCA_030549335.1 of Pontederia crassipes. Classification (NCBI taxonomy): domain Eukaryota; kingdom Viridiplantae; phylum Streptophyta; class Magnoliopsida; order Commelinales; family Pontederiaceae; genus Pontederia; species Pontederia crassipes. The sequence goes on along the minus strand of CM060194.1, from coordinate 5,108,283 downwards.
TATTTATAACATTCAAAAATTCATTTGCTGAGAGAATTATCTCTAACGCCTCTATCCAATTTTTACTTAATTTTTTTCTTAAAAAATTGATCCATCTCGATAACGTGTATGGGTTATTAGCATATATATATATATATATATATATATATATATATATATATATATATATATATATATATATATATCTAGAATATTGAATTAACATTAAATACTCTTCAATTTTGGATATTTTTCAACTCTACCTTCTAACTTTATTTTATAACTAACTGTTATTCAATTATCAACTTGTGATCGATCATTTTCCCGTTGCACGATCGATGGGGCATCCATGCATCTTTTATCTCTCATCTCCACATGGCCAACTGTCCGACGTGGCAAAGCATCCCTTTCTAACCCCCTTTCTCATACAAACATTTCAAAGCTCTCCTTTCTAATATAGGTTTGTCGTGTGATACTTTCCCTTTTCCTTATACTTTCCCTTTTCCTTTCGCCATTCGCGCTCGTTGACCGTGGTCATCTAGCTAAAATCGTCCACTGCTAAGGAGCAACATCAAATTGCTTGCAGGGAAGAAGTTGAATCGCAGGAGGGAGAAGTTGAAACGCCAAACCTCCTCGCTAAGTCGATGTTGCTTTCATGTATGTTATTGTCATCCTATATATTTTTTTGGACGTCCGTACCCTGAAACCTAAACTTGTGGTCCCAGAAATTGTAATTTCTTGATTTATCTAAAATCTAGTTTTAAAATGTTGAGTTCATGTGGTCCCTATCCGACAAGATTTAATATTTATTTGTCTAGTTTTATGTATTGTTAACTGAGAAAAAATTGTGATATTTTGTTACTATCTTGTAGTCCCCCGAAATTCTAATTTTAAAATATCCACTTCATGCAACTGCAGTAAAGGCGTATGAAAATAACAAAAGATCGAGGAAGAAACAAATGTGATTGTTTATCTTTTCTATGTATTGTACAGATTGTTTTATAGTAATAATCTAGATTTTGATTTGTGCATTATTCTCTTTCTAATTTTGAATTGATTATTGCTTATTTATTTCAATTCCTAGTTGTTTAATTTGCACATCATTTACAAATGAGAAAAATGAGAATGAGGTAATGGGGAGGTTGAGACATATTGTGATTGTGATTATGACCTCATGTCTCTAATTGAGATCGACAATATGGTTAAAACAATTGACGTGTATGTTAGAAATGTGCACTGCAGCAATTGAAGCTGGGCAGGTTGATATTTATGTGTGGCATCTGAAAAAGAATGATTTAGAGATCATGTTAAGGCCACCACTTCCTACACTTAGGAATGTAAAGCAGAAAGTCAGCTATGCAAGACAGGATTATCCAAGTTTGGATGATGCAGAGGAGGAATCTCACCATACAAATACAAAATATGTCGAGAATGAAGATGAGCTGTGTGATGAAGATTACAATGTTGAAGATGATAATTATTTGCAAGATAACATTCAAAAGGCCAGAGGGAACAAGACATGGGTTAAGACACATGTGGCAATTGAAGTTGCCAGTGAGTAAGATGTTGGTGACGGCAATGAATAAGGTGTTGCAACTAACAATGGTGAAGGTGTTGCAGATGTTAATCATGAAGGTGTTGCATCTCAAGATGTTCAAAGTGCCCAAGTTGAAGGTGTTGAAGTTGAAGATGTTGAAGATGGCAATATGAAAAGGGGAAAGAAGAATGTTGAAGATTCAAATTATGCACCTCCAGATTATCTTCTAACATAATCTGACATTAATTTTGAGGGAGGTAAACTCAGACATAATTATATATAGAAAGGGATATTGACGGGTAAATTACACGAATGGTCTCCCAACTTTGAGTCGATTTTCAGTTGGTCCTCCAACTTCAATTTATAACCAGAACGTCCTCCATCTTTCATTTTTTTGCACGCTTAGTCCTCTGACCAGTGATCACAGGTTTCCCGATTGCCTTGCTGATGTGGCCGACTTTTTCTCTCATCCACGTCAGCTTAAGTCGGCCATGTCAGCTTAAATAATAATAAAAAATATAAAAAAAATGTAAAATTGTCCACGTCATTAAAATAATAAAAAAATAAGATGGATAGAGAGAGAGAGGGCGACCGCCCCCCTCCGGCCGGAGCTCTTCGACCAAAGGGGGGCGGTCACCCCCCTCCTTCTCTCTCTCTCGCACGGTGAGAGAGAAAGGGAGGGAGGGGGGCGACCGCCCCCCTCTGGTCGAGCTCGCCGGGCTCCGGAGGGGGGCGGTCGCCCCCTCCTTCTCTCTCCCGCATGGCAAGAGAGAGAGGGAGGGGGCGAGTCGAGCTCGCCGAGCTAGGGGGTGGTCGCCCCCCTCCTTCTCTCTCCCGCACGGAGAGAGAGAGGGTCGCCCCCTCCCTCTCTCTCCCACACGGCGAGAGAGAGAGGGTCGCCCCCCTCCCTCTCTCTCCTGCACGGCGAAAGAGAGAGGGAGGGAGGGGGCGACCGCCCCCCTCCGATCGAGCTCCGGTGAGCTCGTCGACCAGAGGGGGGCGGTCGCCCCCCTCCCTCTCTCTCCTGCATGCGCGGAAGAGAGGAGGGGGGCGACCGCCCCCTCCGGTCGAGCTCGCCGAGCTTCAACGAGCTCAACTGGAGGGGGCGGTCGCCCCCCTCCTCTCTCTCGCACAATGCGAGAGAGGGAGGGAGGGGGGCAGTCGCCCCCCTCCTTCTCTCTCTCGCACGGCGAGAGAGGGAGGGAGGGGGGCAGTCGCCCCCCTCCTTCTCTCTCTCGCACGGCGAGAGAGGGAGGGAGGGGGCGACCGCCCCCCTCTGGTCGACGAGCTCCGGCCGGAGGGGGGCGGTCACCCCCTCCCTCTCTCCCGCACGGCTAGAGAGAGGGAGGGGGGCGACCACCCCCCTCTCTCTCTCCAACTTATTTTTTAATGACGTGGACAGTTTCATATTTTTTTATTATTTTTTAAGCTGACGTGGCCGACTTAAGCTGATGTGGATGAGAGAGAAAGTCGGCCACATCAGCAAGGCAACCGGGAAACTTGTGATCACCGGTCAGAAGGACTAAGCATGCAAGAAAATGAAAGATGGAGGACGTTCTGATTATAAATTGAAGTTGAGGGACCAATTGGAAATCGACTCAAAGTTGGAGGACTATTCGTGTAATTTACCCGGATATTGACCCTTTTTTGAAATTACATGCAATTCACAAACAAATGGGAGCTTATTGATGCCTGCAAAGTGCACGAGATTAAAAATAAATTCCAAGTCTTCTTTCCAAAGAGTGACAGCACAAGAGTAATTGTCGTATGCTACAAAAAGCGTGGATGAAGAGATAAATTTCACTAAATACCTTCTAGCATTATCGCTATCTTAACTCTATACTCAAACTTTACTTTGTAATCAGGCCACCCTCCAATTACTGACTTATTTCACTAAATGTCCTTACGATCGAAAATAGATAATATTTATATCATTTCATTGGCGTGGCATGTTATTTTCAAATAAAAATTATATAAAATATTAATCTAATATTAAAATAAAAAAAGAAAAAATAAAATAAAAGAAAAGAGGTGGTGCCCCCTCATCCTCTCCTTCCACGCTCAAACGACCACAAAGAGAGGGGAAGGGGGCGGCGCCCCTCCCTCTCCTCTGTGTGTTGGGCGTCATGCCCCCTCCTCTCCGGCGCCGGAGAGGAGAGGAAAAGGAGGCAGCCACCCCCTCTTTTTATTTTAATTTTTATATTATTTTTATATTTTATATAATTTTAAAATGAGATGTCACATCAATGAAATGATCAAGATGCTGACTATTCCCAATCGAACCAAATCAAAAGTTGGAAGGTAATGTAGTTACAAAGTAAAATTGGAGGATAAAATGAGTAAAATTTAAGGGTATTTAGTAAAATTTATCAGTGGATGAAGGGTTATGTGCTCATCAAAGAATTTGAAGGACGATGAAGATGCCACTTGGCAAATCAAGAGAATGTAGCCAACATATTCATGTCCAAAGTTCTTAAAAAAATTCATGTAATTTCTAAGAAACTTGCTAAAAAGTACGAATCTTACTTTCATAGTGACACGAGATGGGAGGGCTTATTTGATCAAGTGAAGATGAATATGCCCTATGCCATAAGTAGAATGCGTGCATGGAGAGCCAAAGACTTGACTTTAAAAGTAATTCATGGCTATGGTACTGAACAATATAGGTTATTATACAAATATCGGACTGAAATGTTGAGGGCAAACTCGGGTAGCACAATGACAAGCTTTTTTAAGATCTCCAATACAAGGGTTTGTACATCTTCATCAAAGCACTTTCAAATGGGTTCAAGGCTGGTTGAAAACAACTTGTCTGTTTAGATGGTTATTTCTTGAAGGGAGTTTATGGAGGACAACTTCTAACAATAGGAATTAATTCGAATGCTTGCATGTTTCCTATAGCATATGCATACATAAAGAATGAGTCCATAGCCACATGAACATGGTTCCTAGAACTTCTATAGAGGGATCTTGATATGACCAATGGTAGAGGCTAGACAATGACAAGCGAACAAGAAAAGGTGATTCTTATATATTTTCATAATTTTTAGAGCTCTTATTCAAATCCTAAATGATTCCAATTTTAATGTGCAAGGATTTGTTATCAGTATTCGTAATGTATTACCGCCGACTGAGGACCAAACGTGTGTAAGATGCCTATGGACTAATTTCTTATCAAAGTAATTCAAGAGTAAGGAGTACAAAGATTTATTATGAAATATAGCTAGAACAATGTTCCCCAAGAGAATGCATTTTTTAAAATAAATTGGAAAAGAAACCACGAGAGCAAGAGAATTGATTCGAGAGCGTGGCACTACTTCATGGAGCTGAACTTGTTCCTCGGAGGCCCCGAAATGCGATAATTTGTTTAATAATCTATCCAAGCATTTCAACAACTATCTTCTTGATGCCAGGACAAACTGGAGCCCACTTATTTAGGTATTTACCTCTTTCTACTTCTATGTGTTATAGTGATTATAATGTCCCAGCTATTCTAATTGATTTCTCTTTACTTATTCAAGTGATGTACAAGTGCAAGCTGCATGTATATTTTGAAACAACAAGGACCCTTAATTGTAGGTAGATAAATTCATGAGGAAGTGGTATCTCCTTAGGATCAACGCCAGCGTCGATAAATTGGTTAATCGATAAAGATACATGAATTTGGTGTTGTGCCCAAGAAAGAGACCCAAATCCTAGGACCCCTCTAAGTGGTGATTCAACATAGATTCTACATCTTGGAACCAAGCCAATTTTGGGGCATTTTTGTGATAATGGAACCAACTAGCAAAAAATATTAACGCTACAAAGACCAATGCGCCAACCTAAAACATTTTTAAAAATATATGACCATGTAATAGAACCTTTGAATGGACGTGATCAATGATCGGTCGGGGAGGAACCCACACCTATCAATCTACCTTCATTTGTTAACATGAGAAGGGTACGAAAACAAAATGCTAGGAGGAAGGAAGCATAGGAATTGGAAAAAACTAAGAAAGCCACAAGCGAGAGAGGAAAACTTTCGAAGAGAGGAAGGCTTTAAATGAAATGTATCTAGTGTAGAGAATTTGGACACAGTAAAAGATATCATGTAAGTCATGAAATTAATTAGATCTATCTTTATTGTGTTTTCTGATTTGTAACGAAAAACAAGTGAAAGCTCACAAAAGACTTACTCAACAATCAAGTGTTACTGAGGTTTGATGTAGTACTAGTATAAAAACTAACATAATTATTGTATTTTTCTATAGGTTCCAAAAGTTTCACATATTTCTCAAGCCGAATGTCAGTGTGGAGGTAATGATGCTTAGGCAGACAAGCATGACAAAAAAGCGAAAAGCTAAAGAAAGGCATCGCACTTGACTTAGAGTTATCTATTGGTGTTGACAAACATTTGGTTATCTTTTGATTTTGATATAAATGTGGGATGTTGACAGACAATTGGTTGTCTTCTGATCATGATGAATATGTGGGATGTTGATGAACATTCTGGTGTATGTGGGATGAAGGCAAATATGTGTATGTTTATCATTAATCTTCATATGAATTTGTGTTCTCAAACTTTTTTATTCTTTCGCAATTTTTCTTTCGCAAATGTGTTGTCTATGCGAAATAAACGTTTGTATTGACTTATTTATGCTATAAAAAACAAGCGAAGGTTATCGCCGCAAAATCATTACGTTCAGGGTAGACATAAAAATATTTAAAAAATGGAGGATATTTAGACTGATTATATAAAGTTGGAGGACAACACAAATCTAGTTGTCAAAGATGGAGGCCAGTCTATATTTAAATTTAAAAGTTGGAGCACAATTTATGTTTAAATTTAAAAGTTGGAGGGCAATATAAGTTTTAAACTAAAATTTGGGAGTATGCTACGTTTGCTTATGAAAGTATACTAAAAAATGAGCGAAGGGCAAAATTATTAAGTTCAAGGGAAGCCACAAAAATATTTAAAAGTTGGAGGGCAGCGCAAATATAATTGTTGAAGATGGAGGGCGGACTAGTTTTTAATTTAAATGTTGGAGGACAGTATAAGTTTTAAATTAAAAGTTGGCAGGTAGGCTAATTTTGCTTCGAAATGTTGAGGGCATTAATAGAGTCCCTAATTTCCTTTTAATACTAACAACCTAGGCTATGACTGCATTCAAAGATACATAGTAAACATATACGAGAAGCACAATACCGTCATAATTTCAAACAAATGTGTCCAAACAACAAGATTTTTCATTTGAAAACAAAATCCCACTAAGACAAAATGTAACATTACTCATCAATTCTGTAAGAGTCATCAGATATAAAATACGGATAACTAAAAAAAATGCAATCATATTTTTCATAATAATCGATAACATTTCGCCTTCTCAAATTTAATTTTGACTTTCAATTTTTGAATATGAACTCTTTGAGCTTCTATCTGTAACTCCAATAATTGATGAATTTCCTTTTCTTTGTCCAACGCAAAGGCATGGTCCAGCTTGTGATCTTTTGCAACAATTCGTTGATTATCATCTCACGTCTTGTATCAAATAGGGTCGAGCCAATCAAAGTAGTCACAGGATTGAATCCTCTAAAAATATCCACAAATTAAATAGAAAAACACATAATACTGAAGAACAAGGGAAACAAATTTCGCTCACTCACTCCAAAATTTTGGCAGCATAAAATATATGACCAGGTTGACAAAGTCCTAATGATTGCTTCTTCTCAACACTCACGATGATGTAGTTCTTCGAGACAAGCAAGATTAGAGTTTCATGACTATGACATAACCACGAAATAGAACTCGCCTGACACAAATTAGAGCTCTAAAAGGCATGGGATTTTAGATCCCCAAACAATAGAAACCTAGCAATGGTTGTTGGTCAGTAGCGAATGACTTCAGGACGAGAAACCAGCTCGTCGGTGCCTGAAGAAGTGAGTGACGACCTCCTTCTTTCCTTGTGCCAGCATGTAGGGAAAGGGAGGGGGGCTCTCTCCTTGCATCAGCGTGCACAAGAAAAAGTGGGGGGCGTCAGCGCAGGGAGAGAGGGGGTGAGGTCGCAGAGGTAGGGGGGCATCACCCCTTTCCCTACACATGCCGACAACATTAACAGGGGGACTGTCGCCTCCTCCATTTCACCGGCAAAGGGCTTCACCCCTCCCTTTGGCATCGACGAGCTGGTTGCCAAAGGGGGTAGCACGCTTTATTTTTAAATTATTTTTATGATATCACGTCGGATGATTGCTCACATGGAGGAAAGAGAAAACCACCATAAGGACACTGTGCCGATAGCGCAATTGGGAAATGACCAATCACAAGTCAAAAGAGCATTTAGTGAAGTAAGTTAAAAGATAAAGAGAAAAGTGAAATTCGATGGTAGCATTGGGAAAGTGACCAAAGTTGAAAGGTATTTAGTGAAATTTATTTGTACGATCACTCATCAACTATATATATAGAATATCAATATTGTGAAATATCTATAATATCTAAATAATTATATGATTAATGATAAATAATTTACAAAATAGCAATTAATAATCAATAATAAATATGAATGATTATAATAATTATTCATGCCATCAATCAATTAATATCAATTGCTTCAATAATTAGTCAATCTTCACCTGACCATAGATCGGTACTATTTACAATCATCAATTTAATCATATATTAGTCATAAGGATCAATTACTTGTAATTATCAATTGATTAATAATTACTAATTGTCCATCCATCATAATATTCAATTAGTTGCAAGTATCCGTGAACTATATAGATTATAATACAATTAACAATAACATAGAGGTTCTATTTATTATTTATTATTTATTTTTCAACCATAAGAACCATAATACAATTCTCAAAATCATAAAACTTAATTGTTCATTTATCTATGTAATCTTTACAGTTATCTATAAATCATATGGTCATATTGAGAGTTCTTTTATTAAGAGAACATCATATCACGTGGGATCAATCAGGCATAAAATTCATAATATACAATATATGATGATTAATGACTTTCTTCTTTATTTATGATGTTTATCTTTATAAATTATTTGGATGTCTTTTTTATAATAATTACAATTATGGAAATATATAGATCACCATGTCATATCAATTATATATCAACATCCATCAATTATAATTCTCCATGATTAATTACCAATAAACATTAACACACAATTTGTGATGGACTATTATTATGATAGACAATTATAACAATAACTCAATCATCAATGTCAATTATGACAATAATATCATGAAAAAATAATATAATAATATTCATAATTAATTATTTATAAATACATAAAAAATTATTTTTCGTAATCGGAACCCAGCTCACGCTAAGAAAAACACGAACCATGTTTTTTAGCTACAATTTTACCATCGATCGACTACAAGCGGGTCGAGTCTAATGAGAACCTAATCTTGATCAACTCGATTCTTCTTTCATTATATTCTGTCATCAAAACGTGAGCCAGATAGGCCGAAATCTTGTCTGAATATGATCAATTCTAATTATTCTCTTAACATTTATAGAATCCGAGTCAGACATAATCAAAACCTGTTCTAGTTTTTCCAATTCCCAAAGGCATTATACTTAGGTTTGTAGAACCCAAGCAGGGTAACGTGAATACACGGGCAGTTCGGATTAGTACTAGCACCAAACGGATTACTTGGAACCCAAGTCAAACAATGCTAATTGTTACACTATTTTTCGATACAATTATCGAAGCAATTCAAATCATGATTAGTCATACGATAAATCATACATAATATAAGTGTTCTGAGGGTCTATACCGATGACAACCATTCGTAGTTCTGAGGGTCCAACTATAAGTCGACTGAAAATGTCAACTATGAATACTTTTCAATTTTTAGCACAACCAGTGAACTTTGCTTGTAAATGACTTCACGGTGGCTCTTTGGATTGCATGTAAAATAAACTCTAACTTTCCGTCGACGATGAGATCATGGGGGGCAACACCCCCTTGTGTGCGCCGGTGATGAGCAAAAGGCGGGGAGAGGGATCATGTGCGTCGGCGACGAGTGAAGGGGAGGGGGCATCATCCTCCCACGATCTCATCACCGGCGAGATCACGAGGGGCAACCACCCCCCACTGTCGCCAATCGAACCAGGGGTGTCACCCCCCTGCATTTTTCTTTATTATTATTTATTATTTTAAATTTTTAAATATTAAAAGAAATGAGGGAAGGGGTAATTTTGACTTTTCATAAATAAAAAAAATGAAGTTAACAGAAAAGTTGACAGAAGGATTAAACTAAAAAATTCATAATAGTTTAGGGATCCAAACAAATATGTTCGTAGTTGAGTTAGATGTGAAAAATCGTGATAGTTTAGGAGTGATTTATAGAAATAACTCTTTTATCTTATCAATTTAGTTCTTCATTTTCTTCAACTTTCGGAATTTTTATATAATAATATTTTGTCACCTAATTTTCAAATTATAATAGTAAATAATATTATTTTAATGTTTACTTTTTAAAAAATCTTAAAACTATTAGTACTATCCTAATTCGGAGTCCTCTATCTATTAAATATCTTTTTGAATTTCAATTCAAATTGACATATGTAATTGAAATCTAATTATAATTTATATTCTCCATTTCAAATTTCTAATATTTATCTAATTGTGATTCCTCTCAAATCTTAAATTATTTTTCAACTAGAATTTACCTTCATCTTTCTTCCAATTCCTTATCTAGTTATGCTCTATTTTTTTCAAGTTCTCCTTTAATTCATTAACATGCGAGTTAAATTACTTTATTGCCTGTCAAAATATCGATGTGTCTCACACTTCACAAGCAATGTTATCGTAACTGGATTGGACTAGTCAGCTCAACCACAAACTGTCATTTAGTCCAATCTGATTGAAGCTCAAACTCATATTTACATTCAAACCGGATAAAAACTGGTGAAAACGATGAATCGACGAACCGTATAAACCCGATTCAAGCAAAAAATTGAAAAAGAAAAAAACAATAGAAAAAAAGGAAAGAAAGATAAGTGGAAAGAAATTATTTGAATCAAATTCAAAATTAAAGAGGAAAAAGATCTGATTCAAACCAAAAACCAAGAGAAATGAAGAAAGTATTTCAATCATATTCAAATTTAAAGAGAAAAAAGAAACGTGACACTAAAAAAGGAAATTAACTGAAAAATAAAATTAAATATTAATAAATATGGAGTAAAAAATGTAAACAGAAATAGGAAAGTGTTAAAAAATAAAAAGAAATAAGAGTGATTTACGATAATCTAAATTAACATGTTATTAATAGCATTAAAAGATAATAAAATTAAATATTAATCAATCAATATTATCAAGTCAAAAAATTTTTTATCAATAATAAAATTTTAAAATAGAGAAAATGATATAATTATATTCTTATTTAATTAATAATATCTTACTAATCTTTAAAATTATTATAAATAATATTATTTTAATAAAATTTGACTGAATATGATCAAACCGATTCAATCACGATCTGATTGATCATCCAATTCGATTGTCGGTCCAATTATGAGAGCATTGCTCACAAGTACATTAAACTCGCACGGTAAAAGTTGTTAATATTCCAAATCGAAAGAAGGTGTTCCTTGTGGGAAGTGATAAAAATGACAATTTATGTAGTTTTCAATTTTCATTTATCACCCCTACTCACAGATGAATAATTTTATTTGTTTTGAATGGGGTACACCTAAAGAACTATAAAATTGTTAATAATGCCTTGAATCTGAATCCAATTGATCCCTTACATAGTGATCAGCGAGCTTGTGAGGGGGAGCGCTTTAGTAGAATTTCTTTACGGGGGTCTCGCAGCGAGCCTGTGAGGGGTCAAGGGGGGGATCCAGGGGGATTCCCCTTGCGGGGGTTGCAAGGGAGCGGAGCCCCCTGAGCGAAAATTTTAGGAGTATTTTGTATGTGATTCGGATTTGATTTATTTCCTTATTACGAGATAGGTGTCCTATTTTTAAGGGATTTATTTAGAGTCTCAGTCCGTATGTAATTCCTATCATCTGTCAAAGGGAGTGCCTATATAAACTTCCTAGGGGTCTAGACAGAGACCCATCCTTGTAATCATCGTTATTCCATAACAAATAACCGTCGCCGTTTTTCCTCTTCGTGTTCTTCTGTGTTTCGTGCGACTCCTCTCTCCCTCTTTTCGTAACAAAAACCTAAATGATTGACAACTAAAATATTATTTATTAACATTAATAGGTAATCTTATGTGTAAAGATGGAAAAGTGAAGGAAAATTGAATGGGATTATGAGTTAAAAAGTATTATATCTTTTTTTTTGTTATACTTTGTTTATAAAATATTTTTTGAACAAATATTTTTTTCGGTTATAAAAAAAGGTCCATGGACCTAATGCAAGGAAAATAAGAATTGAAAATAAATGAGCATATACGTGTTTCTAAAAAAATGTTTTTTTATGATACTATTAATTGGTCTTTGAAAAGGATATATGTATTTGGGAAAGAGAAAAGATGAAGGTAAGATAGGAAAAAGCGTAGAAAAAAAGGAAAGAGAGGAAATATGCAAGAGAAATAGAATGAAGAGAAAGAGATAGAGAAGAATGGATGGATTCTATAAAAGAAAGTAAATTTTAAGTGATAAAGATTATGGGTAAATTACACAAAATGCCCTCTAACTTTTCTTTAGTTCAATCTTGCCCTCCAACTTCACTTTGTAACAGCGATGTCCTCCATCTTTTAATTCATTTTACCCGATGCCCTCTGTACTTGAGATAGGCGATTTTTCAGTCATCGAGCTGACGTGGCACACACGTGGCACTGACAGGATATTTTTTCTTCTCTACGCACTGACGTGACAATATTAAAAAAATAAAAATATTAATTAAAAAATAAAAAAATTGCCACGCATGAGGTGAGGGTTCCCACCCCTCCAACCTCGTCGGCATCTCGTGGTGCGAGACGCCGGCGAGGAGGCAGCGGCGGGAGAAGGGGGGCCTCGACCCCCCTTCTCCCGCCGCCAACGCACGAGAAGAAGGGGGGCCTCGACCCCCCTTCTCCCGCCGCCAACGCACGAGAAGAAGGGGGGTCTCACCCCCCTCTGCGACCTCCGACGAGGTCGCAGAGGGGGGTCGAGCCCCCCTCTCTCGCTCGTCGGCGCGCGAGAAGAAGGGGGGTCGAGGCCCCCCTTCTCCCGCCGCTGCCTCATCGTCGGCGCGAGGTTGGAGGGGTGAGAACTCCCACCTCACGCGTGGCAAATTTTTTATTTTTTAATTAATATTTTTATTTTTTTAATATTGTCACATCAGCGCGTAGAGAAGAAAAAATATCCTGTCAGCGCCACGTGTGTGCCACGTCATCTCGACGATCGGGAAATCGCTTATCTCAGGTAAAGAGAGCATCGGGTGAAATGAATTAAAAGATGGAGGGCATCGCTGTTACAAAGTGAAGTTGAAGGGCAAGAATGAATAAAAGTGAAAGTTGGAAGACATTTGGTGTAATTTACCATAAAGATTATTGTACAAGAGTGTCCATGAAATATGGTTAAATAATTTAGTATTTGTAAAATCTTAGTACATTTAAAATAGGACACACATCGCATACATTGTTTTCTATTTTACACGCGTTTTAAAAATGAAAGAATAAAATACAACATAAACTATTTTTAATTAATTACATAATTTATTCCTTTGCATATCAACCACCTCCGGAATCTTTAACAATCTTTTTTTTTCTTGGTCAAGGAATCTCTAACAACTTTGATAACAATAACATATTAATTTCTCGTATTCGCGGCATATTGGTCTTTTTATTTCCTTTGCTTACCGTGATTTATAAGGCTCTACCTCATTAATTATTAGATGCATAAAAAAATAATACAAAAAAAATCATCCATTGGCAAAATAAAACTAAAGATATAATTTCAAGTAGTGGTATATTAATAATGACGTCATCTTACATCAAAATTAATTCAATCTTTTTTCTTCTAGTCGCATGTGTTCATTATGTGCCACACGAGATTAGTTGGAGTCCTTGGGTGTTAATTAATGACATGAAATCCACGGGCCTTACTTTTTTGTGCATGAAAAAGTTGACTAATGAGGATGCATCCAATGATTTTGTTGCTAGGACATATACATATTAAAATCCTAATTGAAGCATTGACATGGCTTGCATTAATCATATTAAATTAGGCCAACCACTCCCAAGAATACTAACTCGAACGCATTATTTGTTCTCCTCTTTATTGTTATGGGTGTAATATTAACTCAATCATATGGGGGTGAGAATTAATACATTCTATTAGGGTTTTACTTTTGATTCAAAATGTCAAATGTGATATTAATTTGAGCAATTTATGAATAAAATAAATCCTACAACTATTATTTTACACCAATTAAGTTCTCCATTTGACTAATTCAAAAATAAAGTAAAAGACATAAAAGTATTTTTGAATTGAGGATGTCAGAAATTACTATTAGCTCAGACATTAACCCGCTATGTCAATTGTCGAATATCGAATTAATCAAATATTAGTAGTCCCGAATATCGGTGGGTCACATGATCATGTGTAAAAAAAATTGATTATAGTTTGTCAAGATTTATCTATACTACTCCCATCCATCCGAACATCAAATTAGTCAAATGTTAGTAGCCTTAAAATATGTAGACTCGACCAAAAAAATAAATTGACTAAACCTTATAAATAGCGAGGGCATTATTAAACCGTTTTCATGATAACATTAAGAAAAAATATTAGATTTTGCTAACAAAGTTTGATTGGATGGGAGAATCATATAGCTAGGGGAAATTAGATGTCCATAGATTATATATCCAGAGTGGATAAAGAAAATTTAATTAACTAGTTAATTTCTGAGATTGAGTAAATCATAATCCAACGTGCATTCGGAAAGAAACAAACCACAAAGAATTAGAGGACGAAAAAAAAGGAAAAAGAGATTGTGTATGTTCTTAGGAAAAAGTCAAGTAGGTAGGAGGCATGTACATATAATATGATGGATGGAGATGGGTGAGAAAGATACCTAGTAGCTTTTTTGCACATTTGAACCTCCCCACACACAATGGAATATGGAACGAATACTAAGATACCAACCTTTAACGTTAACATTATTATTATTATATCACATATAATAAGATATAAGATTCCTACATAGGGTTAGCTCCAAAAGAACCAGGCCAAAAATCTTGTGTCCAACTCTTTGTACCATTCAGTTCTTTTGTGGATTGGATGTGGTGCATGCATATATATATGGTGGCCGGAATGTTTGCCTTTTCACTAGAAGCCACCCCACCATGGGGATATCAAGAAGAAGAACAAATTAAGGATGGTCCTCTTCCTCCCCAGGCTTTCCACATGATTAAAGACACTGGCCATGCATCCATGACAGTCACTCCTGGCCGACCTCGGAATCCAAATCTCAACTCAATGCATGCAACTATATATGTATATAATCTTCATACTATGTATATTAGGGCACTCAGTATACTAAGCATATTACAATAAGTCATATCAACTTAACTATTTTGATTAACTTAGGTTTTTTTTTCTGGAGCATCCAGTAGTACGTAATTCTCTCTATGCATGTATATTTAACACACTAGATTTCAGATAGAAAAAAAAGTCACCATTATTATGATTTCAGACAGAATAATTCGTCTGCTCTTGGTGCCAAACAGCTTCTTCAGTTGTGATGAGTGATGACCATGTTTCAATGAACTCGAGCATACATTGTTTGCATGTTTAAATGCACATGCAGGGTCGGAGTAGTCATGCATTCGACTCTGGAGATCGAGGCTCAGGCCATTCTAGAGGGTGTCAATCGATGTATTCAACACGAAATTCGTTTATTGCACATGGAATTAGATTCACGATTAGCTCGTACATACTATCAATGTCAACTCCGAGCCATCATCTGAAAGATCGTTTCCGACATCAAATCTTTGCTTCCATTTTTTTACATTAGTAAGTTACGTAATTCGAAAGCAAATTTTATTGCTCATTATTTTGCACATTTTGCTGGTAGTTTATCCACATCCTCCTTCAGGTCCACTAAATATTGTATTATGATGTTTTATCAATGATTTAGCTGAGTATTTTCGTTTTAAAAAAAAAGGAGTAGTCATGCATGTTGGCATAGTGATTAGAGCTTCCAGGATGTCTTATCATATGGATTACATCTGCACTTTGATGGAAACATTTCCTTCTTGAAAAAGAAGAAAGATGAGGGATCTCTATTTCATGGGACACAGACACAAAGAAAAAGGCAAACAATAATAGTAAAGGGCCTACTTCCCTAAAAGGTCATAGGATCTAGCTACCTATATCGATATGCTGCATTAATCAACTCCATAATATATACTTCTATTAATTCAAATACAAATAGTGGTGCAACATGTGAAATAAACAACACTTCAAATCAACTACATGCTCATTTGGAACCCAAATAGCCAATGAGTCATTCAATAACTACAATGAGCTTGTGTCATTCAATATGATATGACATATGAATTGAATTGCAGGTAATTACTGATCATAGTGAAATGTAGAATCATTTTCTAAAGTTCAAAGTTTGTGAGTTCTAGAAGATTAATAGTAGTGAAGAGAGAAAGCCACCAAACAAATATTAATGTTTTGTGACAGTTGGCAATCAATGGTCACACGATAAATTCCTCCAACATATGCGATTTTAAATCATAGTGAGAGCATTATTATATATCTCCAAATCTCATCAATTTCCACAATTTTTCTGTTGCCTTATTAGCAAAGTTAAACCAGCTTATGTATTAGAATGAGAACATGAGTTACTAAAAAATGTCCACCAACTTTTGCAAGTGCAAGCCTCGCACATTTCCAAAGGGATCTTCACCAGTTACCACCACCACCACCTCAAGATTGTTCTCTCTTTCTCTTCCCTCAAACTACTGCCATAAAGAAAAGAAAGCCAAACCATAACACAGAAAGCTATGCTATGCACTTAGTGCAGGTACATGTACATTTCATATAATTGCATCACACTAATTTATTAGCCATTCTCCACTGTGCATAAGCGATATTTACTAGTCAAGTAGAAGGTTGATTTTTATGTTTCTCTCCCATCAACCTAATTTATTATCTTTCTTCCTCTTTTTTTTTCTTTTGGATCACAGAGATAATCCAAATAAACTAGTAGGGAAAAGATAAAAAAAAAGTGAGAACCTTACGATTTAGTTTTTAATGAAACAAGTATATATTATGTATTTTGGATTTTTATGATGTACATAAGGTTGCTAATACCAGTTTAATTTGATAGAGAATTGTTAAAAATATAAAATTTGCTCTTATTAACTATACTTGAGTTTTTAAGAAAATTAATTAGCGCATCAATTTTTTAACAAGAAATATTTTATTCTATTAATTATATTTCTTTATCTAAATTCACGGGTTTTCAAATATATTGGCACTTAGAGAAGAGTGCCATAAATTAGGATTAAATTGGTAATCTAATTATTTCTAATGTTTGGACACAATTTCATTAACAACTGTGTCAACACACTTGTTTACTCTACTAATTATACTTTTTGAAACTATTTTATTCATCGATTCAAAACAAAAGTTCACCACGAACCAACTCAGCAAAATAGCATATACATGGATATATACAACATACATAGGAGAGAGAGAGAGAAACCAGGAGGATACAATGGGAATTTGGCGTTAAACCCGGCGTCCCCTAACTCCACTTCCATGAGTCACCCTCACTCTCTCTCTCTCCTCCACCTTCTATTTTTAACTGCTCTCTGTTTCCTCCTCCTCCTCCTCCTCCCCTTGAGCCCTTCCTCTTTCTTCTCCGGTTTCCTCAACCAAACACTCTGTTCTTGTTTCTAGCCCATGACGGCGCCCAGCGTGGAGATGATAGCCGACTCGCTAAGGAGCTGCTCTCTGGGGCCGAGACGAGGGAGGAGGGGGGAGACGGCGTCGCTGGTGACGACGGCACACCTCGAGGAGGCCAGCGACGAGAGCGCGGGACTCACGGTGGAGCTGAACTCGGAGACCGCCCTGCCTTCCCAGTGGGAGCAGCGCCTCGACATGAGGGTACGATCGTCTCCTTTTTCTTCCGCCCTCATTTAAGTTTTCTCCTCTCAGGCCAATCATTTGGCCATAAATGCGCCTCTTCCTGGCTTCAAAATCCCGTCTTGGTGCCGTTTCTGGCATCAAGGTCCCTCCTTTACTTTGCTCATAAACTGTGCTCTTTGTGGAGTTGCGAGATTTGGTCCCTTTCTTAAATACCTTCTTCGATCATAAATGAGGTTCCGTTCTGTTCTTAAATGCGCTTCTGAGATCAGTTTCAGCAACAAAATCTCGCTTTTTCTCGACATTTTGGAAGCCATTTACGTTGGAGTTTTCGAAGTCTCCTATTTGTCTTCTGGATCTTTTTTCTGCTCTTTTATCCTGGTAGCCAAAGAATGAGGAAGGTAGAACGGAAACATTCTTGGCTTCAAACTACTTAACAAAGAGGAACGCACAAGAATGGTTGCTTGTTAAGAAAAACAAGAAATAGGAAGTGCATTTTTATATTTTTATGCGCTGAGATTGTTGTTCCTTTTTCTATGCTGCTCAATATGTTCTCCTGTATCTGCTCGAAGGAGAAAAAAAGCACTGTCAAGGAAGGTAGGACACACATGGATACCTGGTTTTAATGATGGCTACCTTTTCCTTGTAGTTCTTTCTGGATTGTCCTGAGATCTCCCATCGCTAAAAGTTGCTGTTTTTTCTTCTTTTTTGAACAGTTTGAACAAACGTTTTTTAGTTTCTTCTTAATGATTTATGCTCTCAGAAAATTTTGATATTTGGAAATCCGATGTTTCGTCGACATTGTGATAACTTTGTGTCCCATTTCAATTGCAGACGGGAGAACTCTACTACATCAACTGGGAGACTGGCGTTAGAACCACCAAGGACCCTCGATCCGCTGCCGGGTATCACTTGAACTACTACACCTCCGACGACGAGGAGGACGATGACGAAGAAGACGCAGACGACCCTTCCTACGACGACGACGGCGACGACAGCTGCTCGGGTGTCGGCGGTGACGAGTTCGACGACACTGCCGACTCCACCAGCGTATCATCCACCCTCTCCTCCATCTCCCCCCCGGAGGCTTCCGCCTCAACCGCAGAGTCCTGCACCGGCGTGGTCTCCGGCCCCGGTCACGGTCACGGCCAAATCCTCGTCGCCGCAGGCTGCAAGTCCTGCTTCATGTACTTCATGGTGCCGAAGCGCGTCGACGCCTGCCCCAAGTGCGGCGGCGGCCTGCTCCACCTCGGCTGAGACGTTTGCGGCAGGAACCCCTTGTTATCGGTCCATTCGGATCAAGTTCCATTGACGAAAAGATTGGATTTTTATCACCCAAGTTCCCTTTTTTTTTCCTTTCTTTATGCCCTTCTCCCATACTTAAGATGTGCATTACAAAGTAACAACGATCAATAAACTACTCGTTTTGGCGACAATTATTCCCACCTCCCTGATGCTGCTGTGAAGGTGAAGGTTTCAAGACGGCATAAACAACTACTCCCTGTGCTGCCGGACTCCGTTCTTTAGGATGCTTTTGGTTTTACTTCTCTCTCTCTCTCTCTCTCTCTCTCTCTCTCTCTCTCTCTCGTGTGCTCTGAGAACATGCAGCAAGGCGCAGGCAGCAGCATCCGATCTCCGTGCATGGATCCATATCCAACATTCGAAGCAATTTGCTGTGATCTTTTAAAATAAGTAGAAATAAGGCAGGCCATGGCGCTTCAGCTGTGCAGTACGAATCAGACAATTGTTTAATGGACGGATGCACCACCGAGAGGTTTTGTTCCGGTCCTCGGCGATTTGGGTTCTACTCACCTGTAGAGACTCCATGACATTGTTCTTATCTGCAATGGCAGGATAAAAATAAATGGAAAGCAATTCTCGAATCTTGCATTGTTCTCCATTGCTGTTCATGATGCGTGTTATATCTGGCAGCATTCGCTCGACCGTTAAAAATAATTTTAGTTCCCTGCCGTGATTTGCCAAGTTGTTCATGATGTGGACAATGCGCCACATGCACTTGGGGAGATACTGCTGTTCGAGTCTGGATGTGTTGGACCCCTGGGGCAAATACCAACACATTCCTTTGCTGCTTCATCTCGAGCAATGGCTAGCAACATTTGTCTCTAGCATCCCCACCATCTGTCCCTCCGGAGTTTTGCTTAGGTGAGTTTTTGATTGCTCAGATGTGCTACTTGCAGATTCATCACTACTCGAGCAAACCTAATTAACTTGCATAGATGTAATTAGAAATTTTTTTACTGCAGCATTCAAATTTTTTACAGTTGCCACAGTAGTGGACCATGAACACCAAAGTCCAAATAAGATCATCTTTCACTTGGTTA
This sequence comes from Pontederia crassipes, assembly GCA_030549335.1. NCBI lineage: Eukaryota > Viridiplantae > Streptophyta > Magnoliopsida > Commelinales > Pontederiaceae > Pontederia > Pontederia crassipes. Next base: position 5,088,368 of record CM060194.1, on the reverse strand, counting down.
GTAAAATGATTAACGGTGTCAGTGTGCTCAGCTGTCAATGGAGCCCTATATGTGTTTTGCCTTCGATGAAGGCGATGGATGGTAGCAGTGCCAGCAAAAACAAGAACCCTAAAGCTATGGAGAGAGTCAGACATAATTTGTGTACACATCAAGGACTTTTTAACTCTGGGGAAATAGTTGTTTTTTCTTCTAGTAAGACTGAGAAGGGAATAAAGCGGATGGGGGTTTGAGTTCACTGCTTCGGACAAAGGAACCTTTCCTCGGTTTGGCAGCAAGGAATCTACACAGAGGGGGAGAGAGAGGGCGAAGACAGTGTGCGCAGCAGAACACCAACTCAGCACAGCAACCCCCACCCACTCTCGTGTCTAACCCATGGGGGGGGGGGGGGGGGGGGGGGTGGGGGGGGGGGGGAATCTTGCTTCTCGCGGACTGGCAAGAAAGGCCTTACCGCAGTCCCTCAACACTAATATGCCTCTTATTTGCCCCTGTGAGAGCCCACTCCAATTGAGGCCACAGCCTAAGACAGAGCTTGTGACAAAAGGCAGCGGTGCAGCAGCTACTGCAACAACTTTTCCTCGCTGATGAGCGCCTCCAGTATGCGACTCCCCATCAGCTCTCTCTCTCCCCGTCGCCTGTGCTTTCCCCTAGGCGAGGCGAACGAGCGAGCATGAATGGTTTAGGTGGTGAACACCCCCTGCCATTGAGGTGACTGTGGTTGCACTGGAGGAATCATGGCCAAATGATTCGGATCCTAATAAGTCCCCTCGTCACCTATATCTTTGCTCTTCTGCGAGTGAACTGTAGCTCCCGTGCCACGAATAGCTTTATTTAGGTGATCGAATTGTTGAACTTTGGAACCTGACAAGCTAAGTAAAGATTTTGGAACGGAAAATATTACAGAAGGCCCGGTTTTGTTTGGAACAATTCGCTGCATGGTTACTCACGTACGCCAAATATCTACGTGCGTTGCAGCACAGCGATATCATCAACAGGAGACAGAAAGTTTTGTGCATCTGAAGGCCATGTTGTCTGCTACAGCGGCGTAGGACGAGCATGAACAGTCACAGACCTCCGCTGTGAGTCTTTTTGATGGATCCATGCGCATGCGGGAGGATTAATTCCTGGCACTGTAGAGCCACATAAGCCAAGAACACAACGCACTCCTCCGTGTATTGATTCACAAATCCAGTCTCCAGGACACGAGAGCATACAAAAACAACAATACTGAAATCACAAATCTGACTCCTGCACAGTGTTCTGATTTCTCAATGTTGCAAACATAAATTTGTGCCGATCTCATGAACATTACCCATTTTTATGAAATATGATCGATCGCGTCCTGTCACGGGTTGTAATAGTCGGGCCTATCCAGCAGATTTATGTCAAGGAAATGAATTTATATGGTAAAGCTTTAGGAAAAGAACACGAGATCTGGCCCAGCTCTGTTCATGCCTCCCGGTTGCACCTCGTTAGCCCAGTAACTGTAAAAGTGCTCCTTTTAAATGCAAGTCCAATACTCATCCCTTTCATCTTTCTTTTTCTTTTCACTCTTTTAATTGCGAAATAAGTGTTTTTTTATTTTAAAATTTAGGCTGCACAAGCGACATCGACCACTCGATCCAATATCCAAAATGTCGATAATTACAACACGTCGCAGTTACTACATTTTATTAACTTATAAACACATCCTTCAACTCGCCGTAATATCCACTGTAAGAGTGCAAACGTAGTAAAAGAGAGAGAAAGGTTTTGCTAAATCATACAATTTAACATATAAAACTTAGCCGACGATTTGAGCCACTCCATGTTGAACCCTACGTCCGGCCGCAGCGCCGGCGACGGCGTTGAGGAGGTGCTCGGAGGCCTTCTCGTAGTGCACAAAGCCCATGAACCAGAACTCCTGCCCTTCCACCGTGACCACCTGGATGTACTTCCGCGGCGGGTTCTCCGTCATGGTCACCGGATTCACGGTCGCAATCTTCGCTATGGGGATCACCACCTGCGCTCAACATTTGCCAGCTTTACCCCGTTAATGCTTAATACCTTACAGGAAGGTTCGAATTCAGAGGTAGTTTTCTTGTTGGTCTTTTTACCTTGTAGTAGCTCCAGGCTTCCTGGCCAGAAGGAGCGCGGAAGGAGAGCGGGCGATCGCTGCAGAAGGCGACGTTGAGGTCGGACAGGTAGAGTGTTCCGGCGACGGGGCCAGTGGTCGTCGAGAGGTAGCACGCGAACGTCTTCTTGAGCCTCTCGTGGGGATCCGTGGGGAACGTCTGCTTGTATAGGGACTCGAATCCGCCTTCTGTCAGGGCCTTGGCTGTTAAGCTCAGCTTCCCCATTGCTGCCTCTGTTTTGTTCTGCGCAGTTCTTACTGTTCAAATCAACATAATTTTTTCAGTCAGAATCTGAGGTTAAGAATATGAAAAAAAAACTTATTAGTGATCACGATCTACTTCTTTCGCCTGACCATCTAAACTTGCTCCCTTACTAAAAGGCTAATCCTTTTGTTGTCGGGCACGTTTTGTTCAAAAATAATTGCCACACTGATTGGCGTGTTACTCTGCAGCTAAATCTTTGGTACCTGCTGACAGAAAACACCAAAGCAGCATCCCAATAGATCATCTTTACGACTGGAATCGCCTCATTGACTGGGACCAGCAGAATGAATTGGACCAGATGACAGAAATGGCAGCTGGATTGTTTAGTACAGTTCAGAATCACATATATGACAACTGATCATGCTGGCCATATGTATAACTATTGGCTGGCACTTGATTCGTACTCCAACTCAAGTGACGACCAAAAATTTTCCAGTTTCCAATTTCAATACATTAGCCATTCAAGCAAAAGCTTGGGCCCAATGTAATAACCTCACTTTTTCAAAAAAAAAAGAAGGGAGTGGGATGTGAGAATTGGTCTCTCCCCCACTCCCCATGACTCTCTCTCTCCCCCACTCCCCCATGACTTCTTCTCCAAGGGAGGGGGCGGCCAGCCTATAAAAGGGAGTGAAGGACTCCCCCACAGCACCACAAACTCCACTCTCCCCCTCTGCTCTCCCTCTCCATTGCTTTCTCCGACGACCGACGATCGAGTGACGAGCAGAGTGCAGATGAATCGGAGGACGTAGAACACACGAGCGAACGTAGGATGACCAAAAGAGGTACCGTAGATGTATAAAATTCCTAGATGAAGAAATGTAGAGCAACTATCGTGAAATTCGATTCCAATTCGTTTTATCATTTAACATTATAAATTGCTCTTTCCGTATTATGGTGTTATTATCCTTTATGTTATATTATTAGTTTCGAAACATAATAGACCTATTTTAATTCATACTATGAACGTAATGCCAACTAATTATAATTAATAGATTATTAGTATGGAGATGTCGAGCTAGGCATTACTTAGCATGTTAATTAATTTAATTATGTTATGACTCTCGGCTTGGTTAGGAATTAAGAGGAATTACTTAATTAGTAGGCATATTGCTCTCGGATTATATGTATATGGATATACATATAAGAGTAATAATAATATTAATTACTTAGGAAGTTGCTCTCGGAATGTATACATATATATATATATATATATATATATGAATTATAATAATACTTAAGGGGGGGGCGCATGTTACTCTCGGGATATATATATACCATGATGCATGTATAATAATAATAATAATTATTATTTAGTGGTAAGGTTGCTCTCGCATGATGTATATATCTAATAATTATTATTAATATTATTTAGTGGGAAGGTTGCTCTCGGAATATACATATATAAATTTATATATATAAGAGTAATAATTATATTATGTAGTAGGTCTATTACTCTCGGCATATGTAGATATATATACATATATCACATATATACATATAAGTGAAATGACCAAAATGCCCTTGAAGGGCCAGAGCAATTGTAAAATGACTTAATTGCCCTTGAAGGGTCAAAGCATGTGTAAAATGACTAAAATGCCCTTGAAGGGTCAGAGCAATGGAAATAAATACGGAATCTTCGACTAGCCACTGTTGGCCATGTCCATTATGATTAAACAAGAGACGGAACTTTGTCCGCAGAAAGGGGATCAGACTTCACCCCCTTCTTTGAATCTTGATTACAAACCCCATATTTGTAAAGAAGATAAGCAAAGCAAAGATCAATGAATGGAATAGCTATGTGTTATTCAAGGTAAAGGTCAAGGTCAAGGCATTGGAGGGGCAGGTAGTTGCACTGAGGAGACAGTGTACCTACTGAGTTTAAATACTACTGCTCCTGGACCACAGGCCCTCTCCCACCTGTGCTCCGAATAAGAGTGACGCAAAGAAACGCACTCTTCCCCCACGGGGGCATATATGTTAATTTCATTGTTATGCCAGAGGGACAGGTAGCTTAGCTGAGGAGACAGTGAACCTATGGGTCCGTAACGATCACTATTCCTGGAATGTAGACCTTCTCCCACCTGCATTCCGAAAAGGTTGTGCCAACGTGTACACCTTCCCTGTTATGGGCACCCTGGCAATATTCAAGGCAGAGACACCTCTAGCTTCCCAAGTAATTAAAGTCGAGCTTGCATAGGATAACGAACATCAAGGATCTTCTAGTAATGTAAAATACGTAGTCCCACACAAAGTATAACAGAGCATGGTAATGTACAACACAGCATGATAATGAATAACAGAGCATGGTAAAGAATAACAGAGCATGACAATGGATACAGAGTATAGCATTGTATAAAGCATTGTTAAAGTAAAGCATAAAGCAATTGGGCATTGAAATATGGTAATGGACAGCAGAGTATAGTAATGGATCACAGAGTATGGTATTGTATAAAGTATTATTAAAGTAATAAGTAAAGCATTTGATTATTGATTATCATTTCATCGTCTATGACTCTATGAGTACTAGGCGTTAGCTCACGGGCATTCCATGCCCCTGCTTTGGGATTTTGCAGGTGAGAACCCTGCTTAGGAGGAGGTGGATAATGCAGAGCTCCAGGATGGCGGCACATGACTAGCAACGATCACAACTTTCCGCCATTTGTATTCTGCATTTAAATTATCTAGCTTTGTATATATGAAGTACTTCTATTTCCCTTTATAGCTTTGCTTCTGTTAATGTTCTCATAATTATTCGAACTTCCTTCGTTTTCCTAGTTCTCTCGAATTATCTTGCATCATGTGACATCGGTTGCTTTCCAATCATATTTGTTCCACATTTCCATGTCACGTGACATCTGTTGAATTCTAGTAATATTCTTTTCGCATCATTATTATATCTTTATTTATTTCTACTGCCACGTGGGTCATTTGTTGACCAATCAAAGTCAAGGTCAAAATCAAAATAATCACAGGTAGTGAGTAGCGCTCCCTTGGTCAGTCCGACCGCCAACGTGACGGAAGGGCGGATTTTGGGGGCGTTACACCCAAGTTCCAACAGCAGGTTGCAGTCAATCAAGCCACTTTGGACTGAATTATGTTTGAATTCCACGAAGGTCGAAAGCTAATTAAAAATAGCAGATATTAGACAGAGTAGTTGATGATATTGTCCTCACTGTTATTCCAAATGTTGTGTGCCAGGTCCTCGGCCTTCTTCGTCCAGGAGTTGTAGTAGTCCAGAATGCTCTCCATGGGGCTGCCGCCGCCGCCTCTGTTCACCGGCACATGCTCCAGCACGTACGGCGGCCGCTCGTCGTCTGCGCGCGGATGCCACAGAGCGGCGTCCTGGTTCTCCGGATGCGCCGTCGGCTCCGCCGGCGGCCCCATCATCTTCGTCCCCCATTTCGCCTCCTCTCCGTGGCCGCCATGGCTACCCTCCTTTGCTGCAGTATCCTTCTGATCCATTTCCTCTTGAACAAGCTGCAACGGCGTCTGCCTTTGATGGACGTGTGCCTTTGATGCCGAATGATGCAATGGTGCGCTGATTCGTTGGGGAAAGCTCTATGTATAGCAAATCTAGATCGCCCAATCTATCAGTTTGCCTTCGAGTGTAAGGATTTGAAGGCGCACACGTGTGGCCGCGTAGCTTCGCGTAGGAGAAGACATGTCGGGAGAACACGGCCGTACCGGACGTAGAGAACTTTGAGAAAAACTCGGAGGAAGAAAAAAAGTTGTTATTTTTGCACCGCCACATGAATATATGACTTTTTGACATCCGCTCTAGAATTTTAGTTTATCTTTACATTTCATATGATTCATTTCTTACTAATCACCGGAAAATTACTTTTAAAAAACGAATAATGAGATAAGGGAGGAAAGTACTTCACATCGGATCGAATTTTCGATTCAAAAAATTGTCTTCTATATTTTAGATCATTTTTAAAATTTAAAAAATTACCTTAAATTTTTTTTAAAAAAATAAAAATCACCCTCGATTTTTTTGAATGATTTTTTCGGAAACTTACTTTATATAATTATATTTTAAAAAATATATATTAAATTAAGGTTAACATAAAAATTATTTAATTTTATATTATATACAAAATATACTACTAATATATGAAAGTTGCCGAATTAAAGTCGATAATGCGATAAAAAACGTCTGAGATTTTTTTAAAAAATTATATCTATAATAAAAAATTGAATAAATTATAAATTAATTTTATAAATAAAAATGAGCTCTAGGGGTCCTAAGGTAGACCTTAATTTTAACGTGATTTTTAATTTATAAAAAAATCATCCTAAATTATATTCGAACTCTTAAATTTCGATTTTTTTCGAATCAATTTTTTCGGATCGAATAAGTTTTTCGGATTTGTGAAATTCATCCCTAGTCCCAAATGCCAATCCTTTCTATTAATGGATTGAATTAATAATAATATTTGAAGTTAAAAAAACGTGTGATTAAGATTAAGACTGATTGTTTTCGTTATGGGAAAGCATTGATTAACTATTGCTTATATTTTCCATTATTTTTAGACAGCTTTGATCTTAGTTGACTTCATTATTAATATGTACATCAACTTTTTAAATTATGTTTTAAATTCCTTCCTAATTCGCGAACTCAAACAATTTAAAGCTAAAAACTTTAGCTGTCCTTTTACCATAAAGAATATTTTTTGTGACGCCAAATTTCTAAGTAAAAAAAATATGGGGAAAAAAAGAACGTAAGAGTTAAAAGAAATTAAAAAGTAGAGTCAAAATTTGTACATGTGCACCATATGACGTGGTGCCCTTCCTTTCGAGTTTGACACGAGTATACTAATGCACACAGCGAGGAGGAGGAAGACATGTCTGCAAGTAAGAACAAAAAATAATAATAATAATATTCATGAACAAAGAAATTTATTGAAAATCTCGCATATGATAAAGACTATTTTATTAAATTAGTTGAGCTCGAAAATGAATTAACATTTAATTTATGAACAATATGTATAATTATTAACGTCGCGTGAATAGAATCGTCGGTCCCGCTTTCCAAACATCGAAGACTAACAATAAAAAAAATAATATTATTAAAATTAAATTTGATCAAATTCATGATAGGATCCAATTGAATGTTAAAATTATTTTTTTGCATTCAATCCACAAAAAATCAGTGGAATTCACGAAATCAGGGAACCAGTTAAACCCAGTTTCAGTTTAAATATGGAAAAAATATCAAGAGGAAATATAAAAAAAGGAAAAAGAAACTATCCAAGAGGATGAAAAGAATGAGGAATAAAAAATAAAAATAGTAAGTACTAAAATTTAAATAATATTAAAAAAGAAATTACTATAGGGGTATAAAAATGGAAATAAAAAATAAAATTAATTTAAGATAAAATATATTCATGCAACTCATCATTATGAAAATTCAATTATAATATACTAATATTTATATGTCGACAATTTTATTTATCATTATAAATATTTTAAATAAATATAATTATACTATATTAATATGTTATTATTAATAGGTATTTAATATAATATTTATATACTATATCTTTAAAAATATAATAAAGAATATATTTTAAAAAATTTATCTAATTCGATCAAATTCGATTGGATCGATTCAAACATGATCCTGGTCCGATTACGAAAATATTTAAAAAATTGACACTTGCTAAATGTTGGCAAATTCTTGGCTTGAGTGAAAATTCAAATACTTGAATTCAATAAATTTTTGAATGTTGATTAGAGTTAGAGTTCTAGTGATGTCTACATGAAAATGTAATAGTGTTTAGTCTAATTTCATGAAGTTATGACATCTAAACATATTTGGGTAAATTATACTAAATGCCATCCAACTTTCAAATTTGTTCAGCGATGCCCTCCAACTTCACTTTGTACTAGTGATGTCCTCCATCTTCAAACTTATTGCATGAAATGTCCTCCCGATCGGGAATACATGATTTCCCAATCGGTTGGTGCCACGTCAATAAATTAATAAAAAAATATTAAAATATTAAAAAATACTTCCCCTTTTTCTGACGTCCTCGCCAAAAGGAAAAGAGGAGGCCGACAAAGAGCCGGCGAGCCCACGCCGACGAACGACAAAGGGGGAGGGGGTGAGGCCACTCCCCTTTTTGCTGTCCGCGCCGACGAGCAAAGGGGGGGCCTCGCCCCCCTTTTGCTGTTCATCGACGTGGGCAAAGAGGGAGGGGGAGGTGTGTGGCGGCCTCGCCCACCTTTGCTGTTCGTGCCGCTGTTCGCCGGCGTGGGCAAAGGGGGGGTCTCCTTTGCTGTTCGCGCCGGGGGGGCCTCGCCCCCGGAGGTCGCAGAGGGGATGAGGCCCCCCTTTGCCCGCGCCAGCGAACAACAAAAGGGGGGCCTCGCTCCCCCTCTACAACCTCCGGCGAGGCCCCCCCTTTGCTGTTCGTCGGCGCGAGCTCGACGGCTCTTCGTCGGCCTCCTCTTCTCCCTCCAACATCTTCGTCGGATGGAGGGGAAGTATTTTTTTAAATATTTTTAATATTATTATTTTTAATTTTTTTATTATTTTTTATTAATTTATTGACGTGGCAGTGCCACGTCGAATGACTCTACTGCGTGGCGGAGAGAGTGCATCGCCACGTCAGCAGACCGACTGAAAAATTAGGTATTCCTGATCGGGAGGGCATTCCATGCAATAAGTTTGAAGATGGAGGACATCATTATTACAAAGTGAAGTTGGAAGATATCGCTGAGCAAACTTGAAAGTTGGAGGGCATTTGGTGTAATTTATCCAAACATATTTATAAGAATGAGTGTTACATGCCTGGTAATAGACTTATAAAGTAGAAATTTCGAAAATAGGATCGTAATGTGGAAAGTTGTGAACTTGCTACTTGACTCTTGAGTTTACTAGAACTCGATCGAAGTTTAAGATGACTCGACTTGTGTCCGTCTAACTTTTGGGAATCGTGGCTATTAAATTCGGCACAGGATAAATTAGGTAGGGGTTCAAAATAAATAATGATGCATATATTTTATAATATATAATTAGACGGGTTGCCTAATTAGACTTATATTTTTATATATTTTGTTTAATTTGATCGTAACATGCATAAAGTTATAGAGTTATTTTCTTTAATTAAAGAATTAGTTTACTTCTAGTTGGTGATATTTTGCAGCAATATTATAAAGGAAAGGATAAAAGAAGCATTACATAAAATGGAGTCAATTTAACTTTCAAACAATAAAAATTATATTTTTACGAGTCATGACCGTCACAATGATTTGTCATGAAGTGATACTAAACATTCACGGTTGTCACATAAGTCATATTCAAATAATAAAAATTTTCACGAATTGCGACAGGAGTGTGATGATCGTTACATAGCAATTTCATGGATGAACCATATCAGTCATGCGTCTCACAGAAACTAATTCCGCGAGATGAACATTTCACTGGTCATGATACTTTAGTTACAACCATTACAAATGGATTTCACGCCCACACATAACTTTCACGTTCGATCGTGACATATCTGTAATGGGACATGACATACAAAGAAAATTGGAGGAGAAGATTCCACGAACCCTTATATTAATTTCACAGATATCACACTCCAGTTCAGGAAAATCTTCGACGAGTAACGTGTCATTCTATTAAAGTCATAGCTCTCACAAAATGTTTGCAGATTAAGCGATGAACTACATAGGCTGTTACATTGCATTATGGTCGTGAAGTATCTTAAGTTGTGTAGCTTCAAGGAAAATCACCGAATTCATGGGCTATGAAATCTCAATCATGACCCGTGATAGATGCAACCCACTTCGAATATGACTCAGATTGAGCTGTGATGAAGCTTTCAAAGGGACATGTACCAATTTTGAGATGAAAACTTATTTTTCAGAAGAAGTATTAATATACAAGGATTCCAACTCATATCATATGTCTAAGTGTTCAATTGAAAACAAATTAGAACATAAAATTTAGATTTTGACAAACTAAAATTTCAGAATCACTTGTACTTTGAATGTACTTTATTTTGAATAGAAAATTTTTCGTTTCTTTTTTGGTCACATAAAAACTTGAAATTCTATAAATAATTTACCTACGAGGCAGAAATTTTTGTGCTTAAGAATCGGAGAGTCGTGCCACATTGACGAGTACGAGCTACAAAGTATGAAGGTCACCCGAAGAAAATGACAATGCAGTAACTTGTCAATTGTACTGCACAAGAATCTAGAGGTCCTCGAGGCTACAAGTTCTACCTATATCATATACTTGGATGCTTTTTTATCTAGTTTTCCTTTTTTATCTTTTCTTTAATGAATATTTTAGAGTTTGTGTAATAAAAAAATCTTTTTTGAATCTTGTTATTAATTGAGTAATTAAACATTTTTGGATTCCTTTTTATTATGCATGCTGAGTTCATTGCCTTATGATGAGTACTTCTATTTTTTAGATTAGATTATAAACATGTAAGAGGGGTGATTGGTTTTAGGAATTATTATTGCTCTAATAATTGATCTTTTATTTTTAAGTTAAGGTATACATTACGTACGTTCAAGAACTCATTATTTGTGTTGGATTTCGTGTAACACCCCGGGACCCACGTGACTTTCACGTGGTCAGAGTCATCCCAAAGGCGTTACATAATTCTATATAAAATAATTTTGTGAAAATATAAACTTTAAAATGCGGTTAATAACCACAATATCTAAAAATTCATAATATCAAAGAGCTGAATATGTCCATGACTCCACCATACTAAATACGCAAAAAATAAAAGCTAATCCAATAATCTAGTATGACTAAATCTTACATCAGGTGCAATAACTCTGTCACTAAGCCTGACCACCTGTATCACCATCTTCTATCATCTCACATGCATCAATTCAGATGCGGAGGAAAACTCATGAGTATAAAAATACTCAGTACGTAGGGTGTAATCATTACAATAAGCAATAAATCAATAGTATTCAAAAAATAATAATCAGTAAGGAACCATAAACAATAGAGCACTGGATAGGACAATGTAAGGGGAGCTCAATAATCAATGAAACAATATATCAATAAGACCATGAATCAATGAAGGGGATCAGGTAAGATGTCAAAGAACCAATCAATATCAATTATCAATTATCAAATATGCCTGATCACTATGGTACTATTCAATTTAAAAATTTTCAATTCATTTATCAATATCAATGGTCATCGGTCAATAACAATTTCTATTCAATTCCATGGGCGGAGGCAAAGCCAATCAACGCCAAAATCCGAATGACCAAGATTCAATTCAATTCGATTTAATTCAATTCAATTCAATTCAATTTCAATTCAATCTTTATAGTTATCCGATTCAATATGGAGTGCTCGGTCAATTAGGAGAAACTCCATGTCTCTTTCATATAAGCCAGTCAGAGATCAAGTCACGATAAGTCGCCCTCCAATAGTAGCGCTAACAATAATTTTGTGATGGCAGAGGACCATGGCCATCACAGTACAACCATAACTTCCCCAGTGAATGACGTCTCATACTCTTAGGTATACTATCTGCCCCATACAATATTCATAACAATATCAATATGGGCCAAGGGCTTAGAGACAATCGGAGAACATGAAGACCCAGCAATTTTCATTTTTTATATTGTTTACCTAATGAACCTATCTTTAACAATTTAATTTAGGTTAAATGAGAATCCAATTAGAGGAAAACTACTAGATCAATACTATGATACATAACAGGATCTGATGGGGTAACGGTAATGATAATCTCAAACCAAATTTGATAAGCTCAGTTCTATTTACAATATGATCATAAACGATCAGGAACAATTAACTATAGTAACTATTCAATTAATCATAATAAGATATTCCAATTTACGTTTTCTGTTCCCAAAACCCGGCCCACGTCAGGTGGAATCCGGGTCGTGTTCGAAATAGCTAAAAACCCTCTCGGTAGAAAAAATCGATGCCGAGTTGGCCAGTTCACGCCCGTGTTAATGCCTCGATCCAATACGAACCGCGTCCGAAGAAAATGGACCATCTCGTCGGAAAACCTGGGCCGCGTCATTGCTAACCCGGACTGCGTCCGACCATAATCCTAAGCACATCAGCGCGGTCCGAGTTTGATTGAACCCGGACCGTGTTGGCCTCAACCCAAACCGTGTTGGCCGAAACCCGAGTTAGGTTCGGTTGCCGGTGAAAAAATGTGTTTCGACATAATTTTTCGGCCATCATAACTATATCATACGCTGTCCAAACTATGCATATAATATATCAATGGAATCCTGGTACAAAGGAGAAGATAATAAGGTTCCATGTCCTGAAAAACTGATGACATTGTGATTCCTCTTATGTACCTAAAGTTGACTGAAAAACCAACTAAATTCCCTTCTCTAAAAATCTGCACGAACGTCAAACTTTGACCGGCGATTGCTCTCTGTCCTCATTTTGAAACTCGCGGCCACAACCTGGATGTTCTGTCCTATATGTCAGCTTCAAAACCAACCACCACGCGCTCTCGGGAGCATCTCGATTTGCGTGCAAACAAGAGAAAAAGAGGAGCTTGTGGGCAGAATTTTGTTTGGCAGAAAAGGAGTTTCCTGTCATCCTTTAATGCCTATTTATAGATGTAGGCTTATAATTTCAATAATTAATCTATTCATAATTTGTCAAATTTAATTAAATCTGAATTTACTTCATAAATCCATGCTTATCTCCATAACAATTCTATCTTTATTCTAATTTCATCTTCTTTCTCCATCTTATCCCATAATTTCCATCAATTTCGAAATTATTTAATTCCAGAATATTAACATTGGGATTTTTAGAACCATTAAATAAAAATAAATATCCTTTATTTATTTTCTGAAAAATCTGGGTCGTTACATTTTGTGTGATATGTTATTCTATCTAGTATTGTGGGTGGGTGAATAATAGTTTAGTATATACATATTAATGCATTTTAATTATCTATAAAACTAATTTAATTCTCTATAAAACTAATAATTGACTCATCATTTGCGATTGTTATTTTTATTTAAAATTAAGAGAGCTTGATTTACTCGTATTGAATAAATTGATATCTTAAGTATTTCAAATTCATCATAGGAGTTGAAACTAATACTAACTCTTATATCTCAGTTATTATAGAGGATCATACATGATTTATTTTTACATTAATCATCCATAATTACTAAGACTCCACATCAAGCTTATTTTAATTGTTTATTATTTTTTTTGCACTTCTACTTTTCTATTTTTACTATTGTAAAATTTTTACTTCTCCTAATAGATCTTTATAATAAAATAAATTTAAATAGTTACTCGTGGGATCAATAACTACGTTATACTTTATTACTTAATACGATTAGTGTACTTGCTAACATATTTTTTGCATCAAATAGTATGAGCCAAGTTTTGTTGATAGCTATTAGATCTTGTATAAATAGAGGAGCCAAGTCAAGTTCGACAAAGCGGGAGTGATTTCTACATTTATTCTATATATGTCATGGATTGTTATACTTATTATTCTTACTATTTCAACATTATTGTTAATCAATGCATCATTGTTTATCCAAGTATTTATGAGATTGATATGATATGATAATTCATAACAAACAATAAAAAAAATGTAAACAAATAGACATAATAAGGTACAAAATAAGCTATTAGATCTTGTATAAATAGAGGAGCCAAGTCAAGTTCGACAAAGCGGGAGTGATTTCTACATTTTTATTCTATATATGTCATGGATTGTTATACTTATTATTCTTACTATTTCAACATTATTGTTAATCAATGCATCATTGTTTATCCAAGTATTTATGAGATTGATATGATATGATAATTCATAACAAACAATAAAAAAATTGTAAACAAATAGACATAATAAGGTACAAAATAAAAGACAAAACATGTAAGTCATAGTGATTATGGACATGGTATTTCATTGATGATAAAAAAATTGATATGTTATTTATGAATGACCATTTATTTTAATAATTTATTTATTTATTATTATATTGGTATTCAAATCGTGCATATTTGATAACTAATTTTTATGTGATTGAATGATAATGTATTTATTAAGGCATTGTTTGGTAGAATAATAAAATTTAGAATTAGGCTTTATTAAACAACAACCTTAACCTCAAATAATAATTAATGGTAAAGTTGGGATTAAAATAAAATGATATTGATAAATTTAGCAAAACATATTTTATTTCGGACTCCACTTTCAAAAAAATAAGAATTCTTCAAAATAAATTAATTTTATTACATCAACAGTAGCAAGAAGCCACAGCTCCTAAAGCTTTATGCATCTTTTATGTATTATTTTTAGGTGACTTTACATAGTGAGTTTTCTAATCATTAGCAGTGTCTTCTCTGTGCTTAAATTTGTGCAGGATGTGTAATAAGGATGGTGATATAATTGATGGCACATGTGGCAATTGATTTACACAAAAATAAGGATTATTATAATCTATATATTATTAAAAGAAAGATAGTTTTGAAAGAGAGGATGACATTTGACATCATAATATTTTGCCATGTGTCTTTCTATTTTTGGAAAAAAGATAACATATTTAAAATCATATATGAATTGATATAGTAATTATAATGTGGCAGAATATATTTGTTTGATAATCGCACAAGTAATTTATCAATAATTACTATTTTGACATGAGAATGTATATGTATATTAAGATGTGTGTGCGTGTTTGTTTAATATATTAAGATGCCATAACTAATTAATCTACTTGCTGAATGTACAACTAATCACTAACTAAAAATTTATGATGATGGGCAAAAAACATAAGACCACCCTATGTTATCAATAATTAAGATCTTACTTCATATGTTAATTGGGGAGTTATTTAATAATTTTAAAAAACTTAGTATATATGTAGCTTTTCAATTAATAAAAAATTATAATAAAATTTTATCTATTCTTAAACATGAGACCATTTGTACCTATTAATATATTTTATTATTTTATTCAAGAATTTTAGGAAAGAGCTATAAATAAGATTTTGATAGAAACTTAAACTTATATATGAATAGAAAAATAATCATATAGTCCACCAAAAATCCTTAAAATCCCCCAATATAATAATAATAAATATTATTAATAATAATGTGTACTAAATATTAAATAAAAAATAAAGTTAGCACGTATGAATTTTCCATAAAAGGTTAACAATAATTTTAAATATACTATCAAGGTTGTAAAATAATTAATCATAAACAATTAAACATGCTATAGTTGTGGGTAATAATAATCCATAACTACCCACTAATAATAAAAAAAATTAACTTCTATACTAATAAAAGCACACTAAAAACAATATGTAATTGAAGTTAATGGTTCATGAATGACACCCTATAAATACTCTTAAACACATGTATTTACCACATCGACGCCATGTTATGGTTCTTGCATTAAGTACTTTTTTGTGCTCTCACTCATTGATCCGATGGGTAGACACATACATACTTTTTATTAGTTATTTTTTAAGAGAATTATTTTCGTTTGCCTTTCAGCACTATCATATAGATTTTTTTCTATGAATTAATTCCTTACATAGAATGCTGACATAACAAGTTTTTTTTTTATTGTAACCATTTTTTTATTTGTCTTTAAGCATTATCATATGCGTACAAACATTTTAATACAATTTTGTCTTTCTTAAAGTATTATTAGGTACAAGTACAATAGTTGTTATAGTTTATTATGTTTTTACTACTATATTTGAGCCATTAACTTCTCATATGAGAATTAATATATATTAATATCTCATAAGATATTCTTCTTATTTTTATTTAAGCATTTGCATGGGTATATACCATTTTAATATATTTTTCATTTCTTCCTAACGTATCTATAGAACTGCAATAATTTTTGTAGTACTCTATTTATTTATTTATTTATTACTATATTTGTGCCATTAATTTCTCATAAGTGAGTTAGTATATATTATAAAATATTAAATATGGATTTCCATGCCTCTGTGTAAAGTTATTTATGCATAAATGTGCTACACCCCAAAGACATACACCACGGGAGGAATGCATGCAATTTTAAAATGATGCATTCAATAGATGGTTATCCGGTAAGTTGTGTACATGCATAATAGCATTTTGGATCTATTTCAATTTTCAAATGTTGTGCATTAAAGAAAAAACACTTACTATTCTTTTTTTATCTATAATCTATATTTAATTATAGTTTGTAAAGGAGGAAGTGGCATTTGGCGAACTCTTGATGAGTGACCACGTTTGCATATATAATTAGTTAAAATATTGATTTATTATAATTTTGAGTTAATGGTTAGTTAGTTGGTAACAAAAATCTATTTTGCACAATTATGTTTTAGTTAATGACATAATTAATAGTTAATGGGTAGTTAGTTAGATAATGGGTGATATTTAATTTGAATATACTCATTAATTAACTAAAAGAGAAAACATATAATCATAAGAATATCTACCAAAATTTTAATAAATGACTCGGCATAGCGTGATGCTTTTAAATGATTTGAATAATGAACTAATTAAATAATTGTATCTGGATCAAAATAAACATATAGGAATTAAAAGAAGATCCCAAAAATGAAAACAAAAGTTAATAATAAAAAATATATTCATATTTGATTTATTTTTATATACGAGATTGTTGTGTCAATTGAAATGCATGATTTATTTCATCTTCGATTGGAAAAATTATAAATTGGTTAAATTTAACAATTATCGAATATTTATTATTATAAAAATATGATAAATGACTTAAATAATTAACTAACTAAAAATTTGTTGTAACTGAATCAAATAAATATAACTGATAGATTAAAATAACTTACCCAAAAAAACGTAAAGAAAAGCTAATAATATATTAATTCAGTTAGTAATCTAAAATCTATTTATATGTGATTTTTTATATAAATTAGACAGTTATGTCAACATGAAAATTATTTCATCCTCGGTTACCAAAAACATAAATAAATTGTTTAATTAAAAATTAAAATTATTAGATACTTGTGATTATAAAATATGATAATTATATAAGAACTATATAACTTATGTAAATAATTGGTTAAACATGAGAGAGGTAATTTGATATCTATATTTCACAAAAATAAATAAATAAATATGACTGAAATATGAAGCGGTTCATATATTAAAGCGATTCATTCTAACCATCCCTACCTTCAATTCTAAGTTGTGCCACCATATAAATATGTGCAAAGAGAGGGTATGTGCAAATGTTCGAAGTGTCTTTAGATGTAGTTTTTTATGGTGCCCAAATATTTATTTTGTATATTTTTAGCATAATTATTAAACTACATTATCTTGATCATGATAACAAAATATATCAAGTTAGATGTGATCTTAATGCTCCACTCATGATTTAGACAAAAAAAATTAGTTTATTTGTCAAAAGTCAGGTGGTAACTAATCATTTATGCATTTTTCCCTTAAATTAATTGTTAACAAATATATCTCTGATTTCTATATATTTTTTCTAATTATTTTCATATTTAAAAAATTGTTTTGGATTTCTGAAATTTAAAAATAATTTATAACTTTATAAATATGTTTTTAAATATTATCGAATTTAAATCTACTGAAAATTAACATGCAAGTAGAGTTTTTCATAGATGGGCACAACAACGTAGCAAAACGTAAGTGCTTCCGGTAAATATTTTTTATGTTACCATGTTTCCATGATAGAGACTTATGTTAGTAATCTATATCTATCTTCTTTATTAACTTATCTTCTTAGGATTTTAAATATTCATTATTTCTTAAAATAATACTAATAATAACAGTTATTTAAATAATAAAATCATATGCGATTAAAGAAAGAGAGTTGGAGGATAAATATAGGCATCACCTATATCAAGGGATTGAATAAATTATTCTAATACCAATAAATTATATGTTAGTGTTTTTCTATTATGAAAACTATTAAATAAATACATTTTTTCTACTTGATAAAATTAATGTTGTCTTTATTACATTAACAACTGGATTATAAAAATATAACATAATTTACATATTCATTCGATATCAATTTATAACTAATGTTAATGATGATTTATGAGAGATGGTTACAATACATAATTGATTATGTGATTTTTATATTTTTTGTAGAGGATAACAACTATTCATTATCCACAAATTTATCTAATTATCAACAAATCAATTATGAAGAATGATAAGTGTCTTTCTATATTAAAGAAAGAATACATAAGTATTTTTAAGCTTTATGTCTTCCTTTCATCATATATATACTTTTGACCTCACCTTGTTCTTCCCAATATAAGGCATAGAGTCATAGCAATTTTTTGATTTCATGAAAACATTGATCGCATCTCATGAAATACAAGAGTTATATAGATCACCAAATATCCTCGAACATATTGTAATTATACGAGAGTTAATAACAAAAATAATTAACTATATAATTATTTTATTGGAGTATTGTATAATAGATATCCATAACCATCTAAAGATGAAAATTTTATTATATAGTGTTATGCTATTTTGCACACTATTGAATATTATAAATTTATATTCTTGAATGAAAAAATGATGACATTTGTTTAGGAAATTAGCGATCAAAACATGAAGAAAGTATAATATAAATTATTCATAATTGTTGTTAGTTTAACCTAACTAGTTAAAATTTTCATATATTCAGTTCATTTTTCTTGGGATCATTTTTCTAACCTCAATCTTAATAGTTAAACTTAAGAAATGAGTTAGATATACTCCACATGTAACTGCACACCCAATTAAGCAAAATAGTTATAAGATAAAATATCATATACAGGTAATTCATTCAAAGTTGATGAGACATATAACTATAATTTCTAAACATTCATGTTATTAAGTCAACAAATTATTAATTTGATATATAATAATTATATAGAATTATTTTTATATTATTATTATTTATAACATTATCATATTTGCTTATTGCAAGTGCTATAATTTTTATTATATTATTCATTTCTTTACATCACGCATATGGTCCAGATAATTAGAATAGTGATCAAAACAAATATAATATATAATTATATATTATAAATTTGTATAAATATGAATTAAATTAACAAGTTAATATCTCCAACTTAAATGGAAATATTATTTTTTTGAGAAAAGAGGAAAATAAATGATACACAAAGAAAATTAGCAAAGTTAATAAATTATTTATCTAATTTATAATAATCATATTCTAAGTAATATTTAAATATATATTTATTTAATTTTACATTATCCACGTGATCACTTGTTGATCACTATAAGTTTCTAGCCCATTTTAGATGCATTTCATTCATATCGAGTCCCACTTTTGCCTATCTTTTGGCCAATTATGCTTGGAATGCATAGATTGTGATAACTAGTTGATATTCCTCATTTCATACTTAATTTCATGTGCATAGAGGTTCTAAAATGCCAAAATATATAAATATTTAAGTTCTATGACAAGTTATCATTTTTAGGACAAGTTATCATTCCCATATGTCAAGTTATCATTATTTTGAGTGAACTGATTTTCAATTATTTTCTTACCCTAAATCCACTATTACCATGTATGAATCATATTTGGATGGTCACATCTCAACTTGTGTAAAGTTTTAAGTCCATTTGAACAAGTTATTGTTTTTCCTTTGCCAAGTTATCGTTAAAGGGCAATTCTGTTATTTCGACATGCAAAATCATTAATTCTGCACAAAGCCTTGAGCAATCATCTTGTTATTATTTTAGCTCATTGATGTTCAAATTTCATCACATTTGGATAACCACAACTCGAGTTATCACAAGTTATCATTTTTAAGACATATAAGTTATCGTTTTTGGCACCCAAGTTATCACTCTTTTGAAATCATATTCATACTTGATTTCTGACTGCACTCACTTGTTACCCTAATCCATTTGATGCTTATAATGCTTTGAATCACTTGCATTTGGATAATTTCCATAATTTGTGCCAAGTTATCATTTCCGGGTCCAAAACCATCAAGTTTTCATATAGATTTCCAATCTTGCACAACACAAAATCCCTTTTGATCACTGAGTTGAGTCTACTTGTGGTTATTACCCTTATTTGTTTATTTCTTATTAGAAGACCTTGATGCTGGCTGTTTTGTGTTTTGTAGCAAGGGAAAGAGGTGGCCAAAAAGAGGAAAAAGTAGGGGGGGACCATCTACTTTTTTCTGCACAAAAAGGTGTTGCAGAGACAGATTCTTCCAGGACCTGGACAGGTGGTTCACATCAGGGCTAAGGAATATTTAGATGCTGATCCAAAGGTGCAGAAGACTAATATATAAGCTGAAATTTTTGGGAGGAGAAAGGGAGGGGGGGCGCTGGACATTCAGGGTTGGGAGAAGGCTTTCTGCTGGCTGCTGGAGCTACTACTGCTGGGGGAGCTGCTGGCTGAGACACTTGAAGCACATATGATTTGTAACTGTTCTTCATTCCATTTGATGTCAAATTCTGTAAATATGAGGAGCTAAACTCAATTTCTTCTATGATAGGGTAGTAGTTTAGATTAGTTTTGGATGTATATGGACAGAATTATAATCTTGCATTGAAATCAAATCTGGTTTTCAGATTTCAGAACTATTCTGCATTGATTTATGCCACTGATAGGTCTCATTTGTAATATATAACTGAGAAGTTATATTTTGATCTAACTCTTGTTCAGAAATGAATAGGAATCAATGGTATGTTATTGAAGTTCATTTTGATTGAAAAGTCTGATTTCTTATTTCCTAATTATCTGATTTCTTGATTTTTCTGAATCTGAATTCTTGAACTATTTGAATCTGTTTGTCATTGTGGACCTGATTAATAGAGCAACTGAGAAGTTGATATTGTCCCCAATCTTGATCAGAAATGAATCAAGATGTTTGACATTCTTCATAATTCAAATATGTTCACTATTCCTAATCTGATTTTGAAAATCTGAATTCTGATTCCCTGATTCCTGAAATTTTTTATTTCTGTGGCTGTTAGAATCTATTCTTCATTCTCAATCTGATTAATTGAGTCACTGGGATGTTATTATTGCTTCTACCTTGTTCAGGAATGAATCAAGATGTTAGTCATATTATTTTTTACTCAAATAAGATTGACCTTCTGATTTCTGAACTGGATTCCTGAATTCTGATTTTCTGGTTTCTTGTTGGAATCTGCTTTTGCCAATTGAATCTCCTGATTTCTTTCAATCACTGAGAGGTGAACTTTAGGGATGTCTTGCAGTTCAGAGATAGGTCAAGAAGCAGTTGTTAAGCTAGATTTCCATTGATTTAATAATCCAGAATTCCTGAAATGTTGATTTTTGTTTTCTGGTTTTAATTGAATTCTGATTTCTAATGTTAAACCTCAATTTAATCAATTACTGAGAGGTAATCTTTAGGTCATCCTTGTGATTCAGAGATGAACCAAGGAGCATTGGATAATCACTGAATTCTCCCTTTTAGATAGGATGTTTCTTAACCCCATTTAATTGGAATTTGTGTGGATTTCATTTTACTTTGCAACCGAGAGGTTGAATTTAAATCTCCCTGAAATTCAAAGATGAATCAAGAAGCACAAGCACCATATTTGGGTAGATTTTATCCTGGTTTGATTGATTGGAGTGATTCCATCTTTTTATGATTGCAATTACAAGTTATCATTCCAGAATTCTTTGAATTATAAAAATCAGCATTGAACCTTCATTTAAATCCAATGATAACTTGATTTTTCGTGAGGATCCTCTTTTTATTCTACCTAACTAACAACTATATGATAATATGTTGCTTAGATGAAGGCTAATTGAGCTGTGAGAGCAGTTATAATTCAGGTGGAATCAAAATTGGACATTCAATGATAACTTGATCATATTCATCCTTAATTAATTTAGATGAACCCCAACTCCTAGAAGAACTTTCCTCATTGATAGTTAAACCTTTTTAGACTTCAACCTATTCATTTATAACTCAGTTTTGATAAATTTCAAAAATCCAAAAATTAGTTATTATGCTGCATTCTATTAAAAATATGTTTTCACTTTCCATTAAAAATCTGTTTTTAGGCATTTGAGTAGAACTAATCTAGATTATTTTAGGGTGTCTTAGACTTCAAATTCTTATGAATACGATAACCTGAGCCTACTACAACTTACTTGTGCACTTGCAGCTAGTGAATTGGGAGACCAAAAATTAAAAAAAATTTGAACTTTTACTTAATTTCAGTAAGTTATCACTCAAACACCCAAATATCACTATCACCACGCATCGTGTGGGCCATTACACTAGTTAATATTAATGAAAGAATAGTATATAAATGTAGATTCATAATTCATAGATAATTAAATATTGTGCAAGTTCACTTTCACAATTATTAAAAGAACGCATAGCTCATATCATAAGATGCTATGCAAATAAAGTTCGGGAATTTTTTATGAGGAATGATTGAGTGATAAAAATGCACATTTTTATGCCTAAGTTTCAAGAAATATTAAAATGGCTTTGCACCTTTTATTGTCTACCTCTATGCTAGAGATACATAAATCAATGTTAAGTGAGAATGTCCTTTTATTAATCTCACTATGTTTATGCTAAGCAGTATAGGGTGTGATCATAGTTTTAAATGATAGACTCGTAAATTAATATAGAAAAGGACTCATCATTTGACAAAGTACTAGTTATGTAATAATGTTGACTGCCCGTATATATTAATATTTCTTTCAATTGATCATTTTTTAAACCTTTGTGATTATTACTTTAATTAAAAAACTAAGTGATAAAAAGAGAGTTAGCAAAAAAAAAAAGAAACAAAAAAATAGGGTAAACAAAAGCATTAGAATTAAAGTAAAAAAGAAATTATTAAGATGTGTTTGGTTGTGAGCCTAAAACTATCACTAATTTGCCTAACACCTAATTATCATTTAGTGGGTCCCATCAAAACTTTGATTCCAATTAATTCGTCTAAATTTATGTGAATTAATCCTTGCACAAGGTAAGAACTTCTTGGTGTGACGGCCGAACCAACATATTTTTTTATCCATTTTTTCACATATTTCTCTCCTCACTTATTACTCCAACTTCTCAACTTTTTAACCCAAGCGAAGCCTTGCCAAAAAGATTAAGATGCCTTAAAAGTTAAATAGAGTAGTATTATATTATGTAGTTAATGAATTTATCTTCACACAAAATATTAGTAATTAAGCATGATTTTTTCTTACTATTATTAGTACATATTTTTTTACGACAAAAGATAATTTATTAGTTAAGCTGAATTGTTACTAATAATTTATTAATAAAACATGCCATGCAATTTTTTTAACATTTTGTGTGAAATTAATATTGTTAATGTCGCTTAAATTAATATTTTTCTTGAGTCAATGAATTGTTAATTTCCCTAAAATAATAAACTTAAATTAATATGTCTTTTAATATATATTTTTAATCTACTTTTACCTTATTTAAATAATAAACTTACCAGTATAGTTCTCAACTTTTATCCAAACATATATCGGAACTAATCCATCACATCATTTTTTTGGTTCTCAATCATTACAATTTTCATCTAAATACAAAATCAGAACTTTTTATATAATCAATTAGTTCTTAATGGTAGCATTTGGAAAATAGAATCTTCCTCTGAGTTCTATGTTAATAAGTTAATTAAAAGATTAGTTCAGAATATATTTAGATAGTGAAACTTAATGATGAGAAACTAAAAATTTAACATGATATGAAAAAAAATGATGTAATAGATTAATTTTAGTGGATGTTTAAATAAAATATAATAATTATAATATAAAATATATTTTTATTAATTAATAAATAGTGTGTTTAAATTAAAGTTTTTATTATTTTTTATTGATAAATTATTTTTAATAAAATATAATAAAGTTTGATGAAATAACAAATAATATTAAAATAATATTTTTATGGGAGAGAAAATATCAAAAGAAAAAATGATTTGAAAAAATAATTGTCACTTCAAAAAAATTGAAAAAAGGTTGACGCGTGAACAATGCTCTAGTTCACCAAATGCCATATCATAGCTTTCATAAACTTAACACATTTAATACTGCCCAATGGAGCATCAAGTACATCATTGAAGATTTTGGCTTGAATGAAATGAGTCCAACATCTTCGTCTTAGGGGAAGAGTATATAAAAGTCCAGTTAAAATCTTGAAACAATAGGCAAGGTAGCATACAAGTTGGAGCTCCCGTCTTAAATGTAGTAGCATTCCGTCTTTCATGTCAACCTACTCAAGTCTTATATCGAAGACCTTGAAGATTCCAAGTGTGAGATATCAAATCACGCTCCATCAACCATTCGTCTGCAGTTCATTATTCAAGTCGAAGAACTGCTTGATGTTTGAGGATCGAAGTGAAAGAATGAGTATATTGTTAAATGGAACGAAAGACCTAACATCGACATAAGTTAGTAGTCTACAAAAGCACCATGACGTCGAAATAGAAGATTAAAGAATTTGAAGTTGAAGTGTAGAGGACGTTGTTGACTTAATTGGGGGAAGCCTATGCTCCCGTCAATCATCAAATTATCTTACTTTTCCTTATATTTTTTTCTTATTTTAAACTACTTTTGTAAATTAGGTTTAGTATGACACATCAATGATAATTTTATAATTTTGCACTAAAAAGATGAGCCCCGAAGCTTATCTTTCATGCCATACATCACCAACTTACCACTCAAATCTACGGTATAGTATGGGAGAGAAATTAGCCCTTTCTCAAAGCCTTTGTAATCAGAATTTTATTCTTTAGAAATATTTCAAAACTTTCATAAACTTAATGCATGTACAACATATACAACATAGTGTTTCGGTAAATTATTATGCCTTTGCATCTGCTGAAGCATTTGTCAAGAAATCATGACATTTGACAAGTTTAAAAAGTAGGTTTCTGCTAGCTCGATCAAAAGAACTTATTTAAACAATCGACACGTCTAAACTCCACATGGGTTCTCCTTCGAAGTATTTTGTAATCTAGCATTTTATTTTCAAGAAGATTTTAAAGCTTTCGTTAACCTAATGGTATGATAACTCACATAATAGAGTGCTCTGATAAAATATCATGCCTAAGCATCGGTTTGCTAAAGAAATGTCTTCGTCAAAGCATTGGCAAGATTCTACTACACTTAATAAAAAAATTTTGTCTTCATTATCAACAAGTTTAGGAGTTGCACTAGTCCATCACAAATGTACTGAGAGGTGTTTAGTTGAAAGATAAACAAATAGGGGTGTTCAGCGGGTCGGGTCGACCCGTGAACCCGATGACCCGACTCGACCCAACTAGTTTGGGTCGGGTCGGGTCGATGGTTGGGTCACCCGACCCGAAAGATCGGGTACGGGTTGGATTTTTCCAACCCGAGTTGACCTGACTCGACCCGACCCGATGACTCGATCATTTTATTTTTTTTCTTTTTTATTTAAACTTAAGCTTATATTTACTTTAAAAAAATTTAAAAAATTGAAATAAAATACTTTAAATGCAGAAATAATATTTAAATAGTTAGAAAACTTATTTTATGCCTTAAAATAAATATTAAATAAATATTTTATATATTAAATAAATATAAAATAGTAAGAAAAAATAAAAAAAATTGGATGATCGAGTAACCCGACTATCCGATCCGATCCGACCCGAACCCTCAAAAGTTTACCCTCAAAAGTGCCTTGACCTAATCCGACCCGACCCGTGAACACCCCTGTAATTTGGTCGGATCGGATCGGGTTTGCTCATAGATCGGATCCAACCCGATCCGTGAACACCCCTATAAACAAGTGAATAACATCAGGATGAAAATGCCAAAAAGAAAATAATACAAATTAACTATTCTGATCAATACATAAAAATGTGTGCTCGTCTGGTTATACAATTCTTCCTAACCTCAAAGTTTTCTCTCTTTTTTATTCAGGATGAATCATGATGTTTAATATTTAAATAATAATAATAATAATTAAATCAAACACCGCAAAAGTTAAAAATATTATTTTTGGATCATTGAACCAAACAACAAGTACCATTGTACATATCGATTTTTTTCACACTTTTGTTTCACATTTTCTTCTGTTTATACACAAAATCCATTACCATTTTAAAATCAAACGGCTCCCCATGTGGACTACATGAACCGGTGTTAGGAAACAACCCAACCACCACCACTAATTCCCAAATTCCTCTCTTAAATCACGCAATTCATTTCCTGCTTCCTCCTCTATATTTTTTGTCTATAATATAATTAAAAGGAAATAAATAAATAAAGATGCATCCCATAAAAACAAATTGATCAATATGTTATTATTTTTCCTTATTTGTATGGCTCCTTTTATTTTTCCCTATGCTCCCCGATTGGCGTATTATTACTATTCACGCCAGGAATCGCGTGATTGCTGCTTCGAGAGGACGGTGAACGGAACAGAACGGACCTGCTCCCCGCTACCGGTACGACACCCCACAATTTCCCGTTACGGTCCTCCTTGAGACTCGCCACGTGTCACCATCTGGCGCCCATGCACCAAACACGATTCTGGCATGACCCCCCGCCTTCCCTTTTTTTTCTCTGTTCTTTTTTTTTTCACGACTATTATTTATATTAAAATTAAATAAATGTACCCCCCATTTACGCACGTGAATCAAGCGCCGAGCATCTCGGACGTTTGCCCTCTTCTTTTTATAACATTACGGAAGCACCATTAGTTATAGATGCCGTCGATTTCTTCGTGTGCGTCTCAGATCTTTCCTTCCCCCGAAATAAACGACTGGGGTCGAGCCTTTTGGTGATGGTATTTTTGTAGATAAATCGAGTAAAGAAGGTCTAAAATAACGGTTTGGTATTTTTTTTTTTGTTCGTTTGCTCACTTTTTGTATTATACTTGGGAGTTTGGAGAAGGAGACGAGTACGCGAGAAGTTGGCGGTGGGCAGTAATGGCGAGAGCTGCGCTGGTGGAGTTCGATTTCCTCGGCCTGGAGAGGAAAAACGTAGCCACGAACGTCGATCCGAGATGCATCAACTCCGGCGGCGTCGTAAGAGGTCGGAGCATCCATCGCCTTTGCCTTCATGCCTCCCAGTCGATCTCTTCTTTTTTGCCGTTTATAACATACATACCAATATGATTCCCCCTATAGATGCATTGCGCTGGGTCGCCACCTCCAGATTCGATATTCCGATCGAGGTCTCGGCCGCCTCCTCCGGCTGGCCAACAGCTCCGACGTTCTCGACGGTGGCGAATAAGACCTTGCCTCCGTCGCAGCACCCGGCCTCCATGATTTGCGGCGCCGGCGCCAGGTTAACTTGTCGTTTTTGTGCTCTTTTCCGCTGCTTAAGATTCAAATCGCCTTTTTATTCATTCGCTTTCAAACGCTTGAATTATATTTTCAAGTTTCCATCAAAATGTTGCGTTACTATGATTAGTTCCGCGTCGGGGTCGGGGATCGGAACGGCGCCACTAACCATCTTCTACAACGGGAGGGTTGCCGTCTTCGACCTCACTCCCGATAAGGTAAGTACATCGATGCCGTCGCACATACTGCGTTGTTGTGTTTACCGGCATCAGTGACTTTAACTTTGTATTAAAGTCGAGAAAATGATGAAATCGCAGGCGGAAGCGATCATGATGCAGGCGGAGGCGGAGTCCGAGGCGGACGGCGCTGCCGCCAACGCCGGCGGCTTCTATTTCCAGAAGTTTCGCACATTTCTCGGCGGTAAATAAGAATAATATTATTATTATTATTGGAGTTTTGAAAAATGAAATAGTTGTCTGATGGGGAAATGTAGTAATAAATTAGTAATAATGCATTATTATTATTATTTCGAAGTTTTTTTAAATTTTGGCACTGAAATTTGCGGCAGATTTGCTCCCTGTCGCCCGGAAGAAGTCGCTCCAGCGGTTTCTGGCGAGGAGGAAACAGCGGTAAGCTTTTTATTTTGCTCCCTCTACTTATTGTTCTTCTTGCTATTTTTTTGCTCTTGGCTTACTTTTACGGATGGCGTGTTTCAAGGAACAGAGCAAATCTCTTTCCAGTTAATGCATATGTCCTCTACCGAGAATATGGTTATTAAACGATGCTTTAAATTTTGAATAGTAGGGTCACTCAATAAGTGGACAAACACGGTCATTGTTCATTGCTTGTATCATATGATTCAATATTCAATATTGTCTTTTATCAATGGGACTCACTTTATCTGACTTAGATATTGTTTATTTAGCTTGAACTGTAAGTTTGGTTTTAAAATCATCAAACAGAAATGGATAATTGAATTTGGCGTGATAAATATTTCTAGGTTTAGTGAGTTGCTGTTTAGGTGGTGAATGTGGGCAAGGAAGGAAAGTGTAGCAAAGTAAAGGTGGGGCATGGAGAGTATGAGTTAATTTTAATGCTTAACGCGGGCGTCGTGGTAGATGTAGTAGAGGTCACGGGAATGGTGCTTGAGCATTTTGGTTACCGAACCTATAATTAATTAAGTCATCGCGTGTTTATTATACCTATTTTAATGCGATATAAAAATTATTCTACAGAATAAATTTATAAAAATAACATTTTTTTACACGCGCCAACTGTTTCCATGCACTCTAAAGTGTCCATTGCTCGATGATTTCTACCTGTCACATGCAACTTATAGATGCCTTTTGCTTTATTAACTAGTGTATGTTTCAAGTTCTCATCATTACATCTAATATTTAAACATCTCATTGCTATTCTTTCTTTCCTCGGAAGACTACTATTCTTATTAGGGTAAGAAGTTCCTCCTTGTTTGATTAAGATCTTATAACAACAAATTAGCAATTCGCATTAGCCTTGGGGAAAGAAGACTGATTATATGGAACAAGAATTTATCTCGTCATTTTTTGGTCGTACATTTGAATTCGTGAGAACATTCTCTACTTCAATTTGTTCACATTGACCAATGAAAAATGTATGACTGTTGCGATTTGTGATTAGACTTATTAATAATAGTTGCTGTAACACTCTGTTTCTGGCAAACATAGCCATAAACATTTGGGAGTTGATAGCGATTTCCTTTTCTTTGATGGGGGTGGGAATTACCAATACTTGACAGGGATTTCGACAGTGAACGCATATGACAACGAAGGCATATTAACTAGTGAACCACTTAAAACGAGTTGGACAAAACTTGGTAAATGTCACGTCATAACAGCTTTCTCTTCTGAAGTTTCATTATTTACGCTATCCATGTGTTCTTTATATGTGCCCCTAATGGGCAACGTGTTTAAACAAATTGCAGCGTTCAATGGAAAACATTTGGCATGCGATAGGGGACACTTGTGACTGAGGTTCATATATTTAACACTATCCTGACACATTGTGAATGCTTGAACTTGTACAGGCTGACTGCTTCAAGTCCATACGACAACAAATATGTAGATGGACGCTCTTAATGTAAGGACTCGGGAAGTGTCCTACAACGGCAGATTCTAATTTCTGATTCTGTCGTTAACGCTTTATTTCTGCATGAACGCGTAACAACAATAGTTTATTATAGTTCTCTGTCATTATTAGTTGATCAATTAGCTAGAAAAGATTGCTCGTGTCGAGTTTATTCCTTTCGTTCTTGTGCTTTTTTTATTAACGCGATTTATCCTATACAACAATGGCATTAAGGGTTGTGTAACGCCCCGAGACCCACGTGACTTTCACGTGCTCAGAGTCGTCCCAGAGGCGCTACTCAATTTTCTATAAAACATTTTTTGCGGAATATAAACAATAAACGCGGAAGACTTTTTCAATAATAACAGCTAATAATCCATTATATTCAAAATAATTAAAATATTAATAAGTTCACAATTCTAATAAATGCGGAAATAATAAAAACTAGACAACTCAATCTAAAACATGTGCAACATCTGTCTATCACTGAGCATAGCCACCTGCAAGGTCATCCTCTATCAAAGTACTTTCACCTGCACGGATCCAGGTACAGGGAAATATCCATGAGTATAAAAATACTCAGTACGTAGGGTCTACTAAACAATCAATATGCTCAATAAAAAAAATAAGATATAATCAATGATGAGTCAATTGAGCAGTCAATACAATAATCAATTAACAATTTATCAATATGAACAATATATCAGGCTATGGTCAACAGACCAATGTAAATCAATAATAATTGTTCCAATTAATAATTATCAATTGCCTGATTAATAAATCAATATTCAATTAACAATTTCCAATTCAATAATCAATGGTCATTGGCCAATAACGATTCAATTCAATAGGGCAATAGTAATTGCCAACTCCATGCCAATATATCCAAATGACCATGATTTAATTCTTTTTACTGCAATTCCAATTTCAATTCAATTCAATTCAATTCGATTTTCAATGTTCGGAGTTATCCAATTCAATGAGGAGCGCTCAGTCAATTAAGGGACACCATGCCACTTTCATGCAGGCCAGTGGGGGATCAGTGCCACGGCAAGCCCAATACGATTCAATGGGTTCGTGTATGGTGGGGGACGAGTGACCATACACAGGACAGCCATAGTTTTTACACTATCTGCCCCATTCAATTCAATTCAATTCAATTGGTCCCGGCTTAGTGGCAATCAGTAGACATGGGCCCAGTAGCTTTCGACTTTTATCTTATTTACCTAAGATGTCTATCTTTTAGCAATTTAATTTAGGTGAAATAAGACCCAATCCGAAAGACTACCGGATCGATATCATAATCAATGATAAGATCGGATATGATAATAAAATAGGATCAGATATGATGACAATATGATTTGATAAGATAATACTATTATCATGTATGATAATAATATAATCAAGTATAGTGATAATTTAATCAGGATCAATCAATAAGAATACAATCAATATATCATATTTAAATAATAATAATAGATAATCAGAAGATACTAACGAAGACCGATTCAATAATATAATCAATATATCACAATATGAATAGGAAGATAAATATTATAAAACTCATAATTAAAATTACTAATCTAAATAAAATAAATACTTAACTCTCGACTTCTTCTCTATATTTATCTATTTATTTATTTCTTCCTTGCTGGACCAGAGATTCTAGAAATGAATTTCTTTTAAAAAAAATTCATTTTTCTCTTTCTGCGTAAAAGTTAACGAAAGCCTTTTTCTTTTTTTTTCTTATCAATCTCACGTAGGCCCTTTTTTTTCTCATTTACAATTGCCCCTTTCTTTTTTTCTCATTTCCTTTTCTCAATTCCCTTCTCTCTCTCCTGGTTTTCTATTTTTTTCTCGACTAGCAAATCCAATTCCTCTTATTTACTTTCCTCTCTCCTATTCACGAAGTGCCTTCACCTCTTTTTTTTTCTTCCTTCTCTCTCTAATTCGCTTCATCCACGTATTACTTTGTTTTCCTCTCTACCTTCTATTACTTCCTCTCTCTTGGCCACAATTTCCCCCTCTCTCTATACTTCCTCCTCTCTCCTCTTTACGCCCTTTTTTTTTATTTGCTTATGTCACGGCCTCTCTTTCAATTCTCTTTACCCCTTGATCTCTTCCCACCGAGAGATTTATCTCCCTTTTTTTTTATGCCAAAGCGACGCGACGTAATTAATCCATTTCTCTTTTCATTTGTCCTCTTAATTATCTCTCTACCTTAACCTCATATGGAAGGTCTTTTTATTTTATTTTCACGATCAATCCATTTTGACCGCCAACCAATCATCAAGTCTCTCTCCTTATTACTGGAAAACAGGAATTTTCCTTGACGAGAAAATCAACATTTTCTCTGCACAAAAAAATCCTTCTTGTTTTCTTTCTTCTTTTTTTTTCTTCATGTGTGAAACCTCTAATTCTTTGCGCAATGTATATCTATTTTTTTCTATTTCTACTAGAATTTGATTCGGGAGAAAATAATGGCACCCGAGAAAAATATATATTTTTCCAACATAATAAATAATCCTACGGATCCCCCTACGTACCTCGTAGCCGTTCGACGTTGAATCATGTCTTGCCATGCCTCTGCCGTCGAACACCAAGAACCCATAGAAAAGAAAACTCTTTTGACGATCGACTCTAAAGATTTATTTATAGAGCTCTTAAATCTTTATCTCCAATTCATCTATAACTTACAATCCTAATCAAATTTAATCTTTTAATTAATCCCTTTTAACAATTTTGATTTGTTTTAATAATTAAATAATTCCGAATTTAAATAAATATCCCATAATACACTTTTATCCTTAATTAAACTCCTCCCCTATTTTCCTTTATTTTCGGAATTATTTATTATAATAATATTAATGGTCATTTTTCTCAAAATAAATAATAAAATATTATTTTTCTAACTCTCAAAAATTAGGGTCGTTACATCATAACCTCCTTAAAAATAAATTCGTCCTCGAATTTGCGTAAACGAAACTACATCATCTACCTAACGGATTTGAAAAATCTTTTCTGATTTCAATTTTCCGTTTTAAAATGTCATCTTTATCTTCATGATGTGTCCTACGTATGTTAGATCTCCATTTTGATTCAATTCTTGTAATCTCACTACGTCAGCCTACTATTTTTGTCTCATGTGGACTACCTTCAACATTTCTTGATGAAGCAAATTTTGTCAATATCCTTTTGAATGTGCGTCAGTTATTCTCATGACGAGAATTGTCATCAACGAACTGTCCATCAACCTCGCTCCAGCTGATAGGTGAGCAATAATGCTTTCCATACATGACTATGAAGTGGCATGCCTATGTCAGAGTGACGACTATTGCCACATACTAACTTCGCTAGTGGGAGCTGATTGTTCCAACTATCACTTCGGTCTAATGTAAGTTCAGAACATTTTTTTTTAAGGTCTGAATTGACCATTCAGACTACTCATTCGTCTGTGAATGGAAGGTGATATAGAAGTTCAACCACATCCCAATTGCTCTATAGATGTTCCATCAGAATTGGTCTATGCATTGTAGATTCTTATCCGACGCGATGGATATCAACACTCCATGTAGTCGGATAACCTCCTTAAAAAAAATGACCATGAGGCTTTCGATGGACTAACATTTTTCTACTGAGTATGACATTGGTTATTTTAATATATCGATCCTCTATTACTCATATCACATTGTGTCCATGTCAAGACCTCTAATAACATCCATCGTTATCTCTTTTTTTTTAATGCTATTGAGGATTTTCAAGCTCTTGTAGTACACCATGTGACCTCTGATGCTCCACTTTCATTTTTCGACCTTTCATAGTAATTTCGATTGCATGTAAGATGTGTTGCTATCCCTGCACCATCATTATTGGTTACTAGACTGACTTGGATGATACAATTACTCATTGTTCATATTCTATCGGCTCACCGCCAAATGAGCAAGTGACATTTCTGCTTAAGATATGCTCCACTGAGTTTGCTTTGACAAACTCGTAATCTTTCAATAATTTGATCCATTTTTTTCGACAAATGTTCGGAAGTGTACCTCAACTTTGGTGGTTCGTGGAGAATTCAAACTCTTCGCCCTACACATTGTGTCACCGATTCTCGGGGTGAAGACCACAATTGCTAATTCGATATCTAATCGTCTTAATGTGTTGGCAACTATCTTCTTCCTATATAGCATCAAGACTCATGCCATGCGGGGGTTGTATGCATGGTTGTGGGCGACATAACCTCGGCCTGAAGGTCTTTTCAAAAGAAGGACATCGTTGTCAATTTCTTCTCCAATTCTTAAAACCTATTTTTAACCTTTCTTGAGCCATTCAAATTTTTATATCTTTTTGTCCTTCTTGGTGAGGTTCGTCCATGGCAATACTATTGTGTTGTAATCTGGTGCGACTCTCCGCTAATATTCTGCAAGTCTAATGCGACTGTTCAAAAATATCTTGCAAGTCTAAGGAAGTTTTTTTTTTCCTCTTTAACACGTCCATTGGTTGAATCCATTTGATTATAGCATTCATCTTTTGATATTCCATCTATGCGATATTTCTGGAGAACATTATCTCATTCTGCCAAAATTTGTATTTCGATAATTTGACGCATACTCATTTCTCTTAATGTTTGCAGTGCAATCTGCAAATGTTCTGCATGTTCCTCTAGGCTTGACGAATATATTGAAATATCATCGATCTTGGGTTAACCAATGTAGTAACAACTATACTATAATTTTTTAACATACTTGGATGCTGTCCTTCTTCCATACCATTATGTGTGCACTTCATCACTTTTTCTATTGAGTTCGAGTGCTCAACTTTTTACGGTAAATTATGAGCACAAACTAATCGATAACCTCCTTAGAAATATTGTCATATGAGTGCTTCCATTAAACACTCTACTTTTCAATGGTCAATTTTTTTTTATGAAAAGTAAACTATAAACTATATTCATTACATATAACACATGCTATTTGGATATACAAAATATCTAAGGACTAGTTGGAGTGGAGATTACAATTTCGACTTGATTAAGCTTCAAGTCATATGTCATAGCATATCAATCTATTTGGGTGATTTCAGCACCATTCTTGGAGGCCTATTGTTGTCGTAGAGGTTCGACCCATTTTGATTCATCGCAATCTCTTGCGAAGTGACTCATCTTGCCACAATTTAGGCATGCACCCATCGCCCAATAACATTCACCGAGATGCATTTTGTGGCAGTAGTTACATGATTCTCTATGTGGTGGAGGATCATTTCGTGTTGGATATGACCTTCCTCGGTTGTAGTTTTCGTGATGCCGCTTCTCTCTTCTTTGATGTCTTCTATCTTTACTCCAAATATGATTATGATCATTATATATATCCTCTTGATTCGGTTGAGTTGCGTTTGTTATGTCATCATTTTCACGCATGGTAGCAAACTCTTTCGCAACTTGAAGGGTATGATAGTTACAACATTTTACCCGTCCTCAGGGGCTTGGCTTGAGACCTTCCACCCATTGCTTAACGCGATTTCTCTCTGATTGACGTCGAGTAACATACTTCTCCAACTTTAAGAATTCGATCATGTAGTCCTCGACTGTCATGGTATCCTGTTATAGATCTCGATATTCCTTCCGTTTTCTCGCTCTTCGGGAAACAGGTAACAGCGATCCTTGAATATCTTTTTAAACTTTCTCCAAGGAATTATGTCCTTTTCCGAAGAATGTGCCAGCCTTTGTTGTGTTCCACCAATGCCTAGCGTCACCTATTAAACGCCTCGTAGCACATATAGTCTTGCAGTTCTCACCGCAGTCTATCTTCACTAGGGTTTGATCAATTTCTTCCAGCCACCTATAGGCTTTCTCGAAGTCACCCTTCCCAATAAATTGGTGAGACTGTAAGCTAAGAAACTCTTAAAAATCTCTTTTCGATTATCGTGAAGAGGAACATCATGACTCTGAGTGTTGCTATATTATTCATACATTGAATGAGATTCATACGGTGATGATCCATGCCTCGATCGTTCCTCTTGACGCTCATTGACCCATTCATTATTTACTTGTGGGCCTTGGGCCGCTTGGCCATCCTCCTCTGCACTTTGAGGATTCGATCATCGATATCTATTTCTCAGTTCATGATAAAATTGATGAGAGGTCATCAACTTGAAAGACATCTGTGCACACTCAATAATAAACAATACAATACAATTCCATAAGTAAGTAGTCAATGACAATGTCATAATGAAAAACTTACTTGACCCTACTAGATGGCTGCAGTGGTTGCTCGTGACAGTTGCACATGGACTCAATTCTATCTATTAGAGACAGCTAAGAAGTGTCTCTCCTTAGGCTCTGATACCTTCTGTAACGCCCCGAGACCCACGTGACTTTCACGTGCTCAGAGTCGTCCCAGAGGCGCTACTCAATTTTCTATAAAACATTTTTTGCGGAATATAAACAATAAACGCGGAAGACTTTTTCAATAATAACAGCTAATAATCCATTATATTCAAAATAATTAAAATATTAATAAGTTCACAATTCTAATAAATGCGGAAATAATAAAAACTAGACAACTCAATCTAAAACATGTGCAACATCTGTCTATCACTGAGCATAGCCACCTGCAAGGTCATCCTCTATCAAAGTACTTTCACCTGCACGGATCCAGGTACAGGGAAATATCCATGAGTATAAAAATACTCAGTACGTAGGGTCTACTAAACAATCAATATGCTCAATAAAAAAAATAAGATATAATCAATGATGAGTCAATTGAGCAGTCAATACAATAATCAATTAACAATTTATCAATATGAACAATATATCAGGCTATGGTCAACAGACCAATGTAAATCAATAACAATTGTTCCAATTAATAATTATCAATTGCCTGATTAATAAATCAATATTCAATTAACAATTTCCAATTCAATAATCAATGGTCATTGGCCAATAACGATTCAATTCAATAGGGCAATAGTAATTGCCAACTCCATGCCAATATATCCAAATGACCATGATTTAATTCTTTTTACTGCAATTCCAATTTCAATTCAATTCAATTCAATTCGATTTTCAATGTTCGGAGTTATCCAATTCAATGAGGAGCGCTCAGTCAATTAAGGGACAACATGCCACTTTCATGCAGGCCAGTGGGGGATCAGTGCCACGGCAAGCCCAATACGATTCAATGGGTTCGTGTATGGTGGGGGACGAGTGACCATACACAGGACAGCCATAGTTTTTACACTATCTGCCCCATTCAATTCAATTCAATTCAATTGGTCCCGGCTTAGTGGCAATCAGTAGACATGGGCCCAGTAGCTTTCGACTTTTATCTTATTTACCTAAGATGTCTATCTTTTAGCAATTTAATTTAGATGAAATAAGACCCAATCCGAAAGACTACCGGATCGATATCATAATCAATGATAAGATCGGATATGATAATAAAATAGGATCAGATATGATGACAATATGATTTGATAAGATAATACTATTATCATGTATGATAATAATATAATCAAGTATAGTGATAATTTAATCAGGATCAATCAATAAGAATACAATCAATATATCATATTTAAATAATAATAATAGATAATCAGAAGATACTAACGAAGACCGATTCAATAATATAATCAATATATCACAATATGAATAGGAAGATAAATATTATAAAACTCATAATTAAAATTACTAATCTAAATAAAATAAATACTTAACTCTCGACTTCTTCTCTATATTTATCTATTTATTTATTTCTTCCTTGCTGGACCAGAGATTCTAGAAATGAATTTCTTTTAAAAAAAATTCATTTTTCTCTTTCTGCGTAAAAGTTAACGAAAGCCTTTTTCTTTTTTTTTTTCTTATCAATCTCACGTAGGCCCTTTTTTTTTCTCATTTACAATTGCCCCTTTCTTTTTTTCTCATTTCCTTTTCTCAATTCCCTTCTCTCTCTCCTGGTTTTCTATTTTTTTCTCGACTAGCAAATCCAATTCCTCTTATTTACTTTCCTCTCTCCTATTCACGAAGTGCCTTCACCTCTTTTTTTTTCTTCCTTCTCTCTCTAATTCGCTTCATCCACGTATTACTTTGTTTTCCTCTCTACCTTCTATTACTTCCTCTCTCTTGGCCACAATTTCCCCCTCTCTCTATACTTCCTCCTCTCTCCTCTTTACGCCCTTTTTTTTTATTTGCTTATGTCACGGCCTCTCTTTCAATTCTCTTTACCCCTTGATCTCTTCCCACCGAGAGATTTATCTCCCTTTTTTTTTTACGCCAAAGCGACGCGACGTAATTAATCCATTTCTCTTTTCATTTGTCCTCTTAATTATCTCTCTACCTTAACCTCATATGGAAGGTCTTTTTATTTTATTTTCACGATCAATCCATTTTGACCGCCAACCAATCATCAAGTCTCTCTCCTTATTACTGGAAAACAGGAATTTTCCTTGACGAGAAAATCAACATTTTCTCTGCACAAAAAAATCCTTCTTGTTTTCTTTCTTCTTTTTTTTTCTTCATGTGTGAAACCTCTAATTCTTTGCGCAATGTATATCTATTTTTTTCTATTTCTGCTAGAATTTGATTCGGGAGAAAATAATGGCACCCGAGAAAAATATATATTTTTCCAACATAATAAATAATCCTACGGATCCCCCTACGTACCTCGTAGCCGTTCGACGTTGAATCATGCCTTGCCATGCCTCTGCCGTCGAACACCAAGAACCCATAGAAAAGAAAACTCTTTTGACGATCGACTCTAAAGATTTATTTATAGAGCTCTTAAATCTTTATCTCCAATTCATCTATAACTTACAATCCTAATCAAATTTAATCTTTTAATTAATCCCTTTTAACAATTTTGATTTGTTTTAATAATTAAATAATTCCGAATTTAAATAAATATCCCATAATACACTTTTATCCTTAATTAAACTCCTCCCCTATTTTCCTTTATTTTCGGAATTATTTATTATAATAATATTAATGGTCATTTTTCTCAAAATAAATAATAAAATATTATTTTTCTAACTCTAAAAAATTAGGGTCGTTACAGGTTGTGTTCTCTACGTTGTCATTCAAAATTATTTGACAATATGAATTACTTTTCATAAAAAATGTCACTTAGGCAATCTATATTAGTTGTTTATAAGAACATAAAGATTTATTAGTTAATATATAGTTATTAACAAATGCTCCTAATTAAAATAATTATATGTATATTTATTTTAAATTCGTAAAAAATTAAATTACAAACACATATTTTCACCTATAAAATTAAAAATTATTAAATAATTAATATATTTTTAAAAGTATGATAATAATATATTCATAGTAATTAGCTAAATTTTATTTAATGAATTTTATAATTTATTTAATTAATTTATTAAGTTTATAGGTTATTTAAATAAGATTTTAAAGAACAAATATGAAAAATGAAATAAAAAATATTGCAATTAAAGTGACAATATGAATTGTTATCGTTTTCGTATGCAATTTATATTGTCATTTCATCGTGGATCGCTTAAATACTACAGATTATTCATTATATGTTATAAATAAATAAGATAACTAGGTGAGCTCAGATAATTTAAAGATTAGAAATGTCTCTTAAAACATAAATTATAATTTTAAGCATTCCATAATCGGTGTCAGTCTTATTGCCACTCCTCAAAAGCTTGTTACCACTGACATTTTTATCTCTTATTTTAACTTTAGATTTTTATTATATTAAATTTGATTTTGATCTTTCATCGAGTCTCTCCCAATTTATTCTGGATTAATTTTTTTCCCTTTAAACTCTCACAAGTTCCAAAGCAGTACCGTCTCTCTCCCTTTTTTAGTGCATTCAAAATTGATAAACAAAGTGAATAACAACGGTGCAATATAACAATTAAAAAATAAATATTTTATGAAGAGAAATAACACAATATTTTATTAAATAAAATATACGTCATAATACGAGTATACTTAAGAAATAACTTAAGTATAGATAACAAAATAGAATATCATGGGTCAAATTTATTTTATTTTATTTTTATTTTACTTCATCTTAGTCACTCATCAAAAAAAAAAAATTCAAAATTATTCTCAAGATAGATGTTGATCAAGATTGTAACATGATAAATGGCAGTCAATCAAGAATTATATAGCGCAAATAACAAAAATATACGTTGATAAAATATTACCAAATATAAAGTATAACATTAAAAAAACTTCTCGCAATAAAAAAATATATTTTATGATACTGGATGCAAAAGAAAAAAAAATTAATTCTGACAACAAAAAGAGAAAGATGTGCCATCAAAAATAGAATTTGGGTATCTTGGAAGACTATTTTGGAACAATATCTGAGGACATGGGCTTGGCATCA
The DNA here is from genome assembly GCA_030549335.1 of Pontederia crassipes. Taxonomy (NCBI): domain Eukaryota; kingdom Viridiplantae; phylum Streptophyta; class Magnoliopsida; order Commelinales; family Pontederiaceae; genus Pontederia; species Pontederia crassipes. The sequence goes on along the minus strand of CM060194.1, from coordinate 5,048,226 downwards.
ACATCTAGAAGGCTATCTTGGAACAATATTTGACATATCAAAGTCTCTGCTAAGATTTCTATCTTTCTTTGGAAGCTTTTACATAACCGTTTGTCAATAAAAGATTATTTTTTTGTGTTTTGATAGATTGATAAATTCTGACTGCTCATTTTGTAGCTCTTGTGTTGAATCTAATACACATCTATTTTTACAATGCCCTATTTCATTACAACTCTGGTCAATTTTTTAGCAGAAAACAAACTTCTCTTTTTCGTATATGGACTAATGGCATATTGGCGATTGGATCAAGGAGGGTCGTTTACTTGACCGGAGATCTAAAAAAAATTCTACTTTCTCTTGTTGCTTTCTGTTTATGGGAACTTTGGACAGCTCGTAATGATCGTCATTTTAGTTCCAAGAAAGCAACTATGTTGTGTGTCTGGGAGCGGACTATCGCAGCGCACGAGGAATACATCTATACTCATGTTCGTGAGACTAACAGCCCCCAAGATCCAATTCGGATTCGGTAGGAGCCTCCGGTTGGCCAATGGGTCAAATTAAATATCAATGGATCTCTCGCTGATCCGTCGGTACCGGGGAGAGCAGGCTATATCATTCGCGACTCTAATAGCACTTTTGTAAGCAGGTTTTTGCAGACGAAAAGCAAATGACATTCTGGAGCTAACGGCTGCTGGGCTGTTACTAGGACTCGAAGATTGCAGGCGCACGAACATTACGCATATTATTGTGGAATCTACCTCTGAGATGCTGTTAAAGATTATCTCTCGCAAATCACATTGCCCTTGGAGAATTAGAAATTTAATGCAGAACATCTGGGAGTTTTTGAATGGCTGTAACGATTATATTACATCTCATTGCAATAGATTATGTAATAGGACTGCGGGTTTTCTTGCAATTCATGGTCGGGCACAAGGCTGCGATATGATTTTTTGTGAAGAGACTCTTCTTGATGAGCTCTTCAGTATTTTGTACCAAGATACGTTTCTGCATAATAGTTAATAGTTAGGCACCCTTTTGTAAAAAAAAAAATAAAATTTGGGTGAAAGTTGAAAAGAATATTAATGATACTTTAAATTTATAATAAAGATAAAAGATAAAATTATTATTTTAAAGTGACATTAAGCTTTCGAAAAGTGACATTACTAGCACCCTTTCAAAATTCGGTTCTCTTACTTTTGTATTCTTTTAATAATCAATAATACGTTTGGCCTGGCCCAAAGTAACTTTTATGGGCCATTGGACTGGAAGGCTCACTTGATGCGATCCGCAAACTTTGAACCCTCGTAGACCCCGGCCATAAGGACGCGTGTCGCAGTGAAGGGTTGATTGATAATTTTAAATTTTATTTAATCCGAGTCGGTGCGTTTGACTTTGACTCTATAAAGGTCTCAACGTAGTACGAACGGCGACGTCATAGCCTTTTATTTTTCACTTCCGAAAAGCAAAAGTTGTCGATTGGCTGGCTCCGTTCAGAAAACGTTAATAATTTTAAATTCAAAATTTAAAAATAAATCATCATTTTGATCAAAAAAATATTATTATTATCCTATTTTTTTACTTCTAATTAATCGATCGTTAATAATATCAATTATGGCCTTTCATGATTCTTAGCCAACACAAAAAAAAAACAATAATTGTCGATTGCACAACATGTCCAATAGTGAAAAGATAATATAGCTTTTTTATGTATTCCAAAATTGATTTAAAATATAGAAAATTTATTTCCAATTAGTAAAATATTATCAATCTTATATACTCTAGATTAATTAGCTTTAAACATTACCACCCTGCGGTCCATTGGTTATAAAAACAAAGAGAAAATATAGTTTTTGACGTCAATGTTCAATTAGCTAAAAGAAATTACATAATTGCGGATGTAGCTTCTTTTCGTTTAAGTATTTTCGTTTAAGTAGATATTTCGAATTTGAGTCTAAATACAAAATTTTTTTATTAAAAATTTTATTTCTCATTGCTAAGCATGAAGCGAAATAATTTTATTGAATTAGACGAAGTAAAATAATCTTACTGAATTAGATGTGATTGGAATATTTCCAAGTGATTGCCTAAAAAAATGAAAAAAAACCCAAGTGATATAAATTAGTCAAGTTCATGCTCTGTTTAGTTAAAGGTTGACGCCGCGAACACCCTTGACGTCCAAAATAGGGCTCGTTATTTATTTGCCGTACATCATAAGGTCGGGGGGGGGGGGGGGGGGGGGGGGGTGGGGAAGACATCAACCAATGCATATTTTTTCCAATCAAATGCCTTTGAATCGAATTGCCAGGTCCAATTCCTGTTCCTGATCATTATCATTGCTGTTGGGCATATTATTGGAAAACCAACGACTGCAGTCTTATTTGAGTTTAGACGGCACGGCTTCCTTTATTTTTTTTTTCCTTCAAATTTTATTTTTATTATTATTATTATTATTATTGAACGAAACTATTTCGATATCTAATTAAGGAGTTGTTTGGCTAATGATTTATAAGTATTTTTGAAATTTTTTATTGTTTGGTAACCAAAAGAAAGAGCTGATATGATTATAAGTAAAAAAAAAATAAATGAAGGGATTTAACTTATTTTGCGTAAGAAAATAAATTTGATGAATAAATGTATTATTTTTTTCCTTACATTATACATATTTTTTTCTCATATCTTTTATATTATAATATTTTTAAAAAATTAGTCATTTGATTAAAATAATAATTTATAAATTTTTTTATTATCAAATATGTAATAATTTATTTTCAAAATTTATTAAATTATTTATAACATTTTAATTTATCAACTATTTTACAGATCCTAATTAAGGAAGAATTGCATTTTGAAATTATTGGACTTGAAGACGCGTATATTTAGTAATAAATCGCTTCGTTAAATCGGGCATTTGAAAGGTAATAATTAGGTGATGTGCTTGAGCGAGCTCCACATTTTTGTTGTAGCGTGTTAGACCAGTTGTTCTATCCCTTCCTTAAATAAACCGACAACAAAATAATTCAAAGCAATTGCACGTCCAATTAGTGCAGATCATATATATACAAAAAATTTCTCATGCCGCACTAACAAACAGAATCATTTACGAAAAACTTACGAACTTCATCTGAGATCTTTTTAGTAAATTTTTAAATGTATAAAACGATGTCATTAATCTTATGTGTTTCACACTATTTGTTAGGATGCTTGCACGAGAGAAATTATGCATCGCGAGAAAATTCGAAAAATTTAAGATGACGTAGAGTTTTATTAGATGGAAAAAATAAAAGAAGATTATCTAATCAGATTTATTTCTGTTTGGACTTCTAGGGGTCGTTTGGTTAGAGGTTAGAAATGCATGTAATAAATGCATATATTCTATCGGATTAACTATTTTTGAAGTTTGTACCGAGAATAACATATATTCTACCATTTCAAAAGAATACGTTCTCTCTCAAAAGTATACTGTTTTCAAATTTAATTTTTTTTTAAAAATTGCAAGTTTGCCCTTTGATCATGAGTTTGATTGTATTCTAGTAAATATCCATTTATTCTGTCAATTAACCCCCAATCAAATAGCACCCTAGAGAGTTTATATAGGTAAGACCTCCGTAAAAAAAATCTACTGAAGTCCCTGATTATGAAAGAGAACTATGTAGAATTATAATTGGATTCAAATTCAACGTATTATCAATACTATTAGCAATTTTTTTGAACATCCACTCGGAACTCATGATTAAACTCATGATTAATTAATTATACCAATCAAGCTTGATTAAACTATTAATATATTTATAATTTGATACACTCGCTCAAAATTCGGAGTCGGAGTGAAAAATCGTATTCTTCTTACTAAAGTGACAACTCCAGAACTCGGGACTATTAGCATCAGCATAATCATTTGTATATAACCATGCTAATCAATTGTGCGTATACTATTAATATATTTTATAATTTGATGACAAACGATACGCTATATATTTTGAAAACACATAATGTTATAATTTTTTGTTAATACTGTCAATATAATTCATATGTTAGTTGGAAAAAAAAACTATGAGACAAATTTATAATGTAAAAATTAAAATATGTACATTTTTTATTAATCGAGTAATAATGTAGTCGGACTTCGCCCTCGCGCTCAAAGTTCAAACCAACGTCGCGATTTTGCTACTTCACCGGGTCAACATGCGGCCCCGAAATCAGCATCCGAAAACACATTTTTCTCCTTTTTCGCTTCGTCTATTTAAACCCTCCTCCCTCCCTCCCTCCATCTCCACACACATCGCCGTCTCCCGTTTGCCTTTCCGTTCAAAGTTCAAACACTTGCCGCGCACGACTCTCTCGCCGTCGCCGGAAAGGTTCGCCGGAAGACGGAGGCATCGGATCACTATGGTGAGGTTGCCGTACTTGACCGCGCTCACCACGCTCTTCAGCTACGGCCTCCTCTTCGCCTTCGGCCAGCTGCGGGATTTCTTCCGCGGCCTCTTTGATTTCTTCTCCAAGTCCAAATCCAGCCTCAAGGTCCGTACGAAGCCGCCTCCTTTCGCCGTCTATTCTGCTGCGATGTCGTGTTGTCTTGGGCATCTGGTTTCAGAGTTTTGATCGGGGTCCTTACTTTTTTTGTGTGTTGTCGATCGGAAACAGGGATATGCGCCGATCTGCTTGGGTATAGAAGATTTCTACACTCGTCGCCTCTATCTGAGAATTCAGGTTTGATATTTTCGAACATGCTTTATTTGTAAATTACACCTAGGGATTAAAATCCCCAAGTCAAGCTTAACCTTACAGTTTTAATGTTTTAACAATAACTTAATGAAAAGCATAAAAAGTGCAGTTCATATTGTTTCGATATGGGATATTAACAACCTGCAAATATCTAGGAGAAATTCGTTCATAGGTGACTCAGTATATTACTCCAATTTATATTTGTACATGAGAAAGTATAAGAACGGCAACAACATTCCATGTCTCAGAGAGTATCATGTGCTCTCTACTTTAAATTTTGATGTGGTTTTAACCATTCCCAAACGATGATGGAGCAAAACTGAGGCAAGTATCGAAGCCTTAGAATTAATCAACTCAGTTAAATATGGAACTATACCCTCAATCTTGGAGTAGAGTTCATAGTGTACCCAATTGTTCTGGCTCCCATTTTTGAAATGCCATCACCTTGATGGGGTTGGGGACTGTAAGGTTTACTTTATTATTAGTAAAAAGTTTTCTCTGGTCTATCTGTGATGAACTTCTTAATCATGAAACCATTTCAATTGAGTTGTTAAAGAGTCAGTAGGTAATGGCTATGGAACAAGGACACCTGGGATGAGATATTCCACATATCTTTAAATTAATACTTCTAAGACAAACTCTATATGAAGTGTGCTGAAAAGTCTTGATTTGGCAGGACTGCTTCAGCCGGCCTATTGCAAGTGCACCAGATGCTTGGTTTGATGTGGTTGAGCGCTACTCCAATGACAATAACAAGACAATGCAGTAAGCAATATTTGAATTTTTTTCTTGTAAATTATCAATGGAATCAAGTGGAAATTTCCTATTGTTTCAATGTGAACATCTTATAGGATTTTTAATTGATGCTAGTAAAGCTTATCAGCAGAAGACATCTTTTATCTTCATTGCACTGAATCAAAATATTCAATTACAACTAATTTGGAGCTGTGTTTCAGCTTCCGAACTCTATTTTTATTAATGATTACTGCAAAGAAATATGTTGAAGACCCAATTTTTCATCTATTTGTGCAGCCGAACCTCTAATACGACCAAGTGCCTCAACCTGGGATCTTATAACTACCTTGGCTTTGCAGCAGCAGATGAATACTGTACACCTCGTGTAATTGAATCTCTGAAAAAATATTCACCCAGTACCTGTAGTGTCCGTGTTGATGGTGGTATGAACATTATGCTTTAAGTAACCATATATTTCAGACCTTAAATCAAGGATTGTTTAATCTTGCGCTGCGTTGATCAGGAACCACTAACTTACACACCGAGCTAGAGGAGTTGGTCGCCAGATTTGTTGGAAAACCAGCAGCTATACTTTTTGGCATGGGATATGTCACGAATTCTGCCATTATTCCTGCACTAGTTGGGAAGGTCTGCAATTTTTGTATTGTTTGATATTTAGATGCACCTTCTAGACCTCAAATTGATCATTTTCAACTGATATAAGGTTATCAATGTTGGTTATTTTAGGGAGGATTAGTTATTAGTGACTCCTTGAATCACAATTCAATTGTCAATGGCGTTCGAGGATCTGGTGCTTCAGTACGTGTTTTCCAGCACAATTGTGAGTGATCTGAACTAACTGCTACTTAGAATGATTTATAATCTTGTCTCTTCTTTTCTTAGTTGATTTAATTCTCTGTGTTAGGTCCTTCACATTTAGAAGAGGTCCTGCGTGAGCAGATAGCTGAAGGACAACCTCGAACTCATAGACCTTGGAAGAAGATTATTGTTATTGTGGAGGGCATCTACAGTATGGAAGGAGAACTATGCAAGCTCCCTGAGATCATTGCTGTCTGCAAGAAGTACAAGGTTTGAAAATATATTAAAGTTTGCTTCGTTATCAATCTTTTAAATGAATATCCAGCATAATTAATGACAGTACATTCTGTTCTCAATTGATCAGGCTTATACATATTTGGACGAAGCCCACAGCATTGGCGCAATTGGGAAATCTGGTAGAGGAGTTTGCGAGCTTCTAGGAGTTGATACAGCTGATGTGGATATCATGATGGGCACATTTACTAAATCATTTGGATCTTGTGGAGGATACATTGCAGCATCAAAGGTGCTGAGCTTATGAATACTAGCTTGCAAGGCATTAAATATATATATATATATATATTTTGAAGGCATTAAATTATTGAATGCACAGAGTTATACCTGCTAACACCTATTTGACTTCTTCAGGAAATCATTCAATATCTAAAGTACACGTGCCCAGCACATCTTTATGCAACTTCCATGTCACCGCCTGCTGTGCAGCAAGTCATTTCAGCAATCAAAGTTATTCTTGGAGAAGATGGATCTAATAGAGGTACTTGATGAGAATATTTGGATGATTTAAATTGTCGTATTATGTTAATAAATGATACAAATAGTCCTTCCTTAATAGGAGTTTTCCTTATAATCTGGTCATGTAATCCCAGGTGCCCAGAAACTTGCACGCATTCGTGAGAACAGCAATTTTTTCCGATCAGAACTTCAGAAAATGGGTTTTGAGGTCCTTGGTGATAATGACTCGCCGGTCATGCCAATAATGCTCTACAATCCAGCAAAGATCCCAGCTTTTTCTAGAGAATGTCTGAGGCAGAATGTAAGCATCACATTAGTTGAAACGATCTAGCTGATGGTTATTGAGACCAATTCCACTTTCTGAAATTCATTGCATTCTTTCTTTCTTTTTTTTACTGAGTACATATATGTCATTCTTTTGTATGTTCACAAGTTTATATTGAAACATGATAATACTACATTTATATTGGCTTTTTAATGAACATCCTCTCAGGATGGACCATAGCCATAACGTAATTGATGTTCAACTCTGCATTTGTTGTCCTTCCAAGTTCCACCAGTTGGAATATATCATCATTTACGAGTATTTGGTTTTTTAACATGTGTAGGTGGCTGTTGTGACTGTTGCATTCCCTGCAACACCTCTTCTTCTTGCAAGAGCTCGCATTTGCATATCTGCTTCTCACACGAAGCAGGATCTGATTAAAGCACTGGAGGCAAGTTTAGTTTTCATGTAACAATTGCTTCTTCAATCTTGATCCCACTGTTATAAATTTAACATTTGATGCACTTTTTCAGGTTATCAGCAAAGTTGGCGACCTTGTGGGCATCAAATACTTCCCTGCAGAACCACCCAAGCATCAGGGTCTGAAAAAGCTGGAATAGAGATTTCTCTATTATTGATTCACAAGCTGGGCACCATGCAACCATTTGCGAGTCCTTCCAGTTCTTCGATACTATTCATACTTCAGGAAACTTGAATTCTTTTTCTCCATTCGTTGCCTTCACTATTAGGAATCCCCAGTATTGTACAGTTGGTTCATAATCAAAGCTCATTAGTGTAGTACTTTACTTTCGTGCTTTTGTATGTTACCAAAGTTAAGGAGAAGGAAAATAAATTATGACATTGAATTTATTATCTCAGTTCGTCGATTTTTTGTAAGTGAAAAGTTCCCTTTTGTAAGGATGTTTATGATTAAATAGTATATTAAATCATGCTCCCCATGTGTTACCTTTATAACATATATACATATATATATATATATATATATATATGTAATTTGAATTTTTTTACCATTTTTATTCAAATTTGTGAAAAAGGGGGAAAAATATAAGTCCCACTCTTTTACTTGATTTAAAATTACTTCGACGGTGATGTTCTTTGTTTGTAATTATGCTCCTCTTATCTATGCTGATCAAGAAAGTTATTATGTTTTTGTGTTCGTCGTTGTGTTTACTGATCATTTCTCAATATTCTATTTCTAACAAAAATTTGCACTATTTATATGCACTCGGTTGGTTTCCGAACATCTGCGATTTTTTAACAATACGGGTCATGGCCAAACATTAATCGAGAGAGAGGAAAATTAGGGTGAAATAAAAAATTTTGAAATGGCCAGTTTTCTTTTTCAAATGACAGATCGAGATATCGGAACAATAGAGACAAAATCTGAACATTATAACAGTTAGAATCTAAAGATTTGATGGTGAAATTCAAATATTTAATTTCATCTTAATTTTCCTTATATATATACATATATACTCGTATTGTTAAATACATTAAAAATTAGCGTACGAATCATTAAATACAACTCAAGTCCAAATAATGTTGATATCTCGATTGCGTGTAGGCTCTCATATATGCTAAACATATGCTTCATATAATATATTATCTATTGATTTTATTATTATTATTAATGATAATACACATAAACATGTACCCATTGTTTTATTGGCCACACTGTTTTTGTACGTCGGCTCGGAACCTATACTTGTCCATGCCCCCCTCATTTTCAATTCGGTCATGATCATTTCCCCCACCTGAAGATCCAAAAGAAGGGCATCATGAAAGACTTTCAAGTTCCCCATCCCGAGCAGACCAAAGATTTGAGATGTCTGCAGACCATATCTGGCTACGTACATTTATAAAGAAAGTGTTCAAATGAATCGATCAAACAATCAAGATTTCATGTCCATATCACGTGGACCCGACCGGGACATGGTCCAGGGGCCGAGCCCCGCCCCCCGGTGGCCCCCCGCACCCACGCCTCGACCCATCCCCGCGCACCCCCACACAGACACGAGACGGCATGCATGAAGGTGGTCCAAGGCCGCCCACATGGAGCGCTGGGTCCCGCCCCGGGAGGCGGGAGCTCCCATGGAACCAGGGACGGACCCGTCTTTGTCCGAGTCTCCTCCCATGGCGCACTAGATAGATGCGGCGTCGATCGAGCCTGCACGTTCGCTGGATGCATGGCACGTGTTTGTGTTACACGTACACTTCGAAGCAGATCATAAAAATTGATGATTGCTTTTAACTTTGGATATGACATTAAGGATTTAACAAGGATTTAAAATGGGATGATCTCGCCGGATCTGCCCTCATCAGACCTCATCACAGCTGCGGCTCTGCTTGTTGTCACCAATCTGCTCGTCGTCGCCACCGGACCTCATCGGAACTATCTGCTTGCTGTCACCGTCGCCAGACCTCGTCGGATCCACTGGATCGCGGCGGTAAAAAGGCATCGCCGTCAACAAGTTCTTGCTGGGTTTTTTTTCCCTCGATCGCAATATTTTTTCCCTGAACCACATGTAAAGTGCATTCTTTATCACAACCATTAGATATAAATTGTATGGTATCTCTGGTAGGAAGGTATCATTAGAACAAGAGCTCGTAAGATAAGTTAAAGTGCTAATAAATATTTTATTGATTGAAATTTATTTTTAAAAATAAGTTGTTATACTTTTGAATAAAATTATTTATATGATACAGTTAACTGACTTATTTTTTAAAAAGAAAATAAGCACCCCTTCCCTACTTATTTTTTTAACTTATAAATAGATTTGATATCTCCTTATCAATTATATTTTTAAGTTACCAAACGTTAAGATTCTTTTAAACTAACTTATAAGTGACTTATAAACTTAACCAAATAATCTCTAAGGGACCGTTTGACGTATTACCGGTTTAAGTGACTGATAATTTAGATCACCACTTAAATAGATTACAACTATTTAAATTATCGGTAATATTACATTACAGTGTTTGGTAAGTCCTGCTAATCTAAATAATAGTCAAAATGGATAGTGATAAAATTACCAAACTACCCTTAAAAATTATATCAAATTTTAATAACATATTATTATAAATAAAAAAAGAAAAAAAATAAAAAAGTGAATATATATAAAAAAGATGAGACAAAATTAAGAGTTATTTGAAAAATATTTCAAATAATAAAAAAGATGAAGTTAAATGATATTTATTTATTAATAAAATATTTAAAATAAAAAATTTAATTGAAAGGATATTTTTGTTAAAATGTATTCCCACCAGTTAGTAATCTAAAAAGACACCTTCCCTACCTGCTATCTAGATTATCAGTGAAGTGGTAATCAAGATTACCAGAGTAATTAAAATTATCGATAATCAATCGCAACCAAACGAAATAATGTGGTGGACCCTGAAAATTTTAAATAAAATAACCGGTAATCTATTTAGATTATCCCATACCAAATGACCCTCGGTATTTTTTTATGTCAAAATATAATTTTTATTTGAAGGGGCAAGGCCCCTCACCTAACGTGGGTCCATCCCTGCATTAAATCCTAATATTAATATTGTTATTACAAATTTAGAGAAGGAGAGATGGGAAACACACAACGACAAGAAATAGAGAAAAAAATAAGTGGATTTAGTATAATAATTTAGATGACTTTTAATCTTAAGTCCAATCAAATTTCCAAATATAATCGAAATGTAACTCTACGATAAATCTTAAAAAGTAAGATATCTGTCAGAAAAATATTTCGTTAGAAATATATATATATATATATATAAAGGTAAAATGAAGGCATTTGCTTCACAGACGTGTTAAGTACAATCTCGGCCATTCAGATCAGATCCGATAGATGATATTTCTATGTCGCAAAATTTTCATTACATTTCGCGATATGTTCCTCCTCCCACTCTTCTTCCTTCTCTCTCCACCAATCTTCCTCTCTCGATCTAGCTGCATGACCAAGCTCCGGCGATCCGACGGGATCCAATGAGGGCTTTGGCGTAGTGTGCTAAAAAAATAAAAGAAAATTAGATAAGAGTTAGGACTAAAGGGAACATTTTTTTAGAAGTAATCTTTGGACCTTATCAAGTGATATTGTATTAAAATTATTTAAATCTATTATATTACTCTGTTCGAGTAATGTATAATTTTATATGGTCTATTAAGTGACAATCATTTATGAGAGGAGTCATTGAGTTATAATATTTAAAATTTAATTTTATGCATTCATTCATTGAAGATTTATTTAAATAAATTATAAAATTAATCAAATAATTTGTAATTTAACTATATAAATATTTAATTTAATATTATGAATATATTGTTATTGTATTTATAAAAATACTAATTATTTTATAATGTTAATTTGATGTGTGAAAATATGCATTTGTGATTTAAATTTAGGGGAGTTCAATAAATTATATACATATATTTAAATATGATGATTTTGATTAAAGATATATCGTTAAATATTATATATTAAGTAATAAATCTTTATTTTATTATAAATAACTAATATGAATTATAAAATAGATTACTTATATATACTAAATAAAGTCATATTATTGATAATTTAATAAGTGACAATCTTACCGAAATACAATTCATATTATCAAGTAATGTTCAATGACAATGCAACCAGTGCAATTTAACATATTATTAGTATTATTACTATAGTACATTAAGTAGTCGATCTTTTTTTAAAAAAATCATTTGGTCAAGAGATTCACGGATACTCGAAATTATTAGAGCATAACTAATCCAACATCGAACGAGAGTGATAATAGTTAAACCCTGATCAAATTTGTGACTCTAAAAATTTCTAGAACTAGTAGCCCCCGTTGATTTTAAGATACAATTCCACTGACGAGTTATAAGTAATCCTTCTTTAATTGATACAAAATTAAAATAGACATGTGAAGCGCCTTTTCCTTCACACCATGTGAAGCAAAATTTTAGTCATCTAGATGCAATCCAATGACTTAGAAGAAAACGCGTGATCTAGATGTGATCAAATGACTAATGCAAAAATCTCGCGAAAATTTGATCCTTTCTCTCTCCCTCTCAGATCTGATCTGTCCTCCCTCCCTCCCTCCCTCTCAAACTCGATCTGGCCTCCCTCCATCCGGTGAGTGTAGCGGACAAACATTCTTCTTCTCCGAGATCATGCCCAGGCAGCCAACGTCCTCCGGATCGTCGCACATGCAATCACTAGAGGGAGGCAGGTATGGACGCTCAAGCGCTCACCACCAGCGACCTTCGTTTTGGCGCCCAGGTCATCGTCGCCGACGTCCTTCTTCTTATTCGAGATCGCGCCCAAGTTGCCACGACCTCTAGATCCAGAGAGAGGGAAGGAAGGAAGAGAGAGAGGGGGAGACCAAAAAAGATCAGAGAGGAAGGGAGGGAGGAGAGAGAAGGGGAGATTGAGAGAGATCGAAGAGGGAGGGAGGGAGGAGCGAGAGGGGAGAGACCGAGGGGGAAAAGATAGAGAGAGTCTGTAGATGATGGTTGCGGTCGTCGTGGTTGCTGAGTTGGTCGAGTAGCTCTACCACGCACGTCAAGCTCTATGGACATGGGATAATATTTCTCGTCGGCCGAGAGAGAGGGAGGAATAGAGGGGAAAATTGGGTGATTTCTCACGAGAAAATTGTCTTATGTTGATCTCTGAATGGATGCCTTAGATGTTGCGCAGCATGGTAAGGAGCGACATGTACTTCGTATATTCATTTTACCCTATATATATGTGGATTAATATACCTCCAAAGCACATTATGTTTTGAAGAGATATTTAGTACATATGGATCGTTGATATAACATAATTACATGATATTAAATAATGATATTTAATCATTTGTAACATGAACTATAGATCAATGGATCAATGATCCAAATGTGCTCAGCACCTGTCCAAAGTGGAGATGCATTAATCATACATACATACATACATACATACATACATACATACATACATACATACATATATGTATGTATATATAGGGTTTAATTTGGGTGTAACACCTTTATGTGCAACCTTGTGAAATGACCCCATTTGATCCGTTCATTTCAAATATAGGATAGAGATTAAAACTTTCAATGTTTGCATTAAAATTTGGTTAAAAAAACAAAATCAACCTTCTTCCCTCCTCTGTGACGTCTCTCACGAAATGACGCTCCGTGAAGCAAAGCTCATCCCTATTGAAGCAGATCCCTTCTTCTTCGTGGTCATTGAGTTACATCTTGCCAGACATCGAACTAGAGGCTACTATCACCGAGGTGGATCTTGCTAATCCCCCTTTCGTCGAATCAAATCATGTGCCATCCAATCACTCTCGCAGCCCTACTAATCCCCGAAGGGGGTGAATTGAGCAGCGACCCACCGCAAATTTTGTCGTCGTCGACCTACCAATGTCGAGCTAGATGCTACCGATCTCGGCGCCGTCAAGTGAGACATTGCCATCCCCCTTCGACACAGATCTCAATGCCTGGAACCAAATCCCGTCGACATCAAGGCAAACCTGACCATCGTCGAGCCTTATGTTGTTGACTCCCATTTTGTCGAGACATATCTGCCAGTGTTGAATTAGATCCCACCGTCGAGATCGCAGGTGCCGGTGCTCGCAAAGGTCCAGGCCGATTAGGGAGTGCCGATGCTCACGAGGCGAGTACGGTCAGGGGCGAAGAAGATGGGAGGTTGAGCAACCTATCACATAACCCCTGATATGGTGATTTCATCTGGACCGTTTATTGGATCCAATGATCTAGATAGAGGCGCTCCGCAAGTTTGCCCCTAAAGGATGTTACACCTCCATTAACCCCGCCCCCTCCACCCCCCACACACACGCATAATGCTACCACATCTTGTGGTAGCACTGTGCGTCCACGTCTCCAGAGCCGTTCGAACTGAAATGGATGGACGAAATGGAGGCTCGCCGATTCAATCTTGATAGGGTTCATGCAAGATGAGAGCTGGTCCACAAAAAAAAACTGGCTGCACAAGATGATGGAGGACGAGTGATTCTCTCCTTCGGGCAAAGATGGTGATGACGGCACATGGTGATGGGAGACGGCATTCTCTACGCGACAACGAAGCTCAGATGAGGGGGTCTGCGTGACGACAGAGCTCGGTTCGACGAGCGGGAGGGTGTGAACACTGATGGACACGATCTACATTCCTTTCCTTGTGAGCGATTCTCTCCTTCGGACGACAATGACGCGATAGATGATGACACCTTTGGCAATGATGGAGCTCCTTCAGCACGCCAGCCTCAAGGATTGAACACTTGACCTCTCCATCCTCTACCATCCAAGCCACAATACCATTTTTTTATGATAAAATTGCGCCCTATAGCTACTTAAAGGGGGGGGGGGGATTTAATTTTAACCCTAAAATTTATTTGTTTACACATGTAGTTGATAAATTATTTTTAAAATATTAGGAGACTTGGATCCACCCCTGCGCTTCGCCGATTTGTCCTCGAGGGGAGACCAATTCGCCTTGTGGAGGAGATGGTGCTGGAGGAGAAAAAGGGGGCCGGCAAGCTCGCAAAGGGAGCCGACGTCCTTCTTCTCTCTGCTCGCCGATGAGGGCAAAGGAGATGTCAACGGTGCGTGTTCTCCTACAACTGTTGGAGGGGATGGCCATTCGACGGATTCGCCGCTCCCTTTCCAGACGATTCGCTGGAGGAGTTGATCCACTTGGAGGAGATGAGTGTCTCTGCCGTACTTGTCCTAAGCAAGTAAATTAGAATGGAACTCCATGCACCCATATAATTACTTGTTTATTTCATATCATGGAAAGTTTGAAATTTTAAAAGGAACTAAGGAGTAATGTATGCCTAATTTCATAATAGAAAAGGGAAATGAGTAAGAATAAAAATAAAGGCGTGCAGTTCCAATTGTCAATTATATATCTTGATCAAATCACTTTCGATTATGTCATAATGACATCATCACTGTAAAGCTTTATTATTTTTTAATCAAGAATATCCACAATATTGATATATAGACATTTTATGTCTAAATAAAACAATACGGATGAAGGTATAAATAAAAAAAAATATTATACACGTAGATCCAGTTGGGAATCTTGATCCAATCTTTAAGTTGTCTCACTGCGTTGATGTCATGGTTATATCATCAGCGATTTATATTAAGACATACCTTTAAATATTTGAAGTTTACACACTTACCCTAAAAGTGACAAAATCCAATAATTATGTTTTTGTGCCACATACATTATGCAATGAGTTGCTATATCCTCTACATTATCTCTGTCTTTTTCCTAATAGTATGACTAATGCTAAATTATATGTGAGCTCACCATTCATTCTATGAATCATTAACATATTTGATTTATTTTATTCCAAAGATATTATGTAATAAATACTTTTTTTTCTGATTTAAGCTTAAGGTCTTTCAACTGTCTCCGGCAAATCTTATCATTAATTAATAATTATGTGTACCAAACATTCCAAGGGAGGAAAAAAATATAATGTGCCATATATATGTTAATGTTGGCGGTACATAGTTCCCACAATTTTTTGTTTGTGGCTGCCTGCAAGATCCAGCTACCTGCTAAATGTTTTGATGCAAAAAGATCTGCATGTTAACAAGTTTTCAGTAGGAAAGATATCCCAAAACCACTCTACATGTGAACTAAATCAGCCTTATATCCTTTTGATCATAATTATTGGATTTGGCAATATTGCTGCTCCCTGTTCACTCTGTCATCAGCTTAGACCAGTCAAGCGCCCACATGTTAGCATCTCTCTCTCCAACTTCTATATAACCCGGTCCAAGACCAGGCCTAAGACCCACCCTGCGTTGCAGCAAACTATTTCCCTATCCATTTCCTTGGCCTTGAGGAATCCAACACCTGTTCTAGCAGCAGAACCCAAATAATGGCCTTCTCGTACGATCACTTCCCCTCCCTCCTGGACTCCGGTTACCTTCCCTGCTCCCCACTTGATATGCCCTTCCCGCCGCAACACACCGGCGGGGACTTGAACGATGCCTCGTACACCTTCCCTTATTACTATCCGCCTGAAACAATGGCAGAGCTCTCGGGCACTGATGCCAAAGCCCATGACAGCAGCAGTTCTATGGACAGCGCCACAAATGCTCCTTCAGTTGACAGCAGCACTGGTGATGACGTGAAGTATAATTTGAGACGGCGAGCTTCTGAGGAGAAGAAGAGAAAGAGCAAAGACGAGGCCAGTTTCGTGAGCGGTCAATCCAAGGTGTGTATAACATGTATTTGATCCTTGCAAGTCACCCGAGAATGTCAACCCTTGTCTAATCAGCTCAGATGTGCTTTAGATTACAAAGGCAAGCAAAGATAAGACCACGGTTGGAGTGAAGGAGAAAGAGAGCAAGAAACCTAAAGCTAATGATCTGAAAAACTCAGGAGAACCCCCTGCTGGATACATACATGTAAGAGCAAGGAGGGGCCAAGCAACAGATAGCCACAGCCTTGCAGAAAGGGTACTTAGTTAATTTAGCAAGATTGAAAGCGATCATATTGATGTCTCTATGGCAAATAAATAATGTAATGTTCAATGCATGCTTTTTTTTTTCAGGTCAGAAGGGAAAAGATTAGTGAGAGGATGAAGATGCTGCAAGGTCTTGTTCCTGGTTGTGACAAGGTGAAAGGATGAAACTGATAGCCTCTGATACACTTCATGTCTTCTTCTTATCATGGAAGTGCATTCTAACTTGTGTTGCCTTTCATTTGTCAGGTCACAGGAAAGGCACATATGCTGGACGAGATCATTAACTATGTACAGTCTCTGCAAAACCAAGTCGAGGTAATGCAAGTAGAAAAGCGTGCAGATAATCCTTCCTGCTGTGGCAATTAATGTATGCATCTGAGTCAGTTTTTGCTATGACCTGCTTTCAGTTCCTCTCAATGAGGCTTGCATCTCTGAGTCCCATGGTGTATGGTTTTGGTTTCGATATCAGCGACTACACTACTACTAATCCACCAGAGGTATGCGAAGGATCTTTCACCTCATACTTTATGTTGTGTTTCTGCAAAAGACACTGTTGATCCAATAATGGTGTATCGTATTAAATATGTACTAATTAATGTGCAGAAAATGATGAGGAGAACACCACAATCTGCAATGCCAACAGTAGATCAAAGAGCAGTTCAACTAGAGCCCACAACTTTTGAGAACGGAACCAGCACTACTACGACTACTAGTTACCACACGATGGACAATTCACCTTATTTACTGCAAGGACAAGTGTCCAGTTCCTGTTTTCCTCAGGTATACTGCTTTATTTGAGATACATACACACATATATAGCATTTACATTTATGACAAAAATCTTAGTTTGAATGCCATCCAATGGCAACCCTTGCATGCATGCTGATATTGCTGTGACATGCAAATTTCCAGGATGCTGGCAGCTCTGTGATGCAAGGACAAGAGCTTCCTAATCAAATAGAGTTCGTCAGTATAACCTCTTTATTATAAAGAGAAAAAAAAAGAGAGCATGCAGCATCTATAATGTGACATGGAGAGGTCGACAGATTTATGCAGAAAGGACCACTTTACATCTACAACTATGTAAAATTTGGCCTGTTTCTGGGCCTTTTTTTTCTGATGTCTTGCATGTATTTGGCTAGAGACGTGGGAAAGTAGTACTTGGGATCTGGTCTGGTTCTTGAGACAAAGATGGAAATGGAGGCACTAGTGGATTAATGATCATGTCCTATTGGTTTCTGTTATGCATGTGAAATATATTTTTATAGAGATAGTTTTAATGATCAGCTGGGAGACAGTAGTAAATTGTGGGGAGGAAGCTGAAAATGAGCAGAAGATGCGAAGAGGGACATGGAAAAGCCGACAGAAACAGTGACCACATCTGCCCGGGGTCCGTTGCTGTTTGGCCTGGTGCGTGCATCTTATCAATGTGCAAATTCCAGTGACTATTCTCGTATCTCTGTCTGTACAGAAAACCAAGACCACTTACCTCATCAGTACTTTTCTCCTGTTACTGTTTTACGCGAGAGAGAGAGAGAGAGATCATTAATGTGCCTTCTTTTGTTGATTTTTCATTTATTATTCAATTTGTACTTGCCGCGTCATACCATTTAAATTTGCTACTGACTGCACAAGATTCATCGTGCTTCCAATGTTTCTGAGATCTCAGAAGAACGAGGAATAAATGTGAAACTCATACATCATAAAAGGATTTAAAGAGGTTACTCTGCCTTGTTGGACACTCGCTGCAATCGTCAAATTGAATCTGAATCACCTTTTCTAATTAGCTGAAAGTTATGTTTTTTAAGTGATTAATATAAGCTGTCCTCTGAAGAAATTTGGCTTCATAGATTTAAGCATCTGAGAGACGAGAGCCATTTCAGTGCCTTCAGGGAAAAGATTTCAGAACAAATAATTTGCATGACTTCTGAATTCGTCAGGACCTTAATGATTTCTGACTCCTGTGCGTGCTCTCTGATTGACCTTTCTTTAACCTCTTCAAATTATAAGAGACTATTAATTGAACAAAAAAAATTATATAAGAGATTACAGACAGCATCCAAGGAACAACTTTTGTCTAATTTGCTGCATCTTCTCTCGAGAGAAAACGAAAACATCTGATCTCTCTCCTCTCTCTTTGTGTGTCTCTGACTCTGTCTCTCTTTATCCCCTTCCCCTCATATACACACAAATGCGACTTGTAGTTGTAGCTCAAAGTTCTGAATCATCTAAACAGAAAAATAAAAAAGTTTCTCTATTAATTTGATAAATAAATAAAGCAGTACCTTACATGTTGTGGCCGATACTTTATAGTACATTTCTTTATTGAGGGTATAATATATATATATATATATATATATATATATATATATATATATATATATATATATATATATACATACACATATACACAAGGGAATGGTTGTATTCCATTCTTTGGATTGTATCATACTTCCACTTGTTTCTGCATCTATCAGTCGGCATGGGCATGTATGAGGGAGCTATACGTAAGTAACAGATGTCCAATT
Organism: Pontederia crassipes; assembly: GCA_030549335.1. Classification (NCBI taxonomy): domain Eukaryota; kingdom Viridiplantae; phylum Streptophyta; class Magnoliopsida; order Commelinales; family Pontederiaceae; genus Pontederia; species Pontederia crassipes. The sequence continues at coordinate 5,028,921 of CM060194.1, read as the reverse complement.
TCTTCTTCTTCCATGGACATATTGGCAATGATGAGCTTTAAGTTTTGTTCTCCACTCTGAAAGACAAGAAACTTGGACTTCATCAGAGATCATTTCAAGATGGTTCGAGATTGAACGCAAGCATGATCCCGCATTGAATTGTTGAACCTGGGATAATAAGCATCATGCCCATCAAGTGGGACAACTGTACTACAAGTTGCATCATCTAACACAACGCTTTACGTAGCAGTCGCAATCCTAAAACCATGGTCTGCATGCTTACAAGCAGCACACCTACTTAAATCAATAAAGCAACCCCCATGTGTTGTCCGAGGCAGAGCATTGCAATGCCATATCCCTAGTAAGAGATTAGTCAAGTGTAATAAGAACTGACCAAACCTTTTTTTTCTTTTTTCCTGAAGTTACAGAGAGAGAGATAGAGAGAGAGAGATAGAGAGAGAGAGAGAGCATATACCTGTCACCTGCAGAACAGAGTCTGAGGCGAGTTCATGCTGTAAAAAGCGCGAGTACTGCTCAGATGAAGGGGGTCGTCAAACGACAAAAGTTCTCATGTCTCATGGGGGGGCTGTTTGCGGGTGGTTGGACACACGGAATCATTTCGATGGGCCTCCACTCCACATTTACTGTGCATTCTCTGTTGTCGTCGGAGGGAGGGATGGATCTCCCGAAGGGGATAAGAGCGAGCTACCAAATGGCGCTGCATGGTAGGGACTTCAGAGGCGCCCCTGTGCCATGTAGGAAGTCGGCACGGGCCGACATGGGACGGTGCGGCCGCGCTCCGAGCTCGCGTGGCGGCTCCCCGGCTCCACCGATCGGTGCTGAGCCGAGCGGCCGAGATGGAAACAAGCAGTGCCTCGTGGCGAGGCACGTGGCGTTGTCCAGTGGGGAGAGGGGGGGTGGGGGACGTGAGAGGCTGACAGTGGCGTTAATGCTCGATGCTGGCCCTCATGCAGGCAATGGGGTGCTGTACTTGAGATGGATAGGTGCATGGCTGATCCCCCACATGTTGGTGTTCCTTTGTCTTTCCTTAGGACCAGTTTTGGCCTCTCTCTTTCTCTCCCTCTCCCTCTCCCTCTCCCTCTCTCTCTCTCGTCACTGCAGGCCAAGGGCCTTCACATCTCACGTAGGAGACGGGATCGAACCATCTACTATGTGTTTGACACTGCAAGAGCAGAAAGAGGCGATAGAGAAATCAGAAGAAAGAAAAAAAAAGGCATGCATGACAGGAAAAATCTTGCCCAGTCTATTTGGAGCAATTAATGCTGGTTCATTTGCTCAACTATGAATCAGTTGATGGCATAGATTGATTTGCGGCAGAAAAAAAGATTACTATTGGACCGACTTTTAATTTATGGATAATATATATAATTCTTAACGTCGTCACACACATCGCTTTTATGTTGGGGACTAGTAATAAAAAAAATTGATCGCCCTTATTTTCATGCCAACATTACAAAAGTTTGCTATCAAAGTTTAGATTTGGATTTTTCTTAAGAACAAATTAGGTGATGAGTAACGAGTTGCGGCACATGCAGAAAAAAAATATATTCATATGAAAAATACTTTCATACATATTAATAATTATCTATAAAGTAATCTAAGGAAAACATATCATGTAAAAAAATAGTGAAGATAATATTTTTTTTCTAAAAAAGATATTTTAAATTTAATTTTAACTCAATCTTATAATTTTATGGCTAGGTATGACAAGTGATTGTGGCCAATAGAATGGAGTGTTTACATAACATTATGACATGCAGGATTACAAATATAATGAGCCTTATTTTAATTTAAAATTATAATATGTTAATAATATCTTGAATCCTATCCCAATTGAAAATTCGTTTAGACTTCAAAATACTTCAAATTAAAAGGCATCTTCTCGCTATGAATGTCCTATTTTTGAGAGAAGATTAATTCATATCATTCGTAAGTGGAGTGTCTATATAAACTCTCTAATTTGTCTTATAATTTTTTTTATTTTTCATCAAATAAAATTTTGTTTCGTCTTAATTCTTTTAAAATTTTCTTATAGTGCATAATTTCTTTAGTGTTCACTATGCAAGTTGCTAATTCGTCCTCATCATTTCCCTTTGTATCCTTATGGCAAAATCTGTGGGTGCCTTCATTCCAACGCTGGCATCCAATCTTTGCATCAATATGCATCTGGGCTTTATTAATAATAAATGAGTTCTGATCTCCCAATAGTTTTTCTTCAAATAAATAAACCAATCCACTCGACACCTGTGGATGTTTTTTTAAGGATGCCCTGTTTTAGCTTACATGGATTGCAGTTGGCTTGAGGAGTGATCCTCCAGAGGTCCTTAATGGCTTCTTGCTTCCACAGGCAAGGAAGACAGCAACAGTGCATGGATTATTTCAGCACAGTGGCGCCTCTGGCCACCAACTGACCAGGACAAGCGGTGCAGGTGGATGAACAAGACTGATCAACATCTGTGGTGGTTGAATTTTGGAGCTTGCCAGAGGCTTAATCTTGGGACCTTTTGATGAGTGAGTGATGTTTACATATTGTCATAATACCTCAGTGGCCTAGTCCAACGCTCTTGCTTATGAAGCGTCATTTCTCTGTTAATCCACTGTCGAGTTAAAGATCTGTAAGCAACGTGAAACAGTGAGAATGAGAGTGATATCAGAGCACAGGAAGAAGAAGAAAAAGAATGCATCAGAGTATGAGTTGAGCTGGTTCTTCTTCATAATTGAGGTAGGGGGTCATTTGCAGACAAGATTTTTCTATTTTGTTGTATCAGACATGTAACTTCAAGCTGCCGAACTCTAATCGTGAATTAAGTTTAAAAAGAAGAGGAAGAAAAAGAGAAAAAGTATGGCATTTGGTTGGATGATCATGAGTTCGAGTGTGACTTTGCTTTCTGTCATTTCTGAAGGCAACAAAAACGATCTCAAGGCCCTTCCTACAAAGGTTAAATTGCCTGGAGTTATTTTAATTAGCATGTGTTCCTGCATATATAGCATAAAACTGTTCCTACTGCTCACTTTTATGCAGGAGGATGCTACTAATGAGAAGAGAAACCTGAAAATGCATCCAATAATTTTCCTGAAAACTGCTTAAATTCTGATCAGCAGAAATGGTATTAACTACCAGAGTAATATTTCTAGTCAAGGTGGTGAGTGAACATTTTTTAGGTGCAAGCAAAGGGTAGAACTAGAAGTCTAGAAGCTTGAATGGAAGCATCAAAGAAGGCCAGGTACCAAGTTTTATGCCCAATATCAGGACTGAAGGGGCCCCATCTTGTGTTGGTTGCTAGTTTTGATCCATCTTTTCAGTGTAATATATCATGTAATGAGTTTTGAGTGGACCGATCAAACTTTGTATCTTCTTCTCGGTGGCTCGACCTTGACTGCGATTGAGGTCTTTAAATTGGCTTTAGCCATACACATTCATTTGGTCATACTTCTACGTTTGGATGTTCTCTCTCCCCACTTTTTTTTTATGAATTAATTAAGTTTTTTTTGTTATCTTAAGACCTGTTTGGCTTAATTGTTACAAACTAATTGATAAGTTGCTGATAAATATTTTATTGACTAAAATTTATTTTTAAAAATAAGCACTTATACATTTAGATAAAATTACTTCTATTATTAATAATTAATTAGTTATGATACAACTAATTGATTTATTTTTTTAGAAAAAATAAGTACATCTCCCTCTGCTTATTTTTTTTGACTTATAAGTATATTTGATATTTCTTATAATGTTATCAAATGCTGAGATTTTCTTAAAATAATTTATAAATTACTTGTAAGCTTAGCCAAAATAATCTATAATTAATTAGTAACCACTTGTTCTTAAAATAAATAGCTTGGGATGAACAAACAGTTAAGAACTGGGCCGTTAAGAGCCCGTATATGAGGTGAATTGAGCCCATAACCACAAACTGAGACCACATTTAAGTATGATAATTTAGATATCGCCTTCTTGGATTCTTGTAAGAGGCCTAAGCCCAATAATGTGGTCCAATTTAAGCCCACTGTAACCTGGAAACTCATCAAATGGACCTCTTGTGACCAATGTGTGGTGTCCACTCGCGCTGTCCACTGTTCCTTTTCCACCGTAAGAACCCCACTCACCGGAGCTCCGATGTCTGAAGTGAACCCGCCGGAACCGACCTTTCTCAACGGAGGCGCAACTTCTGCGGCCTCCGGAGGAGCTGCCGACGATTCCCTCGCTGCTGGCCACTCCAAGCGGCAGCGCCGTCCCAACGTCCGCCTTGGCGAGATCGGCGATCAGCCTGCCGCCATTACCCACGAGCCGCACCTCAAGCGGATCAAGCCGTGGAAGCACTCGTTCGGAGCATCTTTCTCCGGGGACCATTACCACCGAAGCGCCTCCAAAGCGCCTTCGAAGGCGCGAAACGTCGCCGCTCTCGGCCCCGGCGACGGCCCCGCTGCTACTGATGACAGGTCTCTTGTTCCCTTCGACGATAACCTAGAGCCACTCGCAGCCTCTATCCGGAGGACCCGCGACGCCAAGCCCCGGAGGACTCCCGGCGGCAGCTCTGGGGGAGTCGCTATGGCCGTTGCAGGGAGACGGGTGAGGACCAACTGGAATCTCTCCAAGAACGGGGAGGGTTTCGATGGCGTCTCTCACGCGGAAGTGAAATCAAGTGGCGGGGAGGATGCCGGAGATGATGGGTACAGGGATTTTGATGGCCTCAGAGCAGAAGATTCGGAAAGCCCGTCTGATAGGAGGGCACCTTCAGCTGCTAGGGTTAGGGCTCCAGAGACTGGGGATATCTTGTTGGGTCATGCCACAGATGCTGTGGAAGAGGATGTGCCGTCTGAGACCAATGGAAGTGGAGATTGGGATGGGCATAATGGACGATGCACACCGCCAGACAACGGTGGAGTGCGGTCGTGGTTGAACCGACTTGGCTTAAGCCGGTATGCTCCTGTGTTTGAGATCCATGAGGTTGATGATGAGGTGCTTCCTATGCTTACTTTGGAGGATCTGAAGGACATGGGTATCAATGCGGTTGGGTCACGGAGGAAGATGTATTGTGCCATCCAAAAGCTCAAGAAGGGTTTCTCCTGAGAGTGTCTTGACGGCCGAAGTGTAGGTCAACGACAATGAAGAAAGATGCGGTTTTTGTTTGTTGCAAATTGATCGGTTGGTGTTCCTCTCCTCTATAAGCATCTATCGGCATGTGTTTTGTTAACATGAAGGTATCATATGCTTTTTGTTGATATGATGCTCTAAGTTTTGTACCTGCACCAACTTGGTCATGCAGAACATCTTATTTAGTCGAAAGCTATAGTCTCAGATGTTTAAATAAACCTATCAAGCAAAGTTCTTTGAAATATAGCCATGTTCTTGTTTCAATAAGCTAGACTTTGGGGTCAAATTTGTGTTTTTGTAGTACCCCGGAGTTCTCACAAAATACAACCTTTGACTTTTATCTAGTATAGATTTCTTTTTTTTTGTATCCAAACTTGTTTTTAACTGTCATGTTAATTTAAAATAATCCAATATATGTTTCGCTCAGTTTATTGTTCTTACTTCAGGAACACAGATTAAATACATGTTCTCCTCCTTAATTATCTCAATTAACATGCATTTATTTTATGACATTTCTCTTTATTAGACATCAAATAAAGAGAATTTTTTTTTGTGAGTAAAAGCTATTATCATCTTATGGGGCTTCTCTTCAGTAGGAAATGATGTAGTATGGAATGCTTACATAATATATATAATCATATCTTTGGCCATTTTCATAAGCTGCTAAGTTTAAAATATGTCAAATTTCAATTGGATTGTTTCTTTTTCAACCTAAGAGGAGATTTTTCTTTGGGGATCCTTGCACTTTGACTTGCATTAGCCATCCAGCATTTCATTAACTCGTATTGAAACAAGGTTGCAAATTACATTAATCCAACAGAGACCCAAAGTCTGATTCCAACAAAAGCCCACTCCTTAATCATAGTTCGAGCATGAGCCAAGATATTATTTACAAACACTTAACAGTGACCACTCCAAAATCACCTGAATCCGTTTCAGAACGATTGCCCAAAGAATGACAGACATTGTTTTGAAGGTAAGAATAGCAGACATAGATGCCCATTCCGTCCTAAGGCTGTAATTGATGATTATCGTGGATGTTCTCCTGTTGTCTTTCATTGTTTTAGATTTTCTCAAACATGGGTGGGTAGTGCAGAGGAAAGTCATGTAAATAAGGCAAATCTTCTACTGATATTAACAGGGATTATTTCAATAATCAAATCGACCATCGAGTGTGTTCTGTGCCAGTTTGCCAGATTTGTAAACAAATAGCAGTTCATATTTGTGTCAAACTTTTCTTCGTTATTTGTTGGGCAATCTTACTGCAATGGATTCAAGCGATTTTTCACTGTTATAAGTGTTTTGTGAATGACATTTTTGGCTTCTGTTGGAATCAGCCTTTTGGTTAGTGTTCTTGGATTGATGCAAATGTGCAATCTGTTCTCGATATGAGTTAACAGTCTGGTTAATCATCATTTTCCCTCTAAAAAAGACAGTAAATTCTGAAATGGTCATCTAAACTTATATTCATTCCCAACATGATCATGTAATTCAAAGGTCATCTAATTTTCATAATCTTACATTGGAGATCATGTTGACCGTTGATAGACAGTTTAATGGTGAATTATTGATGTGTTGCTCACGCCAGCTTTTTATCTCTCTTCCATGTCAACTTAAAAAGTAATAAATATAACAACAACAACAACAACAAAGCCTTATCCCACTAGGTGGGGTCGGCTAAAAAAAAAGGGGTCAGCTTTTTTTTTATTACTTAAAAAGTAATAAATAAATAAATGAAAATAAAAAGGGGCAAAGTCCCTTCATTTGACTACCACCCTTAGGACACCACTGTCCTCCATCCCTATCCTCTGGCCACCAGATTTGAGGGAGAGAGGGGAGCTGCCGGCTACAAAGGAGAGAGGAGGAGGGCGGGGGTAGCAGTCCCCCCCACCCCCCTCTCTTTCGGCTATGCTGGATGTAGAGGAGAGGTAATATTTTAGGTTGTTTTTATTGTCTTTTAGGTTGACATAGAGGAGGGATAAAATGTTGCTCACATTAGAGTTTACCAGTAAACTATCTAAGATTGCAAAAGTTAAACAAAATTTGGTGAATGTGTTGGGAATAAGTGTGTAGGATAACCATTTGGAATATTTAATAAGAAAACACGAGAACTAGTTAAGTTCATTAAGGAAAGAACAAATTAGCGTAGTTTTTGCCTTTTGAGAATTACATGTATAATCCATTTGGCTTCAGCGCATTTGGGTCATTTTTGGAGGGGAGAAATGCCAAGTGGAGAGTATTGTACACCATATTACATTTCTTCTCCCGGAGCGGGGTTTTGGATAACATTTCTTCTTCACTTTTTTACGACTCTCCTCCAGAGAGTGCTTTACTTGTACATTTTGATCATTCATATTGATATATATATATATATATATATATATACCTGGATGACAACCTAACTTGGGGGTCATCCTTTGCCTTCTCAAAAAAAAAAAAAGAATTACCTGTATAATTTTCTCCAGTCAGTTTCCCTCACATTTGTCCCTTTAAATCTCTCTTGTAGGAACCATTATTTCAGTCCAATCTTAGCCATTATTTTCCATCTCATATCCCGATGTGATTGGGCAAAGGCATCTCCCTAGCATCAGGGTTTCAGTCTCGATATCTTACTCTTCTATTCTTTTTGTTGCTTCTTCCATGATGAAAATCTTGTCAGATTGTCTTTCAAGATATTATCCAAAGATCTAAAGAGATTAACCTATTTTCCAGAATGAAGACTAGAATTTATGTTACATTATCTTCGTTTGGTTTGTAATACAAGTGACAGATACTTGTACATATGTGTTGTTTTTCAAATAAGTACAGAAATTGTCTGCAGTGTTTTAGTAGGTTATGCTTTAGCATTCTCAACCCATATGGAGAGAGACCTTTTATTAGCACAAACTTATACACTGGCCAGTATGGACCAATCTTATGCATGCCAAGCAACAAAAGAAACTGATTTAGGAGAAAAAAGAAATGAAGAAACTTATTCTCTAAGATGAATAAATATTCAGTATGCTTCCACATCAAGATTTTAAAACTGTTTAGACATGATAACCCATCTTTACGGGTTCTGTATTGAAGCCACTCTGAATTAGTTACTTTATAATTTTTTTTCTTAAAGTTCTGGAAGAGAAGAACAAATATTTCATTAGAGACTAACAGATCCCCGAGTTCGAGTCTTGGTGGCATGATGAATTCTTGGTGGCTTAGAAGTTATAGATTTGAAACCTTTTTTCTAAGCTATAGGCTTGGAAATTGTTTCTGTGGGAAACCAGGCCGAAGACTGCTCACACGTGTCTAGTGTCCTAGAAACTTGTTAGCGGAGTGTTTATTGCCCTTCCGAGTTCAGACCATTCAACCTCTTTTGAGGTATATGAGGGCTGGATAAGACAATGAATAAATTAAACCAAGATGAAAAGTTTTTGAGCATGATGCAGGGAATGTTAAAATATGTAATGGTAGTTCCAGATTATTTGATCTAGGTTTTCAAACTTTTACCCAGTCCACTTTATTTTGGGGGTTTGGTGTTATTTTGACATGAACTTTTCTTGAGTATTTATTTTTAATTCGAGACTTCCAGCTTATTTTTATTTACTTAGAAACACTAGATTAAAAGTAGTTTGGTCAAGGGATGAGATTCCCCTGGTAACCCTAATGCGTCACATTGCAAAACAGAGTTTTAAAAGTTCCAGCCGTCATTTATCTCTTGTGATTAAGTTGCAGATTTTTTAAAGTATTCTCATAAACTCTTGTTATTCCCCCTTTGATTTTTGCTATTTTTTAGCCTGATTCTTTGATTATTTCCTGTTCTGCTCTCCTTATCGCATCATATTAGAGTTGTGCTAAAGTAATGATTGGCACCTCAAATTTGGGGCATTATGCCCTAGTAAGAAATATCTCATCCTTACCTTGTGTGAGTTGTTCCCTTGTTTAATTGTACAAACTGAGAAAATTTTCTGTATGATCATCCAACTTCATCCATCTTCCCAAGACGGCCACTAAATTTTTGTTTTGTAACTAGGTGGTCATCAAACTTCTAAAACTTTTCAGAGACAATGCTTGTAAACTGTTGCGACCAGTTTCTTCATTACATCATGTATGTGGGTGTCATGTAGATGAGTTTCTCTCTCTGCCACATCGACACTCAATAAAAAAATACTATATTCTCTCTCCTATGTGGCCATTAAAAAAGTAATGGCAGACTGAGAAAATGGGACTTAAATGTTAGGGACACGGTAGATGGGACCTTTATGCAAAGGTAACTGGGAAACTGGCGACGACATATCAACATGACCGTGTATGGAAGATTTTAGAAGTTTTTTTTTTGAGAGATTTTAAAAGTTGAATGACCATCTGTTTACAAAATAGTTGGGCGACTGTACAAGAAATTTACTCATACAAAACTTAGGTAAGTGTATGAACCAAAAGAATCAGTAAATCTCCTTATTGATGATAATGATCTCTATTAAACTGTCTTATGACATTCCTTTCTAATTTCCCTTTGCATTTTTTCAATTTTCCAAAGTATTCATTTAGACAGGACTTTTATGCGAGATAACTAGGAAACGAAGCATAACAAATCAATATGACTATGTATGAAAGGTTTTAAAAGTTTTTTTTTGAGAAGGAAAAAGATGACTACCCTTAAGTTGTCATCCAGGTATATATATATCACCAAGAATAAGCATCATATACAAGTAGAGGCTCTCCAGTAGAGAGCTGCAAAAAAAAAGGGGAGAACAAGCTAACCCCATGTGATATTCAATATTATCCACCTAACATCTCTCCCCACAAAAAAATGATACGGACGCTGGAGCCAGATGGCCCAGGTATCGTCCAAAAATGTCGCCAGAGTAGCTCTCCAACCCTGCCTCTATCCGCCAAGTCGCCTCACAGCTTGGCAAAAATGTAAAGCCGTATGAGGAAAACCACCCATGAAGCTTGTCTGCGACCAAACCTCTCGGGACACATGGCATCCGAAGAATAAGTGGGTGACATCCTCCTCCATCTCCCCACAAAAAATGCATGAGGTATCTACATGTGGTGCCCATCGCGCTCTATAAACTCGGGTGAGGATCCGCTCACGCTGTAAAAGCCAAGCAAAGATCTTGACTTTCAGCAGTGCACGGGAGCGCCAGATAAGTCTACAGTCTGGCCAGAGGTCCTCGGAGTTCGTGATCACCGGGAGAAATCGAAGATAGAGGCTGCGTGCCAAGAAAGAATCTGAGACCCATACCCAACCGTTTGTCCGAGCTGGGTCCGGACGAAGTGGGGCAATCCTCTGGTGAAGTGCAAGAAGCTCGGAAAATTGCTGATAAAAAAGTGGCGAGCGAAAAAGGGGAGTCCAGGAGCCAGTGTTGGGGCCGCCCCTCTCCTTCCAGCAATCGGCCACAGATGCGTCTAACTGTGCCGCCAAGGCCCACAAGAGGGAAGGACTCGGCTAGAGGGCCCTCAGACAACCAGCCATGCTGCCAGAAAGAGAATGCCTCCCCAGTACCAAGGGATGGGATCATGAGAGGAAAAAGGGAAGCCACCCCCCTTAGGTCGGAAGTGGTGAAAGGACCGATCGAAGAAGAAGGCGGCCCCCATTGGATAGAAGCCTAGAACTCCAATCCTGAAGACGGTCCTGCAACCGTTCGATGACCGGAGTCCATCTCCTAGAGCCAATATGACGGTCGGGGTGAGGGAGGCCCAAATATGTGATAGGTAAGGCCCTGATAGGGGTGCGCAGCTCTGACTCGCAGCAAAACGTCTCCTCCGTCACCATGCCAAAAGGGATAAAAGAGGACTTTTCATGGTTGATCTCGAGGCCCTATGTGGCACCAAAAAGCTCGAATGGCCATCCGTCTGGCCTCCACCTCAGATCCCTCCACCACGAAGAAGACGTTGTCATCCGCATACTGCAGAAGGGGCATTAGCCCGCCAGCAAAGCCGTTGAAGAGGCTGGCTTGACAAGTTGCCTGGGTGCACCTGGCGAGGCCATCGACCGCCAATGTGAAGAGCATGGGTGCTAGGGGGCACCCTTGACGAACGCCCCTCTGTGGTTGCACCTAGCCCCCGGCCATCGACCCATTGACCAAGTGAGAATAAAGTTGTAGTGATGCATCGCTTCATCCAAGCAATACATGTCACCAGTAATCCTCTAACATGCAACAAGTGCCGAAGAAAGGAATATGGAGAAAATCATAAGTAGGTAGACACGTCGACTACTCCGCCTCCGGTATGCGATGATCTCAGCGACCATGATATAGCTGTCGGTGATGGATCGGCCGTGGATGAAGGTCGATTGTGCAGAGTGGATGAGGTCAGGGAGCACCTCTTGGAGCCGATTAGCCAATATCCGAGCCACTAGCAGGTGAATGATGTTGGATAAGGCAATCGACCGAAAGTCCACCCTCTCCGTCGACGTGCGCTTGAGGAGCATGAATAGCAGGAACCGGTTCAGGTGCCCAAAGCTTGGGTTCCCACTAGAAAACTCCTGGATCATCGTCATGATGTCCTCGCGGACCACTGATCAAAACCCTTTATAGAAGATCGGGAAGCCGCTGGGGCTGGGCCGGGAGACCCCTCACCATTGAGGTCCCGAAGCGCATCGGTGATCTCGTCCTCAGTGATGGTCTGTAAGACGAGTAATACCTCTAGGGAACACCTCCAAGACGATGGTGACGATGGTGGACGTCGCCTAGAGAAGTCCCGGTGGGAGGATGCGATGGCAGTTCCGATGTGGTGGTGGCTGGTGATCCGCTGTCCCATCACCTCCAGCTGGTCGATCCGGTTCGCCCACTATTGCGAGCTCCCATATAGGTGGAAGAACCAAGTGTTGGCATCACCCTCCCGAAGTCAAGTTTGCCGGGAGCGTTGCCTCCATTGGATCTCCACCTTCTTGTCCTCCACTCGAATGGTCTCCTGGGCCCGATTGCGCTAAGCCACCTTGGCCTACGTGAGGTGGCGGGAGTCCTCTCGGTCAAGCTGCGCAATCACCTCCAAAGCCTATGTCCTCCGAGCCTCTCGAGCCGTCCGAATCCGTCCTCCGGCGGTCCTTGAGGAAATGCCTCAAGCTATGAAGTCTGGAGGCAAGAGTCTGCGCTGTTGAATATGAGGCCGCAACACTTTGCCAGTGGTCGACCACCATATGTCTGAAACCCTCCAAAAGCGAGGATCGTTCAAAGCGAAAAATGGATAGTAGGGCTTGGCCACCATTGAACCTCCACAATAGAGGGGTGTGGTTCGAAAACGGACGGTCCATGACCTGGACATCCGCAAGCTGAGGAATCTATCAAGCCGCGATCTGGATGATGGTGCCGTCATGCTCTGTCAAGTGAATCTACAATTCGTTGTCGGGAGGTCGAACAACGACTGAAAATCAATGAAATCTTTGAACTCCTCAACACAAAGGTCCCTCCCTTGTCGCCTGATGGGACGATCATTAATGTCTAGCATCACATTGAAGTCGCCGTCGATCAGCCAACGAGAGTCAGGAAGGTGGAGACATGCTGTCGAAAGCTCTCCCACATGCACGTCCGGAGGGATTCCGAGCAAGGCCCATAAACACAGGAGAGGAGGTAGGAGGATCCGTCCGTGCAACGCCTGAAGTGAGCCGTCATCGAGAAACGAGCCATTAAAGAGTCAATCAAGGTAAGCTAGTCATCTCGCCATCCAATGATGCACCCACCCGACTGACCCTGTTCCCACATCCGAGTGCTGCACTCCACCAATTTAGTTTCTTGCAGGAGGACCACATCGGCCTACGACTCCCTCAGGTAGCGGCCAAGGATCATATGCCTCCCTTGGTCGCCGAGGCTGTGAACGTTCCATGTGGGCACCTTTATTTATTTATTTTTTTTTTTGACAAGATGTGAGCACCTTTATTGGGAAACCATGGACGTCGCGCCTGTGGGTGTACCTCTACCCACAACAGTCCACCTTCTGGGGCTGCCCCGTGCGAACAACAAGAGGCTTTGGAGGCATTTCCTCTAGGACTGTCGAAGACAAACCCGGGGCGGCCTGACCCCCAGGCGGCCCTTCGGTGTCCGCCGCCTGGATCACATTTCTGGTCAGCTGTCGCGCAGGCATGGCTCCATCTTCCTCCCTCCACGGACGCCATTGAACACGACACTCCGGTGAGACAGGGGATGGCGAGGCCAGCGGTGCCTCCTGCTGCTGAGGTGAACCGGGTACGAGGAGCCAGAGCACCGGTGAGGTCGGTGCCACGGCCGTGCGGATGTCAGACAATTCCGAGGAGGTTCCGGTGGGCTCTCCAACGAGGCAGAAGTGAAGAAACTCCATGGCGCTCTGCATCAACGACCAGGGTACGACAACAGTGGGTGACTGTGTGATCATCCCCTCTCCGGAAACAACGAGTTGCAGCAGTAGGGGGCATGACCAGCCGCGTTTGGCAGGAGAGAGGACAGCGCCCGCCAATGGCCCTCCCTCCCGCATTAGAGGCAGCGGAGTGGGGCCGAGCAGGAGCGCACGAAATGACCTTCGCCCAGGCAGAAGAAGCAGTGAGTGGCTGGCCGGCGGTTGGATCTGGCTCGGGAAATGGCCGACCAGCCATTGCTCAACTGCAGGAGCCGAGGTCGCATTCTGGTCGGGTGATGAGGCAACTTCGCGGGCAAAAACTGGCGCCGCCAGCAGGGCCTGTCGGAGAAGGAGAGAGGGCGCCGTCGGCAGGGGTTGCTGGAAACGGTGTTTGGTGCTGCCGGCTGGGACTGCCGGAGGCGTGGCGTTGGCAGTGATTAAGGCGATTTCTTTAACCAAGATCTAAAAAGATTGTTTTAGGCATGTAACTTTTGTAGATCTATGAGATGTAAAACACCAAGATCGGTTTTAAAAGTTGATGACCATCTGGTTACAAAATAAAACTTTTAATGACTTGTAGGAGAATTTTACTCATACAAAACATAGGTAAGTTTATGAACTAACTGAATTGGCATGTCTCGTTATTGATGATAATTATCTCTCTTAAACTGTCTTGTGATGTTAACTTCTAATTTCCCATTGTATTTATTCAGTTTTACAAAGTATTCGTTTAAATGGATAGGCTATGCAAAGGAAGTAGGTCTCACATCCTTAAAGTAAATTGGGTTAAACATAGAGATATCAATTTGTTATTTTATACCATTAGAGAAGGTAATAACGTTCCTCATTGTTCTCATATGTTCTACGTGCTTGCGCAATGCAAATGTGCCAAAGATTTATTATTTGAGAAAATAAAATTATCTATTGTTAGGAATTCTACACGACCGAAATTGTGCATCGAAGAACACACTGAGAATTTTAAGGTGAAATCGAATTTTATTAGATAGAAAATAGAAGAGGATTACAACCAGATTAATATTCTGTCTCGCTCTCTATGGAGTTTTTATAGACACCCCCTTAACGGATGATAGGACACCTATACGTCATGTGGAAATAAACCAATTCCAACCCCCGTAGTGCAAGGACGCTTTTTATTACAGAGTGAAATGGGTTTTCAGTTGGGGTAGAAGGCATTATTAACATAAAAACTTGAGGCTTCGGAGACATCATGGATAAGAAACGTGGGGGATCTTTGACACAAGAAAGGTCACTAGCTAAGCCCTTGTCCATGTTTGCCTAAAAAACTTGCTTGATTGGCTTCATGGAAATATTTACATTCAAAATTATCACAAATGATGTGTCATGCCATGTGTTCACAATTTTGAGAAATTTTTTTGAGGGGATCGTAATTACGAGAATTATCAAGAGACATTTTGCCTTCCTGTGATTGATCTGCACCGGATTCGTGGGGTCTGATTTGGCTCAAACGTTTAGAAACCCAAGTTGTTTTCATTTGTGAACCCAAGCTTACCTCTCCAGCACCAATCATCCAAGGCAGTTAAAGGCTTGAAAGAAGTTCTAAACTTATCTGTTGATTTAAAGTTGTGTAAATGACCATTCTGCAAATGCAGCAACAAACATCTCTTTTTATAGGGATGCGACAAACAAAGCTATAACAAGTTTTTCACAGATTTAAAGTTAGTTGGCTTTGCAGTTTGTTGCCTGCACCATTCATCCATTATACTCTAGTTACTCGCTCCACAAACTCTGGTCATCAATCTGATGTCTGTCTCTGCTTCTTTTTAATGTCAAAAGGAAACAAGAAAGATTTTTTGAACAAGAAATGTAGAAAATGGAAAATAGTTGTGAATATGAATTTACAGGGTATACCACCAGCCAATATCTTTGCTTTCTGTGTTTGTTCCTTAGATATCTTACTGCTGGTAAACTATTTCCTCGGTCTTCTTCCTTGTCATATCTTAAAAGTCAAAGATTGTTAGGAAAGATCAATGTATAGCTGGAGAGATGATAGGTTGTAAGGCTTTGAAGTTTGCTTGTAACCCAGGCGTTGGGTAGTTTCTATGACTCGAGTATCCTTTGGCAGGGTTGACTAAGTATATCAAGAAGCAAGACATTAACCATGAGGGAGCTATAGTTGATGCATTGAGCAAAAGACATGTATCTTATGAAAATTTGACCAGAAGTTATGCTTTCTTCTTGTGATTTTTCGGCCTTTTTTCAGTGTGATGATATCCTTTGGGATTGGTTGCAGAATTAGTTCCTAATAATATAAAATGATGATTCTTCTTATATTGTGTCCATTTGTTATGAGCATTTTGATGTAAAAGCACTTTCAAACTTGCCCCCTCCTTTGCTGACTTGGATTACTACCAAATGTCCGTGTTATTATTATGTGATGCTATCTTAGTCTTTCTTGCTTTATCTTTCGGAAAAAATAAAAGAAAATACAACCTTTGCGCTTCGACTTCTTATGCGTCTCTGTCTGTAAGGCTTTCTTCCAACTTGAGTCTTGTGCATTACAATTGATTTCAGATAAGCTTAGAATTTCAAGTGGTATAACGATTGCCCTGAAGGCCTTATACTTGAGAACTAAATGAAGATGTCAATTTCGATTATCTCTGTGGCAGTTCGTAGCTTGATATCAATTTCAAGAGTTTATTTTTAATGTGCTTCCATCTTCCATTTCATAATTGATTTGCGTTTAACCATAGCAATTGTGATCAATGTTCCAGTGAGATTGTCATAAGTTTTACTTTGGGTGGGTTCATTTGATCGTGTCATCCTGTTGTTAAACCCATGAAGATCCTTGTGTTAGATGCCTATCGGCAATAGATAGCTCACCAGTTATTGAGATGCCGCCATGATTCGCCTGATGGAGCTCATGATTCCTCTGCGTACTTTTCCTGAGAAAAAAATGCAGGACTCTGTCCGCCATTCACGCAGCAGAAAGCCTTCTGCATAGCGATGGCGAGCTGGAGCCATCCAGAGAAGTCCCAATCAGGATCGTTGTTCTCCCCTCCGCCTGGCCAAGAAAGCTGCGGCTGTTTTTTTTGTATTTCGTTTTCTTGGTTTACTATACTTTTATGTGAAACTAATTTTATAAATATATAAATTAATCATTTGGAGTTAAGTACTAACAATAAAGTTTGCATTGTTTGGAAATGGAAAAAGGTTCAAAAGATTGGAAAAAAAAAGAGAAGTAATTTGGCAACCAGAGTTTTCATTTTTGATAGAATGGCCACTAAGAAAATTTCATCATAGCGCGGATGGGCTTTGGACATTGGTACGCATGCTCTGATTCTTTGCATCCCTCCAAAAGGTATTTGGTACTTCCAAGCCATGTCTCAATGAATCAGCTGAGAAGGAACAAAATCTCAACGCATGTTTGGGAGTACAAGAGGAGAGAGAACGAGGGGGAAAAATTAATGAAAAATAATTCAGGGAAAAGTAAATAAAAACTAATTGTACATGAGAAGAAGTGTGGTTAAAGTCTCAAGCACTTCTACTGTACTGCAGGGTCATGATGTGATCCGTGCTCTGCGAGTCCTCGAACAGCGCCATCGACTCCCTCAAGCACCAGATGTTGTCTCGAACATGTTGCAGCGTCAAGAATGGAAGAAGCAATTGACCTCTACATGTTATCTCCACCTGCATGTTGCAAAAGTTACCAACCACGTTTTATTTCTATTCATAAGACTGATCAAATCATAAGACTTTTTTTCACAGAAATTTTATTTCTACACGGTTTCTTTTTTCTGAATTGGACATACAAATTTTGCAAATGCAATAGTTGAAAGAAAAATAAAAGATTCTATATATGAAGGGTATCACAAAATGGGGTCTGCTCACATGTTGTCTACTACCATGAACAAAAACAAGAGAGGTCATACAAAAAGCTACGCGTGAACGCCAACATTAAAAAAATTTCAAGTCAAAATGCCGACTTGGTTCTATATCCTAATCATCATGGCATTAAGTTTTTTGGAGTCTATCAAATATTATAGACATATATATATACTCGAAGGGCTAAGATAAAAGGGTGTAATAGAGCACTAATACAAATAAATTATTCATTATTCCGGTGATCCTTATTGCACCATCATGCGGAAGGGAAAAAAATAATTCCACAACCAACGTATCTTAATATGTTATCACATAGTCCTACATGCAATCATTTGTTCCACGTAGTTGTACCACTCCCTCGATGGCTTCCATTGTAAAGTAATAATAACTATGCAAGTATCAATGGAGAATATACCACCATGCGTTGCATGTGCAATCATGACCGAGTAAAACAACATACATACAAGAACAAGAATAAATAACTCACATCTGTTATAAATGTATGTATGTGTAGTATTACGTCCGTATGTGGGCATATGCCAAAAAAGAAAAAGAGTTGGCTTGTGCAAGAGAAGCCACACGAGAGAGATTGTAAAAGTTGTGCGTGTTCCGCGGCGTGCTTGTTGGATCTCTCTCTCTCGCTCCCCCTCCCTCCCCCACATAACAGTACATGGCAACAAAATGGCATGCACGTCTCCCTCGCACGTTGTCCCTTTTGCACTAGAACGACTGGCCCCACCACCACTTTTCGTAGAAGCCAAAACAAGTCAACATTAATTCATGTCCCTACTTACAAGAAAGAAGTCCCCAGGGTTAAGCAAAAAAACGGAGAGAGTGGGAGCCAGGCTTCCTACGAAGGCCAGGTTCAAGAGTGCACCATCCAATAAAGCCTCCCATGCAATATTCCATTATTCCTTTTCATGCACACAAAACATTATACGAGAGCAACTTGCGTGGTCCTCTCTCTCTCTCTCTCTCCCTCTCTCTCTCCACTTAACTAACATGTAGACATGAATGTATATTCATTCTGCCGTTGAATTTCCCATTCACCAACTTGCAATACATAGTGCCACCACTCCATGCATGCAATGTCTTTGCTTCCAAAGCATGAATATGATATCTTCGTGGATAAGATGACGTGACCTAAAATATTCTTTGCAAAAAGTGCACCACTTCGGACCTTGATGACTCTCCTAACATGAGGTTTTGATCTGCCTAAAGGCAAATTTTGGTGCCTAAGCGAAAGGCTCCCCGGGAGGGAAGATGAGGTGAGCACTGCGAAAGCACGACGTCATATATGTATAATGGAGTAGCCGACGACCGGCGTCCACATGACGCGTGCACTTGTGGCCTTTTTCCAAGCTTAACTTTTCTGAGATAATTTGCACGAGAACATTAACTTGTTTATGACATGATGCATTTAACTTGCAGGAAATAAAAACAAAAAAGCAGCAGCTACTCATTAATTTATTTCTTTTAACTTGCATGCGAACAATTGTATATATATATATATATATATATATATATATATATATATATATATATATACACACGATTTCCGTTTACTTGATTTCATGCATGATTGTGTTGTAAGATACGAAAGGTATATTATATAATATGTATCAAGTAGTTGTTCTGATGACGTGAGACAAGATTCGAAAATTAATGGAGGCCTTGTTATCATCTTATATCACCTTAATTACACTCAATACTATAGGCATGATTATATGCATTAATTAATGCACAGCTCAAACCAGGCAGTACAGCACTAATGAATTCATGGCATAGAGTTGACCTATATATATATCCGAACAGTTGCATGCCATGAATAAATTACTATCATGAAGGAATGATAACAAGTATATACAAGCAAGTAGATTATCTTATAACTTAGTTAATTGCATGATTACAAGTAGTCGATAATTAATGGTGGGAGCGAATGCATTAGGTGACTACAGACATCTAATTAAAGAGGAAGAGAATGATGGGTGTTGCGTCTATATATATATATACATACATATATATATATATATACATATATATATATATATATATATTTTGTGTGTGCAGGTTACATGTAAAAAATTCCCTGAGTACCACACATTGTATATCAAGTGCAAGTTTCTATGTATCAATTAAGGAAAGGATGTCCATTGATCGAAAATGCTATTATCGTGCGATAATACCCAAAATAATTGTTGGTGCCCTCAAACTAAGTTCAACGTATAATCCCAAAATAATAGAACGTACTAGAGTTCCACTAGACAAATATAATTTCTTCAGTGCATGGAAATATTCTAAATGCATCTAAGCATGACTAAATTATATGTGGTATGTCAACAAGTTCTAAAACTTAGTACGACCCCAGAAATGCATTAATTGGACCCATGCATATAATAATAGTTCGAACACTTAGAAATAATTACAATAATTTCTATATTTTTATTATTCAAAAACTCTAGTGCATGTCACGTCCCCAAACTGCAAGTAGGGGACAAGATGAATATTAACATCCAACTAATACGCTTTTAATTAGGGTATAAGACACTAATTATACTATCTTTTTTTATGAGAAGTTAAGGATGGTTAGATTACATGCGTTAAATTGCGTACGTATTGCTTGCATGAACCATATATATATATATATATATATATATATATATATAATCCAGGCACAAAATCTCAGTAGACCATTCGATTTATTATATCATAGTGTAACGCATTTATTAATGCAGCACATTCACAACTATACCAAGAATGTTTAATATACAATGTGGTCAATTAGTTATTTTATCCATAGCAAAGATAATTTGTTGTATTGAAGAAGAAATCAAATTGTCATTCAATTCAAACAGAAAATGCATGGCTAGTCACGTATGTTATATTCTACTAAAATTCAATCAAGGGGCACTAAAAATTGCTACAGCAGTCGAGCTTCAAATTATTAGTTCTGATAGAATAAATCAGAAAGGAAAAAAAAAACACTATTGTTGTTATTTGAGTGGCAATATGACCTACAACTTAGTTAAGGAAAACGTGTAACATAGAGACTAGTTGAGGAGAGACCTATATGCATATAATATAGATCTTAAACAAGTTGACTTTTCCAATACATTAATATCGGTGGAAAAAGATGTGTTTAGCACAGCTAATTGCATGTCTGCTGATGTTTGAGAATCAACCAACTGATTGCATCAGACGTGTATATAGTATATATAAAAGAAGAATTAAGATGGCATGCATGTGGAATGATTAGTTTGGAAGGATGCAAATTTTATTATGAGATTGATGTTTGCACTTTAAAAACAAATGTATAAAAGAGTTGGGACTTCCAACTTCCTATATAATCAGATTAATTAGGAAAAGATGTTGGTTACCACAAAACGAATATTAGTATGGTGCGTTTAGCAGTGTCTCGAGTGCAATATCTTTAGTACACTTGTTTAGTCTATTTCAAGATAGTAGTTAACCATTTTAAAGGTAGAAAAGATGCATAAATATTAATTCTGTAAGACTAATATACATATAACTGTACCATCCAAAAGATGGTACAACATGTAGCATCTTCGCAAAGTTAAATTTCAATGGCAGATATTTTCTATCGCCTTATCAAATATCATAAGTGTATAAGAACCTGGCCTTATGGACCTCTTAATTGAATCAGAAGTAAGACGTCCTATAAAGCAAACAATAGTGAGAAATGATCGTACCAATCATCTCTTGTGATCCTTACGTGCAATCAACAACAATGATATAAACTTATGATGGTTTTTAATACTAATTAATGATACCAAGAATGCAATTCATTGTGGTTAGTTGGTAACCAACATGAAATTTAATTAAAGCGTATCATTTTTAGAGAGTTGACTCAGATTAATTATACAGTTAAGGTGCCAATATCTTATCTCGTTCTATAAGAAAGGTTTAGTAATACAAGAATTATGTGCAGCAATTTATTATCTGATATCTTTATCTTAGAACTATGTACTGTTGCCTTCTTGTCACAGCCTGCCCTCTAATTGTATAGTCCACTTTATCAATCAAATTCATGTTCTAGTTCCAAAACATTTATCGACCAGAAACAATGGCAGTGAATTAAGATTTGCCACCGGCAAACGATTAATTAGAAGATGTGCGTTCGATACCTAATACCAAAACGAACGTTTCAGTCTACTAATTACACATTCTATATGCATATGTGGGAATCAACACTGAACATAGATCAAAGCTATAAATTATGGAGGTCCCAGATATATGCTAGAGTGTGTCCTCAGGACATACTTATGACCAAACTGATGTGCCTACCAGGTCGAGAGCAAAGATCTAACATCATAATGAGAAGAGATCGGTAGATGGCCAAGGGTTTTCCTGTCACCATACCACTCCAACTCTTGGGATGGTGTATACCTTTCAGGAAAGGTAGGTGGAGAGATGGCTTTTAGGGCTGTCATGGCAACAAACTATAGGGCAAAAGGGTAAAAATGTCAATGAGACCTTGCTATGAAGTGGGCACCAACAAGTGTTTGCTTGCCCCTAATCTATGCCCTTCGTCCACAAAAGAGGCCTACGATGCCAAGTTATGCATACAGTTCTGTATTCCTGCAAACCTATAACGTCGACCTTTTTAGGAATGTCTTCCCTATTTAAGGCATGTAAAGCCTAAAATGAAAAGGGATAGTTTGCCGTGATGGGTTATAAAACCCATCTAGGGTTTTACAGAACACAACAGATGCAAGATGAAAGACCGATTCCTTTCAAAGTTCCTTAACATCTATCCCACCATTGATGCCTAAATATATAGTTAACCAACACTCAAAACCTGCATCTAAGGAAAGCTTATTTTGCAGACTTGAACCTTCATACATATTGCAATTAATGATGTGCTACTCAGACACACACATCTCACCTAAAAAGGCATGCTGCTACAAAAGTTGGAATCAAAACACCACATTTTTGAAGTACCCCATCTTTAGCTCCTAAGTTCCTTTCAAAGTTTCACCATCCCAACGGCAGCAGAAAACAAACTATGGGAAACCACAAAAGTACCTAGAAAATACCATCCTTTTAGAAGTCTTTTGATTACCTTATGTTTCTTCTGACTAATGACAGCTCTCCTTATAAATGGGTCATGAATAATGTATGCTAGAAAACTATAATAAGCAAGAAACAGTGCGTAAAAATTATATGAACAAGGATTATAAGTCTAAGTACCTGTGATTCATCCTCCAGGGCGAGCTTATTCACCAGGTACTTCATCAATAACCTAACTGTCATCCTCCCATCCCTACATGGAAACCAAAAGAAGGGAAATGATGAAAAAGACAGATTTTTTTATGATGCATATGAAATCATGCAAATCAAACAACCCCAATTATAGCACTGAGTTTTAAAGAGAGATGCAAAAAAGAAAAAAAGGAACAATAAATAATAATAACCAAGGAGGGAATAGAAGTACTTGATCCTCAAATAGCTCCTTGGTATCTGAGGCAAAAATGGCTCTCTTGCTCTGCATTAATTGTGGCAAAGTAAAGCAAACAAATTAACCATGTACTGCGAGCAGTAAAGGATCGGTGGAAGCACTACTCTTCCGCAATGGAGAGAGAAAGAGAGTGATAAGGGCATTAAGACATACTGATGCTGGGCAGCCTGGAGCAGGAACCAAACACCAGACTGCGGTCTCGGCGGGGGCTTTATCACCCTCATGCTGCTCGCGCAGCCGACGGCATCGGCCGCCTGAGAAATCGGAACGAAACCGCCGGCAGGCGGGAAAAGGAACTGGCGCGCCAGGAAGTCCGGCATGCCCATCGGCTGGGTTGGTTGCAGCGGCATGGAACTAGCAGCAGCGCCGGATATAAAATTTGGTCGGGGATTCCACACGTTCCCCCACGGCAATGGCACGTCCCGCCTGTAGTAACCGAACCCGTGCGATGTCGGACGAAGCATCATCGTGGGCATCATCCCCGTCGGAGGGGGAACAATGCCACTGACGGCATCCAAATTCAACGATGTCGCAGCCGACGACGAGGACGGGCGGTCGCTGAACAACTCCAGCTCCATCAGCGGGTCGCGCCCAGCGCCGGCGGTAGAAGCCGCCGAGGAGGGCGGCATCCCAAGGCCTAACTGGAGCCAGTTCTTGGAACCGACGCCGTCGCTGGTTCCGGCGGCTTCCTCGTCCTCCTCCTCGCCTTCCTCCGCGCCGGGGGTGACAGCGGGTCGGGAGGGCTTCTCGTCCATGGCGTAGTAGGCGGTATTCAACACGGAAGGGTATTTACTGCTGCTCCTCCAGCTGCTGATATCATTGAAGAGCGCGCCCCCGCGGTTATCGTCGTCCTCTTCGCCGGCGTCAAGGAAGCTGAAGCCGCCTCCGAAGGTGTCACAGTGCCGCCTGACGAGGTTCCGCGCCGGAACCATCGTCTCATACCATCATCCCCTCCCCCCTCTTCCTTCCACCTGCAACTCTCCTACTCCACAACTACGGGTGATTCGATTGAAAACAGGAGGAAGAGATCAAGAAGTAGTGGACGAAGACGAAGTGGTAGAGGACAACTAGCAGTTCATGTGATTGACGGAAGGATAGTGCATGCACAGATAGAGGGCGGGAGGGAGGGGGGGAGAGAGAGAGAGAGAGTAGCAACAAGAGAGATGGAGCTGAGAGATCTCTCCCTTTCCACTAATTCCTCATATTTGGAAGGTAGCGGAGGGAAGGAGACAGGAGACAAAGCGCAGGGTGGAAGGAGGAGGAGGAGGAGGGGGAAGAGGAGAGAGATCAACAAATAGTAGTCGCAGCGACGCAGCGGTAGAAAAGAAAAGAGGATGTTGGTTGGATGTCAGTTGTTCTTATATAGTTTATTATTATTATTATTATTATTATTATTATTATTATTATTATTATTATTATTATTATTATTATTATTATTATTATTATTATTATTATTATTATTATTATTATTATTATTACATGAGAATACAAAAAATAGAAAATATAAATTTTAAAACTAATAAGTGTAATCGACAACTTTTGTATATGTCATAAAACGAGGATAACAAGTATTCTTAGTACATGTTTCATTATTACTTTAATAGAATAGAAACAAAATGTATACCTTGTCAAATTTTAAAGTTTGTGTGTATATATTGTTTTTTATGTGGTCATTTGTTCAAACAAAATATAAAAAAAATAAAAGGATGGAAAAATAGAGAGGTGTGAGAGAGGTCTACGTGGAGGGTGTTATGGGCTGTGTGAGTAGGGCCCAAGAGAGGGGGCCCGGAGGGGTTCGGAATATATGTTAAGACGAAATGATTACGGGGGATCGATTTCCGAGGGAGCCCATGGAAATTTGTGTTATTTACAGACCGGTCCGACGGTCGGCACGCACGCAGATCAAAGCAAAAAAACCGCGCCATCATTTCGCTTGCGAGTTCGTCCGAACCACGGGCGGACCGCCACGGTCTAACTTCCGATCCGATCCCCGGACGATAGAGATTGCGTGCCCGGGAAATAAACGGGCGGATTGGGTTTACGCAATGGAAGGCAACGGGCCCACGCGGTCCGCGGATCGAATCGAATCCCTCCGGCTTTTGATTTGACGACAGCGGAGGAGGTGTGCACGGCACGTGCCGTAACTGGCCCTTAAGCGAGCTTGGAGTACGGACACCTGAAACGGATGACCACACCCAGTTAAGGTGGGCTGTAGGCGGCCCATAAACATTTTTTTCTTTTTGTTACTTTTGTCCATTTCCGTATAAGTTTTTTTTTAGTCAAGTCAACTAATTTAATTGGTCTCAAATCAACCAAAAACATTCCAAACAATAAATTTTTAGTATGTGATAAAAATTCTATATGGATCATCTAATTATTATATTTAATAATGAAATACTACAAGTGTTAAATTATATATATATATATATGACTATCTCCCATAACACGATCAGTCATCTATTATAAAACTATGGTTAAAGTTCATTTCTTCTAATCTTTTTAAACTCTTTTTAAAATAATTATTTTTTTATAGTATAGCCAAGGTGTTATTACTTTCGAACAACAGTGTATGTAGATAAAAAAAAAGTTGAATTTATTAAAATATGAACTTGGAGGCGAACATCGTGTATTTGACAGTCAATAATTATGTAGTTTAGTCGAGCTACCAAAAAGTAATAAGACTAAAATAAAGAATTATGGATACTGCAATATTTGCTTTTTTATTAAAGGTAAATTGCTCGATGTATTCGTTGTCAAATTTGTAGATAAGAAATTATGTACGGGAGAAAAATAATAATAATAACGTGGCATACAATTTTGTGTTCGCCGGGGGTATCTGCTGCTTGGACGAGCATGCACTGATCTGAAGAGCTTGGAGTGAAAGCATGGCCGCTGTGTTTTTTTAAAAGTTTTCCCTGCAAAAAGGGAGTGTTGCTTCCATCATTTGTTGCGTATGATGGCGCCGGCTATAAGAAATGGGGTGCATGGTTCCTGTCAAGTGTCAACCATACACTTCGTTCTCCGCTCCCTTCTTGTTGCATCTACTCATCTACGAAAAGAAAAAAAGAAATGAGAGAGAGAGAGAGAGACAACTAGCTAATGTTCCCCGTGGTCTCATGCATGTTAACATCACTGTCTTTTGTCTCTCATTTGCTCATGGTGATGGGCTCCAACTTTTAAATTTCCTGACGCCACAAGTGCATGCAACCAGTGCTTTCTATCAGCTACCTTTGCGATCATTTTTTTTAAAAGCTTCATGTACATTAATTACTGTCCATTCGGCCATTTGCCACATCTTTAGAGAGAGGGCAACGCCTTAATTACTAGAGTTTAAGTACCTCTCGCACAAGTATATAAGTAGTCTGTTCTGTTGACAATAACTAAGTAGCTAGGATTGAAATGCTAGAACTTGCAAGACGAGAGTAAAATGGGAGCTTTCCTCATGATTTCGCCATTCTGATGATTCCGAGTACAGTATATAAATGCTAGTGTCGTTATCGGTATTATTACAACTAGTATTATGATCATTGTTAACATTATCAGAAGTGCATTAATGGTGGAGCGATTGATTGATAGGATGAAGCATGTCTTGTGTTTTTTTTCTTTTTTCTTCTTTTCTCGGGTGGGGTCTTCATAATTATAGTAAATTGATCGAGAGCCAACAAATGGCAACACAAAAAGGGACGAGAGAGAGGAGAGAAAAAGGTATCTTAACGTGCGTGTGTGTGTGGGTTTGTGGTGTGTGTTAGGTAGACGTAAAAATGCATGCACGCCATGTACAATATGGAGCACTTCGGCCAACCCACTGGCCAATTCTCCATGACACCAATCAATGATCACGCCTCATGGTCCCAGAAGTCTCACATCTCGCGAGCCACCATTTATGGCACCTGTTGCCACGTCCAGTAATCGCCAGCTCGTGCGTATCCCAATTATGTGATCATTGATCCAGTCTCCCAACTCCAAATTGCCATGCTTAACATTAACAAGAGTCATCACCACTAGAGAGAGAGAGAGAGAGAGAGGTTAGTAGGGGGGTGTTGCAAATGGAGGGATATGGGCATGAGTATGGCCATTGTGGAAAGTGGGAGCCCTCCCCCACCAGCAACAGATGGATCAAAGCAACAATTACTCTATTCCCCTCACCCATTTTGTACCCTTGCCACCTTTTTCTCTGCCTTCACAGAGACATTTATCCAGGCCTATATAGGAATAGTCACACATGGTCTTCCTGCAATTCGTCATCATATTATCATCATAATCGTCATCAATGCAAGCGCACCCGAGATGTAAAGAGAGAGGGGGATAGAGAGAGAGAGAGAGAGAAAGACCAGAAATGGGGTGAAAGGAAGCATGAGATGAAAGAGAGAAAAGACAAGATGAAGAAGTTCATGGGCATGTGGACTAATGAGTGATGTGTCAGTGTTCTGCATGTGAGATAGTGTGTGCTGAAATTGGAAAACACCAGAGAGAGAGAGAGAGAGAGAGAGAGAGAGAGAGATCGACGGTTGCTTTGTGTTAGGCTTTTGTGTGTGCTGCGTGGATATAGATGTGGCGATGACGATGATGACGATCTGTAAATGTCAATGTATGCATGAGATTTTGTACTAAGAGTGTTAAAGATCGATTTTTCCATTCAAGATGATTTGTGTTCCATGAACTTGCACCTAAAATAATTTTAGATCTCTCTCACTCTCTTTACCAACTTTATTTCTATGGTGATATATACTTGCTCAACGTGTACCAACTTTATTTCTATGGTTCGATGCTGTCGTGTACCAGATAAGTATTTTCAACTGCGACTTGACAGTCTTGAGACTGGCTGTGCATACGGAGCAAGATTCATGATGTTTTGTCAGGAACAACAATAATCCAAATGCTAAGCCAGGTCTTGCCTTTAATCCTCTCCTTTTTGTTCTGTTTCTAAATGCACGTAAAGTCCTAGTCCTGAGCCATGAATCATGATACCTTTCACCGTTTCAGGACTAAAAGCATAGGGAGAGCTTTGAATGGATCGAGAATGTGCGTCAGGAAGCTACCAATTTTTTCTCTCTCTCCTCTCCTCTTTTCTTTTATTTTTATTCCCTGAATTCGTGAACGCATTCAAGGCATGCACCTGCTGAACTAGAAACTACATACATATATTTTGTATGCAGTAGAGTTAAAAGTTATAGACCGGCAGTAGCACCATCTCTTCAAAGTAGCAGCCACCTTCCAATTTAGTTCTGTAGTTCCATCTCTCTCACCGGGGAGCAGAAGATTATGGGAATCCTACCGCTGTTCCGCATGGCCTTTTCGGACCAGAGATGGACAGCATCCATCAAGTCAATTGGAATTATTAAATGAAGGAACAACAACAACAAAAAAGAACAGCATAACTAGGACAGTGTGTCATCATAACTGAACTCTCCATGCTCCTTGATTCATGGCTTTTGTATCCATGCTATCAGTACCTCCCTTTCGGGCAATTCCAAGTTTTGAAATCAATGGCATCATAAAATAAGCACTGTGTTACTACTCTTCATACCACCTTTTTTCATCTTGTACAGATGATAAAGCTCAACTCTTAATTATATGTAGGAAATAGTTAGGAGTTAGGACAATAATAATGATGTATAATTGAGTTTTCTTATTATGACGTTAAGAAATTCTATTCATGAAAAAGATGAAGGAATCTGGGAAGTCGATGTGAGTAACGGTATTGATGGATTAGCTTTAGAACATTGGAGTTAGGAAAGAAAAAAAGGAATGACTTCCCCAATTGATAGAGTTATCCTTATGTCCTAGAAAGTAGAAATCGAATCATACGTGCAATTAAAGGGGGATGACATGCCATGCAGTAGAAAGTTATTTCAATCAGCATTCAATGGCATTAATTGCACCTTCCAAATCTGAGGACTGCAAAATGCCCTATCGTAATGTTGACAGGACGCAATCCATTTTGGTTGTGTACCCTCCATGCAAGCATTGAAATGAATATTCTCCCTCTTTTCGACTGTGACATTACTGTTCCTTCCCTCATCACCACCTAAGATCATTCATGATTCAAGAGGAGAGAGAGAGAGCGATAAGGATCATTCATGTAAACGAGAAGCCCCATGTTGCAGCATTTCAGAGATGAAACAAATATGCCTAGGTTTTAGATTTCAGAACACTAATTGTACGTGAAAATATACAACAATACACGAAGGGCTGATGGGGCTTTCAAGTGGTCAGTGATGGGACGTGACTTGTTTAGATATACTTCTTTCTGAGTGTGATGAGAACTCAACCAGAGAATCCATTCATTATGTATCAAAACCAGTCATTTGATAATTCTCATGTACTTTTAGATCAGGGCTTAAATGCTCTCCTTCCCACTCTCGCATCGGAAAAGGGTTCCTCTCTTGACTATCTCTCTCTCTTTCTCTCTCCCGTATTGAGTGTGTGGCCATTGACACCAAAAGATATGAGAAGGTGCGCGAGTGGCATTTAACACAAGCTAACTGTTGGACACAAGCAAACATTATACTAATTACCTCCTAAAGGCGTAGCAGTCCCCAGTGCCTGCAGCCTATATACGTACCCCTATACATGCATGCTTGCTGCATGCGTGCGTACGTACGCACAACTCAATTGAACCTGCCTCGATTCAAATTATGTCGATCAGTAATAATAGTCGATCAGCACTGTATCCAATTGCAATCCTCTACGACGAAAAATCCAACATGTACACAGACCTTAAAATCTTAAACAACAGCATTCGTACGAATTACGATTCAGATTTTGTTTCTGCTTGTAAGTCGTAATGAAATGTATTTCATCTTCTCAGCTAACTTACGTCTTTATGCACCAATGTTATGTTAATCTAAGTTTCAAGAGTTAAGATGTTGCTTCTTCTCGATCCATTCACTCTTCCATCCCGAGACATGCATGCATTTATTCAGAATATATCAGTAGTCAATATATACTTTTCTGATCAACCCAACGTAAAAGTTCATATTATATCGAATATTCACAGCCAAGGCAACGAGGTCGTGTACGCTTGTCTACCACCTCGACTTGTTTTTGTTCATGTTTAAGGATTTTTGAGGAAGCTGTATGCAAAACTGTGTGCGTGTGTGCATCACATAAATCTACATGGCATGCATTTGAAACTGTTTTGTGAAGCATGCAAGCTCTTTCATTTCTGTAGACAACCTTTTTATGGCGTTGGGGAAACTTTTAGTCGTACTTTTCACCATATCTGTTCCTTTTGATCGCCCTGGCCACTGGATCCGTTCCACTCCATTGCATTCCACCAAATGCCAACAAGAAAAGTTCATCCCCTTTCTTCCTCCATACATTTTGTTGTCAGCGTATGTGGCCTCCCACATGATAACACCCGCGAATTACCACCACTAGCTACAGGAGAGAAATTTTAAAAGGGGAGGGAAAGGACATGATAAGATGTTTGAGAACAGAACATCTCATGATTTTCTCTGCAGAACATGATTTATGATGGAAGCTAGATCTTGTGGACCACCTTCAACACCATTCTCATCAGAAAAAAAAAAGAAAGAAAGAAGAAGAAAACACTAAGCTGATACGCCTTTGATTGTAATCTGAGCTCATCCATGGACTACAAATACGTGCCTGTAAATTGGCACTTCATCTCTATTTCCATATTATATGTTCAATTTTTTTTTTCGATAAGGCATTCTTGGGCTGCAAAGTGCAGGCAAGTGGGATGTAGAAGGACTGGAAGCAGTACATCTGACCAGCCAACACATGCATTTTAATGATGACTTTGCTGCTCGCCAGGGCTATATTTCAGAAGCAAAGAGTGCATGCTATGTTTTGTAATGCTCGAGGTCGTTCACAAAACTCCGAGGTGGTCTAAGGTCGCTTATCTTGTTCAAACGCCCGCAACATTTTAATGATGATATTTTGGTCTCAGACCATACAAGGGAGTGCACACAAACACATACACGTACACGAACACGAGAGAGAGAAGGGAGTGCACACAAACACATACACGTACACGAACACGAGAGAGAGAAGGGAGTGCACACAAACACATATACGTACACGAACACGAGAGAGGGAGACACATATTTCTATTAATTAATACCTTAAATCCTACTCTAACTGAAAATATGTTTAGATCATAAGAAGTAAAAAAAAAGCATGTCTGACATTTTGTATAAGATTGTTAAAGAATTGATTTATTTACTTATTATAAGGTAGATGTCCTATTTTTAGAATTAATATAAAGTGTCAATTGATCATTAATTCATATCATCTGTTAAAGAGTGCTTAGATAAACTTCTTAGGGGTCCAAAGAGAAATCAATTTGATCTTGTAATTCTTTTATGTTTCTTTCATCTAATAAAATTCTGCATCGCCTTAAATTTCTCGAATTTTCTCGCGATGCATAATTTTTCTCGTGCAGAAATCCTAACAAATTGGTGTCAGAACGAGACTTCACCATCGATCCTCCATCAGACGTAGAGATGACATCGCATCAGATGTAGATATGACATCGCACAACATGAACATCGAGAAATTCACGGGATGAAATAGTTTCAGTCTTTAACAGAACAAGATGAGGACACTTCTGAAACAACAAGGAGTCTTAACACCGCTCACGAACGTGCCAAAGAACAAACCAAAGGAGGAAGCCTCGAAGGATAAAGAAAAGGAGTCTCACTTGCAAATTTGATGGCACAAGAAGAGAAGACGCACTTCATGATCTTATTGTGTCTAACGGGTGAGGTTATTATCAAAGTCGCTGATCAAGAAACAATGGTCGATCTATGATCGAAACTTGAGAGTCTCTACATGTCCAAGTGACCAACAAGTTGTTGTTGAAGCAACGTCTGTTCGCCCTTCACATGCAAGAAGGTACCCCCTCTAAAAGATCATCTTGAATACTCTGTTGATGGAATTATGAAATATAGATGTGAATATTGAAGATGAAGATGTTGCCCTACTTCTATTGGTGTCTTTTCCTCTATCGTACGAAAATTTTATTTAGTCTATTATCATCGAAAGAGACACAATTACTCTGAAAGAAGTAAGATCGAGTCTATATACTCGTGAACTTCGTCACAGGGGGTCTGGCAAAGTTATGGAGATTCAGGCCCCAAAGTTGGTAACAACCGCAAAGAAGACAAATTCTAAATCGAAAAAGAATGTCAATCCGAAGGACATCTACAACTAGTGCAAAGAACTAGATCACTAGAAGAAGGATTGCCCCGAGAAGAAGAAATATATGATTGCTACAATAGCTCACCAGAATAACGAATCTGATGACGATTTGGCTCTCATGGTGTCTGATCAGATATGTCTGGAGGAGAGTTGGGCTCTCGACTCAGGATGTTCCTATCATATGACTCCCGCAAAGAGTGATTCTCAACTTGTCAGAATATTGATGACGAAAACGTCATCATGAGCAATGATACAGTCTGTAAAATAGTTGAAATCAGCTCAATTCAAATCAGAAATCATGACAATCGGGTGAGGACATTGACAGAGGTCCGTCATATTTCGCAATTGAAGAAAAATTTGTTATCATTAAGAGTTTCGGGCTCCAAAAGATGTCGGATGAATGTTGCAGGAGATGTTCTCATGGTCACCAAGGGTGATGTTGAAGTCGTGAGAGGAGTCGGGCAAAACTCATTGTACATACTACAAGGCACAGTAATTTATGGCGTTGCTGCAGTAGATAATTCATCCAAATCAAAATAAGAAGCATCCAAGTTGTGGCACATGCGACTTGAACATATGAGTAAGAAAGAGATGAACATCTTCATTAAAAAATAAACGCAATCTTCTGGATGGTCAGAAGATATTTGAAATTAGATTCTACAAGTACTATGTTTTTGGCAAACAGAAATGACATCAATTCAGTAAAGTCGTGCACAAGACGAATGCAACACTCGATTACATCCACGCTGACTGTTGGGATCCCTCTCGTGTTCCATATTTAGGATGTTCTAGATACTTTCGGTCTATGATAGATGATTACTCAAGTATGACATGAGTATTCATGATGAAGCACAAGAGCGAGGCATTCGAAACTTTCAAATAGTGGAAGACTCTAGTGGAAAATCAGACATCGAGAAAGGTGAAACACTTTCATACTGATAACGGCTTGGAGTTCTGTTCGTCTGAATTTCATCAATTCTGCAAAGATGAAGACATTGTTAGACATCGTAGCGTCAGAAATACATCACAACAGAATGGTGTAGCAGAATGCATGAACAGAACTCTTATGAAGAGGGCATAGTGCATGCTCTCTAATTCTAGTATGAACAAGTCATTCTGAGCTGAGACTGTTAACACAGCATGATATCTTGTCAATCGAAATTCTGCAACCACGATCGATCTGAAGACTCTCATTGAGGTATGGTCAGAAAATTCTGCTGATTATACTAATCTAAAAATTTGTGATTGTTCAGCATATTATCATGTTAGCGAAGGAAAAGCTGAAACCAAGGACCAAAGAAGAAGTCTTTGTGAGATATGATGTAAGTGCAAAAGACTTCAGAATTTGATCTCCCTCAGAGCATAAAGTTATTCACAGTAGAAATATATTCTTCGATGAGATGTCTATACTCAAGCAGAAATCAAATGTTGTTAACTCAACAGAGGAGGATGTCAACAGAGGTGGAGTTTGGATTACTCCAATTCAGAATGGAACAGAAGAATCTCATCAGGTTGAACAACCAGAGTCTGAAGAACAAGCAAAAGAAGCAATGAAAAATCTAGCTGTAGGACGTGCTCGCAGGCAAGTAGGTCCTCCTAAGCGTTATGACTTTGAGGACATGGTTGCATATGCATTCCAAATAGTTGAAGAGTTGGAATCGTCATATCAAGCTACAAGGATGCTATTGCATGTGCAAAATCAGAACAGGAACTCGCGGTGGCAAAGAGTATTAGATATCTGATTGTATGATTCAATTCAAGATAGAGATTTGTAAATTAATGTCTTGAATCCTACTCTAATTAAAAATTAGTTTGGATCCCAAGAAGTAAAAGGAAACATGTGTGACATATTTTGTATATTTTCTTATCATAATATTGTTAAGAAATTAATTTATTTTCTTATTATAAAGTAGGTGTCTTATTTTTAAAATTAATATAGAGTCTAAGTTGATCTTTAATTACTATCATCTGTTAAAAGAATGCCTATATAAACTCCTTAGGAGTCCAAAGATAAATCAATCTGATATTGTAATCATTTTCTATTTCTCCTATTTAATAAAATTCTGCGTCGTCTTAAATTTTTCGAATTTTCTTACGATGCATAATTTCTCTCATACAGAAATTGTTAGTCTAAAGCCACGAGGTTTCAGGAACCATTGCCATATTCAAAGGTGACATTCCTATATAAATATTTAATGATATTTTTAGAATCCTTTCATTTTAATACTTTTTAACAACATTATATTAATTAATATTTGAGGAACATTCTCAAATGTATTAAGCCTGCATGGTTTTCGGGTTAATGCGATTGTATTTTAGGTTCTTTGTAGCTCAATGCATGCAACCTCAGCTTGAACTATATATGTTATCAAGAGACCGCTAGCTGCCTTTGTTTTATTACTTAGATTTTGTTTCCACTCACTCTTTAAAATCCATGCACTTACCAACTATTAGTTGCCAATTTTGTTTCACATTAATGTTTTTTAATACATATACGAAAGTTTTTTTTTTATTTCTTCCATAAACAGTAACAAAAGGATAAATTTATAATTAGATCAGCAAGAGAGAGTAAAATGGAAATAGTTTCTATATTTATTCGAGTCGTGCATTTTTTTTATGTCGAAAGAAACCATTAATTTGTAATGCTTTATGCAAGGCGTCAAGGCACGATGGGGATAAAATAAAAGTGCAACAACCAATACCTGCAGTCTTCTGTGCATGCCTTTTGCCACATTCTGTGCTTTCAGTGGTCGTGCAGGCCAGGGGGGTAATGGGCCTCTGCTTTGGTGGGCCCTTTGCATGCATGGGGGAAAGCTTTTTCTCCCAATTGTTCTAGTCTAATCCTCCCATTGGGAGTAGAGTCCTATTCCCCTTGCTCATGATCTCTCTCTGCAACTTTAGTTTTCCCAACAAGTCAAAACTACTTTTAAACTCTTCCCTAGATCCATCATTTGCTTGGGGATCATTAATCCACCATAGATATCATCCCAACCACTGCACCACACCGCATTGATTAAATTATATATATCATAATGATTAGTACTCATCAGCTAAGTTTCAACTTTGCTCATGTAGCAAGATGAAAGTAAAATAATGAATTAATGATCAACGCCATTCTAATTCCTTCCTCTGAAAAATAGTTGGATTCATATCTGAAGAAAAGAAGAAAAAAGGAATAAAATCCTTTATTTAATTAGATTGCCGTCTTTCCTGGGGGTTCAAAAGGTGGTGGGCTCTTGTGTGGTGGGCCCATGAGGCCTGTCGCCCACGAAGCCCGGCTTTGCACGCGCGGTCAGGCGAGATGGGGGTTCAACGGGCTCCACCGGAACCGCACCCATGCACGCAAAGCGTGGGAATATGCGGGTCCCGCACCTGTCGGCAGATATACGCGCTGCGTTACGCGGGGAGCTCTGGCTTAGTGTTCCTTTGGGTCACCGTCTTGGTCCCTTTATCTGTTCACACGAGGCATTTTTAATTCACTCAAAAGAACAAGTTAACATGGGAACTTAATGATGGTTACAAACATGTATCATGACTTCAATTCAGATCTTTTCCAGAGCTAACCCTAGTTTTTTTTTTGGTTCTCTTCATTACAACATAGAAGTACTAGCAAAGTGCGCCTCCTCATGTTTGCCTTGGTACTCGTAGCTTTTATTATTGTTCTGTGTTTGCTTAGTTTACAATTATTAGATAATAAATAGAACGTACACCCCTCGGTTATACAAAGATAAAATATACAGTAGTGCTATCGTCGAAGACGAGTACACGTACTTGTATTCGATTGACTGATCATTAGCTGCAACTACATGAGTATGCATTTGATAATGAAGGCATGATAATTGGTGCCTAATGCAGTGACAAAATGTAGTGACACAAACCAAAGAGAAAAAGGCAATCATCAGATGTGGAAAGTCACAAACTTTTGGACGAATACACAAATGCGTAGAGTTGGGTTTGTAGATCGTGCTCTTGTAGACGTAAATATACCTGTAGAGGAGAATGAGACCATTTCCTTGATTAAAAAAAAAAGAACAAGGCAAATGCCACAAATGTATGCTCCCCACTGCATCCCTCTCTCACCCCCTCTCATGTGCACACAAATCCATGGCAAAAAGGGAAATATGTCAACTTCCTAAAAAGTGTTTAATGGCTAAGTCATGATGGAGGAGTATGGCGATGGCCGGATTGCAACTTGAAGCATGGAAAGGAGGAAGGAAAGGTTCATGGAATTTTTCGGGGGCAGTGGCATGCAAGGAGGGCTCATGCATGTTCTTCTCTATTTCTTTAATAGAAGTCTAACTAGTCAATGCTCCCTGCATGCATTAGAAAATATAGCATTCGAGAGCTGACACACAGGTTGTGTGAGGCACGAGTTTGTATTCTTTTGATGGGAATGTGGGGGAGAAGCTTGTCCTCATGGCCTGCCAATTGCCATGGTGATTGGTGAAACTACAGAGAGTATGGACGTCAGGGAAATAATAATAGTTGTTTTTTCCCTTGCTGTCGATAGTGGTGTCTAGTTTTCGAACCTATAGGGATGATACATGCAATGCAATGCAATGCAGTGCATGCACAGAGGGGTACTAACTCCCAAACCAAACAAGGAACAAAAAGGAAAAAGGATAGGCAATTGAAAGCCCAAAGTTGCTTACCTTTTCCTTTAAATAAGAGCTTCCTTGGAATGATCACATCTTTGTTATTCCTACCACTCTTTGGCACCGCCCACTTGCCAGTAGACAGACATGGCAAGAATTCCCAGCATCCGACAGAAGGTATTAAACCAACTACTATTCATTTGCTACATTCTAGTCTCAGTGACATCTCTGCATTTGCATTCTAAAAGTCCACTCTCTTGCCTTGCAACCCAAAAGCTCAGATGCTTGCAGGGTAGGACAAAAACTGCTCCTGCAAATAAGAATCGGCCTTGTTCATTTAGAATATTGTCCAAGCTATTCCGAAATCAAGGTGAAGCAATCATAACTGTAATTCTGTGCTAAAAGAAAACATAATTAAGGTTCAGTTAGAATTCCATCAGAAAGAAGAAAACATAAATAAGGTGAAGCAATCTTAATATACCCGACGAGAGCAAAATATTACAAGTTAACAAAAGGAGTAACTTGTATTAATAAAAATTTGAATAATTGCATTTGTATGGTTGGGACCAAACCAATTCACATTTCAGTTTAGTTTTCACTGAAGCAACAATTTCAAATCCCCATGTTTGTTTTATTGTTTATCAGGGCAGCAGCATTCGGCTCGTACAAATTACTAATTAGGAATTTTTTGTACTGGGCCACATGGCCCAAGTGTCAGGAACTGGCCATTATGACCTTGCCAAGTACCTATAATAAATTTTTTTTTGTCAAATTGATGACTCCAAAAATTAAATTCGAAATTATTAGTTCACAATGATCTTAATATATAATTCTTATAATTAAATGTGCTAATGAAACTTGATTAAATGGCAAGTTACTTTGACACTTCAACAACTAGAATGTTACATTTTCCTTTATATTTGAAAAATCCACAATTTCACTCGAACCCGTATAACTTCATAACAACATGGTTCAGAAAAGAGAGAACCTTTGTTACCGAAGAGCCAGAAATTGGGCGTCAATAAATAGCCAGAGCAACACAGACAACGTGATTGCCACAGAACCATAAAGGCAGGCACAAACAAGCAGTTTACCTTCTCAATTCATGATTCATTGCAGTGCCAGATCAACTTCCAACATATATCTAGTATTATGGCTAATTCACAAATGATCTTTCCTCCATCAGTCCAGCCAACCCCCAATAAAAGTAGATCATCTAGATGTGAAGGTTTCTGCAGTAGACTCAAACCATAAAAAAAAGTCGATCTTCAATAGTTTCTCAAGGAGGTTCAGCATGCATCTCCGAGTTAAGGAACCTCTGGGTGGACGAACATTTATAGGGATGGGCACGATGATGAACAGAAAAAGCTGCTATCCAATTAGAGAGAGCAAGTACAACTCAGCCAATGTAGATACACTACTGTTATAGAGTCCCTTCATTGTTGAAATAACTAGTGCGTTTGCGGACTTATACTATGTATTTATTGTCCCTCTCGTAACTTCTTATTATTGTTATCTATATTGCTTACTTTGCAATTATACAACAATAGAACGTAAACTCCTCGGACGCTCTAAGATATATTATTATATTATACTAATTTTAGTAACTCTATCGTTGAAGAGGCGTAGATGCACTTTATGAAATTGACTGATTATTAGCAGTAACTAAATGTGCTTCTGCTTTTCTGGAGCATCCCAGTGCATTAGATCGGTTAGCTTTTGGTTTAGTCACTGTTCTAACTCTACAGACCTGGAATGCAAAAAATATAATTGGAAGGAAATTGATGCTCGTTGTGACGGACTACTCATGTTTAAACCTCTTTCTCTGACATAATTATTCAAATAAAGGCATAATAATTGGTGTCTAATTCCTTTAAAAGAAATAATTGGTGTCTAATGCTTTGACACAAACTAAAAAAAAGAAGCAATCATCAGATGTGAGAACTGAGAAGTCTCAAGCTTTTGGATGGATGAAACAAAGACTGGAATTAGGATTGTAGAACGTGTTTATGTTGACGAACCCAAAAGAATGAGGCCATTGTCGAAAAACGAGAGAACAAAAAAGGAATGAACTGAGAAGTCTCAAGCTTTTGGATGGATGAAACAAAGACTGGAATCAGGATTGTAGAACCTGTTTATGTTGACGAACCCAAAAGAATGAGGCCATTGTCGAAAAACGAGAGAACAAAAAAGGAATGATGCAAAATGTGAAATGCCACACCTGCATGCTCCCTACTGTCTCTTCCTCGTCCACCCCCATCTCAAATACATGGCAGAAAGGGAAATATGTCAACTTCCTAAAAAAGTATTTATTGGCTAAGTCGTGATGGAGGAGTATGGGCCGAGTTAGAACTTGAAGGAAAAAGGAGCAAGGAAAGCTTCATGGAATTTTTCGGGGGCAGTGGCATGCAAAGAGGCTCATGCATGTCCCTATTTCTTTATTAGATGTAGAACTAGTCACTACGCCATGTATGCATACAAAGATATAATATTCGAGCTGACACACAGGGATGTGAACAGGCACGAGTTTGTATTCTTTTGATGGGAATGTAGGGGAGAAACTTGTCCTCGTCCTCATGGCTTGCTATTTAGGCAATGACCATGGTGAATTCACAGAGAGCATGGACGTGAAAGAAATAAAAAAGACTTGTTTTTTGTTAATTCTTTTTTTTAGGAGATTCTTTTGTCGTCACTTTTAAATTTTTAATGTCACTTTTTAAAATAATTTTTTTACTATCAATATTTTAATGATACATAATTATTTAACGTAATGATGAAATAATCTAACAACAACAACAACAAAGCCTTATCCCACTAGGTGGGGTCGGCTACATGGATCATACGACGTCATTCCGTTCTATTAGTAACCAAACCTTTCGGTATATTATTTACCAATAAATCTTGCTCTATTAGTTCGCCAAGTGTCCGTCTTGGCCTCCCTCTCCCTCTTTTAATCGGACTCCAGATTATTTGATATACTCTTCTTACTGGCGCATCTAATGGTGTTCTCTGAACATGACCAAACCATCTCAAACGATTCTCTACCATTTTCTCACTAATAGGAGCCACTCTGACTCGTTCACGTATATGATCATTCCTAATCTTATCTAATCTTGTATGACCACACATTCATCTCAACATCCTCATTTCGGCTACCCCCACTTTACGTTCATGTTGTTCATTCATAGCCCAACATTCACTACCATATAACACTGCTGGCCTTATAGCAGTACGATAGAATTTTCCTTTAACTTTATTGGGTACTTTTCTATCACAAAGAACTCCAGTAGCTTTCCTCCACTTACACCAACCAGCTTGAATTCTATGATTAACATCGTCATCAATTTCACCATCTTGTCTTACAATTGATCCTAAATATTTAAACTTTGTCACTTGAGGAATTATATCCTCCCCTAGCCTAACTTTCAAATCGTCTCTAAGTTATTTATTTGTGAAATTGCTATGCATATATTTTGTTTTATTCCTACTTAAACGAAAACCCTTTGACTCCAACGTATTTCTCCATATTTCCAATTTTGTATTAATCTCTTCTCTTGAATCCGCTAAAAGTACTATATCATCCGCAAATAGCATGCACTTAGGTACCTCCTCTGTGATACTCTCGGTTATAGCATCGATAACTAAGTTAAATAGATACGAGCTTAAAGCTGATCCTTGATGTAGGCCAATTCCTATAGAAAATTCATTTGTCTCACCTCCGGGTGTCCTAATCCTAGTCAATGTCCCATCGTACATATCTTGTATTACCTTAATGTAGGCAACACTCACCCTCTTCTTTTGCAAGGCTTTCCAAAGTACATCCCTTGGTACCCGATCATACGCCTTCTCTAAGTCAATGAAAACCATATGTAAGTCTCTTCTCCTACTTCGATACTTCTCCATCATCTCCCTTAGTAAATAAATCGCCTCTGTAGTGGATCTTCCTGGCATGAAACCAAATTATCTCTCAGAAATACTAGTCTTCAT
The DNA here is from genome assembly GCA_030549335.1 of Pontederia crassipes. Taxonomy (NCBI): domain Eukaryota; kingdom Viridiplantae; phylum Streptophyta; class Magnoliopsida; order Commelinales; family Pontederiaceae; genus Pontederia; species Pontederia crassipes. Next base: position 4,988,441 of record CM060194.1, on the reverse strand, counting down.
TCTCAATTTATGCTCAATCACTTTTTCCCATAATTTCATTGTGTGACTCATAAGTTTAATCCCTCTATAATTTGCACAATTCTGAATATCCCCTTTATTTTTGTAAATAGGAACTAATATACTTAATCTCCAATCATCAGACATCTTTTTCGACCGTAAAATCTCATTAAATAGTTTACATAACCACAACACACATTTTTCTCCTAAACATTTCCAAACTTTAATCGGTATACCATCCGGTCCAACGGCTTTACCATTCTCCATTTTCTTAAGAACTTCACTAACTTCCGAGACTCTAATTCTACGATAAAATGACATATTAAGCTCACATTCGCTAACTGTCAAGTCCTCCAAATCACAACGGGAACCTTCACATCCATCATTAAATAGCTTATAGAAATACTCTTCCCATCTGTTCTTAATATCTCCTCCAGTAACTAAAACCTTGCCAACTTCATTTTTTATGCATCTTACTTGATCCAAATCTCTCGACTCCTCTTTATTCCTTGCAATCTTGTAAATCCTTTGTTCACCAGCCTGTCCCTAACTCCTTATAAAATCCCTCGTATGCTTTAGCACGAGCATCACTAACTGCCTTCTTAGCCTCCCTTTTCGCCAAACGATATTTTTCCCAATTGTCAGAACTATTGTCCAAGTGTATTGCCTTGAAACAATTCTTCTTATTACACACATTTTCTTAGACCTCCTCATTCCACCACCAAATCTCATTATCTCGTGGTCCAAAACCTTTTGATTCTCCTAAAATGACTTTAGCAACCATTTCAACCTTTTTTGCCAAATTCTCCCACATGATACTAGCATCTCCTTTTAACTCTCACACACTTTCCTTTAATAACTTACTTCTAAAAGTCTCTCGCTTCTCCCCCTTTAACTGCCACAACTTGATCTTTCGATCAAAAACTGTTCGAGATTTTGATTTTATACATTTCATTTGCATATCAAGAACTAACAATCTATATTGTGTAGTCACCCCATGCCCAGGAATTACTTTGCAATTAGTACAGCGTCTTTTTTTAGTATTTCTTGTCAAAAAAAAATCGATTTGAGACCTATGAGTTCCACTTTTGTAAGTGATTAAATGTTCCTCTCTTCCTAAAACAAGTGTTGATAATCTTAAGGTCGTATGCTAAAGAAAAATCAATAATAGTTTGTCCTTCCTCATTCAACTCCCCAAAATCAAAACCACCATGAACCCTTGCATGTGGTCCTGCCTCTTTACCAACATGTCCATTAAAGTCTCCCACAATATAAACTTTCTCGGTTGTTGGTATACTTTCAATCAAACCCTCCATATCTGCCCAAAACTTCTCCTTGAGATGTGATTCTGCTCCTACTTGGGGTGCATATGCACTAATAATGTTCATAGTCTCCTTTCCAACAATTACTTTCACGGATATGATTCGATCCTCAATCCTTTTAACTTCCACAACATTCTTCCTCCATTCTGCATCCGCGATAATACCAACACCATTCCTTCCATTTACCTTACCTGTGTACCAAAGTTTGGAACCTTTAACCTAATCTCTTTACTTCCCTCTCCTACCCATCTAGTTTCTTGCAAGCATAAGATACTAATCTTACGCTGGTCCATTACTTGTGCCACCTCGAGGCGCTTCCCATTCAACGTCCCAATGTTTCAAGAACCTAATCTGACCTTAGTCTCATGAACTAGCTTCTTTAACCGCCTCCGTCCATTAGAGTGTGGTAGCCCTTGCTCATTTAACACTGCATTCAGGCGAGGATGCAGCGGCTCTTGCTCTCTTATCACTGTACCCGAGTTGTACAGCGCGTTACTTACGGGTAACAACCTAGTATTATCACAATATATTCGTTGATCCATGTTCATAAGATTCGACAGGATTTTATGCTGGCTGTCGGGGCCTAACACAACCCTCCTCCTTTATCCGGGCTTGGGACCGGCTATAAAATATAGGCGGAGTTGATGAAATAATCTAACAAATGATATTAAAAATTTTAGGAATGATAATAAAGGGGTCTTTGTTTTATTTGTTGTCGATAGCTGTCTAAATTTTGAGCCTATAGGGATGGATGCATGCAACATACTGCAGTGCACTGAGAGGGGCACTAATTGCCAAAGCAAACAAAGGAATAAAAAGGAAAAAGAAGAAACAACATGGCAATCGTTTCTTACCTTTTCCTTTAAATAAGAGCTTCCATGGAATGATCACATCTTTGTTCTTCCTATCACTATTTGGCACCGCCCACTAGCCAGTAGACAGACATAGCAACAATTTCCAGCATCCCACGAAAGGTGTCTTACCCACTACCCATTTGTTACATTATAGTCTCAGAGTCAGAGACATCTCTGCATTTGCATTCCAAAAGGCCAATCTCTTTCCTTGCAACCCAAAGGTTCAGCTTTTGGTTGCAGGTTAGGACAAAAACTGCTCCTGCAAATAAGAATCGGCCTTCTTCAATTAGTAATAGTCCAATATACATATTAATGTGAAGAGATCTTAGAATACCCAATGAAATCAAAATATTACAAATTAACCAAAAGAATATCTTGCATCAGTAACAATTTGAATAAGTTTCTGAGACCCACTTCTGCATTTATGATTGGGGCCAAACCAACACTTCATGTTTCAGTTAAGATATCATTGCAACATCTACCAATTATGAATCTTTTGTCCTGGGCCATGTGGCCCAAATGTCAGGGAGCGCTTACCATCCTGGCTTTGCCAAGTACTTGTGAGATGAACTCTGTAAAAGTAAACAAATTGAAATCTTTTAATGACCTTGAATATGGCAGAGGCAGGCTGAAGATAATTGTGACCGCATACTTGCTATCAAGGAAAGTCAATGTGGCAGTTGTTTTAGGTCAGGACATGCAGGCTACAAATGCATTGCATCTGAAATAAAGGATTGAGCAATAATGTTTATATATAGTTCATATGTACCCAAAAAAGTTGCAGCTACGACTTTGAGAACATTATTTCATTAATTATCCAAATGTGAAGACGGCCATGAAAACAGCTTTTAGGATGAAGTAACTGAATTATCAGAACTCACAAAAAAATTATCTTACCCTATGTCAAGAAAAATGCTGATTTGAATGCTTTTATAACATATTTTCTCATGATAGCAGTCATGAGGCTGCTGTCCAATGTATTTTCTTTCCATTAATAGATGCTAAGAAGCACTCCACATATATGGAGTGGCACAAAGAAAATTCAAATACTTTTTCCACCTATAGCTCACTTATTGTTGCAAAAAGTCTGAATCAACGTCTTTATTATGCACAACATCACCAATAATCACCACATGAGCAAATTCCGTATTCAAAACGATGAAAGCGCTTGATATCCCTGACAATTATCTCCCTCTGAAGAATCTTAGATATGACTTTGAATGTACCGTGACAGTCCAAGCAGAACCGGAGATTCTTAATTATATGGATTGGACTCCCAGAAGGTGCCCTAACAAGGCCTAGTGCCAAAGCCAGCCTCTCACCGTGCATCCACACTAAACGTTCTTTCTGATCCTCACTAAGATCATGAAGGATAGCATCAGTTTCAGGAACATAGCCTGCTTTATTAGTCTTAACTTGTAACCACTGTAACACAGCCTTTATCAATCTCATATCCGGATGAGATTCATCGCCTACAGAAAAGGAATGGACTTCACCCTGGATTTCAATCCAACTACATCCAGGTTCTTTCTTCACACTCTTACTTCTCATGTCTTTCCTGACAAGGGCAACATCATCCCAACTTCCTTTGGTTGCATACAAATTTGATAGTAAAATGTAAGTCGTTTCATCTTGAGGCTCGATCTCGAGAACTCTCTCTGCGCACAATTTTCCAAGCTCAATATTTTTATGAACCAAGCAAGCACCGAGTAGTGCACGCCAAACCATAACACCTGGTTCTAATGGCATATCACCAATGAATTGCATGGCATCATTCAGCCGACTAGAACGCCCTAAAAGCTTGACCATGCAAGTGTAGTGTTCCATGCATGGCTCAATGCCATAGTTGTGAAGCATTGAATCGAAGTGGGATAAACCTTCATTCACAAAACCTCCATTGCTGCATGCTGACAAGACACCAACAAACGTGACAACATTAGGCTTAATTTTCTTCTTTACCATCTTACGGAAAAGGTCTAAAGCATCATCTCCAAGACCATGCATAGCATAACCAGAAATCATGGCATTCCAAGAAATAACATCATACTCCTCCATACTCTCAAATGTTTTTTTAGCATCTTTGATATTCCCGCACTTGGCATATGCATCAATTAAGGAATTAGTCACTACATTATCCTCACTAAATGACGTTTTTACAACCAATGAATGGATTTGACGAGCAACCTCAATTGATGCTATGCTTGCACAAGCCTGAAGTGCACTAGAGTAGGTAACTTGAGATCCCTGTATTTCAGCAGCTCTCATGCTGCGAAAGAGCGCCAGAGCATCTTCTCCTAACCCAAGTTGTACATAGCCAACAATCACAGTGTTCCAACTCACATCATTCATCCGGGCCAATCCAGAAAAAAGCTCCATTGAAGCCTCCATATTTCCACACTTTGCATAGACGTCTATCAATGCATTTGCAACATACATCTCTGTGTCAAGACCAATTTTCAGGACATGGCCGTGGAGTTGTCTTCCCAGGTTCAAGCTTCCTAAACTTGCACAAGCTTGTAAAACACTAGAAAAACTGTATTCATTTGGTTGTACTGATACTCGCATCATGCGTTCAAATATCTCCAGTGCCTCTTCGCTCTGGTCACTTTGAGCATACCTAGCAATCATAAAACTCCAAAGGATCACATCGTCCTGAGGAACGGCCTCAAAAACTGACCTAGCATCTTCTATGTCCCCACACTTTGCGTACATGTCAAGCAAAGCACCACCAACATAACGGTCTGATTCATAGCTAGTTTTTATCGAACAACAGTGAATGCACTTGCCTACTGCTAGGGATGAAAGGGAAACAGATGCCTTGAGCAAGCCAGCAAGAGTGAAATGGTTCGGTTTCAGTCCAGCAAACATCATCTTTGAGAAAAGCCACAAGGCGTCGTGAGCACAATCGTTTTCTGCATAGCAAGCAACCATCCCCGTCCAAGCGACAACATCCTTCAACGCAATCCCGTCAAACACTTTCCTTGCGTCATCAACATCACCACATAACGAATATGCGTCGATCAAAGCAGCACCTACAAACGGACTGGTGTCCTGCCCGAGCCGGACGACAAATGCATGCACGCATCTCCCAAACTCTGGCAATTCCATATTTACAAATAACTTCAAAGCTGTCGTGAACACGAAGTGGTTGAGCTCGTGGCCTTCCCTGTGAAGCCTACGGAAGAGACTAGCCCCCTCGAAGAGCTCACCTTTCTGGATGCGGCAATGCAACAATGTCACAAATGAAACCATGTTCCGGCGAGGCATTTCTCCGAACAACGTATCAGCGTCAGCGAAGTGGCCCGTCTTCGCGTACATGTTGAGAAGGACGTTGTTGCAAAACAAATCCAAGCAGCCGCCTTTCTTGATGGAGTGGCAGTGGAGGGCTCTGCCTCTGCTTTCCTCGCCGATGATGATGCAATGTTGGAAGGCGCGGGCGTAGGCGTAGGAGTCGAAGCTGAGCTCCGGCGACGTCCCAACGACGACATAATCTTTGTACGGTTCTTTTCCCTCTTTAGCTATCACTTCAAAGGATGCGACTTCTACCGGAAGAACAGAGGTCGCCGGAGAATAACGTCGAGGGTGAAGGCAAGGGGAGCCGCGTGGGGTGGCGTGCGGGAGAATCGGCGAGATGGCTAGATTTTTTAGCTGATGGGAGAATCTTAGCATTACGTCGAACAACTAGGATGCAAACACTCGAATGAGAAAACAGAAAACTATTTATTTATTTATTTATTGAAATGCTACACTTAAAAATTAAAATCTTGACATTTTGGCATCGTCTTCTGGTTTGTTTCCATCTTGAGGCCGAAGCCCACATTGACACAAAATTAGGCCCTCGGCCCACTATACAAACATGTATTTTTTTTACAAATTTTCACCATTATTATTATTATTATTATTATTATTATTATTATTATTATTATTATTATTATTATTATTATTATTATTATTATTATTATTATTATTGTTTTTTTAAAGGAAAAAGGTTATGTATTAGCTGAGAAATACGAAATACGAAGAATTTTCGGACTTCCAATAAAGGTCATGGCTCAATGAGCGGTCAAAAAGATGCTAAATGATTTGTTAGTCAGATTTATCATCTATGTGATTTTTTGGGGGTAAATTATACGAATGGTCCTTCAACTTTGAGTGAATTTTCAATTGGTCCCCCAATTTTAATTTGTAATCAGAACGTCCTTCATTTTTCATTTTTTGCATGCTTAGTTATCTTAACCGGTGATCATAGGTTCCCCGATTGCCTTGCTTACGCGGTCGACTTTCTCTTTCATCCACGTCAGCTTAAGTCGGCCATGTCATTATAAAAATTTTAAAAAATAATAAAAAAGATGAGGTTGTCCACGTCATTAAAAAAATAAAAAAAAGTAAATTGCAGGAGAGAGAGGGAGGAGGGCGACTGCCCCCCTCTGGTCGAGCTCGACCGGAGGGGGTCGCCCCCCTCCTTCTCTCTCCCGCACGGTGAGGAGAGGGAGGGAGGGGGGGGGGGGCGACCGCACGGCGAGCACGCGCGGAAGAGAAAGGGAGGGCCATGCGGAGAGAGAGGGAGGGGGGCGACTGCCCCCCTCCGGTCGAGCTCGTCGGAGCTCGACCTTTCGGGCTTCAGCGAGCTCGATCGGAGGCGGAGCGGTCGCCTCCCTCCCTCTTTCTCCCGCAACTCATTTTTTTAATTTTTTAATGATGTGGACAACCTGATCTTTTTTTATTATTTTTTAAAATTTTCATAATGACATGGCCGACTTAAGCTGACGTGGATGAGAGAAAGTCGGCCACGTAAGCAAGGCAATCTGGAAATCTGTGATCACCGGTCAAGAGAACTAAGCGTGTAAGAAAATGTAAGATGAAGGATGTTTTGGTTATAAATTGAAGTTGGAGGACCAATTGGAAATCGACGCAAAGTTGGGGGACCATTCGTGTAATTTATCCGATCTTTTTGTAAATCGAGAATTAAGTTATTAATATTCCACGGACAGTGGTGCATTCCGCTTAAGATTTTCACTAGAATTTTTTAGTTGTCCGAATATGCACACAGGAAATGGCACGCTATGCTGACTTCCGGAGTCCTAATAAGAACAAGGTTTTTTCCGCCAACCCTCGTGAAATATGATTTTTTTCCGCATCTACTCACGTCATTCAAATATTCCGCTTATCCTTCTTGGTCTATACCGTCTTTTCCACTTAAGTCCACCGTCAATCTCTGTCAACTTTTCCGTTATTTTTTATATTTATGAAGTGATCAAATTACCCTTCCTCGTATCATCTAATATTGAAAAAATAAAAAATAATATATTATAAAAATAAAAAGATTTTACTTCGTCGGGGACGCCCCCATCTCGTCGGCTGCGACATCGCCTGATATTCGGGCGAAGTAAACTTTTTATTTTTATAATATATTATTTTATATTTTTTAATATTAGATGATACGAGAGAGGGGTAATTTGGTTATTTCATAAATCAAAAAAAAATTAACGAAAAAGATGACAGACGAATTTAAGTGGAAAATGTGGCATAGTTCAAGGAGGTCAGCGAAATATTTAAAAGACATAGATAGACGCGAAAAAATTTCATAATTCAAGAGTGTCAGTGGAAAAAAACTCTAACAACAATCCTCAAGCCTCAAGCTTTATAACCAATGTGGCCCTCTTGCAATATGACTCCACAAAAATAAATTTTTCAAAACCCCTTGTCCCCCACCCCCATGAAAGGACGCTAGGGGTGTTCACGGGGCGGGGTTGGCTCGACTCGACCTTGGACCCGACTCGATCCGTCCGATTTTGACCAGGTCGGGTCGGGTCAGGTTAGTGCATTTGTGAGGTTGGATCCGATCCAACTCGACTTAGATTTTTTAAAAAAATTTCCTTACTTTTCTATTATTTAATATAAAAATATTATATAATATTTATTTAAAAAGTATAAAATAACTTATTCAACGTTTAAACATTATTTTACACATTTAAAATATCTTTTTTTCATTTTTATACATAATATAACCTAAAAACTAAAAAATAAAAAAAATTAGGTCGGGTCGGGTACGGGTCAGTTCAAATCGGGTTGAAAAATTGGGTCTTCGGGTCGGTTCAACTCGGGTCAATAAATTTTGACCCGTACTCAACCCGACCCAAGGTCAGATCAAGGTCGGGTCCGACCAGACCATGGACCCGACCCGACGATCGGGTCATCGGATTCGTGGGTCGACCCGACCTATTGAACACGCCCTAAAGAACGCATTAAGTTCAAAATGACCCAAAGATGAGAGGATAGCTCCCACCGAACTCGGGGAATCCCAAATCATCTCGATAGTTGCGCGCTTTGAGTTGAAGTAAATGTCATTTTCAAATTCCCCAAACATAAAATGATAATAGAGATTAAAAAAACTTTCGATTGCATATTGGCACCCTCTTGAATTCAAGTGCCAGAATCTCATAAGTGAAAGTACTCAAAGGTGATATGGAGTTTTTGTTCATACAAAGATTATGCTAGAAAATGAAAGTACTCAAAGGTTATGTGGAGTTTTTGTTCAAACAGAGACTATAGGTTGCTAGAAAATGGTGGAACTGGCCTTGCAGCATAGTGTGCAAGTAGAATTAATCGAAATTCATAAAAAATAACATAATTATTATTCATCTCTGTCGTATGACAATTCACCCTCCTGTCATATGATAATTGACTTCTCTTGAGCCGGTGTTAATTATTATTCATCTCTGTCTATTAAACTTTCATAAATTCATAAAAAATAACATAATAAATTAATGACTAACATATCAATTGTTCCCAACTAGTGCTCTATTCATTCTATTATATCATAGTATCAACCAAAACAAAAAAAAAAATAGCATAAGATTCTATCTCATGTGTAAGTGCATCACCGCGAACATCTTTAGTTGCACACATCACCATCCTTTTCTGTTTAGCTATTTGAGGGATTCAAACACGAGTACATAGAATATTATGAGTATAAAAAGACTCAATACATAAAATAATATAAATAGATAAGAAAACTTAATAATAATAGACAAGCTTTCAGTATGATAAAACATTTCTATTACTTTGTTTCTGTTTTTTCTATTTGTTGTTTTGTTTCATTCTACTTTTTTTATTTTGTTCTTCTTTTCACTACATTTTTTATTTTAAATTATTCCGAAGACATCTATATGTGTTGTCCTAATGCGAGCTCAACTCCTTTACTATTGGCACATATGACACTTTTATATGGGGTCAAGGTGGATCATATCAGGGAAAAAATAGGATAATGATGGGCCCAATAAAAAGTGAGATCCATTTCTTTAAATCCCAGGGGTGATGGGGCAATTAATACTCATCTTCAATTTTTTTTTCATTAGGGTGGTGGGGTTATTAATACACACCTTTAATTTTTTTCTATTCCATTTCATTTCATTGACAATCAGTGGACATAAAGCTCTGTTTAACATTTTTTATCTATTGACTTAATTAGCATTCTTACTGATCTCTATTTAGCATAATGTTCATGAGATAAAAATAGTCAAATCACATTAGAATAATTAAACAACACCAAAAACTCTAATTTATTAAGCAGAATTTGGGTTGAGTATGTATAAATTTGGATTCGGCCTCCCGGACTGTGCCCAATTGAGCTCGGGCCTAGTTTGGGGATGAAAATCCATTCTTCTTTTGGCATAACTCGGGTCGGGTTTACTGACATCATCCTCCATATCGTGACATAAGATTGTTTGAGTTGGGTATGAACACAACTCAGGTCAGGTCATCGAAAAAGGGAATCCGAACATCCGAAACGATCACGGCAGATCCCGAGCCGAGTTTTCGAGAACCCGGGTCGAGTTTATCTGAATTAGGATCGTATTCGAAGAAGCACCATGCCGAGTTTGAATCTTATAAAAGAACTTGACACACATAAAATTGTGATGTGAAGACCAGAGAATAGTAGAAAATAGTGTGCCTTGTAATGAAAGAGCCAAGTGTTAGGAGCGATTACCCTTAGACATATGACTACCCCCACACATGCGATTACACTTTCTTGACAAAAAATATCGAATTAAGCTTTAAAATTCTATGAGAATCGCAAGTATACGACATATCATTACAGTGCTTGAGGGTCGATCCACAGGGACAAAGTTGAAATGTTCACACTTAATTAAAACTATTTGAAGGAAAAGCTAATTATATAGGTGTTGTTCAAAATAAGAAAATGAAATGCTACAAACAAAAAATAAAACTATTCTAATTTTTATGAGTTTTTAATGCAAAAGTAGACAAGGATCAATGTAGATAAACGCTATGGGTGAGAGCATACGAGGGTGCTTTTACTTAGGATTTACATTTTCTGAACTTTAATTTAGGGTAAAGATGGTAGATTGCCCCTCAACGTGTGCATTGGGATAACATTATGACAACAATCACTTAGCTCGTTTGCGACACTCTCGTACTCATGAACAACTCAGTTCACGCGCGTTAATGGGTTCATATATTCGGTTCAAGCAACACTCTCATATGCATTAGACGAGTAGACGAATCGAATATCTTCTACAAGGATTGACATAAGTCCCACGCCATCTCAACGATCATGTCCTCTAAGAGATAATCATAGTTTCAAGGCAACCTCTCGAAATTGAACTTCGGGTGATGTAGATAACTCTCTCAGGCGAGGACCTCTAAGGTTGGGAATCGTACGAAACGAATCAAGTTCAGACAATTAAAATCCAATTCAAAGGTGAAAATCATGATTCCTATGACCTCTCTAAAGATGACTCTACTCTTACGTGCCCTCTTGGATCTTCCACAATCATAGGGGGTGAAAGTTCCCTCATGGGTAGGAGGTCATTCGATGAAAGCAAGATTTAGCAAAAAGGTGTTGGCAAAACAAAGCGAGAAGTAGAAGAAATTCCACTTTTGGATACATGGTTTAGGAATCCATTTTTAATTATTGGAGTCTCTGTTCCACCTCTCGGTGCGCATACAGAGATTCAATGTGCAAATGTCCCTCTCAAGTTGTGATTTAGTGAACACACGATGCCTAAACTAAAATACAATGAGCACTGTTACTAAAACCAAGCAAAATCGAACAAGAATCGTCTACACTACAAGTTGAATGACCTTGTTCACACTACAAGAAAATTGAGATTTTATGATGGATAATTTTCGACAAAAAGAAATCCTTCGTAATTTGCGACGAATTTTGAGACGGACAGTAATGCATTGGAACTTTTGATGGTCCAGAATGTCAGAAATAAAAAAATAAATTATGGAATTTATTATGTTATTATTTTATTTTATGACAATTTGGAGCGTTAGAATTTTCGATGGTTCCCTATCTGTCTTAACTTTCGACGGTTCGGACCGTCGATAATAGTAAAAATAATTAAATATTATAATCTTATATATCATAATATATAATATAATTTATATAATATAATTAGTATTTTATTATTACAATTATCGATAGTTTGGACCGTCGAAAATTCTGACGGTCTGGATAGTCGATAATCGTAAAAATAATTAAATATTATAATCTTATATATCATAATATATAATATAATTAATATTTTATCATTATAATTACTGACAGTCCGGATCGTCGAAAGTTCTGATGGTCGAGACCGTCGGTAATCGTAAAAATAATTAAATATTATATCTTATATATCATAATATATAATAATTAGTATTTTATTATTATAATTACCAACAGTCCGGAGAGTCGGTAGTCGTAAAGATAATTAAAAATTATAATCTTATATATCATAATATATAATATAATTAATATTTTATTATTATAATTATCGATAGTTCGAACCCTCGGTAACGTCAAAATAGTATTTTATTATTAAACTTTGCGACGATCAAAATCGTCGATAATTAAAAAATAATCCCACCACACTCCCCTGCCTTTTTTTTTCTTTTCCCGCTCTCCACTCTCTTTTTTCGCCTACTTATTCACGCGTTCTTTTTTTTCCTCTATTGATCTCTCTACCTCTTTCTTTCTCTCCTCTCTCTCTCTCTCCGTCATCCGCGCGACGTCTTCTGTCTCGGACGATGATGATTGCACGACCCTCCTGGCGACCCCCTCTCTCTCTCTCGTGGTCGACGACCCTCTCTCACTCGCGTTGGCGGCCGGACCCGGCCGCGCACGGCCTCGAACAGCCAATGGCGGCCTGATCCGACCGTGCACGGCCTGGTTCGGCTGCCTGGCATCCTGATCCAACCACGTTCGGTCTGGATCGATCGTCTCATGGTGGATCTGCCGCTGGCGGCTTGATCTGGTTGCGCGCGGCTGCCTCGCGGCGGATCTGTCGCTGGCAGCTTGATCCGATCGTGCTCAGCCTAGATCGGCTGCCTCACGACGGATCTGCCGCTTGATTCGGCCACGCGGCCTGGATCAGCCGCCTGGTGGCTTGATCCAGCCATGCGCGGCCTCGATCGGCCGCCTCACGACGGATCTACCCCTGGCGGCTTGATCCGACTGCGCGCATATATGTTGTCTCAGATGGCTTAGGCCATCGAAAAAATTAACAGCCGTCAAAACTTTCGACAGTTTCCACCGTCTGAATTTTTTGAAGGTCGCCACCGTCGGAATGTTTCGATGGTCATTGCCGTCTGAATCTTCAAACGGGTGTAGCCATCTGAACTATCGACGGTCGTGACTGGCAGAATTTTTCGACGGGTACGACCGTTTGAACTTTTGATGATTAATTCTCGCTCGTCGAAAAAGTGTTTGTGACGAACATTTTTCCAACAGATTGTATCCATCAAAAACTTTATTTTTCGATGGATTTCGCAAAATTTTCGATGGTCGCAACTGTTAGAAAAGTCAATTTTTCTTATAGTATCAGCTTCAGTCCTTCTCGGTGTTCAGCTAGACTAGGGATGAAGATAACCCTCTCGAGTTGCAGGCAAGACAGAATTCATAGCTCAATCAAAATACGAAACCATCACAACATTTCAACATAGAACAAAACATATAATAGCTTAAGTTCATCAATCACTAAAATAGAATAATGCTAAAAAGGATAAGAACAGAAAATATAAAGTCTATCGCAAAGCACCTCCCAACCTCAATGACTAGATTTTCAGGTACACATCAGAAAAACAAAAGAAGAGGAAAAGCAAAGGAAAAAAGAAAAGGAGAGATGTTGCTGGCCGCAGCCTCCTCCTTTGCTCCTTCTTCCTACAACAACAATCAGTTAGAGAAGTAAAGGATCCTCTCCTTGGGAGCCTCCATATCCAACTTTTCGGTCAAAAAGAATATTCTCTTGTGGTCTTCTTGGCTGTCTCCCTTTGGCATATGTTCACCTTTTTCTAACCAAAAGAATGTGTCCTTGTGGTCCTTCTTCTTTGTCTCCCTTGACTTGCCATCTGTCCCTTGTCCCAAAAAAATGAAATCTACTAGTGGTCCTTCTTGGTTGACTTTTCCTCCACATGTCCATTCACAACTACTCTTTTGCAATGGAATCTACTGTTGAGAAAAAGCATTTTTTTCCTTCTTCTTATGCAATGGAATCTACCAAAGTTGATGTAGAAAGGCACTTTTTCCTTACAGTTTGCTGCTCTAGAGAGATTGCCTAGTGAATTACAATGTGATTCTTTTAAATTTGTCTAAGTGTCTGAGTTGGCGAATACACATGTATGCTCCTAAGCGATCGTAAGTGGGGGAATACATTTGCATACCCCTATGTATTGTCGGCTGATATTTCTATATAAAAAATAATCAAAACAAGTAATAATATCCTAATAATGAAGATTATCATAAGATAGATGTTAAGAAATAATAAAAGTTGTATTTCAATAATAAAGCACGCGTTCGAGCATAAGAATATATCAAAATGTGATATTAATGCATGCTAAACATAAATGAAAAGTATATATAATTTTTTCACATTACAACTCAGGTTGGGTTCTTCATTACGCGGGTCGGGTTCCAGTTGCCAGAACTCTGATGTTGTTATCCCGAGACTTTGACATACAATAATTTTCTGTACATTACTTCTTTCGATATAAAAATTATGTAGAATTATTCATGCATTATAGGAGAATATAAACAGATTTTAACTCATACATCATCTTATTTAATTTAGGAATCATATCCAAAATTGAATCCAAAATCTCACATACTTCTTCAGGCACCTTGAACCTAATTTTCTTACACGATTTTTGAGATGATGGAGAGGCTCTCAATGAGAAGTCCAATGTCTTTTAATAGAGGGTACATTCGAGGTTAGATGACCGAATATCTCATGCACACGCATCGAGAAGGAAAAACAATAGCTTAAAATGGGGAGAAACATATTTTTTTAGTAAAGAAAAGGTCAATGGCTGAAGGAACTTATTTATAGGAAATAGCGCTTCGAGTCTTGGTGGGTTAAAATTCAGTCCGGGATTAAGATGTAAATTATCTTTAAATTTAATTTTGAGTTTTATTCATAATCATAAGTAATAAACTAATTGAAATACTTTATCTATTTCCTTTATTTTCTCCTTTTCAAAATCCTATCTATACATAACATCTTCTTTTAACTTCTTAACTTTATCTTTTATTTTTAAACAGAAATAAATAAATAAATATTTTATTTACTAATTAATTATTTCAGAAAAAAATTGGGGTGTTAGATTAATAGTCAAAATAAAACTAGACATATAATCTTTTATGGGGAGATCTCTATGTAAGAGTTTCCAAAAAAAATGATTTTTGAAAAAAATTTGAAATTTTCCACACTGAAAGTGGTGGTAGGGTTTGTTACCGGATAAACTTGTATATTGATTTTGCATTTGCAATATTATGATTATCATAAATCTCAAAGAGAAGTGTGGCCTTACATGAGCTTAGGTGAGTTCCATATATTGTGAGTCGCATTGATCGTAAGATCTAAAGAGGATTACTTATATTTATAAAAGTAGGCATCCAATTAAAAGATACCAAGATCCACGTCCTAATTTTCGCCCTAAGAGTTGGTAGGCTTAGGAGCATCGTCAAAGAACTTGATTGATACAAGAATAAAACAAAAACAACAAGGTTGTTCTAGAACAATTACCCAAATAATCATTCCTTCAACTGATGGGGTCCACCTGTAATAATTGTAGAAATAAGAAAATGTAAGAGCAAATAAGTTCTCTACCATGGCAAGAACACCACCTCTGCCTCTTGCAAGAACAAAAAAACAGGGGTCACGACAGGGTCAAGACAAAATTATTCTCCAACAATATTTTTCATTCAAATAGTCCCAAATGATTCAAAATACTTAGAATGCTCTTAGAACAGAATTGCGCAAACGTGAAATCTCTGCCAATCAAACTTGATTTTGTTATTATTGTAATGTGTCTTATTATGTAGTAGCTAATTTTTATTATTTTTATTACTAAAAATTTTAAAGTACAATAGCTAAAAACCATCAGGCCTCCAGCAATAGGTTACATTTGCAAAACAAGTACTCTGGCCTGAACTATTTCACTGATGAAAAAACCAATAATTGATTGAAGTGACAAATATTGAATTTTCGTGAATAAATTGAACAAAAAACATAAAATTGCTCAAAGATAAAACATTCACACTCAAAAGATGATGCAAAAGAGTACATTTTTTAGGTAAACTGTTGATTACATAATATTAGGTTTCCATACGTCTGAGAAACTATTTCACCAATACGTTTCTTTTCTCTTTTTTTTTTCCTTAAAGTTGATTAGCAGGTCCATTGCTCCTGGATTCTGTAGTTGTTGTTGGGGTAGGCAAACCCCTCCATTAGTAATGATTCTGCCATGATCCTGTAGGCCTCCTGTGTGAGGTGAAAGCCATCCCAGCTGATGTATTTGGTTGGGTCACTGCACGTCCCACTTCCTGCTTGGCCACACATCACATTGAAGTCAAAGTTGTACCGCCCTCCACCTCCACAGCATGCCTTCAACAAAGAATCCTTGTTGAATCCTGGTCAAAGGCAACTACAAGCTCTTTAGGAAAAGTTTCATCTGCATGCAGAAATTAATTTGCATCATGATCAGATTAGATACATGTGATTACCTAAATCCATGGCATTGTCAAGCAGATACATGTAAGCTTGGTAGTAGTCTGCATACGCGACTGTAACTTCTGGATGTTCTTGTCGTAGTTCTTCAAGTGCCTTCTGAAGTTGTTCATTGTGGTAGACTGCAAAAGAGTTGTAGCTCCTCAAGCAACCTTTGTCGTCATAGTCGGTTGTGTCCACGGAGCTGAACATTGTTAGGTAACTTGGTGCACATCCAATTGGGAAGTTCCCAGGAACAACCAGTTGAACAGCTCCTTGGTTGATAACAATCTTGCCAAAATTCAGAAACCAGATAAGAAAAGCAGTTCAAGAGCTACACAGCCACCTCGTGATTATGATTCCAATCAAATTGAATTTGTGGTGCAAGAAGGCTAGTCAACCTTGGTGGCGTTTATTATGCTTTGTACAACTTGCGGCACGAAGCTCTTCACGAAGTCTATTGTTCTTCCTTGGAAGAACGCACGGTTGTAGTCGTTGCCGCCGATTTCACCGACCAGGAACAATGCACGCCCGAGCATCTTTCCGCACTCTACGAGTTCATAAAGCAATCAGTACATTATCACAATGTTGAAACTTGTCGATCCCCCGGCTGAAAGAGATTGCATTCACCTGCCTCCATGGTGCATGAGGAGTTGAGATGTTCCTTGAACCATTCAAGTTGGGTACTCAGCGCAACAGTACTATCAGAGAAGGTATTTATGGCTGTGTCTAAGAAGAAGGCATTATCTAGTGCTGTTGCTCCAGCTACAGCAAAATTTACACCACTGTCGAAGTTGCCACCTTTGTCCAAGTAGGGGTTGATGAATGAAATGTTGAGGTTTATAGCTGCGGCGCCAAAAGGAATTTAAACAGATATTGTTATAACATATGTAAGGTAATCACTAAGACTATGTCGTCCTTTTAGAGATATATGTGTAAAACAGAAGTCTGAGAAGGAAGAAGATTGCAAACCGAAATAATCAATCATGAGAAGGCCGTCGGAACAGCGGCCGGTAGGCTTCTTATACGTCTCGCCGTACGGGAAGCTGCCTATGGGAGCCAAGAATCCGGCAGCTCCTCTTCGCAGAAGGTTGCCTGTGTCAGCTATGGAGTCCCCAAAGCTGTATATGGAATTGAGGAAGCAGTGCTTTGATTGTGCAAAGCACAGTGGAGCATGCTGAATTGATAACACAGAGAGAATCAGCCACCAGAAGGTCTCCATTGCCACTTTGAATTCATGTGTGATACTCTTGGGGACTCTTATGAACAACTGCGTTCAAAAATTTGGTGAGCGGATCATCTGATACCTACTTATGAGCAACTGTTGGGCATGTAGAATCAACATTGTTAGGTCCAATGTTTCATTTGTTAGGTGCACTTATATATTTCCAAGCCCATCCAACAAGATAAACTGTAGAATCAATTGACTCTTAACTGTGTATGTATATAGAAACGCCAATTAACTTCGGAGAATTCACCAAATTAATATTCTGCCAGATGCCACTTGCAATAAAAATGATTTTGCTGGTTTATACCTTCATCCATATCAGTGTTGTCAAACACGTAAAATGGACACGACACGGAGCAGCCGGGAAAACAAGAAATCGTATACACGTAACACGATAAGGCCGATTCTACCAGAAAAATATTTTATATATTAATTAGCACGGACCAGCATTTTTTAAAGATGAAGAAGAATTTTCAACTTAAAATCATCAAACCATCAACCAAGTTCATACAAAATAACATATCTAACCATTATATTGTAAGTTTTAACACACTAAATCACTAATTAATGAACAAACAACAACCAGATGGAGCCGCAAACAAAAAAATCTTAGTCTAACATTCTAACCCTCTCGGTTTATCTATTCTTAAACACACAAAGTACGAGGGAGGGACCATGGGAGCTTCCCTTGTTTGCAAACACAGAAAAAAAAGAGGGAGGGAGGCGATGCAAAGAGTCGTCAACAGAGAGGACGAATATGGCACAAATAGTCATAAAGATGTAGAGAAAGAGGGAGCAAGGGAGGGCGTACCGCCAGCAGTAGAAAGGAAGGGCAGACGGCAACAGGAGGTCAGCAATGGTTGTAAGGGCGAACGACGCGAGCGGTGGTTGCATGAATGAATAGCACGAGCTAGGGCTGTAGGCGGCGAACAGTGAGATCACGAATAATCGCAGACAGGAGTACATAGGCAGGAGAGAGAGGGCGCAGTGAACAGCCACATGCAGAGAGAGAGAGAGGTAGAGGTACCAGCAGTGGAAGATAACACGACCGAACGACGACATGCAGTTAATGGCGGCTGCAGGGGCGAACAACATGAGTGATGCCAGCACGAGCAGGGGCGGTTGTAGGCGGCGAACAGGGTAAGCAAGGGGTGGCTGTGGAAGCCAACACTGGGAGTAGTGGACCAACGCCGAGAGCTGGAGCACAATGTCGTGGCGCGAACAAAAGGGAAAAAGGATTAGGGATTCTACGATTTGGAAGAAAAAGATGAGTCACGTGGATGAACGAGCAGGTAAAAAAAGGGATCGGCGGACACAGAGTCAACACGCGATTCCACCGTTTCTACGCACTGACACGTGATTCCATCGCGTGTTGACGAAACGCGATTCTGGATAGAATCGAACACGTTTGGCTAGGTACGATTCTACGAGTCGACTCGCGTTTTTGACAACCTTGATCCATATTACATATAACTTAATATAATAATAAATTAATATAGGTAGAATACCTCCAGCTGCTATTAAACGACCACTCTGTCTAAAAAAGATCAATATTACTATCAATTTGTAACAGTTTTTTTAAACTATCAACAGCAACAAGAAAAATGGCTTCAGAAGATGCGAAAAAGAGAGGAATATGAAATGCACGTCTTGCATTTACTACTACCATGACAGAAAGCTAAAGGATTGGATAAATTTTATTTTAAAAACACCGTGAAACAAATTTGTGTTTCAGAAAAAAAAAACACTTTCTTGTTTTTTCTTGATACTACATATATTAAGAGAAAGCAGGAACCGACACATGAACAAAAAGGACAAATAGGACGAATTAAAGTGCAAAAGAAAAAAAAAAGTGCACCCATTGCATTCGTTGCTATCATGAAAGAACGCCTACATTTTTCTTTTTTTTAAAAAAAACTGAAATAAACACGAGGATCAGAAAAAAGAACACTTGATCAGTATTATTTCAAAAAATTGGAGGAAATTCCACAGTCATGAACAAACAAACATGAGGTTCAGAAAAATTAACAACTGGATCAGTAATTTCAAATTGCAGAAAATTCCACAGCCATGAACTGGCCATCGGAGAAAAAAGGGCGAGGGGTCCACACAGCAGATTGAGGCTCCCATCCGCCACTCGGACGCTGCATATTGTGGATAAAACAGCGACTCCACGCACTGCCTTGTCTATCACTCTGCCTTCTTTTATCTCCCTCCTCTGTTCTCATTTCCTTCTAAGATATCCAGGGATTTGTGTCACTTCCTCAGCTCTCCAACTTTCTGCAGTACTTTTTTGTGACTCCAATGGCCGCTGTCTCTGCTACCTCTGTGAGGCTTGGGTCCTCCTTGACGCCAGCAACCATGAGCAACCAGGTTGCCTTGTTACTCTTTACGGAAAAAAAAATCGCGTTTTATCTCCCATAAGTTATCTAGCTTTCTTGTTTCTTTTGTCTGTTTGAATAGCTCCTGGTTGGTTTTCTGAAACCTCAGTATGTTATTGACGCATGAACATTAGATTTTTTGGGTCAAAGTTCTCAAATTTTTGTTGTAATTATGAGTGTATCTTACTGTTTGTTGCATAATAGTGGTTACTGTTCTACCGAAGTGTGGCTGTTTATTATGTAAAGGTCAATGACTCAATGCCTTCTTCCATCAACCGAAAAAAAAAAAGGTCTGCAATTTGGGTTGTCTTTCCTGCCACACCGCCACTTTTCTATTATAGATTCCAGGACAGTTAATTTTTTCATCTTTCAGTTTTGAAATTTATGTTGTGTAAATAGTAGGTAAATGATAATGCATTGTGTCAGAGTACGTAGGTGTAGCAAATGATATTGTCGACATGGAAGAGCTAAGAGATGCCTTTTCATTTTAACATTAGAGTAGGATTGAGTAGACAAGAGCTTGCATGGTGAGGCATTGAGAATGGGAACAATAGTGGTGAAGTTCAAAACTTTGGCATCAGTCAATTCTTTGTGAAGAAGAATTGAAAACAATATTAATTTGATTGCTCACCTCACTTTCTGAATGTGATTTTTGTAGTTCATGCCAAGAGTACTGATTATCATTCATGTGTTTTATTTATTGCCTAGCATAGTGCCAGACAGAAGTCCCTCATATCCAAATTTCTGCAAGGATGCTGAATTTTACCATGCATTCAGTAAATGCATCTTGGTTATCCGTCCATGTCTTGCACAAACTTTAGGACATCTGGTTTATGCTCCATAAACGTAGTGGAGCTTGCACGATGGAGTTTAGAAGCTAAAATAGCTAAAATATACTACATCTCAGGTTGATGTTTGGTATAAGTATCTTGATGAGAGTAGAATTGTTTTATTGCTCACTGGTGTCATCTTATGCACAGCAGTATGGAAAGGCTTTCAGCATGAAGTCAGTCAATTTCAGCTCAACAAAGTTGAATGCTCCGTCGTTGAAGTCATCACGCTTTCAAATTGTTTGCGCGGTATATATCCCTCTTCGCCCGATCTATGCATTAGTAGTTTCTCTTTCTCAGAAATAGTCTGACATAAATCATCAGAAGATTGATAACCAGACTACAATTAATGTGTAAGTAATTTGTTTATAGGCCAAGCCAGAGACAGTAGGCAAAGTAATGGAGATTGTGAAAGAGCAGCTAGCATTGTCTGATGAAACGGCCCTTACCCCTGATTCCACGTTTTCGGCCCTTGGTGCTGATTCTTTAGACACGGTATCCTCATGCAAGTTCATTGTTTTGCATTCTACTATTGACATCAGTATGTGATTTAATGTGGAATTATAGAAAGGTTTTGTTGGTAACATATGCCTTTGAATTGCAGGTGGAGATAGTGATGCAACTAGAGGAGAGCTTCGACATTAGCATCGAAGAAGATAACTCTCAAAACATTGCCACTGTCCAGGATGCAGCTGACTTGATTGAGAAGCTTGTTCAAAAGAAAACTGAGGCAGCTTAGTAGTTAAGACCCAAAATCCGTGCGGTTTGACCATTGGAAAAGTTTTCAAGTAGGCAAGAATTGATTCATTATGGATATGGACATGACTGTTCATCTGGTTTTAGTTCCTTTAGCAATTGATGATGTTAGCTCTGAGATACTAAAGAATTTTGAATCTATAATTTCCAGTCAGTCAATTGCTGCTTCCAAATTGGTAGGTAGGCGAGCTCTTTCATCTGAAGTTTGTCGCTGTTTTTTGAGATAAACATTCGGCAATATTCAAATGACTCTTTACCATCATCATGTTGTAAAACATGTACATTACCACCATACGAGCCTTAGAACATGATATCAATTTGCAGATGCATGCTGCTAGATTATAACATCGACTATATTTGATTGCTAATGCTAAGATGAAAAGGGAACGCTGCAAGAAGAAATGGATGAGTAAATTACACTAAATGCTCTTCAACTCTGACGTTTGCTCCTCTTCAATTTCACTTTGTAATACGAATGTCTTCCATCTTATAATTTATTTTACGGAATGTTCTTCTGACCGAGAATACCTAATTTCTCGATCGATCTGATAACGTAATGATGCTCTCTCTCTCCGCCATGCAAGAGAGCATCCGACGTGTCACCGCCACACAAACTCCATATCAATAAATTAATTTAAAATAATAAAATTATTAAATAATAATATAATAATAAAAATAATAACTAAAGGGGGGCATCACCAACCCCCCCCCCCCCCTCCTCCCTCCCTCCCTCCACACCTCTTCGTCGACATGCTCCAACCGGGCCCACAGGGGCGATGCATCTTTTTTTTTAATTTTTTTTCATTGTGTTTGGCTGCAGTCTCATTAAGCGAAAAGGAAGAAAATGAGAGGGAATGAAAAAGAAATTTTACATCCTAATTTGGGGTTGAAACAAAATAGCACAAATGAAGGCGAAGGAAGGAGAAAAAAATGAAAATTCCCACTCCATTTCCTTCCTTTAAAATTCTATCCAAACAAGAGAAAAAATTTTTCTTTCCCTCTCTATCTTTACCTTCCTTTTATCTCAATCCAAACACCATATTTATGCCACATTGAATTTTTGCTTACGTGGAGGAGAGAGTGCCACCATGTCAACAATCGAGTATTCCCGATCGAAAAGATATTTCGTAAAATAAATAATAAAATGGAGATAGAAAATAACCACTTTTGAAGGATATTTGATGTAATTTACTCAGAAATGGATTTCCTCAATCACATTTGTCCTCCCAGTTCAGACCGGCCGATTCAACCGAAGTGTCCAATTCGAGGATTAATCATGACGGTAGATCTTATAATTAACAGTTTAAAGATAAAAATGATTTTTAATCGGTTCAACTTGGATGAAAGACGGATCAAATTAGGCTCTCTCCTCGCATGATTTGACCCTCTCTTCTCTGCCATTGCGAACTCTGCTCTCACTGCACGTGTTATTCGACCTCGCCGCTGCTCGCTGTTCGACCTCACCGTCGTCTGTCATGCCACCTAACCTCTTTGCTACTCACAGCCTCACACGGCCACCGCTTGGTTTCCTCGCTGCTCACCTATTGAGGAAATCACTGCTTGAACTCGCGGACGCTCTACGCTCAACCTCGCCGTCTGCCCATGCAACCTAACCTCTTCGGCGCTCGCCTATTGATCTCCTCGGGCAGCAAGGGATGCAACGTCGAGGAGCAGGACCATGGTAGGAAGTTCGAGGAGTTTGCATGCAACGAGGAGAAACGGAAGCTTGGGTGGCAGTGGCAAGATCCTCGGAACTCTGGTGGCAGGAGTGAGGTCATGCGGGACTCAAATGGCGATGGCAAGATTGAACTGAAACTTCGATCCGGCGAAGAATAAGGAAGGGATTGCGGCTGCTGCTTCACAAGTTGGGAGAGGATGAATCGGTGTTCGGTTCAACTAGTCAAACCAACTTCTAATCTTTAAATTCCCATTGCACTACGGGCGCATTTCATAAGCTGTCTGATTCACAATCTACGGCTCAGATATATTTTTTCTTTTTTTAACTTTTTTCTCATTAACCCAACCCTAATGCACAATCATCTCATTTTCTCATTCGTCTTCTCTCTCCTCGCCGACCCCGTCGTTCGCCGTCGCCACCCGCTCTCTCCTCGTCCCACGACATCGCCCATCGACGTCGCCGAGATCGCCCGCAGCTGACGTGCGATTCGGCCGCCCACGCGAGACATGTCGATCCCCGCCAAATCTCGTGCAGATCTTCATCCCCCGGCAAGATCGCGTGTTCTCTGGCCAGATCTACGTGACCTCTAAGCTTCGCCGTCGACCCGCTTTCATGTGTCGCTGGCCCCCCTGAGCTTCGCCGCTCTCTCGCCCGGTCGCCGCCAAGTCCGTCCACCTCCGCCATCGAGCTCGTGCCTCGCCGACGTACTCTCTCACCCCGTCACCGCCAAGCCCGTCCTCCTCCACCGCCTAGCTTGCGCCATGCCGTCGCCGCTCTCTCGCCCCATCCTCGCCAAGCCCGTCCTCCTCCGCCATCGCTTTCTTGCCCCATCCCCGCCAAGCCCGTCCTCCTCCGTCGCCGAGCTCACGCCCTGCCACCGCCACTCTCTCGCCCCGTCCCCGCCAAGTCCGTCCTCCTCCGCCGCCGTGTTCGTGCCCCGCCGCCACTCTCTCGCCCCATCACTGCCAAGCCTGTCCTCCACCGCCTAGCTTGCACCCCGCTCGCCGTCCCCTGCTGTAGCACATTGACCCCTGCCGCACCCCCGTCGACCTCACACTACCGTACTGCCGATCCTGCACCATGCACCATCGTCGCTGCTATTTAATTCATTGATTCATTTGTAATTCATGGTTAATTCATTGGTTCATTTGTAATTCATTAGTAGAAATGATCTTTGCTGTTCAATTCTAATTGTCATTTAGATGTTCAAAGTATTTCTTTAGATGATCAAAGTCGATTTTATTTATTTGGGTCGAATCCTTCGGCTAATTGAGGCGGAGATGATATCGCTCCTCCGACGAAGCTGCCTGACCGACGCTACTCACGCTCGCATGGATAATAAAAATGAGTGACCTTCATTTTGTTCATACAAAGAAAACAAAACTTGCATTGCATTTCCATTTTGTTCATACCAATGACAATCTAACATCATCCCACTTTTTCACGCTCTGCACTCTAGATTGCAACAAGTTTGCAACTCAACAAATTTTTGAGGACAGTTGAATGTGAACAAAATCTTGTAACAAAATATTGTAACATAAACATCCTTGCATTACAACTCAAAATTACAATAAACTGTATATCTTACAATTACAACATTACAACTCGAAATCAACTCCAAATTGCAATGACTCTCTTATGATTATACAAATTAGATGAAATTAGATAAAAATCGGGGCAGCGAGGGTGTGAGGGTTCCCGGCGGCGACGGCCAAGGGTCACGAAGCAACGGCGCCGAGCGATTGTGAGGGTTCTCGTGCATCGACGAGGGATGGCGAGGCGATGACGGTGAGTGGTCGCGACGACGGACAGAGACGGGGTGCGTGTGTCACGGGGTCATTCTCGGACACTAGACCACGTGCGGCGATTAGGCGGATAGGCACCTAGCCAAGCCTGTTTTGAGTTTGCAGCGGAAGTTTTATGGTCGAGACGACTATGCCGAGAGTCGCTCTTATAGGCATTCAATCACGGACATGACTAGAGTGTTGGACTACTCGTCACGAGACCGTGGCATTAGCGCGTTGCGGCACTAATGTAGGCGCTTGGGCGCTTAAAGTCCGAAGGGGAGACGAAGGGACCACGGGACGCCACGAAGGGACACCGATGTGGGTTGCCACCCCACGCTCAAGGCCATGACACTAGAATTAAAGGAAAGCTTACTTGTATTAAATATGATGAAACATAACATACAATTGGGCCTCGGAAGGCACTAGTGAACTCCTCCCAGTGTACCGTAGGTATAGAAGTCTTGTTACATATTGAAGATGCAGAAGACGTACCCTACGGGAACGTCACCTACTTGGCCATTCATAAGGACGGCCTTACAAGATAAATGCCCTAAGGGCGGATAACTTGGTACTCCACAATATTACGCAGTGCGGGACGGCTGCATGTGTTCCATGTTTTCGGCGCTGAGCGGCCGAGGACTATAAGTTGAGCGGCATTGGTGCCGCGAGGCTTCACGCTTCGTGTCACGGGAAACGCCCCGTGACATTCTCCCCCACCAAAGTCGATGACGCCCCCGACGCCGTTGTCCGGGCTTCTCGTTGTCCGGGCTTCCTCGGGGCCTTCGTCTTGAGTCTTGACTTCGCTTGTCTCGTTCAATTCTGCCTTCTTTGCCTTGACTTCGACTTCACCAGCATCACGCAACGCCAGGAATGCCCGCTCCTTGGGGTCTCACTGAGGACTCCTTCCTCAGGCCTGCTTCGCTCGCTGATCCTTCGTCCAATCCGGGGTCATCACTTGTGCAGCGCCAGTGGAGTCCGCCATGTGCGGTCTGACTTCATCAAGCAACTATCCGTCCATCAAGTCTCTGTTGGCTTCACTTCTCTTCGATTTGCGCAGCGTCAACTTGTGTAGTTTGGCTTCTTTGGGGGTGAAACAACTCTTGTATGCCTTCAGGAATAGCGCGGAGAAGAGTTGTCTCAGGGTCGTGTAGAACACGATGAAGAGTCTCGCCATTCGACCTGCATGACTTGACTTGATGCCTTCATGTTGCGAATGGCCGCAGCATAAGGTCTTCCTTCCGTCGAATGCGAAGTACAGGACCATCTCACCCTTGATGATCATTCTTGAATTTCGACGGCTTGAAACAGCACAAGCTCTCCGATGTCGATGCTTGTAGCTTGTCTGCTTCGAGTGACTGGGGTCGCTATGATGAGCGACAAGAGTCTTCCCACGGATACTCTGGGACGCTTCAGGTCTCTTTGTGGGCTTGACTCAATGTCTCTATGTTGCAAATGATTGCAACGTAGAGTCTTCCATACCTCTGCCGAACGAAAAGCGCAGAATCACCTCCTCCTTGGTGATCACTTGATGTTTCGACAGTCTTGAGGCGGGACAAGGTTCTTTACTATGACAATCCATGCCTTGTCCATCCGAGTCGCCATAGTGGGTGACGAGAGTCTCCCAACGTTTCCTTGTGGTTCAACTCGCTGTCCCCAAGTTGCAGATGGCTGCAACGTTGAGTCCTTCGTCCGCCGAGCCTTGAGAACATCTCCACCTTCCCCTTGGTGGACAATAGATATCTCGACGGTTTGAGGTGGAGCAATGTTCTTTGGTATAACATTCTGCACCTTGTCCACTCCCAGTCGCTATAGTGAGCGATGATGAGGGTCTCCCCACATGTGCCTGTGGTTCGACTCTCTTCTCCTGCTTCGATGGGCGATCTTTATATTTGTCATAAGTAGCTTCCTCCTTGCGACTTGAGCTTCTCTCCCCCACCATTGCCCTTGCCCAAGGGCTTTGGTGGTATGACACTTGTTCCGATTGACTTGGCAGCGTCGACTAGTGAACGGAGGTTGGACGATCCGGTCGTTCCAACTCCTTCCTAGTCCAAAGCTTCTAACCCCTCTGCTTGAAGAGCACCAACACTGGGTCTTCATCCTCCTGGGAATACTATAGGCGGAGCTCGGTGATTCCTTTCACTTCCTCCTTCAACATGCCCATCTGGCCGATGCTGAACAATGTGATCTTGACCTCCAGTCCCAACTTGTCAGGGCTTGCATAATTGATGAACTGTCAATTCTTCCGTCCCATGTCTGGGATGCATGTTTGCCATATTCTACATTGTCGCGATGGCAACGCCATCCTGAGTTTGCCACATCTTGTAGGGTTCTTGGGATATGCCTTCTTCCGATCCTGGGACCTCCTTTGAAGCTTTGACAATCCCTTTGGGGTATGGACGGGGCGAGATCATTGTGCTCGTTCAGAAGAGGATGCACCTTAGATGCTCGTCCGTCCGCACCTTGGACAAAGTAATGCCATTGTGCCTGTCATCCTAGATCATACACCTTTGACATACTCGTCCACCGGGCGGCTTGACCCTTGCGAAAGAGTAGCCGTTCCGGGCCTTCACGGATCCGTGCGGATGCTTGTGAAGATGCTCCGCTTAGATAAGCGGGCTGCGGTTGGTGAACTCGTGGCATGAGCTCCCAACATTACCTCCATCTCCATTCGAAGGGACGACATCGCTAATGTGTCCTTCAAAACCTTCGCATTGCGATCCTTGGAGGCCGCTTCGATTACTCGAGGCGATGTCCGAAAGGAAAGGGCACTCCTTCCTTCGGTTGGCGGCAGAACGCTTGACAGCAGCATGCCAAGGTTCGCCGATGCTCGACTCTCAGAACATTTGCCAAATTGGTCGCTGAGTTGAGGCGTCGATTTGCGTTGGCATGTATCAAGTTCGTCCCATTCCTTGATGGATGACATCGCGCCGCTTGCGGGGCGACACTTGACGAGGCAGGCAAGGCTGACGGCTTGTCCGCGAGTGTTTGCAAGTAATCAACGCTTTGCTCCATTCTCGAAAGTCATCGTGGCATGGCAGGTGATGCTGCGGCACGACAAGATGCTTGTGATTGATGCTCCTTGGCCGAAAAGATGATATTCTCTGGCCGAAAAGGGACCATGAACCTTAATATTTGTCTTTAAGCCAACTTCTCCCGTGAAGCGGTTGTGCACTTCACGTTGCATGACTGGGCATGCGATGCGACGTCACAAAATACCGAGCAGCGCCAGGTCGTCATGATAGTGCATGACCGACAGTCCCTGAATGTGACACGGGTCCTCCGAGTTACACGACGCTCGTGTAAGCGATCTCATGATATGAGTAGCGCAAGACCATCATGCGGAGCATATGGCCACTCTTTGACGCAGCGCGACACTTCAGGATTCCCGATTGCATACCTGGGGTAGTTGATCTGCTCGAGTGAGCGACGCATGACCGTCCTGGTTAGGCGGGGCGATCAATCCGCCATCATGATGCATGACGGACGTTCCTTGACACGACACGGGTGTATGAGGAACATGCTGCGGGGCACGACTGGGCGTGCGGCGAGGAGGCTTGCCATGCCTTCCTCGTTGACGTCCACGATCAAAGATCGTGGTACCAGTGCGCCTGGGCGTGATGGAGTATTTGAGCGGAAGCACATTTCCTACGCTAGGGCACGTTGCGACGACACAAGCGAGTCATCGTCGCTGGGAAATCCGAGCAGAAAGAACTGCTCTGATACCACTTGTCACGGGGTCATTCTCGGACACTAGACCACGTGCGGCGACTAGGCGGATAGGCACCTAGCCAAGCCTGTTTTGAGTTTGCAGCGGAAGTTTTATGGTCGAGACGACTATGCCGAGAGTCGCTCTTATAGGCATTCAATCACGGACATGACTAGAGTGTTGGACTACTCGTCACGAGACCGTGGCATTAGCGCGTTGCGGCACTAATGTAGGCGCTTGGGCGCTTAAAGTCCGAAGGGGCGACGAAGGGACCACGGGACGCCACGAAGGGACACCGATGTGGGTTACCACCCCACGCTCAAGGCCATGACACTAGAATTAAAGGAAAGCTTACTTGTATTAAATATGATGAAACATAACATACAATTGGGCCTCGGAAGGCACTAGTGAACTCCTCCCAGTGTACCGTAGGTATAGGAGTCTTGTTACATATTGAAGATGCAGAAGACGTACCCTACGGGAACGTCACCTACTTGGCCATTCATAAGGACGGCCTTACAAGATAAATGCCCTAAGGGCGGATAACTTGGTACTCCGCAATATTACGCAGTGCGGGTCGGCTGCATGTGTTCCATGTTTTCGGCGCTGAGCGACCGAGGACTATAAGTTGAGTGGCACTGGTGCCGCGAGGCTTCACGCTTCGTGTCACGGGAAACGCCCCGTGACACGTGAGGGTCGGTGAGGCAGTTCATTGGCGCTTGGCAAAGGAGCTCGGAAGGGGAGTAGTATCGGACAAGGAGGGGGTCGTCGAGGCTTGAGGTTGGCGGCGGACAAGGAGGGAGTCGCATAAGTGGGGGTCCGGTAACCCCCATCGATCTTTGTGTGTCGCGCCTGTGCGAGGTCGACGGTGAAGCTCAGAGGCAGGCGCGGTGACACAAGGAGATCGATGGGGGTCGCGGCGTGCTCGCGGTCGGCGGTGAAGCTTGGCGTGAGGGGGATCGGCGTGGCTTGGCGTGGGTGCTCGAGGTCGCAAGGAGGTCAGAGTTGTGCGCAGATCTGGCCGAAGATCGGCGAGGTTTGACGGATCTGACCGGAGATCGCACAGATCTGGGCGAGGGACCGCCATTTCACGAGATTTGGCCGGAGATCGTTGAGGTACGACGGATCTGGTCGTAGGACGCACAGATCTGGTCCATCGTCGACGTCGAGGGCGAGATCGTCATCAGAGCGTCAGTGCATCGGGGGCGGATTGCGAAGGGGGCAGCGTCAGCGTGCGGATCACGGGGGCGAACGAGCGAGGAAAGAGAAAACGAATGAGAAAATGAGATAATCATGCGTTAGGATTGTGTTAATGGGAAATAATTGGAAAAATAAGAACATATCCGTAGATTATGAATCAGATGGCTTATAAAATACGCAGCGATTGCAATCATCGATGAAACATTTGATGGATGAAAAAATAGGAGCAAAATGCTCCCAACTTGAGTTGGCTGCACTACACATATATTCATTCTCGTTAGACATTGAATCGATGGTGTTCAAACGAGGTAGCATGGCCTTCATATATATAATAAGCAATAATAATATGAAAAAAGATGACAATTTGTGAACCATCGGATCGGAGAGAGGAACGAAAAGAAATTTGCTGGAAAGAGAAAATGTCAAATTATTTGGTTGAAAATTAATTTTGAATTCTATAACTTCTTTTCTCTATAACATTGTTTTTCGTTAGGCAAATTGTCAGTGTAGGTTTTCTGATTTTGAATCACTGACACCCTGACACCCCCTTACGTTCTGGAATGAAAAGAAGAAATTTTTTTTAAAAGAAAAAGGCTGGACGCATGATTCGTTATTAACTTATTATTGATGCTGGCACATATATGTAACTACAAAATAATAATAATAATAATAATAATAATAATAATAATAATAATAATAATAATAATAATAATTTACGCACATTAAAAGCCCGCTATAATTTTGAAGAGACGCCTCGGCTCGGCTCAGCGTTTCCTGCTATATATTCACACAAGTAATGTTTATCTGATTAGAAGCAAAAGCAGCAAAAGCAGCAAAAGCGGCCAGGTGCAGTTCATCTCCTCCAAATAAATCCCTAATACCACTATTTCATAGATGCTCATCGCCTTCTCTCTCTCTCTCCCCCCCACCCCCCCTCAAGGTGTAATCTCTGCAAGTGCTGAATGTTCTCAGGTACCGCCCTCTGTACGTTCATCATTCGTGTTTATATATATATATATATAGACTTTTGTATTCGTCAATAAGGGACTTAAGTTTTGATGCAAAGTTTGATTTTTTTTTTGTTTTTTTAGTTACATATAGACAATCCTATCTTGATCGACTAAGGTACCCTTCTGTGATACAGAACACAAAGTGCTACACTACGCACGTTCATTTTATCCAGAAGAAAAGTTACAAGTATTGGTTGATCTAGTTTTAACTCGTGACATAGAGATATGATAAAATAGAAAGAAAAAGAAGAAAACTAAAACTTCTGCATGCAACTTCTAAAAAAAGATAATTTTTCGATGATGGTAGGATATCATTGTCTGTAGTAGTATCAGAATCGACTTATGAATTCACCACTTTGATTAGGGTTTCGTTTTGCTTTTTTATCTCATCGACTTCGAATCAATCAGATTTTAATAATTTTAGATATCGGAAGTTCTTGAGCGGATAAAAAAAAGTAAATTAAGATCCATCATTAGTTAGATGAAGATGGTTCTTGATATAAGAGAAAATAAATTGGAAAAAGTATGAAATAGAAGGATATTATATATATTTAGCACTAAATTTTACTAATAAAAAATTAGGTTAAGATCTTTTGAATCGCGAGTACATTTGATAATACAGCAAATTCGTTGTTCTGTGAAAGAAAAAAAAAGATATGCATAAATTTTTTTTTGAGTTACAGCTCGGAGTGGGGTCTGGTCAGTGGCCACACATAAAACCATTTTTGTTATAGGATAAGATTTTGACAATCCAACCCACAACAGTTAGGGGTGGAGTGGTAGTGTCACCTCTTCATATTTCGAATTTGAGTCCATTTGAATATAATTTTTTTTATTAGAGTCTCACTGTCAAACTCAAGAATTTGAGTCCATTTGAATATAATTTTTTTTATTAGAGTCTCACTGTCAAACTCAAAAATAATTTTATCGAATTAGTTGGGCTCGACGATGAATCGACTTTCCAATCCATGGTCAGTGCGCCGCGAATAGTCGATATACAACTAATAATTAAGTAAACTAGTCTAGATATCCATATCCCTTATACAACTTTCTAAAAAATATTGAGCCAAGATTAAAAATAATGTCAAGCACATAAAACTGAAGTAAAATCATTACTAATTATTATGGAAAAATCTTGTAATCATAAAATTTTCTGTCCTTTTTTATTTTCACTAATCTTTGAATACGTAAATTTAATATTAATACTATGTTTGAATGAACACTCCTTAAGAGGAAGGAAAGAAAATGAAGAGAAAAAAATGAGAGAAAAGGAAAGAGAATTTTTACACTTCAATTTGGAGTTGAAACAAAATAGCACAAAAGAAGGGGAAGAAGAAAAAAAATAAATGAATTTTCTTTTTCATTCTCCTCCTTTAAAATTTTATCCAAATAAAAGAAAAATTTTCCCTTCCCCTCCGACACTTTAATTTCTATTTACTTCAATCCAAACATAATGTAAGTATTTTTCAAAATTGTGAATAAAATAAATTAATTGTATCAATTTATCTGAAATAATTAGTTTAACCTATTATCAAAAGTATCTTTTTTTCGCATTAGACATCCAAAATGTATTGTACGATCATAAATCATGATTAATGTGCAATCATAAATTACCAATGCACTGCTTGTGTGGCTACTGGATATATACATACATATATATATATGTATATATATATTGTCATAATATATATATATTGTCATAATATAACTAAAAAACTTCACTGTAGTTTATTGTTTTTTTTATTAAGTTCGTTTAATATTGATAATGCTCTTTTTATAATCAATATGAGTAATATATTAAACTTATTTAACATTATTTGAGTCACGCATTTGAATCAGATCTTAGATGTATTGCATCCAAATTGTAATATTGCACCCTTTTTTATAGGTTTCATTTTCTTTTATTTTGCAAGTTTTGCATGAGTAAAATAAATATAATTTAGTGATGTGGTAGTAATATTAGTTGTTGTTATAGATCAAATATCGTCCATAATATCTTTTATTAATCAAAATACATAATTTATACTAGATTCCATTTGAAAATTTGTGAGCATGATATTTCTCCTTTAACACCTTAATTTCTGAGTATGTTTCACGATTTATCTTCCAAATTTAGTGATTAATGATCATACACATATTATTCTTAAATTTTATTTTGCAACAAGAATATCCTTCGTCATTTAATTTATTGCACACATTATTCTATTGACCGTCTATAATCAATCTATCTGTTTAATTAATTACGTGACAAGTACATCTCCGCTGCATCAACATTAGCTATTAAATAATTCTTGAATGGAGAGAGAGATAAATTTTACTAAATGCAATCCAAATTTACTCACGTTTTAAATTTTATCCTACAATTTTACTTTGTAACTATACTTCCCTAGAAGAACTTATTTCACCTATTGTCATTTTTATCTATGGTAGCCTATTTCCCGATTACGTGATCTATGTAACATGTTTCTCTCTTCTCTATGCATGCAAGTGTCTAGTGTGACATATTATTTAAAATAAACATAAAATATTAAGATAATATTAGAATAAAAATATAAAAATTATAAAAGAATAATTAAAAAATGAGGGGGCATGCGCTCCCTCCGAACACTTGAGCGTCGACCGATCGGAGGGAGAGGAGGAGGGGGCGACCACCCCTATCCTCCTGATCGCATAGCCATGAAGTCCGACGGGGCACGGAGAAGCACAACGAAGATAAGTGCAACGAGCAGGAGCAGTTTCTACTCCAGTGGTTGGGACGAGACAAGGAGAGGATGAGGAGCAAGAAGATGTACTTTGATTTGAGATTCGAGGAGGACTAGATGGAGAGGAGGGCAGGGCCAGGGAGGGGGCAAGCTGCCCCCTCCGTTGCGCGATCCGAGAGGGGATTGTCGCCCCCTCTCTTCTCCAGCGCCAGAGAGGAGAGGGGAACGGGGGCAGCCACTCTCTCCCTCCCTCTGATCGTGCGCAAAAGAAGTTCGACTACCCCCTTCCCCTCTCCCTCCGGCGCCCGAGAAGAAAGGGGGAGGGGCAGTCGGCCCTTCCTATGCACATGATCAAAAGGGGAGGGACGGCCACCCCTTCTCTCTTCCGGAGGGAGCACATTCCTCTATTTTTTTAGAAATTTTCATATTATTATTTTGATATTATCCTAATATTTTTATTTTTAAATAAGATGGTATGTTGGACATTTGCATGCGTGGAGGAGAGAGAATTTTGTCAGATCGCATAACCAAAAAATAAGGGATCGTAGGTGAAATGGGCACATGATAAGATAAGTTCATAGTTGAAGGGCAGTCTAGTTATAAAAGTAAAGTTATAGGATAGAGTTAGAAAATCGAATAAGTTGAAAGGCATTTAGTAAAATTTACTCTTGGAGAGAGAAGGATAAGATTTTAAGAATAAGAAAAAAATGGAATGGAAAGAAAGAGTAAAAAGATAAAAGAAAGGAGAGAAGACTCTTGGCCCATCTACCTCTTCAACGAGATGACTTTGCCAATAATCATTAATGTCCCTCACTTCTCTTATGAGGTACAAAGAATGTAAAAAAAAATTAAAAAAATGAAAGGGGACTCTTACATTGCTGAAAATTTGAGTGAAATGAAAGGATTGTTGTCTACTAGTAGTGGTAGCAACCAATGGTTCCTTCATCGAGATCTCGAGAGTGAGTGTAAAAAAAATGATCTCCACCAATCTCCGATGAATTGATATGGCCGGAGAGTGGTGATCTCCAACATCTTCGATGAATTGGTCTCGTCAGATAGTGGATACCTACCAGTCCCTAAGGATATATTTGGAATCGTACTTATTTCGAGTTCTACGTGAATATTAACACATTAATTCAGAGTGTATTTGGTTAGAGTGATATAATGATAATGAATTAAAAAGTTGAAGATTTAATGTGATATTTTAATTTTAGTGAAATTTTGAATAAAATATAGGTACTGTAAATATAGAATATAATTTTATTAAGTAATAAAAATAATAGTATAAATTAAATTTTATATTAAATAAATTGGTAAAAATATATTATTTAAATATAATATATTATATTTACAAAATATTAATTTTTTATGAGATGATAAGTAAGAAATAACATTAAATTAATTCTTCTATAATAAATAAATTATTTTTATGAGAGAAATGTAAGAGAGAAAATAAGGAAAAATAAATTTGAAAAAAAGTAGTGTCACGTTAAAAAAATTTGAAAAAAGTTAGTTGACATCGAAGGGTGGGAACCAACGTTATTGTTCCCACCTTAGATTTCTTGATATGATTTCATCAAATGTCACATCGTTTGGCAAAACTACCTCAACCAAGTTACCATTCCAACTTGATTATGATTGCCCAAATGCAAAAATCCATTATGTGATTAATATTTTTAATGAAATGTGACTTATACGTGAAAAGTTCATTATAGGAGTAAATTTTCCTAAATATCCTCCGACGTTATCCATTTTCTCAATTTATCATCTAACTTTACTTTGTAATCAAACTACTCTCCAATTATTGACTTGCTGATGTGACATGTTATTTTAAAATATATGTATATATAATTAAAATTTATAAAAAAAGGGATGTGCTCCCTCTCCCTCTCCCTCTTCCTCTGATCGCCTAAGCACCGACCAATGACTGGAGGGAGAGGGGGAGAGGGTGGCTGCTACAAGAGCTCCATGTGGGTGCCACCCGTGCGGAGAGGAGAGGGGAAAGGGGGACACATGAAGCTTTAGTGGCTCGAGCGCTCCTTGCACATGGGCACCTAGAGCAAGGATTCCAACTGGATGGGTTACATCACGATGAGCGATGATGTCAAGACCTGCCACATCAGTTGTCAAGACATCGTCATCGCGTGGCACAACAAAATCACACCGACGAGTGGCTTGAGGATGTACGAAGGAAGCTTGACTACGCGACGACGACGAACATGATGGAGTGAAGGTCAAGCATTGCTTCCTCGACATCTACATGTTGAAGAGCACAACAACGAGGTACAACAAGTCCAGCACGTCGGAGCAAGTCATGGCGAATATTAGAAGACTGATGGGATACAACAAAGGAAGAGGTGAGGAGGTCAGCTTGATGATCACGTGCCACAACCTCGACGGCTGACCCTGCTCAACACTTATGAAATGACATTGATCGTGCTGAACCTCCCAGTCACTGTCATCTCGTTCGACACCCCGCGCATGGCCAAATCCATGTCCGGGACAAGCCAAAGAAGAGAGAGGAAGAGGGTGGGGGTCCCTCCCCCTAGCAAGTACAGGGGGAGGGGCACCATCAACCTCTATTAGCATATGATCGTATTGGATAGAATATCAACAATTAGAAGTCATGGTAGCGGTAGTTGTATTTTGTACCAATTTTTGATGTGTTTATATTGGTTACATTAGTTAGTATAAAAACATGATAAGAGTGGAGTTGTATGGAGTAGTTTTCATAATTTTGAATACAATTCAGCTTCCCACCCAACTCTGTTTTCTACTTCATCTTTCTCTCTGTGTTTTGTTCGATCCAAATTTGTTCTCCTTCAGTAGCAAGTGCAGAAATCAACATGGTATCAAAGCCAGCTCAAGCCGATTCAGATCTGAGTTCCTTTGCTTCATTGGAATCAAGACAAGTCAAGTCTATCTTCTTCCCATTCTTTGGATTTTGCATATTGAAGTTATCGTTTGGATAGATCAGATATGACCCTTGAGTGGTTTTTAATTGCACCTGAGATTTAATTTATGAGTTTACAATGTCCGAATCTAACTCATTTGGTTCCAGTTTATATGGTTGTAATCCTTTAGTGTTTGATGTAATGAATCCTTTAGTGTTTATATGGTTGTAATACACCAGGACTTATCTAGTACCAGATCTATTAATAGGCATAGAAAATTATGTTGATTGGAGTGGTGCCATGTTTAATGCTTTATTACCTAAGGGTAAACATGGATTTGTAGATGGATCTTTCACGATTGATAAAGTAGATTCAGATCTGCAATTTCATTGGAAAAGATGTAATGCCCTAGTAATTTCGTGGCTAGTTGTTTCCTGCAAAAAAGGTTTGCTTAATAAGGTATCATATTCACAACCTGCTCATATTGTTTGGCCAAAATTGAAAGAAAGATTTCAAAAAATGAATGCAATGCAAGTTTATTCAGTTGAAAATGAGCTTTACAATTTTTGACAAGGACAACTCACGATTTCAGAGTATTTTTCAAAACCAAAGAATCCGTGGAAGCTACTTTGTCAAGTTCTGATAACATGAAAGAGTATAAGGAGTTTCTAGAACAAAGAAAGTTATACAAGTGTGAATGATTCTATGTTAGAACTCAGATCCTCATCATGGTGCCTTTACCTTCCATAAGTCAGGCTCATTCTCTTTTGGTTGAAGAAGAACAAAGATAAAGGAAATCAATTCATTATGAATATGATCAAATGGCAATGGCAGGTGCAAAACTTCAAAACAATAATCTCAAACAGAAGAGATATTCCTCTTTGTTTTATGAATATTTGTCAAAAAACTAGACATAAAAATGCACAATGTTATAAACTAGTTAGTTATCCTGCAAACTATCAATTCAAATTCATGAATCAAAATTCTTCTAATCTAGCTATATCCCAATCCACATAAACTAAATTAGTGAAGTCTGAAAGTTGTGAAAACAAGTCCAATCCTCTTTTTAATGAAGAAATATATTCTTCAATTGGTGGATGGTACTCGTGAAGAACCTGTTGTAATGGACACTGCTAGTATGATAGGTATTTGCTCAAAAATCTTTATTACTGATTGGATTATAGATGTTGGTGCCTCAAGTCACATAACTTCTCATAAAGAATGGCTTACAAATATTATACCCTTACAAGCTAAGAATTCACTTTCCCTGCCAAATGGATCAACATCTATAGCCAATCATTAAGGATCCATATATTTGAACTCCCATATCCAGCTACATATTGTCTTACTAGTGCTAGATTTCATATTTAATTTGATCTTTGTATCACAGTTAGCGAAGGATTTGAAATCTCAAATATCTTTCACACCCAATTTTGTTTTTATTCAGGAACATCTGAATGGAAATGGAAGCCTGATTGGTGAAGAGAAAGAAGGTTTATACTTACTTGTTAGGAGATATTCACAAGGCTCGAACTGCAGAAAGAAGTTCACAAAAGTTAAAGGAAATTGATATTTGGCACAAGAGACTTAGGCACTTGCCTTTTAATAGAATGTTACTTATTTCAAACATTAAGGCTTGTAATAATGCTACCAGTCTTTCTCATTGTTGAGTTTGTCCTTTAGCTGGACAGACTCGGTTACCTTTTATTTCTACTGCATAAAGATCCACAAAATCGTTGAATGTAATACATGTTGATACCTGAGGACCATTTAAGTCTCCCACATACAATAGTAATAATTACTTTATGACTTTGGTTGATGATTTTACAAGGCTTACATGGGTTTATCTCATTAAAAGTAAATATGATTGTTATGCAATTCTGAAAATTTTCATTAACCCGATGAAAAATAAGTATGCAGCAAAGATCAGAATTATCAGATCAGACAATGGTTCTGAGTTTCATAATCAGAAATGCAAAGAATTGTTTTCAGATAAAAATATCATTCATGAGTCCAGTTGTATATACACTCCTCAACAAAATAGAATTGTGGAGAGAAAGCATAGGCACATTTTAGATATTGCTCGAGCTATGTCATTTCAGTCTAACTTACCCATAAAGTTTTGGGGAGAACTGATACAAGCTGTTGAAATAAGTATGCAGCAAATATCAGAATTATTAGATCAGATAATGGTTTTGAGATTCATAATCAAAAATGCAAAGAATTATTTTCAGATAAAGATATCATTCATGAGTCCAGTTGTATATACACTCCTCAACAAAATGGAATTGTGGAGAGAAAGCATATGCACATTCTAGATATTGCTCGAGCCATGTTATTTCAGTCTAACTTACCCATAAAGTTTTGGGGATAACTAATACAAGCTATTGTTAATGTGATAAATAGGTTGTCATTAAAGGCTTTGAATAATATTTCACCTTATGAATTATTCTTTAAGAAGCCACATATTCTTGATCATTTAAGAGTCATAGGATGTCTTTGTTATGCAACTAGCAAATTTGTTTTAGATAAATTTGACAAGAGAGCGAGAGTATGTGTTTTCTTGGATTATTCTTTGAACCAAATGGGATATAAAGTTTTGGATATTCAAACTCAAAAGGTTTCAGTCTCAAGAGATGTCAAGTTCATTGAACACATTTTTCCTTTTAAATCAACAGATATTCTAAAGGAGTTTACTTCCTCTAACCAACATTCACTTTTCCCAAATCAGCACAAGCTATACGATATATTTGATTTGCTTCCTTTTGGTCCTACATCTGACAACTCACAAGTTATCACTTATAACTTACAATTTGTTCCTCACAACTTACCAGTTTCTTCAAATATGGATTTGGATCCTCTTCCCTAATCCCTCTCCAAATTCTCCTATCAAACCGAGGAGGCAAATCAAACAACCAGGTTGGCTCAAGAATTTTGTAGTAATTAGATTCTGCGACATCTTTCTCTATTGCACATCTTTTACAACATACAATTTCCTACAAAGCTTGCACACCTACATATCATGCTTTTCTGAGCACTCTATCCAAGTTTGATGAGCTTGTTTCTTACAATTAAGCAATTAAGGATGATAGATGGATTGTTGCTATGCAAGAGGAACTGAATGCTTTAGAAAATAATGGTACATGGACTTTGGTTGATCTCCTACTAGTTGTTGGTTGCAAATGGGTATATAAAGTCAAGTTAACTTCCACAAGGGACATCGAAAGGTTTAAGGCTCGACTTGTTGCCAAAGGTTACAATCAAAAGGAGGGAGTGAATTTTAAGGAAACCCTTTCTCCGGTTGCCAAGTCAGTCACCATTCGAGTTGTTCTCATTGTAGCTGCTCAACTCAATTGGCACATCTTTCATTGGGATGTTAATAACGCCTTTCTTAATGTGATCTCTTTGAAGAGGTTTATATGTTATTACCTGAGGGACTTCAGCTTGAGGGGGAGTCTTCTGGAAAAGTATGCAAGCTGAATCGTTCCTTGTATGGCCTTAAACAAGATTCTCACTTAAATACTAATTGATGCAGGTTTTTCACAAATCCAAATGATTATACTTTGTTCACAAAGTCTAAACACGATGAGTTTCATTGTATTACTAGTTTATGCAGATGACATATTGGTTGTAGGAAATAGCTTAGTTTTAGTGAAATTTACCAAACTGGCTTTACAGTCACATATAAAAATGAAGGATTTGGATTAACTCAAATATTTCTTAGGCATGGAGATTTTGAGATCTTCTACGAGTATCATTATGAATCAAAGAAAATATGCAATCAATCTACTTGTTGATCTTGGTTTTACAATAGCTAAGCTAGCCAATACACTTGATTCTCCAATACACCTCTTGAACAAAATCTCAAGCTCACTTCAGTTGAGTATGACTCTATCCTTGGTGTGAATTCACAGGATAAACCACTTGATTCTCCTGCAATGTTTCAGCAATTGGTTGGGAGACTTTTATATTTAGCGCATACTCGACCTGACATTGCCTTTGTAGTGAGGCATCTAAATCAATTCGTGCATGCTCCAAAGGTGTCACACTATCAAGCTGCCTTGGGAATTGTCAAATACACCAAGTCCTCTCTTGGTCGTAGCCTTTTATTTTCTACAGAAAGGAATACAACTGTGACAGCATATAGTGATGCAGATTGGGCTTCTTGTATATTGACATGAAGATCGGTTTCAGCATATTACATAAAGGTTGGAAATTCTCTAATATCCTGGAAGTCAACAAAATAATCTGTCATTTCTAAATCCTCAGCAGAATCAGAAATAACTCTTACAGTATCAGAATTAGTGTGGCTTGATCGATTGTTTACAGAGGTCAAGCTTCCATTGCAACACCCTTTCACTCTCTTTACTGATAGTCAGGCTACAATTCAAATGGTGGATAATGTAGTGTTCCATGAACGTAAAAAACATATTGAAGTTGATTGCCATTTTGTGCGAGATAAGAAACTGAAGACTCTTGTTAAATTACAACATATTTCAACGAAAGAACATAGCTGATCTACTTACAAGGCTTTAAGTAAACATCAACATGATCATCTGGCAGGTAAGTTGGACTTGTTTGATTTATTCAAACCCCAACTTAAGGGGGAGTGGTAGCAGATGATCGTATTGGATAGAAGATCAATAGTTAGAAGTCATGGTAGCGGTAGTTGTGTTTTGTACCATTTTCTGATGTCGGCTACATTAGTTAGTATAAAAATATGATAAGAGTGGAGTTGTATGGAGTAGTTTTCATAATTTTGAATATAATTCAGCATCCCTCCTAACTCTGTTTTCTACTTCATCTTTATCTTTGTGTTCTATTCGATCTAAATCTATTCTCCTTCAGTAGTAGGTGCAAAAATCAACAACCTCCCCCTTTCTTCTCCGACGCGTCCCTCCTCCTCTATGTGCGCGTGATCAATGCACAGAGGAGGGGACGCCCCCATCCTTCTCTAGCACTAGAAAGGAGAGGGGAATGGGCAACCGCCCCCTCTTCCTTTCCCTTGGGCCAGTCGCCGCTCGAGCAAACGGAGGGAGAGGGGGCACATCCCTTTTTTAAAAATTTTAAATAAAATTTAATAATATTATTTTAATATTTTTATATTTAATTTTAAAATAACATGTCATGTCAATAAAATGGTCGAATTCCCGATTGAAAGGATAATTAGTTAAATAATTCATTAATTGCCGATAAAATTAAAAAGTATTTAGTGAAATTTATCTTGGGCTATAGCTGATGGTGAGAACAAAATGTGTAATAAATTAAAATATGAACAATAACATTACAAAATAAAGTTAAGAATATTATAAGTTGAAGGATAATTCGTCTAAAAGAGACTATTTATCGAAATGAATATATGTTCTTACATTTCCACTCTCCATGCAGGGGTGATTTATCATTGATTGCCCGAAAAAATATGCATAATTGTCTATTATTTTCCGTGCGTCAGGATGGACAGACCTATACAAATATTTCGGAGTTTAAGTTCTTGGACAATTTAATATTTCTTAAGACGTTTTATAATGATTTTGTTTTTATTTTATTACTTACGAATAATATATATATACATATTATATATATTATCACTGGTGCAATACTTGGTATGAGTGCTAATATCTTTTTAAAGAGAAAAGTGGTATTCTTCTATTAGCAAAATGACCTGAAATGCATGAGGGGAGGTGGATCCTTTCCCAAAAATATTTCCTCACAAGCAATTCTTCCAAAGTTTGTCAAAAAATTCACAATCCTATTAGTCTCATGGTATACATGAACTATTACAATAAATTCAAAGGTATTTACGATTTGACAACAATCTAATAGTACGTTATAATTTTAAATGAAATGAAGATTGATTATAATTTTAAAAGGATTTGATCCATAATTATGTCGAATGTGTAATAATAATAATAATGCATTTATTTGAAAAACGAAATATTGACGTCATTCGAATTTATGGAAAAATATATTGGAGACAGAAAAGAAAGCAGAGATACTGTAACTGGCGGAAGAAGTGGACTGTTCACTATATTATTTGTTTCAACATTGTGGGGGCCATCGGACGTCTAATAGCGGTACGCAGCATTAGATCTCCGCTGACGTGTACGGTCTTGATGTGAAGCCATCCCAACTCTAAATTAAACCTCACGGGCCTCTTCATCTCTCTTGCCTTTTCCCTTCTAATCTTCTCCACCTCTCTCTTCCATTTCGCCTCCTCGGCACTCCTCTTCGCCGCCGATCGACGCGGTCCGCCGACCGCTTCGCCGGAAGCATCAAAGTTTTCTCCGATCATCTGCCATTCTGATCGATTTATCTCTCCCGGCCTTCCATAACGAGTCCTGAATCGCTCCAAACAGTGTTCTCGGGCGGGAGAATCGGATCTTATAAGTCAGTAGATCTGCGAACCCTAACTTGCTCCTGCTCCTGCACCTTTGGGCCGCTGGATTGTACTGCTAATCGTCGCCGGAGGTTGCCGGAGACGTGGCCTCGTTGGCGGGCCTTATGCGCGCTGTCGGATACTCGGATCCTATCCCGCTTCCCTGGACTGTATATTGATGATGGCGAGGGACCGGAGCCGCGCGGGCCTCGAAGAGGCGCGCTCGGACGGAGGGGATTCCGAGGGGTCGTTGGAGGAGATCTCATCCGAGGACTTCAAGCATGACGCGAGATCTAGGGCTTGGATGGGGTACTCTATGCCGCGGAACTACGCCTCCAATCTGTACAACCTCGCGTGGGCGCAAGCCGTCCAGAACAAACCCCTCGCCGAGCTGATGCCGACGAGGTCCGGCGATCTCGCAGCCGCGAAGGACCAGGCCAGCAGTTTGGTAGTAGAGGATAGTGGCGAGGGTTCGGGCGACAACGGTGAGAAGGAGGAGGGCGAGTTAGAGGAAGGAGAAATTGGTTTCGGTTTGGAGGTGACGACGGACAATGAGGAGGCGTTGAATGGCGTGACACTGGATGAACAAGAGAACCAATCTGGCAAAAAGGACTCTGATGTAAAGGAAGCCAGGGAAGAAATTGACGACTTTGACAAGCGCGTGAGCTTGATTCTTGAGGAATTAGAGTCTGTGACCGAGGAAGAGGCTGCGTCGTAAGTTTCATTTACTGGAAAAATCGTAATGGAAGAACAGTAATGAATGAGAACTGTAACTTCCATTAAGATGAAACTTTTTAACTAAATAAAACATAAACTGAAATTCGGAATGCAACCTCATTGTCTAATAACAAATGGTGGTGGTATTTGGGAGAAGGGGTTTCTGTGTCTCATTTTGGTTTTTATCTTTTTCATTGGTAGATCATTTGAGACTGTCTGTCTGCGATTGCGGAAGTCTTTCGAGAATCTGAAGCCTATGTTCTCGGGTGTTGAAAGTTCTGATACAGTGTTAGATGCCCTTGTCCAGCAAGCATTCTTGGGAATTCAGACCGTCCATTCTGTAAGACAACCTAAAACTTTGCAAATGACTGTTGTCATAT
Source organism: Pontederia crassipes (assembly GCA_030549335.1). Classification (NCBI taxonomy): domain Eukaryota; kingdom Viridiplantae; phylum Streptophyta; class Magnoliopsida; order Commelinales; family Pontederiaceae; genus Pontederia; species Pontederia crassipes. The sequence goes on along the minus strand of CM060194.1, from coordinate 4,944,623 downwards.
GATGAAATATGGATTGTTATTAAGTCTCATGTAACTTCATACATTTTCTTATAGCAAGTTCTCAATTCAAATGATATGAGGACCAAAGAACAGAATAAGGAGCTGCTGTTGAGGTTTGTTAACTTTGGCATTTTAGATATCTTTTCCACCGTAGACTTCCATCATATATTTTAACCATATACATTTTACCAAAATCTTATTTAGGTTGTTGGTACGCATAAAAAACCAGTATTCGAAGTTATTGACATGTGAGCAAATATCTGAGGTCAGTGTTTGCCTATGATCTGATGTCTTTATTTTGACCATTTGATAGACTAATTAAATCATCTCAAGTCAATGTGGCTCTTCTGCAGATAGATGCCTGGCTTAACTCCTTGGTTTTTGAAGATCGGAATAAAGAAAAGAATGTACCGGGCAGTGGGCATATTGTGAATAGTAATGCAACTCCATCTAAAGATCAATGTGTAAGCGATTTAGATAAACAATCTTTCATTTCCAGTTTCTCTAACAGCAATGCCGGAAAGGGGGTTCTGTCCAAGCTTGAAGTCTCTTCTCTTGCTAGAGGTAGAGGCCCTTTGTTGGATCTTCATGCAGATTATGATGAAAACAGCCTGCCTTCACCCACAAGAGATAACCCTCCACAATTTCCTATGCCAAAACCTATAGGATATGGCGTAGGGTCCATCACATATTCCCAGCCAATAATACCCAAAAGGATTGAGGAAAAGGAACCCATGTTGCATTCTTATGCAAAAGATGCAGTTAAGGCTGTCTCGTCATATCAACAAAAATGGACTTCTGTACCTACAATCAATCGGCTTCCAAGCCCAACTCCTTCTGAAGAGGGCAACATTGGTGGTGACACTCAAGGAGAAATATCCAGTTCTTCGACTCCTAAAGATACAAATTTGGCCAACGTTTTTCAGGTATCTAAGCCTAGTTGCAGTGGTTTGTATACCAATGGTGCAACCGCAGATCAACTAGGTCCTAACAAACTGACTATGAAGGGTGCTCCGGTAGCAAACCATGTTGTGAAGTCTACAGCAAAGAGCAGAGATCCAAGACTAAGGTTCATGAATCCTGGAGCGACAGGTTCTTTGGAACAAATCAGACGCATGGGTCTTGATCCTAGTAACATAAATAATAGGTTCGTAGAAGGTATCCAGAATAATAAGAAGCACAAACCTCTTGATGATTCATTACCTGAGGATTATTCTTCTAAGAGGCCAAGAAATGACGTTGTCAGAACTAAAGATATGTCAGCATCTGGAAGAGGTGGATGGTTGGAAGATGGCAATTTTGTTGCCGCTCATCCAAGTAACAGGATTCGAACAAATGATAATTCTGATGTTACTAATAGGAAATCAGGACATGGAGAAGATGGCTTTGACAGAAGACCTGCTGCTACTACAGATGTTCCAAATTCTATAGTTAAGCAAAACCCTTCATTTAATCCTTCTGCTCCTTTTTTGCCTTCTTTATTGAAGGCTGTGAATCCTACAATCCTCAAGCAGCTACTTGAGATTAAAAATCAGAGATTGAGTTCTGAAAATCAACAGAAAAACTCTGGAGTAGTTTCTTCTACAAGTACTTCTCTTACGACGTGGAATGAAGTTGGGCAAAATCCACCAGGAAAACCTCAGATGCTTATGTCTTCCATTCCTGTGGTAATGCTAACCACTCGGGTTTTTACTAATTTTTTGTCACTGTTGGAAGTTTGTAGTTTCCAAGTTTCACTGTCCTACTAAACATGCTGAAAAAAAAAATCTTAACATGCAATTGTAGAATCAGGTATTCCAACACCTTTCGTTTTCTAATTTGTGCTTTGTGGAAATAACAGCACCATTATTTCGTTAATCATTGTGTATTATGAATAGTAAAATGTGTTTTTATATCTTCGTTGGTACTAGATGAACATGTTGCTTTTTTGCTGAGCTATATTTACCTGAGATGGATATTTTTTTGGCTCTCTTGTAAAGTTTTTGTGTTGCGGTATCTTACATTTTCTATATTTGCAGAATCCACAAATTCGTATGAAACCTCGTGACCCACGTCGTATACTTCACAGCAACATGGTTCAGAAGAGTGAGAACCCTTCAACTGGACAAACAAGAAATGGTGTTTCATCAAGTATGCAGAGTAGCACAGACAATGTGACTGCTAGAGAAACACGAGAGCAGGCAGAAAAAAGCAATCTATATCCTCAAGCCATAACTGCTAAGCCAGATATTTCTCAGCAGGTTGCTACAAATCCCAAACAGATAGCTAGCATTTTATCCAATTCACAAAAGACCAACCCTCCAACAACCCTTCCAGTTTCAAATAAAAAAGATCAGCTAGATGTAAAGGTTTCTGCAGCAGATTCAAATGATCCAAAAAATGTATCCTCTGTAGTTTCCGAAGATGGTTCAGCACACACCTCCCAATTAAAGAACCCTTGGGGAGATGTTGAACTTGAACATTTATTAGACGGGTATGATGATGAGCAAAAAGCTGCTATCCAAAAGGAGAGGGCAAGAAGGATAGCAGAGCAGAATAAGATGTTTGCTGCTAGAAAGCTTTGCCTTGTACTTGATTTGGATCATACTCTCCTCAACTCAGCCAAAGTAAATAAACAGTTAGAGTTTCATCATTTTTGTTATGATTAGAACGTTCATATGCTGACTTGATAAGTGTATTTCTTACCTCTGCAGTTTGTTGAAATAGACCCAGCTCATGAAGAAATTTTGAGGAAGAAAGAAGAACAAGACAGAGAAAGGCCACAGAGGCATCTTTATCGATTTCTACATATGGGAATGTGGACTAAATTGAGACCTGGGATTTGGAATTTTCTGGAGAGGGTTAGTATTGTATTTGCTGATATTTAGGTGACAGTTTTCCTGATGGATTTGAACTTTGAAGTTCTTATTAGTAACTTTAGTTATTTTCTCCTCTTGGTGTGATGAATGTGTAGGCTAGTAAGCTTTTTGAGCTGCATCTATACACAATGGGAAACAAACTGTATGCTACAGAGATGGCAAGAATACTCGATCCGACCGGGATGTTATTCAATGGGCGAGTTCTCTCAAGGGGTGATGATGGAGATCCTTTTGACGGTGATGAGAGAGTTCCCAAAAGCAAGGACTTGGATGGGGTTTTGGGTATGGAATCAGCTGTAGTGATTATTGATGACTCTGTGAGGGTGTGGCCACATAACAGGCTCAACTTGATTGTTGTAGAGAGGTATGGCCAAGTATCCTGACTCTAGTGTTATTTAATCTTTAATATAAGATTCAGCGTTATCTTGTCATTACAATTCTGTCTCTTCACTACTTGCTGCATCATTGTCAGATATACTTACTTCCCCTGTAGTAGACGTCAGTTTGGTCTTCCTGGGCCTTCACTTCTTGAGATCGATCATGATGAGAGACCAGAAGATGGAACTTTAGCTTCTTCACTAGCGGTAAGTGGGTCATTACTATGCTAATATGTCTTTGAAAGCTTCTCGTGCTTCTCTTTCATTAATGATTTTGCCTTGGTAAAACACACACAGGTCATTGAGAGAATTCATCAAATTTTTTTCTCACATGATTCATTAAATGATGTCGATGTGAGAAGCATCCTTGCAGAGGAGCAGCGAAAAATCCTTGCAGGTTGTCGAATTCTTTTCAGCCGGATTTTCCCGGTTGGGGAAGCCAATCCTCATCTGCATCCATTGTGGCAGACAGCTGAGCAGTTTGGTGCTGTCTGCACCAACCAGATTGATGACCAGGTCACTCATGTCGTGGCTAACTGTCTGGGAACTGATAAGGTATTAGATTTGTACCCTGTTCTGTAAACCAGACGTGCTTGCAATTAGGTCCCTTATTCGTGTTTCTTTTCCCTTTATGCATCTTAGGTGAATTGGGCCCTTTCATCTGGAAGATTTGTTGTTCAACCTGGCTGGTGAGATTTGACCCTTCTCAAGTTTTGATTTCTTTATTTGATGATCTCTTTTGGCTTGCAATCACCACAGCACCATGGGACAAGCTTAATGCAGCTCATGGAGCTCATGATCAAGTCAATCGTACTTTTGCCCCTATATTATCTTAGTGATCTATATTCAGGATTAAGCTGTTTTCCTTGCAACAGGGTAGAAGCTTCAGCTCTTTTGTATCGGCGGGCAAACGAGCATGATTTTGTGGTTAAAATACAATAAACAGCTCCTCATACCAAACACATAGGACCCACCCGACTTATGGTAACCAAAAATTTCATAAAACTGATAACAATTTAGAATGGTTATCCAAAAGACACCTTAATATTATAGTCCAAACTTAAGCCAGGAATGCCAAACCGTGAAGACGGTTGAATGGTGAACTTGGTTTAAGCTCGGAAAAAAAAAATTCAAGATGAATTGGGGTGGGAAGGGGTGGCCTAGGACTTTTGAGAGTCACAACTGCAAAGTTTTGAAACAATGAATAGGAGGATGAAGACCATATGGATGCCTAAAGTTTCTAGAGACAATTGGCAAAGTTTTGAAGCAATGGTTGGGCAACTGAAGGTCATATGGTTTGTTGAGGATTTTCTTTGGAGAAATTAGGCATTCTCTTCTGATTCTTCCACACATGGGCATTAATGCTCTCCACATGGCCCTCTTCACAATATTAGGTTGCTACCACTGAGCTGTGATTGAAGCCCCTTTATAAGAAGAATTCCAGATAACTGATCCACACGGGAATTATTTGAGAATTTTTGTAACAATATTGCTTTCAGGGCCAAGAATCTAAAGCTAACAACGGCACCTGGAAGCTTGAAGAGGAAACGAACCTGCTCTTGTACTATTCCAAAGGTTTTGGCGCTGTTGTCACTGGAATGAGGTTTAACACTTATGAAAGGAAATGGTCCACCAGGCTGCAGTTTTATTTGACCCCGTATATATACGTACTATAACAGGAATAACTAGCATTGGAATGTGACGAAGGTATTAATTTCGTCAAAGTACTTATTTTAAACTCTGGGCGAAAGGTTATTTAAAAGAAAACTAAAGTACAAAACTAATGGAAGAAAAAAAATCCTTAAGCTAAAGATCCAGAAAAGGACGTAAACCAAAAAAAAAGGAAAAAAACAGTTGTATGTATTGTAGAAATTTCAAGTCAAATGGTTGAGAATAAATTTCTGATCGCGGACTTAAAATTATTTATATTCAAGCAACTAAAAACTTCACAGAGGAATTCTGACGGATTCGGCCGGTTTGAAAAAGATATTTGGGGGATCCGACTTGTCTATCCATTGTATTGTTCAATACAGTGTTGTTAGGCCAGCCTAACCGGTTGGATCAGTTGGTTTAAAAGAATTTGATCCGCTTTGGTGCAATCAAATTTGACCAAAACTTGGATTTTTATGGGTTTGAGTGCTTCCATAGGGTGAAAATAAAAGAAATGAAATGTTAAAAATTTGTCAATTCTCAAACAACCTTCAAAGTTTCGACTTTTTACAACAAAAAAAATCATAAATTACTTAATGATTTTGTAATTTTTTAAAATTCGAGTGTTTTCAATTTGAAATATGTTTTAAGAGATGAAGAAAATTGAATTCTTTTTTTCCTCTCTTCTTTGACTATTCATTTTAATTTTTCAATTCAAAATTTATATCAATTATACGTACATTTTTATGAACATATAAAATATGAAAAATTTACAACTTATTAATTTAATTATTCTATATTAATTTGTTATTATCCAATTCGATTATTTGATTATCCGACTTGATCTGTTGATTAATTTGAATTGATTGTCACATGGAGTTTTACAACATTGATTTAGGGTGATCAAGTTTTTTTTTTACATTTTCTTATACTTTTCATCTTTACTTTTTTCCTCATTTCTTTTTTTTCTATTTTCTCATTAGATTAACAAAATAATACATTAATCAGGATACTAATTTTCTCTTCATTTATATTTTTTAACATGAATTTTTACCATCAGTTAGATCAAAGTGCTTATATTTTATTATTAATGATAGTTGTAACTAACTTATTTTACAGATAATACACTATAACACAAAGTTTTTTTATTTAACAGTTAATAACATTTTTTATGGATTAATTGTGGGTATTCGGGGTGAATTCTTAATTAACAAATCGAGAGAAAGGAATATATTGGTTGAACGAATGATTTGGATATCATCATACTTTTTTTTGACATAATTTAACAGATACTTGCTATATTTACTTTCTATGGGCCTTGAAAATACATATTATTGGCTGGATAAAAGATACAGTGCATCGAGGTTGACATAGTCTTAATATTCTAAAAAAAATGGGAATCTTGATATTCTAAAAATATGGAAAGAAAAGTGAAAGCCAATGTCCAAATCGACTGGGTAGATTCCGCAATATCCATGAAATTTTTGTGGTGTCGAACTTATAATTTAAAAGATTGGTTGACCTATAAATTCAGAGACTTTGCGTTGCATTAGGAATGGCAAGTTTAGTAAAATCAACAGTTAAAAAATGACGCCATTGTTTTTCTAGTATTCTTAGCATACAAGAAATTCTTTTTCTTGTGAGATAAAAGTAAATAAATAAATAAATAAATCCTTCATTATAATTATGGCTTCAAATAGTTTTTTTTATTGCTGAAAAAAATGTAGTATCTGATTGGGTAAAATCCATAGATTAGAGTATAGACAAAAATAATCAATCGAAATAACTCGTCCAGCATAAGGTAACCGATAACCTAAATCATTTTGATATATTTTTACATCAAAATACGCGATCTTTTTAATTAAAAATTATATTATAAACTTTTTTTAACCGTTGAGATCTTACATTATATTTACAGCGCCGCTACCAGAATTATTTCATATGGATCATGTTTTTTTTAGGGTTATTTCCTCTGACTACCCCTAAACTATCGTGAATTATCACATTTAATAAAAAACTATGAACTTCATTTTTTGGGTACCTAAATTATCGTGATTTTTTCGATTTAGTCCTTCCGTCCAATTCCGCAAACTTTTCAATTAACTTCGATTTTTTTTTCTTTGTGAAAAGACCATCGTATCCCTTCCTTAAATGTTCATCTAATTTTACATAAAATAATATATAATATATAATAATAAATATAAAAATAATTAAAAATATAAAAAACAATTTAAAAAGAATGGGGGGCGTGGCCCCCCTTGTCGCCGGAGCGAAAGGGGGGGGGGGGGGGGGGGGGGGGGGGGGGGGCTCGCGCGCGGCGAGGGAGATTAAGGGGGCCGACGTCCCCTTGAGCGAGCTCGCCGGACCCCCTAGGCGAGCTCGCCGGCGTGGGCGAGCTCGCTCGAGGGGCGCCGGCCCCCCCTTTCCCCCTCACGCGCAGCGATGAAGATTAGGGGGGCCGGCGCCCACCTGAGCAAGCTCCCACGCCGGCGAGCTCGTTCGGAGGGCGCCGCCCCCCCCCCCCCCCCCCCCCCCCTTTATCCCTCGCCGGGGGGGGGGGATGGGGGGCTTTCGCTCCGGCGACAGGGTGGCCGGCGCCCCCTTTTCGCTCCAAGTCCTTTTTTAATTATTTTTATATTTATTATTATATATTATTTTATGTTAAAATAAATTAACACTTAAGGAAGGGGTACGATGGTCTTTTCATAAATCAAAAAAATCGAAGTTAATTGAAAAGTTCACGAAATTGGACGGAAGTAAAATCGCGATAATTTAGGTATTCAAAAGACGAAGTTCGTAGTCCGAGGTTAGATGTAGTAATTCGTGATAGTTCAGGGGTGGTTAGAGGAAATAACCCTTTCTTTTATTAGAAACTTATACATTTGAATTTCAAAATACATGGACTATAATCATGGATGGTTAGCGGATTGTATTGCTGGAGACTAGTAGTTTGAAGTTTGATTTCTAGAGTACTACTACGGACTTTCAGATTTGATTCCTAGAGGACTATTATGGTAAGGAACTTATGTAGTAATGTTAGTGTTAGTAGTTTTAAACGCTGATGAGATCACTTTTCGAAGTAAGATTGTAAGGGGTTTTGATGATCGAAGATCGTATGATTGGATCGAGGCTCGTAAGATCTTACTAACAAATAAAAATATTTTTTTATATAAAATAATTAAACATTGATTATTAATATTTTATTCATATTTTCAAATACAATAGATATTTTTTATATCATGTGAAAGATAATATGATATATTCTAAAAAACTAAAATAATAATACATGATATTTGCATTTATTAAAATGCAATATAATTCTTAGAGTCATAATAAAATTTAATATATAATTCCAAGTATGCGTGCAATAATAAAATTTAATTTTGGTGAAAGATAATATAGTATTAGATTCATAACATAACATGGAATTATTAGAAGATATTAAAGTTCATGAAAGTGAGACTAATATATATAATATATATATAAATAAAATAGTTAAATCAAATGTTCTCACGTTTCCATTTAATATTTTATTCAAATAAATAAATTTTTATTAATATCGTAGGATATCCTATCGAGATTAAAACCTGACTATATATCCAGTATACATCCTACGTTTAAAATCCTTCGGATAAAATTGAGATCGCTTTCTATCCGGAGTATCATAAGATCTTATTACTTGAATCGGAATCATGAAGACCATGATGACTATTATAGACTAAAAGAAGATGGGCTATCATTGAGGTTTTTATGTTGGTGAACTATTAGTATCATATTATGGAATAAATATTCTTGGGTTTATTCATTCTTATCAGATAAAAAAATTTTCAATATAAAATAATATTCTAGAGTAGCAATCTTTCACTTAAATGTTTCAACTATGTTGTAATTTTCGAGATCACGACATTAGTTAACCTTATCAAAATGAATAATAATTTATTAAGTACACTAATTTAATCTAGGTTAAAGAATTCTACCTAATTTTAACTAGAAAAAAAAAGAAAAGGGAATTCTACCTCGTGAGAAGAAAAAAAATTCTTTCCAAATTATTAAAATGAATGGTAATTTGATAATTATTTCACTTAGTTAATAAAATAACTACTTTTCAACCAAGTATGAAATAAAATTAAATTAGTTTATCTCGAAAGAATGACAAGTCTTATGAAACAGTAATATTTATTTGTGGGATAATAATCTCCAAGCATATATATATATATATTCCTCTGAATTGGCCGTAGGGGCAAATTTAGACTCAGCGGCGGAGTCAGCCAACTTTTTCGGTGGATTTACTGTTAGGATAAAAATTAGTGTTCGAATGATAAAATAGTTAATAAATTTATATATTATAGTTAAAATTTATTAATGGTATAAAAAATTGTTTCAAAATTATAACTATAATTTACAATAAAATAAAATGTATATTTAAAAGAAAAAGTACTCTCATTTAAAATGTATATTTATTGATGGTATAAAAAAGTACTCTTGAGGATCATATGGAAGTAGTTAAATCAATACGATTTCGTTTAATATGTTTCGTTTGGAGTATTCTCATTTAAATTTATCTTTTTACTCGTTTCATCATTTTCAGAAGCAGAATGTCTTTTTTTAAATATTTTCCAGTGATATGATTAACTACAAAATATTTACATTAAATTAAAATTCTTACTAATAAATTCAATAATTAAACATAATATAAAATGTAAATATGTTAGAATTATTTAATTAATATTTTTGTGTCCTAAAAAAATAATGCATAATAAGCTAATAACATAAAAAATTAATTATTCGAAAATAAATAAATAATTGTATAAGTACTGATATTTATAAAATATTTATTATACATGGCACAATCACATGAAAATTAATGAAATTTAAATATTTTGCATGTAGAAATGATTTAGGATATTAAAAGACAAAATAATGAATTGCAATTATTATTTGAGTATGATGAAAATAAAATATAATTAAGAATAACAAAAAAATAAATAAAAATGTTAATATAAAAATTATTTTGTACCTGATAATTGAAAGCAGAAGCCATATATTTTCTATGACTATGTTGGCAGGGCATATGAAGTGTACTGCAAACTATAACTCAAAAAAGGTTTTGACAAAAACACCAACATCAGGCGAAATTCATCCAATCACTGGGCCACATGGATTTGTCAATATTTGTTACTACATTAGTTTTATTGTTTCAGTGCCTGCCTCCGCCCTTGCTTAGACCCTAGCATGTATGGTGCAAATTATAATTAGTTACTTAACATTTTACAATAAAATAATAAGATAGACAGAAATTAAAAAAATCATTATAGGTTTTAAATAAATAAATTATTTATTTGCATTCAATAGTCACATTATTTAAAATTAAAAATGGTTATCAGTTAATAAATCTTGTTTCATGTACTTAGGGATGTAAGCAAAAAAATCAAAAAACAAAAAGCTAGAAAACTAACATGTCCCAACGTAAAATTTTAGGGTTTTTTAAATTTCAAAAATCTTTTGATGGTTTTTTAATTAAGAAAAACTAGCCAAAAAGTCCGATGGAGACCTAGCGCAATAAAATTTATATAAAATATATTATTGTATTTTAAATACCTATGATATATATATATATATATATATATATATATATATATATATATATAAGAGGAAAGTGTACATATAAAGCATTTGACGTAGAATGATGTAGAGTATTCATTTTACTAAGTATATGTTAAATAATAAAGACGATTAAAATTTAAATCATCAAATAATCTGATGGCCATGATCAAATTATGTTAATAAATTAATTCGATGATTATAATTTATTTGTTCTTAGATGATACATTTTTATCATCAAATTATTCAAATAAATATATATTATTTCATTTAAAAAGTATATAATTAATTTGATTATAAATTATAATTATTAAATTAATTAAAAAATAAATAAGTACTCTACATGGAGGTGCAGAACGTGATGCTCTACATTTTAATTAATAAACATAATATTTATATAATTATATACATGGGATATATAAGTTATATATAACATAATATGTGATTGAAGTGAAAAACCTTTTAATATTATAAATATATATTTTATAAATATAAAATTTATAAAAACCTAGGCCTCTAAAAAGCCAACCCAAAAAACCAATAAAGTTTTTAAATTGATAAAATCACCCCAAAAAATATATGCTGATCTGTTTAAACTAAAAAATATATACCCAACCCGTTCTACTTTCAACTTTAGTGTTGGAGCAAAGTTTTATTGACATATAAAATTATATTTTGATGATACAAATATCAAAATATTAAATTTAAATGTTGAAAAAATGTAAAGAAAAAGGAATAACTTTATGCACTACATTTTAATTAAATAATTGACTATGAACTTATTAGATTATGAATTAATGATGAATATGAAAATTGTAGAGAATCTTAATTTGCTATCCATAGAAGTCAAGATTATGTAATTTGAATAACTGTATGTAAAGTCATGCTCAAAATAGTACAGATCGGTCAACTTGCCGATCGAAGTAAAGAAGATCGATCGAGACAATATCGGCGATTGAATGAAGATGTTGGTCGACCGATTAAAACTGAGCCTGCCTCAATTGATGCTGAGATAATAATGGTCGACTGATCGGTTGATGGTCCGGTCGACCAATCAAGTGCAAAAGTTGAAGAAATCGCGCAACGATCACATAAACCGATCGACGATCCAGATGTGCGGTCGACCCGCCTCCTAGTCAAATGAACAGTAACGATCAATTTTGAAGGAGAAAATTGTGAAATAAATTATGGACGAATTTTTCACATGCTGAAGCCTATAAAAGAAGTGTCAAAGTCAGAAGTAAAGACATTTATCCAAGCATTGAAGAAAAACTTCAAGTTATCAAAAGAAAATATTTTTCTTGAAGTTATCATTTTAAGTTTTCTTTTCTTTCTCTCTTATTTTCTTGTGAGCATTCTATTGTAAAAGAAAGAAACCGTTTTTAAAAAGATTGTGAGAGCTCTGTGTGTGAAAGATGTTTCAAATCTTACCTTTTGAGCGAGAGAAAATATTAACTTTCTATGAAGAGAAAAGGTGGTTGATGTAAAGGGTTTTTCATCCTTGCCCCATTTGAAATAAAGGAAGAGATTCTAGTGAAATTTTTGATAGTTTCGAAGTCAAAAAATCGAAGCGGGGACGTAGGTCAAGGTGTGGCCGAACCTCGTCTACAACCACCTGTGTTCTTGTGTTTGAATTCTCTCTCCCTCTCATATTGTGTTTGATGTGATCTGAATTGTATTAATTTAAAATGTTTAAAGAATCGGTTTTTTATTTCCGCGACGTGTTTTGTGAAATCGATAAATTTGTCGTTGAACACCAATTCACCCCCCTCTTGGTGCCATTTGGGATTCAACACTTAGATGCATTTATAAATTAGCATTTTCAATAATAAGAGAAGCAATTAAGCAATGGTGAATTCAATAATTATGAACTCTTAAAATTAGAACAAGATTTGTGTTCTAATCATAGGGGTGTTCAGGGGTCGATTTGACCCGTCCGATTTTGATTGATCGGGTCGGGTCAACCCTCTTTGAAGGCTTGGATGCGATCCAACCTGATTAGATTGGGTTAGGTGATCGGATTATTCGACCATCAATTTTTATTTTTTTCCTTTTTCCTTACATTTTCTATTATTTAATATAAAAATATTATATAATATTTATTTAAAAGTATGAAATAATTTGTTAAATATTATTTTACACATTTAAAATATTTTATTTTAATATTTTTATATAAACTATAATATGAAAATTAAAAAATAAAAAATAAAAAGTCGGGTCTTCAGGTCGGGTCAGTCGACTCGGGTCAAAAAATTTCGACATGTACCTGACTCGACCCAATGACTCGGTCGAAGTACCCGACCCAACCCTGGTCGGGTTGAGGTCAGGTCCGACCCGACCACGGACCCGACCGACCCAAATTCGTAGGTTCATCCGACCTGCTGAACACCTCTAGTTCTAGAAGATGATGATTCGCTACAGACCAGGATGTATATCACAAACAGCCTTCGATGAACACTCATCACTCAGAACAATCATTCAAGCATGGCATCCCATGTTTCATTGGGACACCAATTACCAACATCCCAACACGTGGCTTAGCCTTCTCCACATCCTAGAGAATTCTTCTTAATGCTTTTATCACGTGGAGTACTTGACGACGACGACGACGATGATGATGATGATGACTGATGCATGGGGCATGCCTTGAATTAGTCCCATATGCATAAGTCACGGGAGAGATGCTGGGTATATATGAGAATGTCTTTCATTAGGTGTGACGCGTTTTGGTAAAACCGTGCGGGCCAAGGTCCAGAGCGAACAATATCACACACTGGTGGAGAATGTCACATATGGTATCAAAGCCACTCCGCGTAAGCCTCTGTGCATGGTGGAGTGCGATCACTCAACGAGGGCGTTGAGTCCCCTAAGGGGGGAAGGATGCATGGGGCATGCCTTGGATTAGTCCCACATGCATAAGTCACGGGAGAGATGTTGGGTATATATGGGAACATGTCCTTTATTAGGTGTGACGCGTTTTGATAAAACCGTGCGGGCCGAGACTCAGAGCGGACAATATCACACGCTAGTGAGGAATGTCACATAGGTGACGACGACGATGATGACAATGATGATGACGATGACGACGACAACAACAACAAATACGACGATTACTAACATCTCAACACGTGGCTCAGCCTTCTCCATCAGAATGATGATGATGATGGTATATAAATTAAAGAGTCAACAAAAACGAATAAAATAAATAGGCATACAAGAATTTGGATTCAATGCTTCTCTCTCTTCACTTATCATTTCTTTTATTGAGTAGAACAAAGAGAAGTGAGTTTTTAAAGAGGCAAAAATTATTAAAAAAAAACGATGCGCATTAATTATGTACTTGAGGCGAGGCTAGGAAAAATTATTTGTAATATTTTATTACGAAATAACATTGAATCCGATAGAATATTTACTTCAAATATCTTATCAAACATTAATGTGTTTACTCCCTCAATTGACAATTGTACACATTTTTTTATTTGAGTAAAAATCCTCATATATCATCAATAAAAGAAGAAATACCAAGCAAATCTCAAGATGAAAATCATGTTATAAGTTTCCAAACATAAGTTGGAATGAAAAAAATGCGCTAGTGGCAAATACAACATTCCAGGTCGCAATTTTACAACTCCTGGATATCCTTTACGTAAATTACTGAGAATTTTTAGATGCTATTGGCTGTGCAGAAGTTACAAAATAAAGATCATCACTTCTACCTCAGTCTATGTTTGCCTCCTCTCTGCCTTTCCCCAGTTCTTTCAAGTGTGCGATCTGGTTTTGGCAGAAGGCATAGAATAATAGAATAGGTCACAATGAATGTCCATATATCTTCAACATGAGAAACATGCAAAGGATGTCTCATTCTTCAATAAATTAGAGCATAAAATTATGAAGAAAATGATTCAGGAATATGCATTCTCGTCCCGTTTGGTCTGCCATCTTGCACCTTTTCCATCTAAAGAAGCCTGAGATGTGCCGTATCATTAAGCCGCTTAATTTGCCATCCTGATTTTAGCGAATGCTGCAGGAGTGTCACAGAAGAATCATCTATGGATATCTTATGAGACATCGCAGGACAGCAACCTAACAGACCAGTGACAAGGCATTTGATCGGTATTGCATGAGTGAAAATCCCAATGGACAAACCGGGATTTAATCTATTGCCATCATGAAGAAGGTTCTCCTGTGCGATTTCCCCCGGAGAGAATTCATCCTCAGTTTCGTTTTCGCCAGTTGTCACAAACTGGAGTCTGCTTTTACCAGATTTCTTCTTCTGAAGACCAGGTCGGTTAAGTCTGTAAAGCAGATCCCAGTGAGGACCATCTCGTTCCTGAACTGAGTTAGTTGAGCTGTTGCGAGAGAGATCCTTTGTCTCATGTTGGTGGATCCCTGCTTCTCCTACTGCCAGTTTTTCAGGCAACCTTATGACAGTTCTATTAACGAAATCAATCATTCGGTAAACAACTTGTCTAAGTGATTCTCCTGATGGAGCACAGAAATCAGGCTGTGTTCTGTCAATCAAACTGACCATTTCCGGAGTATACACTTCAGAGCGAAGGCAACCTTCCCACTGACCGAGACTAATGTCGGTCAATGCATCAGAAAGATTTATCTGCTCTTCAACAAAACCAAGCTCCTGCAAAGTCGAAATGATAAATAATTTGCAAACATAATTGAGTTTGAGAAACAAACGGAGAAAACACAAAAACAAGGATCATAACATGCAACAGACGATTCTACGATGTTTTGTTATTGGCTGCATCAACAGATTTTTCGAGAGGTGAGTGCATCAACAAAACTTTTAAAGATGGAAGACATTAAAATTTCTTTAGTACAAGCAAAAACAAGTTGAAGATATTCAACATTGCAATTGTAATAAATTACTCTTCACCAAAAGTTGCATCATCATTTTGGAAAAGGTGGTTTGCAAATGTAAAAAGGTGGTGTGATTCAACACTATCCAGCGAAAGACCCTGATAAGCTGGAAATATATCTGTCTACAGTGCGCTTTTTGTCATTCCTGTTTCCACATCCCGTATTATATTGATCAGCGGCAAGAGACAAGAAAGAAGCAATACGTATTACATAAGTCAATAGAATAAGGGATGTTGAAAGGAGTCAATAGAATAAGGGATGTTGAAAGGAGTCAATAGAACTATGTTGCATGGATACGGGTACGGTACCGGTACCCGATACGGGTACGGGTACGGGGTACGCTATTTTTTAAAAAATTAGGGTACGGGTACGCATATATATAATAATATTAAATAAAAAATTATATGTCTAAGAAAAGAATATGTAGTATATATACATTAGAAATTAAAGTTTTCGAGAAAAAAACATCATAACTACCAATCTGCCAGTCCATCTAATAAAATATTGATCAACCATTGCTAATAATTTAAAATTAAGCTTATTATTGCATGTTAGATGAGCCCAGCAGAGCCCATTTATACAAACTATAAAAACACGCCCAGCTGTTGACCTCATGTGTTGGCTTTCAGTTGTGATCAGCACTGAAGGTGGCTTTCACGCAAGGTTGGAGAAAACAAATACGTACCCATTCGTACCCCATGTGTACCCGTACCGGGTACGTACCCGGTACGGGTACTCCTGCCTTTCAGGCGTACCCGTGCATCATAGCAATAGAATAAGGGATGTTGAAAGGGGAATGACAAAAAACGCACTGTAGACGGCATAGCATGTACTGATAAGAAATGCTTTATGTGCGTGGTCAAGAACATTTTTTTTTAGAAGAAAAAGGATGACTACTAGAGTTGTGGTTGTCATCCAGCAAGAACATTGATTTCTCTGTAATAAAGCTTCTAAGGTAGTTATTTCATCTTTAAAAATTAGATTGCAAGTTTCAGAATTACAGATTCTAGATGAGACATGATTGTGGTATTTGCTTTTTAATAAGCATCAAAACTAACCTCTGGACCATGAATTCAATTTTAGAAATTGAGATTTTAAATGCAAGTAACTTATCAATAACTATAAGATAGTGTGGTCTAACTTAGTATCATAGAATCGGAAAGAAAGAAATATAGAGTAAGCCTATAATTCAACTGCTGATAAGATGAAATGGAAATTCAAATGTCAAACATATGTGCATACGCGCTAGAGGTCTGACAAGCAGGAATGCTACCAAAAGGAAACCAGGGTAGAGGGATAGAACATGTCAATGCCTGATGTATTTTGTGAGCAGTGCACCTAATAGCTGATCACTCATTTTCAGTTTAATCTCATCAAAATCTGGGTTGTGTTGATCCCAGAATCTATTTTGCCAGCTAGTGGAACATCTAGAACCAGCATTGGATGACAGTTAACACTGATTCAGATAACCACAATAACATTTTTACCCTTAGGCCTCCATTAACACTGATAATGGTACACTGCAATCCATGCGGTCGCAGTAAAAGAGGCAATTTTTTAAGTAGTGCATAGTATATCTTGAAAGGAAAGAATCCAACTGCAAGATTTAGCGCAATCATAAATGATTCAAGCCAAAGTCGCAGCACATTAAGTAACCAGAAAGCTAAGGTGAGAGTGAATACCCGACAAACGAAGGCTGCAGTCGCCCGCGCCCGATCTAGAGGCGAACAATAGACCTCCCCGAAGCGCACGCCCTGGGACTTGAGGAATACGGCCAGCGCCCTCGCCTGCCGCTCCCCATTCGGTGTCAGCCCCGCGGCAGATGCCCACCGTCCCCCGACCAGATCCGGGCGGAGGCTGGACGCGCACTCACCATGGGCGACCAGGAGCACCTCCGTGAACCGGTCGGTGACGGCGCCGCTGCCACCGAAGAGGGATAGGGACAGAGGCCGGGGCGGGGGGAGTAGGACGTTGCAGGGGTCCCAGACCTTAATGGAGGGTCCGGAGGATGCTCCAGAGGCGCCTGGAAGCATGTGAAGGCGAGGGGTGCCGGCAGCCGAGGGCTGCGGGGAGAGGGGAGACGCGGCCGCCCGACAAGGAAGGATCTCCGGCTCCTGCTCCAAGACCTTCTCTATGGAGAGGTTCTTTGGGTCCCTCAGTCTTCGCCTCCTGCTTCTCCCCGGTGCCTCGTCGTCCTCATCGTCCTCGTCTTCCACCTCCATCTCCTCTTCTTCCTCATCGTCGTCATCGGAGGAGGAGGATTCGCGGAGAAGGGGTTGGGGAGAGGCAGTCGTGGAGGACTGGGCAGAGCCCATGGAGCAGCAAAGAGACAGCGGCGATGGCCGGAAGGAACGGGCAGCGGTGGACGAGGACGGTGGCGGTGCTACCGCAGGATTTAACGGCAGAGATCTAAAAGGAGCTGTTTTTTTAATTTTTTAATTTTGAAGTGGTGGTGGTGGTGGATGGCTTTGGTGTGCCGTGTGCTTTGTTGTGTGTGTAATATATATGGAGGAAATAATAATATAAAATGGCAACAAAATTAAATAACATTTATGCAAAAAAAAAAAATCTTTTAGACAACAAAGTCTTATCTCACTAGGTGGAATCGGCTAAAAAAAAAGTCTTTTAAATATTAGGGTAAATTTTAATTAAGAAATATTATTACAACAATTAAGTTGGCGACTGATCCAATTTACATTGGGTGCTAATTGCCATAAAACTTATTAATGTCAGTCATTAACATTTTTCTTTAACGTATTTTAATTTATTCTATATTTTGTACTCTTTTCAATTAATATATTTTAAAATAATTTACCAAATATAAGGTTTAAATCTTATGGTAGTATATTCACTTATTTTATTTCTTTACTGTTAACAGTTTTTAGCGGTTGGTACGATGAAATATGTTAAATGTTTAAATTTATTGAAATTTTGTTTACGGATAATATGTATAATAGTTCATTTAAAAAAAACTATTATTTATTTAAGTACTAAGTGAGTGCAAGGTCTTTCTATTTATGTAATTTTTGTACAGAGTATAGTAACTACATTTTGGTCAGTAAAAATATATTTGAATTACTAACTAA
Source organism: Pontederia crassipes (assembly GCA_030549335.1). NCBI lineage: Eukaryota > Viridiplantae > Streptophyta > Magnoliopsida > Commelinales > Pontederiaceae > Pontederia > Pontederia crassipes. Next base: position 4,926,176 of record CM060194.1, on the reverse strand, counting down.
TTTTATATTCTTGTTTCTTGAAATTTTATCTATCAATTAATCAACCCCAAAAAGCGAAAGTGTATAAACAAGATTTTCTTTTAACAAAAAATCATGCATTTTAAAAATAATGTAAGTCGAGAAAAATTCAGAATATAATCAAATCAAAGATAGGATAAACGGTAAGAATATAAAAATAATAAAATAAAATAAAGGTAAAATGGCTCTGGCAATGGACCACGCTTAAAACTTATATTTTTCTAAATGTAATTTTAAAAGACGTGTAATGCAAAAATGTGTATCACATTATAATATATAAACTACTTACAAAAAATAAAAAAAAACTTTGGTTGGTCAAAAAAAAGGAAAAAAAAAGATCTTATTCCATCTTTATTATGTCAAATAGACTTTTTTTGTCAATGAATCGAAGTGTCGTTAAAAAATCCTAATAGTGTAAAAAAAGTATAGATAAATTATTTAGGACCGTTTGGTATATTATTAATTTAATTAATTAATAATTTAGATCATTAATTAACTAGATTAAAATTATCGATAATATAACTATTTGGTAAGTATTTGTAATATAAAAAATGATTAAAACAGTTAAATAATAAATTATCAAAATATTTCTAAACAATATTTTAAATTATATTAATATAATATTAAAAATAAATAAAACAAAATAGAAAAAATGAATATTGATATAAAAATGAGACAAAAATAAGAGTTATTTTTTAAATATTTTAAATGATAAAGAAGATAAAGTTGAATTATATTTATTTATCAATAAAAATATTAAAATTAAAATTTAATTGAATGGATTTTTTTTGTTAAAAATAAACTAGTAATATGTCAGTGAAATGATGATTAAAATTATCGATAATTAGTCGTAATCAAATAAAATAATATGATGAGATTTTAAATTTTAAATAAAATATTTAATAATTTATTTGAATTATCTCGTTCCCTTAATCACTTATTGGCATCCTATATTATTTTAGACTCATTTGAGAAAAAATAAAAAATTCAAAGATAGATATACGCGTACAGTAATTTAAACCCATTGCAATCTACTTTCGATTAAAGGAATTAAATATATATATTAGTTCATTCTTACTTTTGAATTAATTTGTCACAAATCTATATCTGTTTGAGGCCTTTTTATCACATGCAACCTACCTGTCCGATCACGTGCTTCATTCGTGAAGAAATCTCTCTCTCTCTCTCTCTCTCTCTCTCTCTCTCTCTCTCTCTCTCTCTCTCTCTCTCTCTACATAATATAGAAAAATAGAAAATAGAATTATCAGAGATCAAAATATTTTGGTTTAAACATTTAAAAAAACTCCGTAGAAATCTTTAATTGTATCCTTAACATATTATAAGCCCTCATCAATCCAGTACGCATCATTAACACTTTAACAGTCATCGGATTTATAATCCAATAACTTAATATCGGCTCAAAATTTTAATATAAATAATTGATTTATGCTCAAAATACTTAACTTATGGACTTCGCGTTTATGGTGCAGATGATGCACTTTGTGTTGTTATTATGACGTATACTGACGTCAATGACTCATGACACATGCTACCTTATATTTGTTAAACTACTAGAAAATTAATTGCAATTTTATCAGATCCAATTTTTATATTGAGTTAACTGTTTTTGTTCGTTTCAGTTATTAAAATGTAAGGATGAAGGCGCGGGTGGATTTTTTTCATTTAAAAAAACTATCTTACTTTTTTGGTTGGATTTTTTAAAATTTAAAATTCTTATCAAAATTTAAAACAAAGTCCACGTCAAGAGTTGCACGCATAGAAGCGATCAAAGATATAAATCCTCAACACTCCACTTAAAAACACTAGATATAAAAATGTGGCTTAGTTCGAGATGCATCGGACTCGTTCAATGTAGAATTATTTGAAGTTGATCACTGTTGCAATGAGAAAATACGAAAAGTCGTCTAAGCTTTTTCTTTATTTTTTACATACTCAAGAAAAGATGTGACTACTTTTTTAAATCCAAAACGAATTAAAAAATCTCATTTTTTTTCCTTTCATGATTCAAAACATTAATTATCATAAACATGTAATTAAATCATATATATATTAATTATAATGACATAAGAGACAACCCCACACAGCGGAGTCGGACGCAGATCCAGCAACTCTCGCCAAACAGCTGGGACCCATCGCCACGTCACCACCAACCAAGTCCGAGATAGATCTACGTGCAGTAAATTTTAGGATTATTTTCTTAAATTATTTTTAAATAATTAATTTTTCATATCTAATTCTAAATTACCGACTTATTTTTATCGATTCCTAAAGACTTTTTCTCATTTATTGGAAAGATTAAATTACCAACTTAGTCTTCTCATTTATTTCTGTTATATTTTTTTAATTTTGATTTTTTATTTATGAAAAAATTAAATTGCCTTTCATTTTTTATATATAAAAGAAAAAATATTGAAACATTTAATTTTTAGATCCGGATTGTGGGGCAAGGAATATCTTTTTATTTTTTATATTTATCGTGTTACGAAGAAAAGAATAATTTAATAATAAAAAATATAACAGAAGTTGATAAAATGATTAAGGTAAAAAATTATGATTGTTTAGAATAATTTACGAAAATAATTTTAAATTTTATTGTCAAACTCTCATCACACGTGGCGGCGAATTGAGTGGTTGTTTCGGACAAGATCCGCGCGGGACTCGTAGAAAAATATAATAAAATTTTAAAACGGGTGAAGTGCCCTTGCTGTTGGCCACTTTACAGCGGATCCTTCAAATTAGCCCACGCATATAAAATGCCTTCGTCGGCTTGCCCACGCGGACGCAGTCGCACACCAAATCCATTTTGTTTCTCTCTCCTCCTCCTCCCCGGAGTCTTCTCTCCCAACTCCCATTGAGAGACAACGACGCCGACGCCTCTCGTCCACATCGAGATCGGAGGAGCAGCAGCGGCGGGGAGGGACTTATGGATCGCCGGAGGGCGGGAAGCCCCGTGTACGCGCGGCAATACAGCGACGGATCGGCGCCGTCGTCTCCGGCTCACCCGGCGGCCGCGGGCGTCGGAGGCGACGGGACCGCCAACGGCCGGAAGGCTCCCAGGACCGCCAACGCCAACGCCCGGCTCGCCCAGATGATGATGAAGAAGAAGCCCGACTACGACGAGTACGACGACGTCGATGTACCCGATCTCATCCCCGCCATTGTCGGTGGCGGAGGCGGGTTGGGAGGCGGGGGAGGGAGGTATGCTCCTCGGGGTGGGTCAACGAAGCCGACCGCCGCCTATGGTTACGGTGGCGGCGCCGGAGGTCTAGCGATGGAGGCGGCGCCGTTGCGGACTGCGGCGAGGAGTCCATCGCCTTCGGCTGCGGTACGTAATTTTTTTTTGGTATAAATATTGATATGGACGCCTACCTGTCACATTTATTACAATATTATTGTCGTCGACGAAAATTATATTATCTTTAATTTTTAAAGGAAAAATGTCATGTTACTGTAATTTTTTTAAAGAAAAATGTCGTGTTACTTTGTTTTAGATTTTTTTAATAATAATAATAAAATCGTCGGTCAATGCCTGTATCCTGTGTAACATTCGTAAATACCACTCATCGTGAATAAAAATAGCAAATTTATCTCATAGTCAAAGTAAATTCCTTTTAATTTCTCATGCTATTATTTTCCCTTAATACTAAGTTCGCCGTATGCAAAATAAATGATGGATTGTATATTAAATATCAAATGAGACACAAATAAGCAGTATATACATATATAATATAATATGATAATAAAATAAGAATCGATTAACCATAACTGTGTATGCCTTTGTGGGATGATGAATAATCGTATCTATCAGGGGAATGTGTCTTACATCAGTTGCTTGGCTGATCATTGCAACTCTTATTATATTTCGTCATTCATTATATGATGATTCGTGAGGTACTAAGGAAATGTCAGATGCATAAATCTTCCGGAATCTTTGTCCAATGATTCATTACATTGGCAGTACTTGAATCACGTAAAAGGTTCGACCGTTCAAGAATGTTATTTTACAGTCCCGGGGAACTCACTATGCATAAATTTTTTTTATCATAAAATAAAATAAAGGACACTTCTACCTTCTCATAATAATAATTATTATACTAATAGTAGTTTTTTTGTAAGAACTGCCATTTTATATTTTATTAAGTGAAATTAGACCTCTGTTCTTTTTTCAATAGTATCCCCGTTGTTTTCGTCTTGTAATTTGCCGGCAATTATTAATCCGCGTTAAAAGCGAGCCGCCGCCACCGGGACGATAAAAGCGGGCGCGAGTTCCGATATCTAAAATATTACCACAAATCCCAAAATCTTCTCCGATTCCATCACCTCGACACCTTGGACTGTCGTCTGACCCAAGTCGGACGCGACCACCTCCGAGATCCTCGCCGCCGCGTCGATGGACCGCAGACGGGCGATGAGCCCCGCTTACTCGCGGCAGAGCAGCCTGAGCTCGACCACATCGGGGTCCTCGCCGTCGTCTCCTGCGGCTATGTCGCCGGGGCACCACCGCTCGGCTTCGGCGTCCGGGATTACCGGGGTGCGCCGCACCCAGAATCTCGCCGCGAGGGCCGCCAACGCTCGGCTTGCGCGGGTTATGGCGTCGCAGGCCGCCGCCGACGCGGAGGAGGAGGAAGCGGATGATGACGAGCTCCTTCCCTCCTCTGTTGCCGCCGGTGGCGGTTTCAGGTTCGGGATGCCTCGATCGTCCGCAAATAGCAACGGCGGCCGCGGGTCGTTGCTGGGGAGGACTACCAGATCCCCCTCGCCGGCGGTAAAATTTTCTTTAAACCCTTTCTTTTTTAGAAACGAATCCAAATTAATCTCACGTTTTTAAACGATGAAATTAGTTGCTACAATTTGTGAATTTTCAGTGATTTAATAATTACTAAAGTTAAAATTATTGAATTAGGACAGTACAAATATATCGAGGCTTTTTCTTGCGGCAATTTCTTTCAAGAATGAACATTACTAAGCGGGTGCTTATTGTCACTCGAAATTAATATTTTAATAACACAAATTCAAGCCACACTGGAAATGACTAATTCTTGGGAAGCATTTGTAGCTTAGTCTAAAACGCATGGACTTGTTGATCTTGCATCCTTTCTTTATATCCTAAATTACGTGACGTGAACACTTAAGTTGTAATCCAACATTAATTGGTATGATTAAAAGTTCATACATGAGTTTCCTAATGAATGATTTCGTTGTCTTTACTTAAGCAATCGGTTTAGTGAACAAATCAAATGGCTATGGGTTACAAGCTATTCAATTTTGATCGTATCTTAGTGGTTATTCGACTGAATACATTTTCTCCGTCTTTTAATTAGTTGACTCGGAACATTGTAGAAGCTGCTCCAGTGACTCGTTCTTCTTCAACTGGAAGGCCATCTCTATCGGTCCGTGCAGTGCCAATGGTGCCACCAACCAAAACCGCACTAAGGACTCCAGCCCCTATTCCTTCCATAGAATCTCCTCTCGATAGACACAGAGATAAAAGGTAATATGGAAATCTTGCTTCTTGAATAGATTTATATATCTGGTATACTGTTTCGTGAAGCTTGTCTTCTAAATCTTTATTTAGTTGCCACTATAATTTCACTGTGCCTTTTCCTAGGTATCCTGGTTATATATATAATGTCTTGCTGGAACACTTTTAACATATTTATGCAGATTTCATTAATCGACACCTGTTTTGACTCTGAAAATTGTTCAACATTGTCATCTATGATGCTTTCTTAGACACCTTCAAAATAGAATAATTATCTCATATAACATGATCCTTTTATAGGAAACTTTCTTAGACACCTCTTTCAAAATAAAATATTATGTCACATGACATGGTCCTTTTATATACTACCTTTTACACTGTATTTCTTACTTTATGTCAGCGTGGACATTATTTTTTCTATATCTTGTATGGTTCTTTCCTATATTTCATTCTTCTGTGCATCATTGAATCCCCTGGTAAGATTGATCAATGTGATCAAAATCCAAGAGATGCCACTTGATTTTTTATCATTTATTTTTCTGAATTTCAGATTGGTGGAAACCATGAAGCTGATGCTTTCTTATATATTTACCTCCTTGAAAGTCACACATTTTTTTGTCTTTTATATAACTGATAACATATCTATTGCAGATTCCTTTTAGATGCTCACCTAACCAAACGAGAACCAGGAGAACTCCGTGAGGCATCAGCTCTCCAAGATCAGGTGCTTCGCAGTGGCCTATCAAGGACTCTGAGATTTATCTGCATTTTGGGAAAATCTTAGGTTTTCCATATATATGGGCAACAAAATAAATTCTCACAGACCGAGTTCTATTCACAGGTTGATATGCTAGAAGAGGAGAACTATAGCCTCCTTGAAAAGGTTTGCTTTTATTTCAGATTTTTGTTAGTGAAATAATCTTTTCCTTTCCTTGTTCTTTGATTGCTTCTACGAAACTCATCGTACAGCTGCAACTAGCTGAAGAGAGATGCAAGGAAGCAGAGGCCAGATCTAGGGAGCTTGAGAAACAGGTCAGAGTAAATCTTGCATCCTTTTAGTTTTGTTTCGGAGGATACTTGTGTTATGAAGTAATATGCATGATCCTGAAATCTATACTTATAAGACATGCAAAAATATCCAACCATATGTACAAATGAAAATTTCTTTTGTGTGGTTATTCTTTTATAAAAACTTTCCTTTGTAGTTCATATAATATCTTCTTTTTAGAATAGTTCATATAATATCTTGGAATTTGGAAATGTCATATGCAACATCATGTTGTTGAGATTTGCAGTTGAACCTATGGATAATTCTCATTTTGTTTTGTAAATTTTTTGAAAGTATATGTAACGCACCGAGTTTTTTTTTCTTTGCCTGCCCAGAAGGCTATCTCGGCGACGCCACTCAAACCTATGACTTAACTATGACTAGTGGTTTACAATAACTTTACAATATGCAGAAGCATCCTATACAATATTTATGGACCTGAGGATTATGGGCCTACAACTTATCAATGTCCATATCCAATGTGCATATCATCCGTCAGAGGAGCCACCAACCGTCTCACCATCGCCATGACCATCACCTATACTAAAGATGGAATTGTGGGTGGGCCCGGACCGCGCACGAGAAAAGGGGCCATGTCGTGCCATTTCGTGTCAGGCCGACCATCCGCACTGTGGGCACGACACGGCCCGTGCACAGTGAACATGGACCCGACACGACACAACCCGTTTTGGCACGGATTATTTTATTTCGCGCCAACACCGACCACGTATGTTGCACAAACGCGACCTACGCTAAGATCACACGGCCCGTGCTAAGATCACATGGCCCGCGTTATTTCGATTTGACAACACGTTCACGGGCGGATTCACGGACTTGTCGCTAAAGGAGGACAACACAGGCCGTGTTAAAAGGAACGCGGGCAGTGTCGGGTTTTTTTTATTACTCTCCGCCATCTATAAAACACAGCCGAACCCCTCCCCCTTCTTCACACTTCCTCCTCCCTTCCTCGCATGGCCACATCACATGACACATCTCTCATTTTCTCTATCAATCTCTCTTCTCACGTTCTCTCTCTCAATCTCCTCTTGTCTCATTAAATAATTAAGATAACATTCTCACAATAGTCGATCTTAGACTCATTTGAGTGATTTTATCTTTTCACTTGAAATTCATCTAAATTGCAGCTGTTGCAAGTATGCTTCATAATTACACAATGAGAGTTTGAAAATCTTAATTTCTACAACTAGCTCGGAGTAGGGCGAGAAATTTCAAATGAAAAATAAAAAAAAAGAAAGAAAGAAAAAAGGGCTGCCCGACTCGGCCGGCCCGATCAGGCCCGGACTACGTCGGGGTCGAAAACGGATCGTGTGGCACGACACGGCTTGTTTTTAAAACTGGCCGTGTGAGCACGACACGGCCCACGTGTCACCCTCCATGAGTGGAGGGCCACTGACATGGCCGGGCGCACCCTGGGCGCCCGGGTGCACATGGCGGCCATGTGGGTCCTTGGGATAGGCCGAGACATCCCTGGGACGTGGCAAAGCTTCTCGGCTCTTCTCCATCAGGCAGGAGGCTTGGTACGAAGATTCAGGGGTATTGGATGGTCGGAGCATAGCCAGGCCATATGGTATGGCCAGGCGCACATGGCCGGGCGCGCCCAGGCCATTCTGGGGCTTGTCATCCCAGAGGCAATCCAGACCATCCCGAGACGTCCTCAGACATGCAGGAGTCGAAGGCCATTGTTGGACTTGCAGGGGCACGTGTGGAGCTTCATCAGGAGGTCCAACAAAGTGAAGATGGCGGTTATAACCGCCATGTCCATGGCAGGCGGCCATGGCCGGAAATCACAAGGTTGGCGGCGACATCTCCCTGGTGGCCGGAGTTCATCAGGACATGTCCAGAGGATGGAGGGAAGAGATCCAATGGTGGATGATCAAATCAAATTGATGGAGGCAGATCCAGCCATTGGATTAGAAGTTATGTAATAGGTAGTTATGGTTGACATTTGAATTTGAATTGGATTGTTTGAATTCAAATTCTGGACAACAGTTGGCTGATCCATGTACTATAAATACATGTAAGGCTCCCACATTCTGGGACAAGTGATAATGAATGTCTTCTTCCCTCATTTGGCCGAGTTCTCTATATGTTTGCATTGTGTGTGTGTAACTTGACTTAAGTAAGAAACTAAGTGTGAGTTAAGGGCGTGTGAGAGTTCATCTTTGAGAGAAAAATCAGAGTGAATTGGGAAGGCTGCTTGAGTGATTCAAGGAGGGATCTTCAAGGCCGGTTGCGTCTAATTTCTAGGAGAGAAATTAGGCTGTGACAATTGTGGTATCAGAGCCCCATTCGACCTTTGCAACATGAGTGAGGATGGCAATCAGCAAGGTCCTGTGACCAGGGGCCGTGCAGAATCACAGGTGGTCACTGGTGGTGGTCCTTGCGAACCAGGGAGGTAAGAAGACTCGTTCACTCTCCACTGATCCTCTCCCTCATCTCGAAAGGCATTTAGACCTCTTGGATCATACCGTCCAAGGCATGGACATGACAGTCCGTGCCCTTGAACAAGGTATGACCCAGCAGGGCTTGGCCTTAGATGAGAAAAGGACAAGGGGTGAACTGAGTGCGGCCAGAATCAAGACACTTGAAGAAACCTTGGAGATCAGATTGAAGTCCATTGAAATGGACATTACGATGATGAAGGGGAACATGCTGGACGCCACTGGTTGTCGAGTAAGGGCAGCCATACCGAAGTTCACGGGTCCGGAGCCAAAGAAGTATGAAGGTGCAAGGGATGCCACCATCATCGACGACTTTCTTTGGAGTCTTGAGAAGGGGTTCAAGACTAACAAAATTTCAGTGGAAAAGGATCAAATTGACTTGGCAGTGCGGTACCTAGCGGAGGGCGCACTATTATGGTGGAGAAGGATGGAAGAGGAGATTGCGAAAGAGAAGATAGTCATCGACTCTTGGGGCACCTTCACCAAAGAATTGAAGAAGCAATTCTATCCTGGAAATGCCCAGGAGATAGCCATGACCAAGTTGACAAACTTGAGACAAACGGGTTCGGTGAAGGACTACATCGAACGATTCCAGCCTCTAATGCTTGAAATGACAAGTACTATGGACGAAGAGACATGGATATTCTTCTTCCTAGAGGCCTGAAACCTTGGGCGGCACAAGAGGTCAAGCGGCAGAAGGTGGTCACTATTAAGGAGGCCTTGGCAGTGGCCGAGGCTCTCACTGAGTTCAGTGTGGGGCGTGACCAGGGTGCGGCCAAGGACAAGGCTGTACTCTCGGACAAGGTGCAGTCTCACACGAAGAAGGTCGACAAGAAGGGAAAGAAGGAGAAGAAGGAAAGTAAGGTCAGTAAGGAAGGTACATCCAAGAAGTCAGTAAGGTGCTTTACGTGTGGAGGGCCACACTATGCCCGAGAGTGCCCAAAGAAGGGCGCCCTGGCCACTATGCAGGGCGCGTCCGAAGATGAGGAAGGCGCCGCACACATGGGGGCCATCATGGCCCTCACTTCAACCTCTGCATCCATCCCACTGAAGAAGAAGAAAGAGGCCACCAGGGGCCTCATGTTCACTGAAGTTTGGATGCAAGGGCAGGCGGCCATGGCTTTGGTCGATACCGGGGCCACTCACAACTTCATGGCCTTGGAGGAGGCACAGCGGCTTGGCATCGACTTCAGGCATAAACCAGGGCTGATTAAGACGGTTAATGCAGCCTCACAACCTATACATGGCATGGCCAAAGATATCCAGGTGCGAGTAGGCAATTGGGAGGGCGCCATGTCCTTAACGGTGGTGGCCATGGACGATCACCGCATGGTCCTTGGCATGGAATTCCTGGACCAGTTCTCCGAAGTTCGAGTGACCCAGGAGGGGTTACATCTTGTGTCCCAGGAGGGGACACACCTGGTCCCTTTGAAGAGGGCCAATGTGAAGTCAAAGCTGCTGTCCACCATGCAAGTGTGCAGGGGTGTCCGGCACAAGGAAGAGACTTACTTGGCTGCCCTCAAACTTCATGAAGTTCAAGGGGATACTCCTGTCCCAGAGGAAGTGCAGAAACTCCTAGCCTTGTACAAGGACATCATGCCCCAGGAGTTGCCCAAGAAGCTGCCCCCTCGAAGAGACGTCGACCACTCCATCGACTTGGTGCCCGGGGCACGGCCGCCCGCCATGGGGTCATACCGAATGGCTCCTCCTGAGTTGGCAGAACTTAGGAGGCAATTGGAGAAACTTCTGAAGGCAGGATTCATAAGGCCATCAAAGGCACCTTATGGGGCTCCTGTTTTGTTCCAAAAGAAGCATGATGGCACATTGCGAATGTGTATCGACTATAGGGCTTTGAATAAACTAACGGTGAGGAACAAGTATCCTATTCCATTGATTGAAGACTTGTTTGACAAGTTAGGGAAGGCAAGGATCTTCTCCAAATTGGACCTAAGGTCAGGGTATTGGCAAGTGAGGATTGCCGAGGGTGATGAAGAGAAAACAACTTGTGTTACTCGATATGGTGCATATGAGTTTCTTGTTATGCCCTTTGGGCTTACTAATGCACCTGCCACCTTTTGTACTTTGATGAACAGGATCTTCCACCACTTGTTGGATAAGTGTGTGGTTGTATATTTGGATGACATTGTTGTGTATTCAGAATCTCTTGCCGAACATGTCAAGCACTTGGAAGAGGTGTTCAAGTTGTTGAGGGAAAACGAACTTTTCGTGAAGGCCGAGAAGTGTTCCTTTGCTCAACCTGAAGTAATGTTCTCGGGTCATCACATCAAAGCTGGAGTCATAAGCATGGACAAGGAGAAGGTTCGTGCTATTGAAGAATGGCAGCCCCCTTCGAGTGTTCCGGAGTTGAGGTCATTCTTAGGGCTGACCAACTATTATAGGAGATTTGTGGAAGGGTACTCCAGGAGGGCAGCACCTCTCACTGATCTCTTAAAGAAGGATAAGTCTTGGTTGTGGGCAGACACATGTCAGGAGGCCTTTGAAGATCTCAAGGGTACTATAGTCCAAGGGCCATGCTTGAGGCTGCCCGACTATGGCCGAACCTTTGAGGTACACACTGATGCTTCAGATTTTGCACTAGGAGGTGTCCTTATGCAAGAGGGCCACCCCGTGGCTTTTGAAAGTAGGAAGTTCAGCGAGGAGGAGCGCAAGTATCCTGTGCATGACAAGGAGATGTCGGCCATAGTGCATTGTTTGCGCACTTGGAGACATTACCTTCTTGGAAGTACTTTTGTTGTAAAAACTGACAATGTGGCCACTTCTTACTTTCAGAATCAAAAGAAGTTGTCTCCTAAGCAGGTACGTTGGCAAGACTTTCTGGCCGAGTTCGACTATCAACTTGAGTACAAGGTGGGGCGCACCAACGTGGTGGCAAACGCCCTCAGCAGGAAAGTGCAACTTGCGGCCATGAGCAGTGTGAAGGGCGACTTCCAAGATCAAGTGCGAGTAGGCTTGAGTCATGACTCCAAGGCTATGGAGATCCTTCGTTTGGTGGACGAGGGCAAGACTCGAAGATTTTGGAAGGAGGAGGGCCTGCTTTTCACAACAGGGCGCCGGCTATACGTGCCCCGTTGGGAGGGCCTTCGACGTCGCATTCTCAAGGACTGCCATGACTCATTATGGGCTGGACATCCAGGTATGGCCAGGACGTTGGCATTGGTGGAAGATGGCTACTATTGGCCACAAATGCAGGAAGACATTGAGGCATATGTGAGGACTTGCCTCAAGTGTCAGCAGGACAAGGTGGAGCAACTCAAACCAGCGGGTCTTTTGGAACCTTTGCCGGTGCCCGAACAGCCATGGCAGGTCGTAACCATGGACTTCATCAGTGCTCTACCAAGATCAGGAGGCTATGGATCGATTATGGTGGTAATCGACAAATTCTCCAAGTACGGCACGTTCATCCCAGCCCCTAAGCATTGCTCGGCCGAGGAGGTGGCCAAGCTTTTCGTCAACAACGTGGTGAAGTTGTGGGGCATACCTGAGGTAATTGTGAGCGACAGGGATCCTCGCTTTACAGGTACATTCTGGAGGGAGTTGTTCAAACTCCTTGGGACTGAACTCCGTTTCTCAACGGCCTTCCATCCTCAAACGGACGGCCAAACGGAGAGGGCAAATCATCTTCTAGAGATTTACCTTCGACACTTTGTGGATGCTAACCAAAAGAATTGGGCAAAGTTGTTGGATGTTGCTCAATTCTCTTTCAATATGCAGAGGAGCGAGGCTACACAAAGGAGTGCCTTCGAACTCGTCACTGACCGGCAGCCCGTGACCCAGCAGCCTTGGCAGCAAGGTATGCAGGAAGGTGTCCTGTAGCCTTCAAGGTGGTACACCATTGGCAAGAGGCTTTGGAAGAGTCCAGGGCCATCCTTGAGAAGTCGGCAAGGAAAATGAAGAAGTTTGCAGACAAGAAGAGGAGACATCTGGAGTTCCAGGTTGGTGACCAAGTGTTGGTGAAGTTGAGAGCTCGACAATTCAAGGCTCTCCGAAACTTGCACCAAGGCCTCATGAGGAGATATGAGGGCCCTTTCACCATCTTGAAAAGGATAGGCAAGGTGGCCTATCGTGTGGATCTTCCTGGCCATCTTCGCCAATTGCATCCTGTTTTCCATGTAAGTATGTTGAAGGCATACCATGCTGACTTGGAGGAACCAGGGCGTGCATCCGAAGTTCGAAGGCAGGTCAACGACATGTCTACTTCCCCAGCTATAAGTGAAGGCCAGCAGTTGCCAGGGTCGGCAACGTCTTCAGTGGGAGAGGAATGTCACCCTCCATGAGTGGAGGGCCACTGACATGGCCGAGCGCACCCTGGGCGCCCGGGTGCACATGGCGGCCATGTGGGTCCTTGGGATAGGCCGAGACATCCCTGGGACGTGGCAAAGCTTCTCGGCTCTTCTCCATCAGGCAGGAGGCTTGGTACGAAGATTCAGGGGTATTGGATGGTCGGAGCATAGCCAGGCCATATGGTATGGCCAGGTGCGCCCAGGCCATTCTGGGGCGTGTCATCCTAGAGGCAATCCAGACCATCCCGAGACGTCCTCAGACATGCAGGAGTCGAAGGCCATTGTTGAACTTGCAGGGGCACGTGTGGAGCTTCATCAGGAGGTCCAACAAAGTGAAGACGGCGGTTATAACCGCCATGTGCATGGCAGGCGGCCATGGCTGGAAATCACAAGGTTGGCGGCGACATCTCCCTGGTGGCCGGAGTTCATCAGGACATGTCCAGAGGATGGAGGGAAGAGATCCAATGGTGGATGATCAAATCAAATTGATGGAGGCAGATCCAGCCATTGGATTAGAAGTTATGTAATAGGTAGTTATGGTTGACATTTGAATTTGAATTGGATTGTTTGAATTCAAATTCTGGACAGCAGTTGGCTGATCCATGTACTATAAATACATGTAAGGCTCCCACATTCTGGGACAAGTGATAATGAATGTCTTCTTCCCTCATTTGGCCGAGTTCTCTATATGTTTGCATTGTGTGTGTGTAACTTGACTTAAGTAAGAAACTAAGTGTGAGTTAAGGGCGTGTGAGAGTTCATCTTTGAGAGAAAAATCAGAGTGAATTGGGAAGGCTGCTTGAGTGATTCAAGGAGGGATCTTCAAGGCCGGTTGCATCTAATTTCTAGGAGAGAAATTAGGCTGTGACACGCGGTACGATCAAACACGGGTTGACTGGCACGACATGATTCTAACCTGCACGGATCCAAGTACAGAGGCAAAATTCAATGAGATAACTCAGTATATAGGGTCATCCATAATAACCATCAATATGAATCATGGTCAATATTAATACTATCAATAAACAATTATCCATAACAACATATGATTGATCAGGATAAATAATAATTAGCAATAATCAATAAATCATAAAAAAATTGATTACCCATATCATCAATTACTGATAATCAATATCAATTCAATTCAATTCAATTATCTTAAATCAATTACCAATTGATTGTAGGTCAGTGAAGGCCACAATTCTTGATTATCAGTTCAATATATGATTATCAATTGATTAATTTCCAATTGGTTAAAGGTCGATGAAGGCCACAATAACAATCATCAATTCAATTCTATTAATGATTTATCAATTTATCTATCTGGCACAAAGGTTGCAATTTATTATCCCCATAAAGGTGCAATTCGATTATCCATCAACCAAAAGAGCAAAATCAATAGTCTATCAACCACTAGAGGGAAATCAATTGTCCATCATCCACTAGGGTGCAATCCAATTAACAATTCAATTATCAATTCAATTCGATTATTAATTCAATCTTTGAAGTTGCAATCAACCCTTTCGAGCGTAATACGAAAGCTTTCTATTAAGAGACACCATGTCACTTCATGTCAATCAATAAATTCGGGTATGATGGAGGACGAAGGACTACACCCAGGACAGTTATAGTTTTCACGCTATTTGCCCCATTCAATTCAATTACCCATCGGCCCAAAGGCGCAATTAGCCCAAAGGCCCTATCAACCCAAAGGTGCAATTAGTCCAAAGGCCTTATCAGTCCGAAGGCGCAATATTAGCCCGAAGACGCAGTTAGCTTAAAAGCCCTATCAGCCCGAAGGCACAATTAGCTTGAAAGCCCGAAGGCCCGAAGGCGTAGTTAGTCCGAAGGCCCAATCAGTCCTGGTGGCAATCAGTAGACATGGGTCCAACAATTTTCAAGTTTTATCTTAATTACCTAGGATGTCTATCTTTAACAATTTATCTTAGGTTAAACATGACCCAATAAAAAAATCACTAGATCAATATATTAATCAATGATATGATTAGATATAATAATAATCAATTGAATACGATAACAATTTGATCAAGATCAATCAATAACTAGGTCAATAGATCAATATCAATAATCAATATCATGATTGAGTGTAATAACAATGATAATCAATATGATGGCAATCTGATCAGGTATACAACAACAACAACAAAGCCTTATCCCACTAGGTGGGGTCGGCTAATCTGATCAGGTATAATCATATTAAAATCAGGTATGTTAATCAAATGATCGACAATGATTAACAATCATATCTATCCAATAAACTATAAATCAATACATAAAAAATCAACTATTTGCCCCCAGAATTCGGCCCGCGTCAGGTGGAACCTGGGTTGTGTTCTGGTGACTTCCGGTCTGCCTCGACCCTGTGGAACCCGGACCGAGTATGACTCAAACCCGGACCGAGTTGGTCCAGTTCGTTTCCAATTCTATGTTAGTCGAAGCCTGGGTCGGGTGTAAGAGCAACCCGGGCCAAGTTGTCCAACTCCTATCCCGATTCGACCTCGAGCTATCGTGCCTGGGTCGCGCCGACGAGAACTCGGACCGGGTTCCAAGGAACTCAGGTCCTATTCCGATTCGGGCCGAGTTTTGTTGAACTCGGACCTAGCAGGGAAGAACTTGGGCCGGGTTCTACTGCTGTCGGGAAATCGTGTTCCGACACGATTTCCGGCCATCTTATAACTTGGCAGGGAAGAACTCGGGCCGGTTCTGCTGCCGTCGGGAAATCATGTTCCGACACGATTTCCGGCCATCCTATCCATACCATATGATATTCAATCAATGCAATCTTTGTATAACGGAGAAGAGTACAAGGGTTCATGTCGCGAAAAATCGATGCCATGGAAATCCCCCTAGGAATCCCCTACGTACCTTAAGTTGGTTGAAAAACCAACTAGGAATCCTCTAGTTTGTTGGTTGCACGAAAGATCGGCAATTTCTTTGCGATGAGACCCAACTCGTGCTTACCACTTGGATCTTGTTCTTCTATGTTAGGGCTTCAAAACGATATGATGGCCGTGCTCTCAGGTGTCTCGGTTTGTGAGAAAATTGAGGAGAAAGAGGGGCTCGTAGTGCAGAATTCTTTGGAAGCTAATCATCCTTTCTAGCCACCTTTAAACCTTATTTATAGCTCTTAATTAGGATTTTTGACTCCTATTGGACCTTAGGCTAATTCTCCATCAATCATGCCAATCCATCATTAATTACCTTATGTCAAATATTCATATTTAATTAAATTCGAATTTCACTAATTATTTCATAACCATACATAAAAAAATTTATCTCTACTCAAAATTTCTTTTTATCTCTTCCGTAACTTCTTCCAATCAAACTCTACTTTCACCTTTTCCTTTTATTTCCTTCTTTTCTCTAACTTTCGGAATTATTTAATTCCATAATAATTTATCATCTAATTTTCGGATTAAAATAATAATAATAATGGCTGAAATGTTTCTAAGCCATAAAATTCTCAATCCTCTTCTACGTGGGAGTCATATGTCCATTAAATATTTTTTTGACCTCAAATCAAATCGAAATCCCTAATCCCACTCTAATTATAATTCCTACTTCAAGTAGGACTTAATCTTTCTTTAACAATTGAACTTAGGAATAATTACTTTATTGCCCCTATTTAAATCTTGGGGTGTTACAGAATATCCATCATATGCATTGTCGCGGTGCTATAGATTTGCTTAATTTCTTTTCACTTATGTAAAAATCAATGTTGTAAGACCAGACCCGACCATCGAGACGGAATGATCAATGGGTTGGGTCGGATCAGTGGGACTGAGTCGAACTGGACGGTCGGACCGGATAATTTAAATTAATGAAAAAAAATAAGTTAAAGAGATGGTTGTAATATAACAATACACTAATAACATAATATACAACAACAACAACAACAAAGCCTTATTCCACTAGGTGGGGTCGGCTACATGGATCATACGACGCCATTCCGCTCTATTAGTAACCAAACCTTTCGGTATATTATTCACCAATAAATCTTGCTCTATTAGTTCGCCAAGTGTCCGCCTTGACCTCCCTCTCCCTCTTTTAATCGGACTCCAGATTATTTGATCTACTCTTCTTACTGGCGCATCTAATGGTCTTCTCTGAACATGACCAAACCATCTCAAACGATTCTCTATCATTTTCTCACTAATAGGAGCCACTCCGACTCGTTCACGTATATGGTCATTCCTAATCTTGTATAACCACACATTCATCTCAACATCCTCATTTCGGCTACCCCCACTTTACGTTCATGTTGTCCCTTCATAGCCCAACATTCACTACCATATAACATTGCTGGCCTTATAGCAGTACGATAGAATTTTTCTTTAACTTTATTGGGTACTTTTCTATCACAAAGAACTCCAGTGGCTTTCCTCCACTTACACCAACCAGCTTGAATTCTATGATTAACATCGTCATCAATCTCACCATCTTGTCTTACAGTTGATCCTAAATATTTAAACTTTGTCACTTGAGAAATTATATCCTAACTTTCAAATCGTCTCTAAGTTGTTTATTTGTGAAATTGCTATGCATATATTCTGTTTTATTCCTACTTAAACGAAAACCCTTTGACTCCAACGTATTTCTCCATATTTCCAATTTTGTATTAATCTCTTCTCTTGAATCCGCTAGAAGTACTATATCATCCGCAAATAGCATGCACTTAGGTACCTCCTTTGTGATACTCTCGGTTATAGCATCGATAATTAAGTTAAATAGATACAGGCTTAAAGCTGATCCTTGATGTAGGCCAATTCCTATAGGAAATTCATTTGTCTCACCTCCGGGTGTCCTAACCCTAGTCAATGCCCCATCGTACATATCTTGTATTACCTTAATGTAGGCAACACTCACCATCTTCTTTTGCAAGGCTTTCCAAAGTACATCCCTTGATACCCGATCATACGTTTTCTCTAAGTCAATGAAAGCCATATGTAAGTCTCTTCTCCTACTTCGATACTTCTCCATCATCCCCCTTAGTAAATAAATTGCCTCTGTGGTGAATCTTCCTGGCATGAACTCAAATTGTCTCTAAAAAATACTAGTCTCCATTCTCAATCTATGCTCAATCACTTTTTCCCATAATTTCATTGTGTGACTCATAAGTTTAATCCCTCTATAATTTGCACAATTCTGAATATCCCCTTTATTTTTGTAAATAGGAACTAATGTACTTAATCTCCAATCATCAGGCATCTTTTTCGACCGTAAAATCTCATTAAATAGTTTACATAACCACAACACACATTTTTCTCCTAAACATTTCCAAACTTCAATCGGTATACCATCTGGTCCAACGGCTTTACCATTCTCCATTTTCTTAAGAGCTTCGCTAACCTCCGAGACTTTAATTCTACGATAAAATGACCTATTAAGCTCACATTCGCTAACTGTCAAGTCCTCCAAATCACAACGGGAACCTTCACATCCATCATTAAATAGCTTATAGAAATACTCTTCCCATCTGTTCTTAATATCTCCTTCAGTAACTAAAACCTTGCCAACTTCATTTTTTATGCATCTTACTTAATCTAAATCTCTCGATTCCTCTTTATTCCTTGCAATCTTGTAAATCCTTTGTTCAACAGCCTTTGTCCCTAACTCCTTATAAAACCCCTCATATGCTTTAGCACGAGCATCACTAACTGCCTTTTGAGCCTCCCTTTTCGCCAAACGATACTTTTCCCAATTGTCAGAACTATTGTCCAAGTGTATCGCCTTGAAACAATTCTTCTTATTACGCACCTTTTCTTGAACCTCCTCATTCCACCACCAAGTCTCCTTATCTCGTGGTCCAAAACCTCCTAAAATGGCTTTAGCAACCATTTCAACCTTTTTTGCCACATTCTCTCACATGATACTAGCATCTCCTTCTAACTCCCACACACTTTCCTCTAATAACTTACTTCTAAAAGTCTCTCGCTTCTCCCCCTTTAACTGCCACCACTTGATCTTTCGATCAAAAACTGTTCGAGATTTTGATTTTATACATTTCATTTGCATATCAAGAACTAACAATCTATGCTGTGTAGTCACCCCATGCCCAGGAATTACTTTGCAATTAGTACAGCGTCTTTTATCAGTATTTCTTGTCAAGAAAAAATCGATTTGAGACCTATGAGTTTCACTTTTGTATGTGATTAAATGTTCCTCTCTCTTCCTAAAACAAGTGTTGATAATCTTAAGGTCGTATGCTAAAGAAAAATCAATAATAGTTTGTCCTTCCTCATTCAACTCCCCAAAACCAAAACCACCATGAACCCTTGCATGTGGTCCTGCCTCTTTACCAACATGTCCATTAAGGTCTCCCCCAATATAAACTTTCTCGGTTGTTGGTATACTTTCAATCAAACCCTCCGTATCTGCCCAAAAACTTCTCCTTGAGATGTGATTCTGCTCCTATTTGGGGTGCCTTTCCAACAATTACTTTCACGGATATGATTCGATCCTCAATCCTTTTAACTTCCACAATATTCTTCCTCCATTCTGCATCCGCGATAATACCAACACCATTCCTTTCATTTACCTTACCCGTGTACCAAAGTTTGGAACCATTTAACCTAATCTCTTTACTTCCCTCTCCTACCCATCTAGTTTCTTGCAAGCATAAGATACTAATCTTACGCTGGTCCATTACTTGTGCCACCTCGAGGCGCTTCCCATTCAACGTCCCAATGTTCCAAGAACCTAATCTGACCTTAGTCTCATGAACTAGCTTCTTTAACCGCCTCCGTCCATTAGAGTGCGGTAGCCCTTGCTCATTTAACACTGCATTCAGGCGAGGATGCAGCGGCTCTTGCTCTCTTATCACTGTACCCGAGCTGTACAGCGCGTTACTTACGGGTAACGACTTAGCATTAACACAATATATTCGTTGATCCATGTTCATAAGATTCGACAGGATTTTATGCTGGCTGTCGGGGCCTAACACAACCCTCCTCCTTTATCCGAGCTTGGGACCGGCTATAAAATATAGGCGGAGTTACTAATAACATAATATATAATAAAATAATTTGAATAAAATATATATAAGGTAAATAAATTAAGTCATCAATCACATATTTATTAAAAAATCTTGTGAAGTAATTATCAATAAAAATATCGATAGAATAATATATATGTGATGGAGAACGAAAGAAAAAATCGCGCGATCATAAATTTCAAGCAAAGATATATATATATAATGTCCAAAAAAATTTAATTTTTCATATTTCATTTTTTTATTATTTTACAATTTGACCTAGATGAATCACTCAAAGGCCGGTTGAACCCAGATTTTGACCAGGTTTGACTGGGTCAAAGCGGATCAATCTTATGGGGGAGTTTTAGGTTACCCGTAGGCCGTTTTAACGCATGGACATCAGTTCGACCGGCTGGGCTAGTACGGGTTTTAAATCACCGGTAAAAATTCCATCGTAAATGGTAAATTGATGATGAGCACATGATATCTCACTTGTGTCGAGTGTGCATTCATCCTTAAACTCTTCAGATAGTTACTCTTATCATAATTGGTTGCTACATCTCTTGGCGTGTGCAATTTTTAATATACGATGAGAAATGCATATCACCGCCAATGTTTCTTGTGTGTGAACATGCATGAACAGTTAGAATCAAAACTTTTTCTTTGGGGAAGCTTGTCAATTTATTACTGTTGTTTCCTATTTATTATTAGTTTTTGTGTATTTCAGTAGGTGGGGATGCAGAAACAGTTCAAAACATGTCCACTTGAATAAAGTAGCATAGGCCAATAATGTTTAGCAATCCTCTAAAAAAATCTAGCAAATGGCATAGACTGCCCCTGTTGGATCATGGTCACTAACACACTAGTAAAAAGATGCCAAAGTTTACCAGAATATCATTTTTACAGTTAAGCCTTCATTGTTTTGATTACTTGCTGCATTGAGATGTAGTTCATGCTCATAGATCAAACACTAAACCGATGATTAAGGTGTGTGCCTGATTATGGTGTATTGAGCAAATTGTTCTATGTTTCTACCTCTAGTTTATCACAAAGCTTAGTGATTATTAGTATTTGCTTGTGTCCTTGCATGTCATGGAAATTGCAGTGGTCTGTGCACAGGAGTACAGATGTGATCTCTCTATCACTTTTGAATAACATGAACCCATTTGATGAATCTTGTTTTGGTCATTCTTAAAGTGATGAAGGAATATCAGATAGTTTTGATGTTCTCTTTCTTTTCTTCCATTTACTCCTAAGTGTTGTTATATGATTGCATCAATATTTATTTTGCTGGACATTGCAGTGATCTTATTTTGATTTATCATCAATTTGCAGGTTGCTAATCTTGGTGAAGGTGTATCTCTTGAAGCTCGGTTGTTGAGTAGGTAAATTATGCTTTTCACTCTAATGAGCACAAACCTTTAAATTGTTGTTGCCATCTGACGGCTGTCTTAACTGCAGGAAAGAGGCAGCATTACGTCAAAGAGAGGTGACTACCTTATGTCTTAACTTTTCTTTCTAAACAATTTATCCAATCTCAGTCATCATTCACTTGCCTAAGTTATATTTTTCCAGTTATTTGCAAAGCATTTAGAGGTATAGTCACTGTAGAAGCTGCACATAAAGCTTGAAATAAAATGGCTCCCATTGTGGAACTTAACTCATAATGCAGAGAATGTGACTTCATTTGTTTTGCTGTTGCATCAACCAAACATCTTATTGTCAATGTTTTCTCTCTTTTTTCTTTAATTATAAGTGTTTCCATAAACTAGGTATCTGAAGAGGGGCAAAAGAATCTACTTGAAACTTGAATGTATTATGAATACTTTATTCTTTTAAACAACTATGTGCATGTAAAAGATGAACTTGAATTAGCTATGACGTGTTATGCTCTGTGAATGATGAAAGTTTTGGTCATTTTATGTTTATATAAGTGGAAATGCTTACCGGTCAACTTAATAATTACATAAGCACCGGCAATCATCTATTCCAATAGTGAGTAATCAAGAATAATCTCGGATATTGATTACTATGGGAGGTATTATTTTAAGTTCAAAGGCTACGTTCGCTATTCCATTTTGACTTGGCTATTTCTGAATATGATCTTAAAATGAGTCAAGGTATCTAGAGCCGGTAGGCTTTCATTGGAAGCTCATACTGCAGCTGTCACTTCATCTTCCTGTGATTGTTATTTATTGTGTGACCAACATTTAAATTTCAATTTGCAAGTTCTTGAATTCATTTAATCTATATTCAGGAGGCTATGAAAGCTGCCATGAGAGACAAGGATGAAAGAGGTGAAGAAATGGCATCAATTCAACAGCAGTTGCAGGTATTATATCTGTTACCATTTGGCAATAATCTAGGTTCAAAGCTAAGTGCCATAGGAAATTTAAATTTTACTCTTGGTCAATGTTGCTCACCCCAGTTGGCAGAAAGTGAATCTGAAAACACCAAGAAGCTTCTCGGAGAGGCTGAAGCAGAAGCAAAAGCATTAAGGTCCATGACACAAAGAGTGATCTTAACCCAAGAGGAGATGGTTTGTGTTTAAACAATTGCTTCTTAATTGTGTAAAGTTACTTTCTTTTGAACGTGCTTGATCACAATCCACTGTGTAACAAATGATTGTTTATTCTCTACTGGACTTCAGGAGGAGGTTGTTCTCAAGAGGTGTTGGCTTGCTCGATACTGGTCATTAGCTGTTCAACATGGTAATCATCTGACTTTCTATGTGGTCATTGTCCACATGGCAACTTTGATTTAAGTTTTTGCAAGACATGATTCACTCCCTTTGCATATCATGCATGATCTCTAGGAATTCTCTACTGGAAATTAACTTCGTACTTTTTTTATTTTGACCCTGTGTTTGTCTGTTTTGTTGGATTTAAATTTTGGGCTGAGAAATTACATGGTCTATGAAGCATAATAAACATTATCATGTAAGGTTTAGCACAATGATTTTGTTGCGTGAATGATGCATACATAAAGTGGAAACCTGAAATTGGGTTGCATGCAGATCTATTATCATAACATAAAAGTAGTGGGCATTTTGTAAACACCAGCATTCATGAGATGGATCAGGGATGTTTATTACTCGTGCATAATTTTACTTTGATCGGTTCCAAACCTTAAAGGATCCCCAAGGTCAACTGATTTCCTAATATAAGATGCATGTGGAGACTCTTAGGAGCCTTTCTTATTGGCATAACCTTGCTAAAGCATAGGAGTTTCCTGGAATCGTGAACTGTAGATATTCAAATTTGCTTCATGCCACTGGTCTCTCTTTTTGACAGATTTTATTGTTTATATGTTTTCACTTTTGATTGTCCCATATTATAAATTATAGGTATCTACCCGGAAATTGCAGCAGCAAAGCAAGAGCTTTGGTCCTCACTAGCTCCTCTTCCATTCGAAATTGTTACTTCTGCTGGCCAAAGGGCTAAGGATGAATCTTGGAGCAACGGCAAGTGATTTAATAATTAGCACCTTTATGATGATTACAAATTTATCCTGTTTTAGGGGATGAAAATTTATCCTTTACCCAGCTGAAAGTTTATTTATGTATTGCATCTCAATTTTTTATAGGATTTGACGAATCCAATAAAAGAAGCAAATTAGTTCAAGATATAACTGATATAACTGGAGAAGGCAACATTGAAAGCATGCTTGCAGTAGAGAAAGGTCTAAAAGAACTAGCTTCGTTAAAGGTCATTTTTCATTTTCAAACAATCTTTTTTCTCTTACATCTTTCATTTTGTGAACAAGTACTCTCGTTTTGCAGTACATTTACTTTTATTTCATCTTATATTTCTCTATGTTGATTATTTTAATCGCCCACAGGTCGAAGATGCTGTTGTGCTTGCATTGGCCCAATATCGGCGTCCTAATTTGCTTCGGCAGTCTGGTTCAGGTTTGTTCATATTAATCTCCCTTCTATTTTATGCATCTTGACAAGTAGTACCTTGCCCAGTTTATAATGCATCCTTTTTTAGAGATTGGAACAAGTTGGTCTTTTGAAGTTTGTAGGTGTCCAATTCAAGCTCCTAAAAATTTACAGGAATACAGTATCTCCAGTCTACACTTTGATGAATACTCATTGACTATGACTCACCAAATAGGAAGGATGATGGATGACATTGAAGAAGAATCGTGCTAAAAGATTCTATAGGGAAAAGGAGTACTTGGAAGTATAACCCCAACAAAGTTGTCTTTACTTTTCCCTCTTGTGGTTATGTTTGTTTCCTTGATGAGATCCTACATTGAGAGTCGACATCTATTATATGGCACTAACCTGTTCTATCAACTGATTTGAACATTAGCTAAGAAATTTTTTTTTGTTGTCTCAAGGTTAAACAAACTTAGGCTTGAAAGAATGCAACTCAATTTCATATAACTAGTTTTCTGCATGCAGATATGATATTTCTTTAGTATTGTCACACTGATATATCTTCTTCTGTAAGCTGACATGTTTTCATACTTTTTTCTGTGTATGAAGATTTTCAATCCCCTGGAGACCCAAAATTCATTGAAGCATTTGGTAAGTACGAGCTATGCAATGTAGAATGATAGATGTATTGTGTTCAGAATAAAAATTGTGATGTGATTTTAATAGAGTTACTTTTCTTGGCATGGATTCATAAATTATTTCAGCAAATAATTTAGTGTAATCTGTTAGCCATCTATCGTTTACATATTCTATTTTTTCTGTGATCTTCAGTTTATTTGTCGTTGCTTGTGTGTTATTTACAGAACTAAGCCAAGAGGAAAATGAAGATGTTCGTTTCAAGCAGGTAAATTTTCCATAACTTCTTGGGAAAGTTTATTCGTGCCTTCATTTATTTGTTGTAGAATACCGTGAGTGAGGTTTTGGGTAATCTTTGAACCATCTTGTTTTTCCCTGTGCGCAAATTTTATTTTCATTATTCAAAGTTATTATTCTTAGGTCATTGTGTTCATTTATCCTACCTATTTCATACTATTCACTGAGTTGCTCATTATCGCAGGCATGGCTTACATATTTCTGGAGGAGAGCAAAAACTCATGGAGTCGAAGAAGATATAGCTGAAGAGCGTCTTCAATGCTGGATCAGCGGCATGGGGCAAACTCCAACTTCCCATGATGTCGTTGATGGTATGTTCAGTAGTCATATATTTGTGATGGGAATCCACACCTAAAATGTCTCTAAGTTAATTTATTTCTAAATTCTATCATTCCACACAGGAAGTGATGATAAATTTTTATTCATCAAATCATGTTTTCCAAAGGAATTATACAAGAGTAATTATGGGAGTTCTAAGTACACTATACCAAATAACTAGGAACTAAATGAACATCACACTCACACTCAAATAAAAGGAATCCTATTACAAGGCAAAATTTTAAAGTAAAAGAAAATATGGCCTCGGGCCTAAAAGCCTAATTGTCCTGCATCAATTAGTTTATTTGTAGTAGCCATTTTCTTCATATGTAGCTTGCAATTTGGGAAATGTTTATCGCAACCATTTGCATAGGTTTGCTAGCCTATTATCATAGCGTTCGTTAATCAGTTCACTGGTGATACATGCACATAAAACCATGCATCTAAGGAAATCTGCTGCTGGTTGACAATTTTGGTTGCCGCATTCCTCATGCAGAAATCATCCGAAACTAGAATCTGTTTATGAGTGATAAAACATAATAGTGTTTCCGTGCCTGTAGTCTTGTTTCTGGAATTTAGTTGTATAAGCCAGCTAATAAGTTAATTCTGCCGCATGCCTCTGTATGCGAAGCAATGTGCAACAGACAGTTGATTTCACTGCTTTACTTATTGGATAGTTATGATGAAGTTCTATTTCATCTTAACCTGGATTCTGTCCGTGTGCTTCAGTTGAGAGGGGATTGATTGAGCTGAGGAAGTTAGGTATTGAACAACAGCTGTGGGAATCTTCTCGGAGGGAAAGTGATGGCAGTCAAAAGCTATCAACTGATGCAGATAACTCCTAGCCACACAGAAGAGCTGCTCTACTTCCTTCGTATGCGCATGATAATTTTTCATCCATAATTCGTTTAGCCGACCCCACCTAGTGGGATAAGGCTTTGTTGTTGTTGTAATTAGTTTGGCCAACTGTCCTTCCAACTGATACATCGAACCTCATGTACTGCTACTCAGCATCATCACCTAAGATGATGTGCAATTTACATTTGTAAATATGGTCATATTTTTTGTCGCAATAATCTGCCGAGTCAAATTTGTTTCCGTTACTCTTATCATTAAATTTGTTTCCGTTACTCTTATCATTTTAGATACTTTCGTACAATGAATTGTATGAAATAGGAACTCAGATTCCATGAATTGTCGATCCAGAGCCTTCGTTGTGTAGATACTTTGTAATAAGTGGAATTATGATCCCTGTATAATATGACATTGGCATACTTTTTGTAGAGAGGAAACGGTAACGCCCGGACTTTTAACAGAAAAGAGGAAAAGAAAAGAATAAAAGAAAAAGATAAAAGAAAGAATAAAGAGGGGATAAAATTTGAGTTGGATTTGATTTGATCAAGGAGAAGTTAACTTATGATTTAAATTCTGATCCTCTCCCTATAAATATGAGACCAGATTAAATCAAAATCTCATTTTTGTTTTCTCACGAAATCAGCCCTAATTTTTTTCTATGTGCGCCCTTTTTGGTTCTTCTTGTCCTTGATGGCCGTCGCCTTACAGGGGACACATCGGACGACGCCGGATGCGCACACGAACAGAGAGGAGCGGGCAGAGGAGGAAAAGGAAAAGGAAGAAGAGGATAGCAATAAAGTTTCTCGGACAAAAACTTCGAAGTATGGAACTGGGATAGATTCGTAATAGAATCTTGATTTTAGACTTGAATCATGTTCTAAGTCGTTTCTGGTTATTGTATGATGAAGTATGATGTTAATTTATGCCGGCCATTGCCAGAGAAGACGAACGGAACGCGAACTGCGCGACGTGCAGTTTCTGCGAAAGATGAACCCGACCCGGGTTCACCCAAACTCGGCCCGGGCAAGTCCTTCGCCGGACCGAGTTCGGAGGAACTCGGCCCGGATCCGTCATTGCCGACGCTCTCGGAGCTCTGCAATCGGACGAACCCGGCCCGGGTTGAAGACGACCCGGATCGAGTTCTGTGTACGGAAAATAGTCGGGCGAGACGGCATCTCCGACTCGAAGATGATTCGACCCGGCCCGGGTGTAACCCTAACCTGGCCCGGGCTTTCCCTTGATTCATCGAAGATGACGACCGATCAACTCGGCCCAGGTTTCTCCCTACTCGGCTCGGGTTTCGACTAGATTATGCTCATGCTTATGATCTTTTAATTCATGTTCCACGTGATTAATTCTAATCTATGTATGATGATGACTATGTCGATTTATCACTGATTTACTCTCCATGATTATGTCTTTTATCCTGATTTTAAGTTCTTATCAAAATATATTTTGTTTAATTAAAAGATACAAGATAAAAGACGTAAAATGCTAAATGAAGAGCTATTTTATGATGGACTGGTGACGACCAGTTATGGCCTGTCCTCGGACAGTTATAGGCTGACTTCTGTCAATTATGGGCTGGCTCTGTCAGTTATGATGATGATGGATGAATTGAGACAGGCCTCCCCGTGGGTTGAAATATATCCCAAATAAGTCAAAGATGAAATTAAGATGAAGAAGAAGATGAACACATATGAATAAGGAACCTTTCCTATGATATCAGGCTTCTGCTATGATCCTATTCATATGTCCTTTTATGTGATTATTATTCCATATTACGATCATGATTCATTTTTCAATCTGATGATGATGTTATCTTATGATGTTACCTTTTTATGATTCATGCCTAGTATCATGATCCTACTATGATGTTTATCTTACTTCCATACTGAGTTGAAAAACTCATAGGGAGGTTTCTCCTCTGCATGTTCTTAAATGCAGGCCAAAGTGTTAATGATGATGGTGGCCAACGGTGACAGATCGAGCTCGTAGATGGCTGCACATGGTTATCGAGTCTTTAGATGATGGATAGATATTTCCTTTCTTTTTATCATTTGATGTATTAGCTTTTCTCTGGACTCCTATGAAGTCAGTTATTAGTCTTCCGCATTTCAAGATGTTACTCTATTTTATTTCTAATGATGATTTAGTTATTCTGCATTTATCGTTGATGAGTTGACCAGTCAAAGTATTTATTTCGATCAACATGATGTATACGTAAGGATGACTCGTAGCGTCTCCGAACCGTATTCTGTCATGTGGCGGGGTGCGATTTGGGGGCGTTACAGTTAGGTATCAAAGCCTAAAGTTAGGTTATTCTCATGTCCTAAAGTATGATGTCAAGTCCATGTGCAAGCGCCACGAGCAGTTACCGCGCCACCTAAAGTCAAGTAAGTTTATCTTATCTCCTAAGATGTATGATGTTTTCTAAGATGATGATGTAGATGCCTCCACGCCGTGCACCTGTTACTAGAGCTTGGGGTCGGAGGCGACTTCGAAATAGCGGCGGGATTGGAAATCCACTACAAGAGGGGACGGACCAGAATGACGTTCAGATGAGTCAGGATCAAGCTGTGGAGCCGACTGTGCAGTCCCCACTAGTGCAGCCTCCACCATCACGGGCACAAACAGTTCCGCTCGTACCGACACCATCGGTTCAGGCCGTACCCGTGATGACGCCATCGGTGCAGTTTCCTTCTGTGCAGCTTCCGCCACCAGTGTCCTCTAAGGATACTATTCAGGCATTCATGAAGTTACGCCCTCCGGAGTACGATGGTTTGGGCGAGTTTGACAAGGCTGAAAGATGGCTGATGACGATTAAAGAGAAACTGCAGCAGATGAACTATGGTGAAGACAAGAAGGTTCTATTCGTCACCAGCGTGTTAACAGAGGATGCTTTGGACTGGTGGAGAACACTGATTGATACTCAGTACGAAGGATAGAACGACGTTCCTTGGGAACGTTTCTGTGAGGCATTTGAGGCACGTTATTTTCCACCATACCAACGTGCACTGAAGCAGAGGGAGTTCCTACAACTGAGCCAAGATCAGATGACAGTGACTCAGTACCATGTAAAATTCATTCGTCTGGAGATGTACAACACCCTCAAGATGAGTGATAGACAGAAAGCAGATCACTTTTGCCAAGGCTTGAATCCAACCATCAGAACCAGCACCTTAGTTGACCAATGTGCCAATGTGAGCCTGGCAGTGGAGTTGACAATCACCATGGAAAGGAATTATGCCAGGGAGCAATAAGAACTGAAGGATGTGAAAGGAAAGTCTCCCGTGCAACCCCCTGCTCAGAATCAGCCTCGATGGAACGATCGCCGTCAGAATCGAGGAGGACCCGATCGTAGAAACTAACATCGGGATAACCGGGCAAGGCCCTATGAGCCTCGTGAGGCTAACCGCCCACAACAGCCCCAATATCAGGTAAAGATGATGAACATGAAGTTAAAAGATGTTTATGATGAAGAAGAACTAAGTCATGACCTCTTTTTGCAGTCCCAACGTCAGCAGCCCCAGCAGCAGGCACAGGGTACTGGTGCCTGTCCCCACTGTAGGAGGTTCCACATTGGGGAGTGTAGGATGAAGGCTGGGGTATACCTGCGCTGTGGTCAACAAGGACATTTCATTCGTGATTGTCCTACTAAGAAGGATGAACCCGCACCAGCTCAGCGTGGAAATAACATGGTGCGTGAACGAGTCTTCCACCTGGAGGAAGATGCAATACCGGCGAACACCGAAGTCATTAGAGGTACACTATCCATAGCCAATCTTTCCACTATATAAGTCATCCCATGGAGATAATTACTCCTATAGGAATGCTCTACGCCACTAAGTACCTTCCTGAGGTACCCGTGGAGATACAAGGCAAAAAAAATTTTGCAGATCTGGTAATCATCCCCATGACGAACTACGATGTCATTCTTGGTATGAATTGGCTATCCTACCATGACGTAGTCGTACTATGCAAACAGAAGAAGGTGATCATTGGTACTCAAGGTGAACGCAAGGCCACTGTTAGAGGTACCACAGGAAATGATGAGAATGTTATCATATCTGCCTTGAAAGCACAAATGATGATACAGAAGGGATGCAGAGGTTTTCTTGCAAATGTGATGATGATGATGGACAACCCATGGACCCAATTACAACAACTGGACGTAGTTTGAGAATTTCTGGATGTCTTTCCTGATGACATTTCCAGATTATCACCTCCACGAGAGATTGATTTTTGGATCGATCTGCTTTCAGGCACTGCCCCGATTTTGAAGGCCCCCTACAGGATGGCACCGGCCGAGATGCATAAACTGAAAAAGCAAATTCAGGAACTTTTAGACAAGGAGTTTATCAGGCCGAGTGTATCTCCCTGGGGAGCTCCAGTGCTATTTGTTAAAAAGAAGGACGGCTCTCTAAGACTGTGCATCGACTACCGAATGCTAAACAAGGTCACAGTCAAGAACAAGTACCCTCTACCGTGGATCGATGTCCTTTTCGATCAACTTTCAAAGGCCACGGTATTTTCTAAGATTGACTTACGAAGTGGGTACCACCAGCTTAGAGTAGCCGACAAAGATGTACAGAAGACGGCTTTTCGATTAAGGTATGGTCACTACGAATTTCTGGTGATGCCTTTTGGACTGACGAACGCCCCTACAGCGTTCATGGATCTCATGAATCGGGTGTTCAGACCATACCTGGACCAGTTTGTCATCATTTTTGTAGATGACATTCTGATCTATTCGGAGAATGAAGAACAACACAAGGAACACTTGAAGATAGTTTTGAAAAGTTAAGGCAGCACAAGTTGTACGAAAAACTATCCAAGTGTGGGTTCTGACTTGATCGGATTATGTTCCTTGGACACATAATCTCGAAGAAGGACATTTCTGTGGATCATTCTAAAGTAGAAATGGTATCCCACTGGCCAAGGCCAAAGCATGCCACTGAAATCCGCAGCTTCCTCGGGTTGGCAGACTATTATCGCAGGTTCATGAAGAATTTTTCAAAGATCACATCTCCCTTGACGAACCTAACGAAGAAAGGAGTGAAGTACATATGGACACAGAAATGTGAAGACAGTTTCCAAGAGCTGAAGGCTAGACTGACCACTGCACCTATACTCACCATTCCGAAAGGTATAGAGGGATATGTTGTATACAGTGATGCTTGCAGCACAGGACTGGGAAGCGTGCTCATGCAACATGGAAAAGTGGTCGCATATGCATCTAGGCAGCTAAAGAAGCATGAGGTGAACTACCCGACTCATGATTTGAAATTGGCAGCGGTAGTCTTCGCGTTGAAGATTTGGCGACACTATCTATATAGAGTACAGTTTGAGGTGTTCACCGACCATAAGAGCCTCAAGTACGTCTTCTCTCAGCGAGACCTTAATATGCGACAACGAAGATGGATGTAATATTTGAAGGATTATGAGTTCTCCATTAATTACCACCCTGGTAAGGCGAACTCAGTTGCAGACGCACTCAGCCGCAAGTGGGAATGCTCACTAGCTCACATGATGATGGGTATGTATAAGATGATGAAGGAGCTAAGCCTATGTAAGCCAAGACCTGGAAGAAATAGAGCAGTACTGATGATGCACCAAATACAACTAAATCTAGTGGATAGACTAATTAAGGCTCAGGCTCAGGATCCCGAGTATACGAAGATGTTAGGAAGATGTCAGAAAGAAGAAGATTTCAAGCTCTCAGCAGATGGTGGGATCCGATATAAAGATCGTCTATAAGTCCCAAGTGATGAAGTTCTTAAAAGGGAAGTGATGGATGAATGTCACAAGTCTGAGTTTGCGATCCATCCGGGCAGCACTAAGATTTATAAGGATGTGCAAAGAACCTTCTGGTGGAATGACATGAAGCAAGAGATTGCTGAATATGTTTTCAAGTGCCTGGTCTGCCAACAGGTGAAAGTGGAACATCAGAAGCCCTATGGAAAGATCACATCTCTCTCCATTCCACAGTGGAAGTGTGAGGACATTTCTATGGATTTCATAATATATCTACCCCGTACTCAGAAGGGACATGACGCCATATGGGTAGTGGTGGATCGGTTAACGAAGTCTGCACACTTTCTACTCATAAAGTCAAAACAATCAGTGCAGAGCTTTATGGATCTATATGTACAAGAGATCATCAGACTTCATGGGATCCCCACCTCTATTGTGTCAGATCGGGACCCAAGGTTTACAGCCAGATTCTGGAAAGACTTACAAGACTCTTTCGGAACGAGGCTGAATTATAGTACGACATTTCATCTACAAACGGACGGTCAGACCGAAAGGACCATTCAAGCAGTTGAAGACATGTTAAGAGCTTGTGCCCTTGACTGGAATGGTAACTGGGATGATCACCTACCACTCATAGAGTTTGCTTACAATAATAGCTACCATTCCAGCATTCGTATGGCTCCCTTTGCAGTCTTGTATGGGAAACCATGTCGTTCACCTGCATGCTGGAATGAGGTAGGTGAGAGGAAGATTTTGGATGAAAAAGAGCTGGAGAAGACAGAGGCATATTCGGCAAGGGTCGAGCTGATACAAGAACGGATGAAGGCAGCTCAAGCTCGACAAAAGTTCTATGCCGACAGAGGACGATGTGAACAAAGTTTTCAGACTGGTGATTAAGTACTCCTGAAGGTTTTCTCAACCAAGGGAGTGATGAGGTTCAGTAAAAGAGGAAAGCTTAGTCCAAGATATGTTGGTCCATTTGAGGTACTTGAGCTAATTGGAGAGGGTGCTTGCAGACTAGCATTACCTCCATCTTATGGGCGAGTTCATAACGTGTTTCACGTTTCTATGCTCCGAAAGTATAATCATGATGATGCAAATGTAATAAGATATGAAGAATCCAACCTCAAAGATGACTTGACCTATGAGGAGCAACCCATCCAGATTCTAGAGACAGGTTCAACGTCATAATAACAAAGATGTACCACTGATCAAGGTGGCTTGGAGCCATCACCGAGGTGACGAAGCAACTTGGGAACTCGAGTCTGAGATACGAAGGAAATTTCTCGCACTTTTTGGTAAGTCCTGACTTTTGACTGAATTCGAGGACGAATTTTATTTTAAGGGGTTTATGATGTAACGCCCGGACTTTTAACAGAAAAGAGGAAAAGAAAAGAATAAAAGAAAAAGATAAAAGGGAGAATAAAGAGGGGATAAAATCTGAGTTGGATTTGATTTGAACAGGGAGAAGTTAAATTATGATTTAAACTCTGATCCTCTCCCTATAAATACGAGGTCAGATCAAACCAAAACCTCCTTTTCATTTTCCCACGAAACCAGTCATAATTCTCCTCTACATGCGCCCTTTTCGGTTCTTATTATCCCTGACGGCCGCCGCCTTACAAGGGATACATCGGACGACGCCGAACGCGCACACGAACAGTGAGGAGCGGGCAGAGGAAGAGGAAGAATAGGAAGAGGAAGAAGAGGACAGCAGTAAAGTTTCTCGGACAGAAACTTCGAGGTATGGAACTAGGGTAGATTCATAATAGAATCTTGATTTTAGACTTGAAGCATGTTCTAGGTCGTTCCTGATTATTGCATGATGAGTTATGATGTTAATTGATGCCGACCATTGCCGGAAAAGATGAACGCGAACTGCGCGACTCGCAGTTTCTGCGAAAGATGAACCCGGCCCGGATTCACCCAAACCCGGTCCGGGCAGGTCCTTTGCCGGACCGAGTTCGGAGGAACTCAGCCCGGATCGCCATGGCTGCGCTCTTCGAGCTCTGCAGATCGGACGAATCCGGCCCGAGTTGAAGACGACCTGGACCGAGTTCCTTGCACGACAAACAGTCGGGCAAAACGATGATTCCAAGAAGAAGATGACTCAACCCGGCCCGGGTGTAACCCGAACTCGACCCGGGCTTATCCCTGATTTTTTGAAGATGATGACCGATTAACTCGGCCCGAGTTTATCCCTACTCGGCCCGGGTTCTAACCTGATTAAACATATGATTATGATTTCTACATCTTATTTCCATGTGATTAATCTTGATCCATGTATGATGATGATAATGATATCGATTTTACCCCTGATTTACTCTCCATGATTATGTCATTTATCTTTATTTTAAGTTCTTATCAAAATATGTTTTGTTTAATTAAAAGATGCAGGATAAAAGACGTAAAATGTTAAATAGAGAGCTCTTTTTATGATGGACTGGTGACGACCAGTTATGGGCTATCCTCGGACAGTTATGGGCTGACTTCTGTCAGTTATGGGTTGGCTCTGCCAGTTATGATGATGATGGACGGGTTGAGGCAGGCCTCCCCATGGGTTGAAATATACCTCAAATAAGTCAAAAATGAAAATTAAGATGAAGAAGAAGATGAACACATGCGAATAAAGAATCTCTCTCATGATGTTGACTTTTGCCTTTTTCTTATGATGATTATTAATGATCTTTATTCATATGTCACTTTTCATGTTCTTATCATTCCATATTATGATCATGATTCACTTCCTTATTTGATGATGATGTTATCCTACGATGCTATCTTTTTATGATTCATGCTTAGTATCATGATCCTATTATGATATTTATCTTACTTCCATATTTAGTTGTAAAACTCATAGGGAGATTTCTCCCCTGCATGTTCTTAAATGCAGGCCAAAGTCCTAATGATGATGGTGGCCAACGGTGACAGATCGAGCTCATAGGTGGCTGCACATGGTTATCGAGTTCTTAGATGATGGATAGATGTCTCCTTTCATTTTATCATTTGATGTATTAGCTTTTTTTGGACTCCTATGAAGTCAGTTATTAATCTTCCGCATTTCAAGATGTTACTCTATTTTATTCTTAGTGATGATTTAATTATTCCGCATTTATCGATGTTGAGTTGACCAGTCAAAAGTCTTATTTTTCAGTCAACATGATGTTCACGTAAGGATGATCCGTAGCGTCTTCGAAGCGTATTCTGCCACGTGGCGGGGTGCGATTTGGGAGCGTTCCAGAAACACACCATTTACTTGCTTGATTGGAGTTTGCACCTGACGTATCTATGTGCTCACAAAATTGTTTATTATTGCTTGGACCGGGAAAATAGTCACTTTACTATCTTGATGTTACTCTATGATGGGAAAGAGACTCAATAGTTTCCCTTATCTCATTCACAATACATCAGACCATCGGGATAATGCAGTGCATTTTTGGACATCCGTCATCCGTGGGTCTTAAGCCCATAACATTTTTATTGTCCTCGACTCTTCTTTCTTTATCCTCGCGTTTGTAGAACAGTAGTGTAGAACAACGAAGGAAGAGCGAGAGAGACAAATGGGTCGTTTGGAAACAGAATCACGATTCCTCTTAAGTTTCTCGTGCATAGTTAAATTGACAAATTAGTTCAGGATGTGTTTGGTTAGAGTGGAATTTGATGATGAGAAATAAGGTGATTGATGTGATGAGAAAAAGTAGATGTGATGAATGAATTTTAGGTGGGCTTTGAATTAAAAATGATTATTATAATTGTGAAGTATAATTTTATTATTAATTAAAATAAAATTTTAAAATAAAAAATTTTTATGAGAAAAAGTTTGTTAAAAATTATATTATTTAAATATAAAAAATATTTTTAAATTAATTATATTTAATGAAATATTAAAATTTTTTAATGAAAAAATAGATAATAAATAATATTATATTAAACACTTATT
Source organism: Pontederia crassipes (assembly GCA_030549335.1). Classification (NCBI taxonomy): domain Eukaryota; kingdom Viridiplantae; phylum Streptophyta; class Magnoliopsida; order Commelinales; family Pontederiaceae; genus Pontederia; species Pontederia crassipes. The sequence continues at coordinate 4,890,161 of CM060194.1, read as the reverse complement.
AAAATTATTTTATATTTATTAAATAATTTATTATAGTGAAAATATTGTGTGAAGAGAAAAGAAAAAAAAGAAAATAAACTTTGAGAAAAAAATAAACATCACGTCAACGTGATGTCCAAAAAAAAAGGGGAAGTCTCCGATTCCACCTAAGGAGTGGTGGAATTGGAGTCACGTGACCCTGATTCCATCAACTTTGTTCTCGTCCCGAAATTCGATTTCTCGACGGTGTTTGACGAAATCGGGCGGAACAAAGTCGCGATTCCAGCCCGATTCCCCAACCAAACGAGGCCAGAGAGTTTAGGTAAAGGGGAGGCCTAGCGGCGCATTGGCCCTAGGGCCTTGGGGCTCTAATTCTCATGTGAAGTACTTGAGTAGTTTATCACACCTTGTTTACCATTTGCGTGCATGCATTTACCCGTCGTTCATCGAGGTATCACGAGTTCTATTAATTTGTAAATAAGTCCATGATCTCGTGATTTATACATACTGGTTTCAGACAGAAAACCAATGTTGGGATTCAGACCTGGCAGATGCAGCCGGGTGTGATTGAGATCCTCTGGGTGGGGACTCGCTTCGTATTAATTCAGTTCGGATTCTTAATACTCTAGTCTTACTGTACTTAACAACTTTGGCGGTAAATTTGTATCATACAACAACGAGATTAACATCCATAATATGCTCATGATGCATTCTTGTAATGATTAAGAGAAACACTGTTATCTTCTTCCTCCTCATCGAACTCCATGAATGTTTACATAAAAAGGATCAACATGTTCCCTCAAGCCCATCGCCCATTTGAAGGGCCCAAAATTCATAGCACATAATTATGCTCATCTTTCCACTTCTCTCTCTCTATATATATATAATGTATGTGACAGGGAAGGAGGAAGGGAGAGAGAAATCATATATGGTCAATATACAGTTCGTGAATCTCGCACCTGGCATATGAACCGGGTGCATGTTCCCGCATGCCTTGTCGCGCACCCTTTTATTTTCTTTGTTTTCTTTCTTACCTGATTCACTCTGTTCGGCATCATTGCAAGCCTGACACAATATTATCATTACACAGGAGAGCAGCAAAAAGAAAAAAGAAGAAAGGAAGGGGGCAAAATGACCCGAGTCAGTGCTAAAACACAGAACACAACCCTGCATGCCACCATTACTCACTCCACCAAACACAGCCCCTTTTGCTGCGCTGCTGCCTCTGGTCTCTCACTTGCCCCAACTTGGAGGAGCAATTCCATTGCCATGGCTGGACTTTTCCTTGGCTTCCAGTTTTTCAGTAGTTCATTTTCCATTGACCGCTCCACCTCCCAAGTCACAATCGAGGAGAGCTCCCAATCCTTTCTTCATGGATTATTAGGACTGCCAGTTGATCAAATGTAAACGTTATTAGACTTTAAACATGGATGAAATCTCAGAGCTATTTGATTAAGTCTATACTTAGCAATCATCTGACTTCCCTCTTATTGGTTTCTTTTGTTGCTCATGGACACAGCTCTGACAAAAGAGGGATGGCAAGAATGTATCTTATATGGAATACGCACAGCTTTGCTTTGGTGTGGTGTGGTGTGTGGATTTCATTGCTCATTAGAATACTACCATATGCAAAAGGAGATGAGCTTTTACTTATGGTGCAGACCAAAAACTTAACAATGTTATGATCGATTTTAAGAGTTGGAAGTCAGAAAGCGTAGGGAGATGCAAAAAGGGGAAGAAAAAGATAAGGAACAGAAAGCTTTCTCTTCAATTCTTCTTCTTAGTTCTTCCGCATCTTCTTCCACTTTGCTTTTGCTTTGCTTTACTCACAAGACTCCAAAGAGCTGAGAACAGCGCCAGAGCTGCACTCTCCACGCCTCTATCCTCATTGTCTTGATGCCCTCTCTCCTCTGCATGCATTCATGTCGCTCTCCAGCTTTAAAATTTTTAGCGGCCCAAGTTTCTTTTTTTTATTAATAATATGTGTGTGTGTGTGGTAGTTATGAATTTAAGATAATTTATTATCAAGGTGGAAAGAACTTGGTAGGCTTTGCCATTTCCAAGGGGAGAAGAAGGTGGAGATAATATAAATATAGGCAAAGTGGGTGTTGGAGTGAGCATATGGCCTCATCTCTATGTTCTTTTATCCTTTTCCTTGTTTAAAGGGCGAGTGATGTATTGTTCTTACTTGTTCCAGGATTAATTGGATGTCTCATGTGCCCGAAGGTGCTATGAGCAAAAAATATTTTATTCAATTTATATATATATATATATATAAAGAATATTATGTAGTAACACTGTGCATCCATTACTTTAAAGTCATTCGATTTGAAATGGATGGCTGAAGATGCATCCAATTCGATGCAGGAGTTCAAACGATTTAGCGGTTCAGCGTCTTTGTGCATCTCCTTATCTCGCAGATGACATCTCCTTCTCCGTCTCAACGATTCGTAGAGGTTCGAGAGATCGCCCTCCACGCTCCACCTACCGCTCGCCCGCACTCACCTTCCATCCTCCTCCTCGTCACCTGAATTGCACTGCTCGAACTGCTCTAAACCATGCGCATTTACATTAGCCTTCATCTCGTCCCTCCATTTATCATAAGCCCCTGGACTAGTGGGCTCACAATGTTATCATTATTATGTAATATCACACTAATATTTCTCTTTCCCTTACTCTCTCCCTCTCTATACTTGTGTCATTGACGAATGAATCAAAGTTCAGTATCCAGATACATTAATCCTTATATATATATATATATATATATATATATATATATATATATATATATATGGGTAAAATGGACGTATGAAGCGGCTTCTACTTAGCACACTATCATGCGCGATTTAAATCGTCCGATCGCGATCCAAGGATACAGATTGAGGCGCCCATCCAGATCGCATCACACGGTCAGACTATGTCTTGTGAGATTTTCAGGGCTGAGCGACTCTTCTTCTCCGATACCGTGCCCTGGCCGGCGGTGTGAAGCACTCCGGCGTCCGTTGCTCTGTCGTAGCTCGGCCATCAACGATATCGAGAGAGAGATAGGGATCGAGGAGCTAGAGAGATCACACGATGACTCGTTCTTCACCTCCTCTCCGACGGCACCAGCGGCGGTGTTCGAGAGAGATCATGGGAAGAGAGAGAGAGGTCACCTCCTCTTCCACGATGACAACGACAACGTTCGAGAGATCACGCGAGAGAGGGAGAGGGAAAAAACCTTCAAGAGAGAGAGGTCCTCCACACGTAGAGCATTGAGTTCGGCTCCTGCATTCGAAATGTCGTCTTCGGCATCTTCATCATCGACCTCCAAAATCACTTCGGCGTCGTAGCGAAAAGGCCCAGAGGAGAAGGCGTCCTTCGCTCTGCCTCCCAAGTCGTCGACTCCAAGATCGTGCCCTAGTCACCACTCCGAGATCACGCCCTAGTCGTTGCTCTGAGATTCGTCGGGGCCTCTAGATCACAAGAGAGAGAGAGAGAGAGGGAGGGAAGGAGGGAGGGAGGAGAGAGAGGGGATACTAAAAGAGATCGGAGAGAGATCAAGATCCACAAAGAGAGGGGGAAGGGAGGAGACAGCGCCGGCGGGAGTCGAGAGGAGAGAGATCACTGAGAGAGAGAGAGAAGAATGCAAAAAACTCACGCGATGTACGCTGGCCGGTAGATCCAATCTGAACGACACTCATTGCACGTACATTTTGAGCCATTAGATCGTGATCGGACGATTTGAATCGCGCGTGACAGTGTGCTGAGTAGAAGCCGCTTCGTACGTCCATTTTACCCTATCAAATATGAAATTGAAAATTTTGTTATGCCATTAGGACGTAAAGTTCTAAAATATGTACGTAATTAAATTAAGGATGCATGACACTTCAGTATAATGCCATACACTTATATGCATTCATGATTTAACTGTATGCCCCATGTAGTGTATATAAGACATCTTAATTTTAATTGCATTTTCAATATTTTTTTTGTATTTAAAGAGCTCATAAACAATAAATAAGCACTTTCCTATTTGGCTGGTTCATTATTTCTTTTATTAAATACAAAAGGAATTAATTTGTACGTGAAAGAACTCTAAACAATGGTATTGTTTGAGAAACTATGCACTCAAGATTTCGATCTAAATCCTAAGATTTTACGATATTACATATCCCTTACGGCTTTGATCTTATTTTGAGGATCTTAATATGATCTTAATTTTGATCATACGATCTTATCCGATTTTATACGATCTCATATGATTAATATAATAATTTAGATATTAATTAAAAATATATTTATGATAATAAAAATTAATTTATATGAAGTTAAATATATTTTTGTTCATTTTTAATATATTTTGATATAATCTGACTTAAGAATCAATAAAAAAATACTTTATGAGGTATAATTTAATATTTCAATACGAAAAATTTGTTAAAAATATATTTATTATTTTAAATACATATTATTTTATTAATAAATAGAATCTTACGATCTTCGATCCGATCTTATAATTATCGATCTTATGACCTCCTCCGATCTTTGACAATCTTGTTCTTCAATTTCATATTGCTCTTTTTTTTCTTCTATGTTTTTTTCCTTTAAGTTGATCCGGCGATTCCATTACTCTATTACGAACTCCGGAGTTCCTAATATATTAATTGAAACTTTATATAATTCATTAAACTATATATACATCTGCATATAATTTCTATTACATATGCATATGCAATGCATATATAATATATGAAGAAGGCATGGCTTCTTTTTTTTTTATCTTTGTAACCTTTTGAGAAGAAGACAAGAAGAAACACATGTAATGAGTTGTGCTCGTTGGACGAAGTAAAAATTACACGAGAGCAAAGTTGTTGCGATTCGACAGCAAAAAATATAAATTGGAACAAAGACGTATCGGACGTATAAAAAGATAGAACATGAGCTCCATTTTGTTCTCTGGTTTGTGCATTAACAAGAAAACTTTCGCGGAAATCGTGTGTGTTTCTTTCGTGGTAAAGCAAAGTGCTTGTAACTTGTGTCTCTTAGGAAATGGAGAAAAAAAAAAACAACTCTCTCTCTCCCTCTCCCTCTCTCTCTCTCTCTCTCAACTTTCTCTGATATCATTATTTAAAAAAAAAGAATCTACTTTCTCCTATATTTCTGTCACAAAATAAATTATTTATTAAATATAATATACTTATTATAAAACTATTAATATAATATTATTTATTTCTTATCATTTTATAAATATAATTTATTATATTTTTACTACTTTTAAATAAATTATTAATTAATAAAATTATATTTTATATTTATAATATTTATTTTTTTATTCAAACACTTACTAAAATTAGTTAATCATATTAAGATTTTTATATCATGCCAACTTATTTTATCCAAACACGTAAAAAACTACACGATCATAATATATAAGGTGTACTCTATGAATCAATTTTTATATATCTAAAAATGTATAAATGCAAAAGTCATGTATATTATATATAACATTTTTTACGATTTAAATGGTACACCTTAATTACTTTGCGTCATTTCTATCATGTTATCAAACATCAATCATTTGATATTGATAGCAGTGGTACAAACCCACGGTCCTTTTCTTAACAAGATATTTCACATCTTATTTTCTCATAGAAAATGATATGCAAGAAAATCTACAACCCAATTCTAACAAAACATTTATACAAAACACAAAAAAAAAAGAGGTTACTTTATAATTTATGTTGGGAAAGTGATTGTTTGTAAAATTATGCCAAACACTGCTGACACATTATACTTCAAATATAAATCAATGACTACACTTTTAACCATAAAACTTGCACAAATATAACTTTTTCTCTAAAAATAACATTACTCGTTTTTTTGTGCCTAGAGTTGCACAACAAGTAATTTTCTTCTGTGTTATATAAATATATTTGTTATATTTTTTTAAATTACCACCCTAATATACAAGAGTGAGGAAAATGCTCAATCTTGAGTAATACCCCATTTCTAAGAGATAATTCATATGGTGATCATATGAGGAGTATAACTTAAAATAATTTTTATTACATGCATGAACCTAGAGATTTTTTAGTAAGGTCAAATTATCACTAATCGGTTGGGGTGGAGTAAATAGCCACATCTCACCGTTTAAGTAAAGATTTCAAATTCGAACCTTTGTGAACATAGAAAATTTCATCGGAACATCTTCTGTCAACGTTAGACATACTTTCTGAAACGAAATTAGATTAATCAAGTTCGATGATAAATCGATATTCTAATATGTGACCAATGCACATAACTCTTAACGTCACAAAAGTTGAACCATCGACATCGCTTTCCACGTGTTGAGATGGCAATAGAATAAAAATATTATTTGACGTCACACTGTTGATATTGATATTTTTGTTATGTATATAAAAAAGAAGGTTTATATACTTTTACGCTGAGGAGTAATGAATGTTAATAACGAGTGTCCTTGTGAGGAGGAGTGGGCTCACCATGTCTGATTGAAAGGTATTTCTCATCTCTTGACTGGTCTCTCTGTTCTGCCTCAAAGTGACAAGCAGAGGACATTCGTGCAAAGCTCACTGACTTTGCCTCCCCCCCCCTACTTCCCTCTTTCAAATTTTTTTTATCCCCTTCTCCTTGTTCTTTTCTCCCTTGCTTCGTCCACACTGTACATGGATAATGCTGTAAAAATGTTAATGAGGTACCCCTTTGTCCATGTATTCAATCTGTCTACCCCCTTGAGATTATTGTGTATACATGGGGAACATGACCCCTTGTTTGCTAATAGCTGTGAGCATTTCAACGTAGCTAAAGACAATTATACAGAGATGTGCAGGTGCGTACCACGCAGACAGAGGCTGAGAGAGAGAGAGAGAGAGAGAGAGAGAGAGAAAAGAACCCTGTCTTGTATCTGCCAGTCCATGATATGGACAATCTAAGGCCTACGTATTACTCTGCCGTAGCAGTAGTCCATTTGTATTGCTCTCTGGATTAGATAGACCGAGCGGTCGTCGTCTAGGTTTTTACTCTCATTCTGCACTGAATCGTGCACCACTGCTTCCCAATCCCCTCGGTCTTGGACTGCCGTGCTGCAGCTACTGATCACTCAGTCCGTAGACACGCAGAATGCTGATTCAATTTTTTTAACATCTACGCCCAGCTCATCCTTGGGAATTTCTTAGCTTAGGTAACTACACTTAGAATGATAATATCTACTGACCTGCTTCTGTGTTTAGCTCTCCTTTGAGGCTGCTCTTTCTTTCTTATCATGTTTACTTAGTGGAACACTAAAATGCAGGTCTACCGAGTACTCACATCATGAACACAGGAGCACCTCGTTGATCTGCTTTATATAGATGTTAAGAGCTAATTGGTGGTGGATGCCTTAAAAACCTAAATTGACAAGGCAACGAAGGTCCACACAAAGGCTGTGGCCCTCTGTGCATGGCGGATGATCACTGCTCTCATTGCTCTCTCACATGTGTGTGCATGGACAGACTGCAAAGATTCCAAGCTGCCATGTCTGAGAGTGGAGATTGAGCAGCATCTCCCTCGCTCTCTCTCACACAAACATCAAAATGCCTTGTGCAGGCAGAAGAACTCCATCCATGCTGTGGCTGCTGCAGACTCTGCAGTGCTCCCTAGGGATGACAAAAAAAAAGAGTGGGAATAATGGAGCGAAGTTACACAAAATTGGAACTGATCCTGGATCTCTGTATGGGAGACAACACAGGGCTTGACCGCCATTTTGCACATATGAGTGAGCACAAAACAAGAAGGATACATGATAGCAGCCTCACCACCGGCTAAAGCTGATGGTGCAATTTCCTTCTCCAAAATCAGTTTGTCTTTCTTTTCCCCTCTGATCAGAAAGTTTTGGACTGTTTGGGTTGCTTTTGAAGTGCCACCTGAATCTCATCGATGACGGATTGTACATTTAAGCAGTAAAAGATTCCCCCTAATCCGGGAGAAAGAAAAAAAAATGAGCTGTAAAAAAAAAGTCTGAACAGTTGCAAAATGAAAAACATGCCATCAAGCCAAATAATTCAAATCTGAGCAGTTCAGAACAAGGACTCTGTAACACTATTACTCATGCATTTCTGAAAGAAAAAAAAAAGATCAAGCTTGATGACCAGTACCATAAACAATAATCAACAGTCTTCTTAAATGGTCAGTAATCAGAAGCATAACAGATGTTGGAGTTAATGTTTAAAGGTGATAACTTGATTATACATGCAAGCAATACTCTCTGGTGCAAATCACAGACATATTGGTACTACATGCAAGAGATACTCATAGTATTTTATCATTATTTGTAGGAACTCAAATTTGCCATTAGACTGCAATAATGATCAATATTTTTCTTACTAGTGCATGCTCATGAACTATCTATAAGAACATAGTCAGATTCATGGACGCTAAATTTTACTAGCTCTCTACTCTAACACCATTCACATGATTGTTGGAAACAAATACAACTATTTTGTTAGTAATAATGCGATATTAATATTATCTGATATTCTCGTGAGATGAGGGCAATGATCTCGTCCTTTACCTCGAATAAACTTGGAGAGCTTTGTCTTCCTCCTTGGTAATTTTTTTCAATTTCTTTTTCAGTCTAGACCCATCTGTGTTTAGAATGATCGACGATGGAACGAAAGTGATATGAATAAACTCTAATTATTAATGATGGAATAAAAGTGATACGAATAAACTCTAATCAAAATATTAGACTCGTGAAATCGGGGTTACTTACAAATTTTTTTCATATTTGAACTCTCAATTATCGAAGTTGGAGAATCTTATCGTAAGTTAAGCGGAGATAGATTCAAGATTAAAACTTTGGGGGCTTAAGTTAAACACACAAGTACAACCTCTTCATTATTTTAAAATATGGTCATCACTATGATAATTTATTACTTTATTTTAATGTCATAATACAAATACTTAGAAATATTATATTGAAATTTTAGTTCTCAAATTAATTTATATATATATATATATAATTAAAGTTTTAAAAAATTGGACCGCTCATATAGTTAATCATTTCATTAATAAGAAAATGTGAAACATGGGTTCAAAGAAACATTTCTTTCTAGCAAAGAGACTAAAAATTGGGGCTCACAAAGGTGGCAGCAGGAAGTATAATGGCTGTCTGAAGGGGACACCCATTGTGGTGCAGCATAATAGTGAACCAGAATCTTCATAGATATGTGCCTTTTTTTTACAGGGGGAAGATGTGTCTTCTTTCTTGGAATGTTATTATATCAATAATGACAAGCCCTTGTTTTGGAAAAGTAGATTGATGGAGTTTCACATCCTTGCTCCTGCAAAAAAAAGGAAAAAAAATTAGAATCACTGTATCTTGCTCATCTTTACTGTCAAGCCCATCACAGACACAGAACCCCTAGGATGAGTGCAACAGTGATAAATAGCAGACAATTAACAATCTTTGTTTAACAAAAAGAAACTCTGCAGTAAAAAGGTCTTCCCTTGTGTGGAATTTGAAACTATAGGCATGAGGTATTTTTCTTGATATATATTATATATTTGTGTATACTTTTTTTTGTATATACTCATTATAGTGTCTTTTTTTCACCACTATTTGGTAAAGTGGAATATCAAATCAGGAGTTAGTACCTGAAGCAACCATCAGGCCTCAATCAATCACTGAGGTGAAATATTTTTTTTGTGTGGCAGACAGGACATGAGAAAAATAAAAGAGGTTTTATTCCTGGCAAAGACTTCAGGCCTCTTGATCTGTTCCTGCAGGAAGGGATCAGAAAAACCGAGCTCTCTCTGCTTTAGCTTGAGGTGAAACACACAGTGTCTTGCCTGCATGAGGTTGCCGAACCTTTACCATTCACTGTGAGCCAATAAGGAGAGGGAGAGAGAGAGAGAGACAGAATTATAAAAGAAAAACTGGGCTGTAAAGCCAAACTTTTTACTACAGTTTTCGGACTTTCACAGACACTTGTGAACCTTGACTTGTCCTTATCTACAACAGCAAGAGTACATATCTAATTACAAAATGTGATCAGGCGTGGCAGTTAACTCTCATAAATTGAGTCGTGGATACGCTTTTAGATTTCTTAAAACGGCAGTCACTTTTGTGTCTAGGCGAATTGTAATGTCTTAAAGGCGTTTATTAATATTTTGTACTTTCTAAGCCGTAGCCACATTTCTCCATTTCAAAGCTTGGTCTAACATTACAGAAGATTAATCAAAAAAATATATGAACAATAAATAACAAATCATGGATATATATATGGATGGGTTCAACAGGTCACTCAACCTTAACAAGTAGAACTCCTCTCTTTCCTTCCTCTTTCTTCTCTGTCCTTGCTTGTGTGCTTGTCCCAGTACTGTGCGAGTTTGGAAACATGCATCCTTCGATAGCATGGAACGCCATGATAGTGGCAGCATTGCTCCTTCAAGCTTCCTCTTCCATGGAGTTGCCATCCAACACCTCCAACTCCAACCCAGATATCATCTCCAAGCTGCCAGGGCAGCCCCAAGTGAGCTTTCGACAGTTCTCAGGCTACATTGCAGTGGACGAGTTGCAGCAAAGAGCCCTTTTTTACTATTTTGCAGAAGCAGAGATGGATCCATCAGCGAAGCCCCTTGTCCTCTGGTTAAACGGAGGTAATGCAAACTCCCACTTTACTCTTCCTATGGGCTCCTTTTTGCTGCCGCACTTTACCCTTTCGGAATAATAAAGGAAGCTATGCTAAGATTCCAAGTGAAGAAAATGAAAAAAAAATATGTAGATTCACTCTCTAAGGTTTTGAATGCGACCTATATGGTGCAAAAGGTCATGGTGGAAGAAGGTTAAATCTTTCCAGTTACTGATTCTGCTGGTTTGCTTTTGCAGGGCCTGGTTGTTCTTCTCTTGGGGTCGGGGCGTTCTCTGAGAATGGACCATTCAGACCCAGCAGAGAAGTTCTAGTGGTTAATGAATATAGCTGGAACAAAGGTAATTACTCAAGCTAAAAGCCATTTCTTACAGAAGTCGTCATGTAATATTTCCCTTGAAGGAGCTGAAATCAGCGGCAATTTCTTCTGTTTTTTGCAGAAGCAAACATGTTGTACTTGGAGACTCCAGCAGGAGTAGGTTTTTCTTACTCAAGCGACTCTTCCTATTACGTGGGTGTGAGCGATAAGATGACAGGTATATTTCTATATGCATTCCAGCTATGTGCCAAGTTGCTTCTCGTCAGTTGATATGGCTAACTTCGATATCACAGTTCCACACCACGTCTTGAGGCCTTATTTTTTGTTTTGTTTTGATCTGTAAAGCCAGGGACAATCTGGTGTTTCTGCAACGGTGGTTCGACAGGTTCCCAGAGTACAAGGGCAGAGACCTGTACATAACCGGAGAAAGCTATGCAGGTGGGCATTGCTCTTCTTCCCCGTCATGCATGCTATTAGTTTGCTATGCCTTGTGAACCTGGAAGTCTCAAATTGGTGGTATTCTATCAGGTCACTATGTTCCACAACTTGCTCAGCTCATGGTTGAGTTCAACAAAAAGGAGAAGATCTTTAACCTCAAAGGCATTGCTGTAAGCTAAGCAGAAACAAAATCAAACCTTTAGTTTAACGCCATTTTTTAGGGAACTCTCATGCATTTGCGTCTTATATATTCATAATGTGCTGTCTGTGACAGCTTGGTAATCCTGTTCTGGAGTTCGCCACTGACTTTAATGCGAGAGCAGAGTTCATGTGGTCTCATGGATTGATATCGGATTCCACATACAGAGTCTTCACCTCCGCCTGCAATTACTCCCGGTACGTGAGCGAGTACTACAGAGGCTCCCTTAGCCCTGTCTGTTCCCGAGTGATGAGCCAAGTTACCAGAGAAACCAGCAGATTCGTCGACAAGTACGACGTGACCTTGGACGTCTGCATCTCTTCAGTTCTTTCGCAGTCCCTGGTTCTGAGTCCCCAGGTAGGTGTTCACCGGGTCGAACAGCACAACTCAAGTTGTTATTTTGATACCTGTGCTGATGACGGCCAACTTTGAAAACTTCTGCAGCAAGTTCCTGAGCAAGTTGACGTCTGTGTTGAGGACGAAACAGTGAATTACCTGAACAGGAAGGACGTGCAAGAAGCTCTGCATGCCCGACTTACTGGTGTGACCAAATGGAGTGTCTGCAGCAGGTAAATTTCGTGTTCATTTTGGTGACTTTCTTGGCTTGCATTGGTTCAAGGAAAGTTTAAATCACGCATTTCGCAGCGTTCTCGAGTACGAGGTGCTTAACTTGGAAATACCAACGATTCCAGTTGTGGCCTCCCTCCTGCAGTCCGGTGTCTCAGTATTAGTTTACAGGTAAGGCCCCTTGAAACAGTAATCAGACAGACCTGCTGCAGTGAACAATGACCGCACGACTTTGGAAATTTCAAAAGGGTTCAAAGCTTCAAATCTTTAACGCCTTGTTCTGTTGGCCGCAGTGGGGATCAAGATTCTGTCATCCCTTTGACCGGTAGTCGAGCCCTTGTGCAGAGGCTGGCCAGGGAGCTGCGTCTCAAGACAACAGTTCCTTACAGAGTTTGGTTCGAAGGGAAACAGGTAGCCTATTTGAACAAAGCAATTTTGTAGCAGTTGTGATCTCTGTTCCTCTCTCTCTCTCTCTCATATAAGTAAATTTTATGGAGCAGGTTGGTGGGTGGACTCAAGCATATGGTGATCTGCTTTCCTTTGCAACCATCAGAGGAGCTTCTCACGAGGCTCCATTCTCTCAGCCCGGGAGGTCTCTTGTGCTGTTCAGATCTTTCTTGCAGGGCAGGCCGCTGCCGGAGACGTTCTCGTAGGAATTAATACTCCCAAGAAAGCCAGCCTGGGTAGCTTGCACCGTTTGTAATTACATGAGAGCTTTAGCATTGAGCACTGAAATGTGTGCATCTTGAATTCAGAGTACCTCATGCAGAAAAGAAGGAAAAAAAATGTGATAAGGTGTTCATGACAGTAAAAAGTTGAAGCTTTACAATTTTTTGAGTGCCAGATGTGACGCATTTAGGCACAAAACGGGATTATTATCATGTTTACCTCAGGCTCATCATCAATATCAATACAAGGCCCGTTTCAGTTCTTTGTCTAATTTGTTTTTTTTAATTCTTTTTCGATCAAAAACATGGTTGAAAACGTATTGTATCCTCTGAAAGTGTTAATCGATTTGTGATCGCAACCCTCACACATATGATAAGTGCTCTCTTACATCCCGCAGTACAAATGGAGTCAGCTTACAGGACTAACGCCATGAATCACCTTGCAGCTTTGGTGTTCGAGTCGTCAATCATCCAAAGCACACTCAACAATTAGCTATGACACAAGTTGAAACTTGTCTGCAAGTAATGATGCTATGCTCTGGGCTTCAAGTCTTACCGTGTATTGATGGTTCCCCACCGAACATCTTGGTTCAGAAGAACTCTGCTCATCCCTGAAACCTCTCTGTAAAACCCAGACAAATGTCGGGCTTGACTTGAAATGTGTATGCGTACAAGGTATGCATAATGGCAATAATGACTGCACTGAAGTAATGGCAAAGAGGTTGAAATATTTTAAAAGCAATGAGTGGAAAGTAGCTCAGAGCAGCAAACTCAAAGCAAAGATATGCTTTACAAGGTAAATGGGCATAGGTGCTGAACAGAAACTGACGACGATGAAACCTTGCTATCCCATTCAAAATCAAGTGTGTTTGTCACATGGATGGTGTAGCTCAGAGCAGTAAGCTCAATGCAGAGATGTGCTTTACAAGGTTAATGTTCTTCTAGAGGGCATAGTTGCTGAATCCATAAATACTTGAGCAGAAACTAAGGACGATGAATACTTGTTACCCCATCTGAAGTCAAGTACGTTACGTCAATGGTGTAATGCAACTCAAAAACTCACTTTCAGAAAAAAAAAAGGGAATTGCATGAATAAATGCAAGCTGTATCTGTACCAGAAAGCTTGGCACATCATGCAAAATGAAGTTTTACTGTGGAAAATATCATGCATTACAAATCATATTGATAAATTCTAGCACCAAGGAAAGCAATACTCAGCAGCTCAAGATATAATGAGCATGGCAGTTGTAGCATATCAATAACTGCGAATTTCATTATTTATAAGCAATGAGAATTTTCCATCCCTCCATGATATTCATGTCACGATAGAAAACCATAAAGTATGTAATTTGTAATAAGCTGCGATCAGTTAACAAACTACGCTCCACTTTGTTAGGCAAATGGAAGATGCTTCAAGCATGTTAAGCAATTAAAAGGAATATTTACCATTGGTTCAATACATCAGAAAAGTTGCGTGGCAATTTCCCAAAATTTTTCAAACTAAATCATTAGTGAAACATTATTAATCCGTGAGATTTAAATATGCAACAAAAACTGAGAAAAAGAAACTTCTTTATGATACAAAGGACAATAAAGTTGAAACAAATTATCTGCACGTAAATGTACAACCTATTAATTATTTGTTAGAACTATGAAAGGGGGGCATCATTCAGCTTAGTTTTATCAAGAGAACAGATATGAAAGTTTATTGTAGTAGTTTCACCAGATCCTTTTAATTAAGAGAACATCCAACAAGTGCTCCATGTATACCTTTGGGTTACCTATGAGTTGTTCCACACTTAACTAAGAATAAAGCCATCTACCAAAATGGTAGTCATCCTTTCTGCTCTAAAAAAAACTAATAACCCCAAAATTCTTATTCTTCTCTCATTCTCCGTCTTTAGAGGATTCAAACCTGACATAAGAACCAAAAAAAGGAGAAAAAAAGACCTGACATAGGAATCCCAAAGGTGTTCCAGTGTGAATGTTCATTAAGCAAACATGAAACCCTACTTCAACTGCAAAATGGTACTTGAAATTCCACAATAATTACCACACAATTCTCCTAATACAAATGGAACTGGAATGTCTACAGCCATGACAAAAAGACATGGTGTCAAGCAGAAGAAGGAAATAACTCAGAATTGCATAACTATAAGTTGATCTGCCTGGTCGATGGCCACATGTTATAATGGTGGCTCATTCAATATGAATTACACTTCATAATAGTGGCTCATTCAATATGAATTTCACTTTACCATTATGTAAAAGAAAGTTTCAAAATATCATACACTTTACATGAATAAATACATGCCTTCTTTTAAGTGACAAAAATAAATCATTGCACAAAAAAAGAACACAAATCAATATGATAGAACAAGCCCCAAAATACATACATTGACAAAAACAAATTTTGAGGCATTTTAAAGCTTTAACCATTTAAATATTGTGCAACATATGTTGTGGTCATTCTGACTGCGATTTCACCTTATTCAGGATCAATTTAATCTATGAGATCAAGTGTGAAGTAATTAAGAGCTCTGTCTAACACCAACTGCTTACAACATACACAAGATAATTGAATCATGCCCAGATTTCCTCATGCAGCTCAATCAACAATTTTGTGCAGCAACCTGTTGAAGAAACCTAAAACACATGTTGTACCATAGATTAAACAAAGTACATGATTTAAAATCATCATCGCAAATCACAATCTACCATAAAATAGTTAAAATCAGCACTAAAGAAAGCATTTGATTGTTTAGGACAATGAGTATTTAATTTATCACATGTTGAATCAAAACCACTATATAGAGACAGTGCTAGAAGCAAAATATAGATGATAACCTCTAAAGGATTAAAGTTAAGAACCAGAAGAAAAAACATGAAATGGGAACTAGAAATGAATGATCAATCTTAACTAGAGGCATTTATCTATGTAATCATATATAAAAGTAATTATCAGCTCCATCCGACACCAATTGCTTACGAGATAAATATGAACATTGAATCATGGCATCAAAATTCTGGCATGCAATCAGCCTTATGGCTGTCAACAGTTCTAAATGCAGCATCCTGTTGAAGAATCTTAAAGCTTTTGATGTATCAAATCTAAAGTGCACTATGTAATCACAATCACAAGTTACAATCTCCCACCAACTATTTAAAATCTATGCCTTATAAGCATTTGATGTATCATAGATTGAACCAAAATCACCATATAGAGAAGTATCAGAAGCTACAACCTATCTCAGTTGCTTAAAAACTGCAACCCATTTCATTTCTTTTGTACAATATCAGCACCATTTATCTAGAACATGACTTTTCACGATTCTCTCCTCCATTATTTTCAACCAGCTTAATGTTAAATGCAGGGACCTAATGGGAGAGCCTCAATAGCTATCATCTCACTTGAACATGACTTTCCAACTATCTTTCCCCGGATCAGTCTTCCTGCCAGCAAGGATCTTAAATGCAGGGACCTGATGTGAGAACCTCAATAGCTCACTTCTTGACAAGGTCCTAAACAGCTCGAAACCTTCCACTTCTTGTCTCTGGAACACTGCATCTGTCCCCTCCACCAAAATCAACGCAGCCACCGTCACCTCTCCTTCCTCGTCATTGAACCCAGACACTACCTCCACCAGTTTGCGCACAAATCCCTTCTCCCGCTCATCCCACTTGTGATACACAGCCCAAATCTCCCCCTTCCTTGGAAAAATCCTGTAGGACGTCCTCGAGATATCAGCTTCGTCGTGCAGCTCTTCATTTAACGCCACCAGGTGCGACAAGTCGCCGAGGTCCATGGTCATTGTCGGCGAGTCAGTCACTCGGAACAGGCCGCAAGCCAAGGGGATGCCGTCATCGGCCCAACGACGCTCCTCCTCAGAGGTGGGATGGTGCTCCAGTAGGGTGACCTCCACTGTGCCCTCCATCGCCCCGATGCATTCGATGCGAGCATAGGCTAGAGGAAAGCCACATGCTTCATGCGGAACAGCCCAAACTTGACCGACCTCGAAAATTCCTCTTCCTAGAATGTTTGTATCGATGCTACCGTCGTCTCCGGCACGGCCTTCGATCTGAACCTGCCGAAATGGATGTCTCGTGGTCGGCATTGTCATCCCTTTGCGGGAGGAAGATCTCCTAACCTTAGTAGTGGTTTTCGGAGCCTTGACTTGGCCGGTGCCAGAATCTTTAGCATCAGTGGTCGTCATCAAGGGCTTCTTCGCTACCGTCGACGATCTCTGATGTTTCTTGGAGGAGGAACCGCCGCCGGCGGCGGCCGCCATGCGGGCTTCGAGAGATAGGAAGTGGTGGCGGCAGTAGATCTTGCCGTGGAAGCGAGGCTCACTGCACCGCCAGGTCTTACCGTCGTTCCTATGACAGCGGAGTTCGTCCGGCGGTGGGGAACCAGCCCGGCGTCGGCGCCTCGCCATGGATCCCGGCGGCGATCACACAATGTTGAGCATTTAATCTGGGGGCGAGGGTTTAAGGTGGGGTTTTCAATGTAACGCTTCCACTCTCTAACAAACTCCTGTTCAAATCCTTAAAAAAATACCAAAGAAAAAACATCAAATTATCTCATCTTTTTTCCTTAATTTAATTTAGGGAGCTTAATGAGTTAATGGAAAATTAGAAAGTTTTTTCCATTTACTTTGGAAACAAATCTTGAAATTTAGTTGTCTTTTTAGTGTTGGAATGAAATTCCCATACAAAAATTAGGAAAAAATGGGGGTTGCCCCATATAAAATAGGGGAACATTTCTCCCATTTTACGGACGGGCGCCATTTTAGATGGGAGAAACCGGCGTTTTAGATGGGACAAACCACGTGAACCGGCGGCGGACGCGTGAACCGGTCGTCTTCGGACGATAATAAAAAGGGGTGGCGCAGTAAAAATTTCGCCCCTTTCTCCCTCCTTTTCTCTCTCCCTCTTTATCCCCTCCTCGCGCGACGTCGACCGGCACCAGATCTAGATCATCCGCCAACTTTGAAGGGCCGCCGCCGACCAAATCCGAGCCACCTCCACCCCCTCATTTTCTCTCTCCCTCTTTACCCCCTCCTCGTGCGACGTCGATCGGCACCAGATCCGATCATCCGCCGATCAGATCATCCGTCGCCTTCGAAGGGCCGCCATTGACCAGATCGGAGCCACCTCCACCGTCGCCGACCAGATCCGTGCCACCGTGATCAGATCCACTCTTCTTCGACCAGATCCGCTCATCTTCGACCAGATCCGCGCGACGAAACGACGACGACGACGAGGTACTTTCCGATCAGATCCGCCGGTTTGTCCTCTTTTCCTTTGCCGATTTTAATCTCTTGCCGCCCTCCCCTGTCTTTGCCGACAGATCCGCCGCCGGCCGCCCTCCCCGCTTGCACGCCACCGACCTCCCCGCTCGCACGCTGCCGACCTCCCCGCTCGCACGCCGCCGCCCTCCATGCTCGCACGCCGCCGCCCTCCGTCGCACGCACCGCCGCTAACCGTCGCACGCACTGCCGCCGCCGCCCACGCACGCCCCCGACGCCCATGCACGCCCCCGGCGCCGCCCTTCGTCGCACGCCCCGCCGCCGCCGCACCGCAAAATTTGAGAAGTCAGGATTTTCAGGAGCACTGAACTATTATTGGTGCTTGAATTTGTATGTTCTTTGAATCCTGCTTACCTTAATAATGCCTGCTTGTTTTGTTTATCTGTTTCTTATGCATGACTCGATAAAGATGATTTTTGGGTAGGCAAATATCCTGCTTCTACATGTATACAAGTTCCTCTCATTTAAGGCAAAATTTCTCAATATCATTTTCCTTTAGCTACACAGACTTAGTCGTATTCATTATAGTTGACAAGCTTGCTATGGCCGTGACAATATCATCAAGAATTCAACTATTTACGCTATCCAAGCATCTTCTGCAATCGAGTGGTCTTATATAATTATTTTGTAAGATTGACATAACCTTTTTTATACTGAAATATTTCTATGATATACTCCATCTACGTTATTCTTCAGTTAGTTGGATTACTTGTTCCGAGCATTTGAATGAAGGAATATATCTCTATCTGAAACTAGAAAATTCTATGCACGCCCTGCCGTTCTGCTCGCCCTACCGTTCTACACGCTCCTGCCACGCCCTCACGGTATCTTTCTCGCATCTAGATGTTTATCATAATTTGTACTCAACTATGTTGTTTAACTGAAGTTTAATTATACTTAATTATGTTTATCTGAACTTCAATTGTACTTAGTGTTTCATCGCCCTTGTATGCATGCATGTTTTAGGGTTTCACAGGTCAGGCATGTCATCTTCTATCTCTTTCATATCACGTCAATTAGATATTCATTTTTGTGCGTGTGGTGATAAGACAATACTACAAACTTCATGGACAAATAATAATCTCGGAAGACGATTTTGGGGGTGCTCTCATTACCAGGTAAACATTTTCATTGACAATAAGTAATGTATTTTGATCTTCATTTATGTTTCATCGTTTGATGTTCATTTTGTATATAATGTTCTTTCAGGGTAAGCCCCCGCTCGAATATTGTAATTTTTTTCAGTGGTTCGATCCAACTATGGATGTTCGGCATAAGAATATTCTAAGAAGCTTGTTAAAGGACGATGAAAAAGTTCAAAGACGAAGATCGGATAAATATAGGATCATTTTAATAGGATTGCTCAATAAAATTATCGCCTATGAAGATGTTGCAAGGAGAGATAAAATTATGTATTTACTTTTTGGAACGATAATAACATTTGTATTAGTTAAAATGAACTTTCTTTAGTTGCAGGGTTTGTAATCATTTGTATTACTTCCTTTTATGTAATCATAGCAGTTTGTAATGAACTTGTAGGTAATTATGTTTAGTTAACTGTCGACTGTGCATACAAATCTTGTAGATGAGTCATCGCATTTCTAGCAATATGCCAAGTAAAAAAGATGTGTTTCGTGTGTGGAAAAACCTTACGTATGGCATTTCCCATCGTGATGTCCTGATCTATAATGATACATTGTGGATGTTTTCCAAACATGCATTCAGACCATTGTTTAAACAATCATGTGAAAGTCTCCTCTGTCTCATCTGCAAGTAAAGCGCATCCAAATAAGCAAGATCTCCAATGGTGATTAATTCCTGTGAAAAGTGCAAATTACATTCTTAAATTATTGGTTCGATATGTTGTATCAAATACAACGACGTCACCAAAAGTCAAATAACTGTCTCTTGACCTACCATTAGCCCAAAAAAAATTCAGAACTGTGAAAGAAACTCGGATCAGAATGTACCCTTTTTTGAAAATTATAGATAATTTGTAAGCATTCGACAGAAAAAGTATTTTTTCTTATGGTTCTCAAATGATCAATACAATTCTAAGTTGTTATAAGAGGTTCTCTAGACATATTAAGAGATCTGGCAATCTTAGATGGACCCATACCGAATGTATGTAGATGACCAATAGCTTCTTTAGAAGTTGCGCTGATTTGATTATGTGATCTTAAGAACTTTACCTTGGAAGGAGTTGTCAAGTAATGACTGTGCTCTTCTTGAAATTTTTTTACCTCTCATTGTTCATCTTGTCTTAGAACAGCATATAGATGAGCATGACAATCGTCCATAACTTCTCTTCTCTGTGTAAAAGCTTGTGTCTGCTCTTGTCTAATTCTCTTGTGCCCTTGTTTAGAACAAACATACTTTACATTGATTACCTTCCCTGTAATCTTGTGCATATGTGAAGTTTGTTTTCTCACAGAAAAACTCACTAATTTAGCATACCTGTTGTAGTATTTGTAGGCTTCTTCATCTGTGTCAAATAACATTCCAACATAGGATTTTGGTAACTTATATGCTTTGACGACAAAGTTAACATCTTCTTCAGATTTGTCATGTTCAATATCGTCTTCAATCATTCATTCTTCTGTCAATTCTGTCATGTTACTAGCACTATTCTCATCGTCCATATGCAATTTTACCTAAAAAATACAAATAAATTCTCATTAGAAATTCACAAACATGATAAAATTGATGAAAAATTTGCTCACTGTTGCATGATATAATTAAACAAATTGCAAACAAGAATGATTAAACAAACATATTTACACATGAAAATTAACTCACATCATTTAATTAATCTTGAGATATTTAACTACTTACAAGATGATTAATTACTTGCATGATGAAATTGATTACCTAAGTACAACATGATATGTGATCAACTATTTACAATTTAAGGTGATTATTACATAATTATAATGTCACTACTTAGAAATGTGATTATTACATAATTACAAGTGATCAATTAAAAAGTCTTTAACTAATTATGGCAGGGCGTCGGTGTCGTGCGACGAAGGGCGGCGGTGCGAGCGGGGAGGGCGGCGACGTGCGAGCACGGAGGGCGGCGGCGTGCGTGCGACGAATGGCGGTGGCGTGCGAGCGGGGAGGTCGGCGGCGTGCGAGCGGGGAGGGCAGCGGCGTGCGAGCGGGGAGGGCCGACGGCGTGTGAGCGGGGAGGGCCGGCGGCGTGCGACGGAGGGCGGCGGCGTGCGAACGGGAGGGCGGCCGGCGACGGATCTGTCGGTAAAGACAGGGGAGGGCGGCCCGAGATTAAAATTGGCAAAGGAAAAGAGGACAAACCGGCGGATCTGGTCGGAAAGTACCTCGTCGTCGTCGTCGTTGTCTCGTCGCGCGGATCTGGTCGAAGAAGAGCGGATCTGATCGTGGTGGCGTGGATCTGGTCGGCGGCGGAGTTGGTGGTGGCGTGGATCTGGTCGGCTGACGGTGGAGGTGGCTCGGATCTGGTCGGCGGCGGCCCTTCGAAGTCAGCGGATGATCTGGTCGGCGAATGATTGGATCTGGTGCCGGTCGACGTCACGTGAGGAGGGGGTAAAGAGGGAGAGAGAAAAGGAGGGAGAAAGGGGCGAAATTTTTACTGCGCCGCGCCTTTTTATTATCGGCCGAAGATGACCAGTTCACGCGACGACCGATTCATGCGCCCGCCCGTTGGTTCACACGGTTTGCCCCATTTAAAACGCCGATTTCTCCCATCTAAAATGGCGCCCATCCGATCTCTCGATCGGGCGCCGTAAAATGAGGGAAATGTTCCCCCATTTTTTCCCAAAAATTAGCCCATAACTCATTAAGGTAAATGATATTTTGTATCTCATACTTTTTTAATAATTTATTTTCTTTCGAAAAAAAATTAGCCCATACAAAATTAGCCTATCGTTTGGACTCCTCGCCTCAGTCGAACCAGGCCATATGTTAATGGGCTGGGCGGCCCAACTGTGGCCCTGTGTAACCCATTTAAAAGGCGCTATATTCGATTTCTACTTTTTTTTTGTCAAAATATACATTTTTCCCATGTAGTGTTGTAGAAAATTTGAGTAGTCTATAGAGTCAAATTTTAATATGTAGACCCATGATTCTAAAAATAGATGTATTTTAATTTTATTAATATTCTTTATCTATCTGTTAATACATATAAGAGCTTGATGCACGTTACTTGTAGTAAATCAATGATTTTTCTTTGTAATAAAAATAAATTATATTAATTAAATTATGAAAATTGATTTTTTTTTAAATTAATTGTGAATTGTGGGATTAGAGACTTCGAATTGCCTCTAAGTTTGTTCTCGTTTTTTTTGTTCGAATGAGATATCATTTAAATTGAGGACAAAGACCATATTTAATTAAGACAATATTTACATTCAAGAATTGCGTAGTATTTTGCACATATTAATACATGCAAAACTAGAACATGATATGACAATCAAATCACATTCTTTGACATATATGTCTTATCTCCATCTTATAGATTTTTTACAAGTCTAATGAAGGTGTCAATTACATTATACACATGAAAAATCAACCCATCCCGCGAGTAGAAAGATGATATTGGCGTTCATTTGAAACACAACGTAAGTTTTCAACTAAATTATTGAAAATTCTCAACAGTTAAATAACATGGTATAGCATGAAATATTGTGCCGATCTTGTTCCGAGATCTCGGAGGGTGAAAAGAAAAGAGAAAGAAAATGCTTAATTCAAAGATAAAATAATATGTTACGATACGATCATAATTATAGTCTCTTATAAATACTACAAGAAATTTAGGAAATAACGATACCATTTATGCGTCGTTAACGCGACACTAACTCGTGGCTAAAAATATTAGTGCCGCATTTGCGTCAATACGATGTCACGAACAAGAGACGTCGAAAATCGGTAGCCATTAGCGTCGCCATGGCACCAAATAGCACTATGATGCTATTAGAGTCACAAGTCAACACTAGTTTGACGTTATTATGACTCTATAAGTCATGTGATGAAGCGACAATGAACGGTGCTAATGCGACGCTATTCAGACGTAATATGGTGCTAAGACAATCGCTTACTCCATTTTCTTGTCGTCATTTGTTGTGCTAATTAGAAGCCAATGCGTCACTAGTACTGTGACGCTATGGGTCGCTAAAGTGGCGCTAACATATGCGACGCTACGGTGATGTTGTCATGATATAAAGTATGATACGTTCATATGAGAAATGTTCTCATTACTTCAACCATTACATTACACAATCGGCGCGCATTGTTATTGAACCATTACATTACATAATGAAGAATCGACGCTGATCCAAATTGAACAATTGATGCATTATTATTGATACAATCAACGGATTTATATTACATTTGATATTGATCCATAAAATTGACGCAATCAACACATTACATTACAATCTGTTTGATCTCCTGAAAGTCATCGCCTACAACTCGTTGCTCGCCGCAATCCTCATTTGGTGAAAACGATGTGTTCGTTGCATCTTCTCTATCCCCTGCAACTCGCTGCTCGCCAAAGGGGAAGACGATGTGTTCGTCGCCAGCCATGAAGTAGTTGCCGCTTGAGGGGAAGATGACGCGTCCGCCACCAATTGTCGCGCACTCCAAGTGATACAATACTCAAGAATAACGCATTGAGTGATCGGAATAATATATGATAAACAAAGAAACGAGATCAAACGAATTTTCAAGGCAGCGAAATATCTATCTCAAGATTATAATGAACCAAACAATCGATATTATAAATAGATTGACTTAATCACAAGATAGTCAACCTTGTAATTAATGGCGGAAGTTCTCGAATAATGGGTTGTAGGAGTTCCCTCACAGCAAAAACAATTAAGTCATAATTCAATAGATTCAAAGATGTCTCAAATAACAATGATGACCACTATTTATAGATCCTAGAAATATACTTTGGGCTGAAAGAAAATACTCTACCTTAGCCCACAAATAACCTAACTAATTTAGTAAAATAACAAACTCAATTTCTGTTACAATACTCATCAACATATTCCATATTTAATCAATTCCAAAAATTCAAAAAAATATGGTTAAACCATGATTTATTTGACCCAAGTTATGTTGACTCTTCATGCGGCCCAATTTATAACACATTGAGAAGTTGTCTTTGATGCAACTTGATCTTGTAATTTGAACATTTGTAAATCGCAGATATTCTTGATTATCTTCTATTTCCTTATATCTGAAATCCACAATATTGTCATCATCATTCAACTTTGCTAGAACATTCTTCTATAACCGACTGCAATTACAGGCATTTCCTGGTTCATATCATTCCCCTCCTCTTCAAAAGAATTCATCCTCGAATATGCATTCACAATAAGGAGAGTATATCCAGTTCATATCACCAAGATGGCCGTCTGGATGGTGGCCGTGTCACATCGACAACCATCTTATGCTTCACCAAAGTCCGTGACGGAGAAAATGGGGCCACTGGCGTGTCGGAGGAGGAGAGGCACCGGATCCGACTAGCACTAGAGCGCTGGTCGTCGTCAGAGAGATGAAGAACATGACGAAAGAAAGGTATGAACATAGCAATTAAAAGAAAGGATTAAGACAGTGAATGCAAAGCGTCGGATTAAAAGAATGGAGGGTTAAGATTCGTTCTTCCACGAGCACACAGATCGCCAATTGCCGACTCAAAATTACGATGCTAAAATGTCGCTAATGTGGCACCGAGTGATCTGATGAATAACGTCTTATTTTAGCGAGTCCAATGGTACGACATTAAGGTAGAATATAGCATCACATTGAGAGGGCGGAGGAGGGCGGAGCAAGGCAGAGGTGGCATCAGAACAGGGCAGAGGAGGGCTTTAGTGGCGTCGGAGTAGGGCAGCGAGGTCAAAGGAGGGCAAGGGGGAGGAGGTGGAGGAAGAGGCTAGCAGGGTCGGATGAGGGCAGCGGGGTCAGAGGAGGCCGGCGGAGTCGGATGAGGGCAGTGGAAAGGGCGACGGGGTAGGAGGAGGCCGGCGGGGTCAGATGAGGACAGCGAAGGAGGGCGATGGAGTAAGAGGAGTTTAGCGGGGTCGCAAGAGGGCAGCGTCCCATGGTGGCGTTGGAGAGGAGGGCGGCGGGGTCGAAGGAGGGCAGCGGAGGACGAGTCTGGCAGTCGCATTCGATCGTCGATCGCATGGTCGCATGATCGTTGGTCGTCGGCACAATCGTTGGTCGTGAAGCAGAAAAATAGTAAACTATAAAGAAACGGGAAAGAACTTTGGAATTTAACGTAACTTTTTAGCGCCGCGAAGCAGAACGTCGTTAACTACACGCTTACGTGTCGTCGACTAATAAATTAAAAGATATCACTTTTGTGGCGACGCTAAGTTGATGCTGAAGTGACTCTACATTAGCATCACACATCATTGTCGTCGCTAGGTCGAAGCTACCACGTCGCTATTGAGTGCTTGATTTTTTATATAAATTTATATTCAAGTAAGTTTATATTATAAGTTCACACTATATTATAAGATTATGTTATAAGTTTATATTCAAATAGGTTTTATTATATTATAAGTTTATATTATATGCATGTATGTGTGTGTGTGTATATGTGTAGTTCATACATACACACACATATATAATAAGTCTATATGTATATGTACATATATATATATATATATATATATATATATATATATATATATATATATATATATATATATAAGAGAGCGACGCAATCAAAGGAACAAACAAAGGAAGTCCAACTAGCGACGCAACACGACATCACTATTTAGGCCCTATGTTATGGTAAAATTGTTTAGCGACAAATTAACGTCGAGGCAGAGTCGCCTTACTCAGACACCAAAGTAACGTCAGCGAAAGATGATGCTATATCAATGCAGTTGTGACTCTAAATTATGCTTGCGTCGCTAATGTGACGTTATTTCGGCGCTATTGGAACACAATGTCGCAAAATCGTGTCACTTAGTTTAACCCTCATAATTCCATGATTAAAAATATAAGAATATCTATAATACATATATGTAACATATGGTATAGGATCACATATGTAGGTAATACATATAATGTAACTAACATATAGTATACGAAAAAAATAATCGTACGTAACACATATAATATAGGTAACATATAATATATGAATACATACATAGGTAAGTGTAGGAATACATATGTAGGTAACATATGTATTTTTAATTAGGAATATTTAATCCGTAAGGCACCTACTTAGCGTCTAACTCGCGTCGTCGCTAATTTGACGCTAATATGTGCTATTAGAACATGATGTCGCCGCCACTACGTCTATACGGTAGCGCTAAATTATGTCACTTATTTCAACCCTTATAATTCTATTATTAAGAATATAAAAATAATTTATCTATAATACATATATGTAACATATGGTATATACAAGAATACATATGTAGGTGATACATATAATGTAGCTAATATATAGTATACAAATATATACGTAGCCAACACATATAATATAGATAACATATAATATAGGAATACATATGTAGGTAAGTGTAGGAATACATACGTAGGTAACATATATATTTAATTAAGAATATTTAATCTGTAAGGCGCTGACTTAGCGTCTAACTAGCGTCTAACTAGCGTCACACTTGTTGTTAGCATCGCTATCGACTCTGTTGTTAGTGTTGATATCGCATCACAACCATGGTGACGCTAATTAGCATCGACTTCTATCGACGCTAATACAACACTACGATTTATCGTGCATTTTCTCGTTGTCACGTGCAATAATAGCGGTGACGTAGCGTCTCCATAGCGTTGACTTTTTAAAACATTTTCAATGATGCACTATCGTCGCTATAGTGTCGCTATTGGTGTCAACTTAGCACCACCATGATTTGCGACGTTAAAGTTCGTCGCTATTCAACAGTTTTCTTGTAGTGTCATGACACCTTAAAAATAATCTTGGGAACCTAAGGCAGATGACTACTTTCTTTCTCTCCTAGCATTATTTTCATCATGGCCAAGTGTCGAATATGAAAGTATGAGAGTAACGAAGCCAAGTCGAAGAGGAGACGTCCGAAATAATATTTGTTGCAACATTAACGCACATGTTTTTATGTGGATTCACGTATTATTCCCTTGATGGATCCAAAAATATGAACTTTTTAATAGAATAAATCACGACAAATTTATTGTGTAATATATTTTTTTATAATGTAATATGAGATTAATTATAGGAAATACTACTTTTATATTTTTGTCGAGATTTCGTATTATTAAGAATACATTATCAGTTTGTAAATCAATTAGAATATTTGAAAAAGGACCTCAAAGTAGACCGAGTTATAATTATAATAAATCTTATTTATTAGGGTGTCAAAATAAAATAAGATTAATATTATTGTAAAATTTGTTGGGAACCATTGATAATGAATTAAAATACATTAATTTTATGGATAAGACCTCTATTGTCCAATTTCAGTAAAAATGGAAAGTAATAAAATATAATTTGTAAAAAATTATAATTTATTTCGTAACTACAAGCTGAATATGTTTGCATGTACCCGACATTATTTGGTTATTAATTCTTTTGTCCTTCTTATTGATTGATCATATATATATTTATCATCGATTAACAATCATAATGATAATAATCTTATACATTTGATCTATTAATTAACACACCTTTGTACTGGATCTCCCTTGAACTATCACATTGTACTATTTAGTAACATGTCGAATTATAATCAAATAATGATTATGTGCATTCTTCATCATGACCTGATTTTATATGGCTCTTGTTGTAATCTTATCACGATCTTAATGCTCTTGATCATATCGTCACTTTTTTATTATTGAACCTCCAAAATAGTTATAGGATAAATAAGATAAAAAAAATTATAATTCAATAGTGACAATCAACAAGGTGTTTAAAACATACTTCAATGATAAAAAAAGAAAATTAAAAGATACTTCACTAGCTCATATTTTAAAAAATCGAAAGACACTCCACTATTGACATTAAGATACTTTGTTTAGTCGCAAGAAAATTGAAAGACATTCTACATGTCCTCTTAAAGGGATTGAAAAAAATACTCAATAAGTGTAACATAATGAAACGAATGATAATTTATTGATGACGAAGGACTATGCCCAATGATATTTATAATTCTTTCATGACGATTCTTGATTTTATGTTTGTTTATGTCTTATGTCATAGCTAATCTTAATGATCTTTAGGACAATGATTTCATTTTGTGATGTTTGTCTATATCGATGTTGATTTTAAATATCTATTCCACTATAGACGAACACAAGGGAAAATTTATTGATGATAAATAATTATGATGCATTGCATAATTAAAAAGAATGTTCTCATAATGATAATGATTTATGTATAATGATAGACAATTGATCTTTTCGATCTTTTTTATGATGTCTCATGATTATATAATTGGTCAAATCATATGTTATCTTAATGATTGTTATGATCATGATAATTGTCACACTTCTTATGTGATGCTTTCTAATGCCAATTTCTCTCATGATAAATTATGGTTACTTATGTCTTATCGATCAGCCGACCCCACCTAGTGAGATAAGGCTTTGTTGTTGTTGTATGTCTTATCGATCGGTCATTTGCATTGCTCTTCTTTAATGATATATGATACATTTTCAAGCGACTAGTATGCAGTGGGCATCCATCCCGCTTATATAATCAATGTCATAGGTAATGGTGGCGCAAATGACAAACCAAGCTCGTGATGGTCTTTAACATGATGTCGAGTTTATATATTACGTTCTTTATTATATTTTATTTATACTACTTGAAACTCATTAATGATTAACTTAGACATTAAGTTACAATATGTAATACATATTTTCATGAAAAAAAATTAACATATTACTAATAATTTTGACTTCTTTCCATAACAAATGAAAATGATTAGTTAAGTCATAAAAAGTTAATTACATATATCTTCCTTTAACATGATAAACACAAAAATGAAAAAAAATGCATGATGAATAACAAGAATAATATATTGATTCTAAAGTTATCTTTAACAAAAAAATAATTACAATAATGAAAACAAAATAATATTTATAATGATAAGTTATCTTTTACATAATATTGATTCTAAAGTAATATTTTTTATATCCTTAATTTGGTTAAAAATTTTGATATAATATATATATGTATGTATGCATTTCATTTTTTACACTCTCTATTTTTCGACCCTTAAGTTCTGATCTAAGCTCCGTTCCATTCTTTATATCTTCCAATCAAGGGACAAGAGAGAGGTTGGAGGCATTTCACATATAAAAAATATCTAAAATCTTTTTCCTCTAAATCAGTTTCAGTCATCTTTTCTTATCTAAAAGTCTTTAGTTTTTTTTTGTGTGTGTGTGCTTGCCATAACAATTTTGATAATCTTTGTCAAATTTCTCTTGAAGCTCTTCTAACATGAAAAAAAAAGAACTCTGAAAGTTTTAGTTTTTTTTAAGAAAAATGGAATGGTAAGCATATTAATTAAACCATGTTATATATATATATATATATCTTTTTATACATCTTTTATTAGTTATACCTCAAGCGGTTAAAATAGTATTAAAATATTCATCTAAAAATGTGATACTTATTATGAAAATTAACGACAAGTTTTCAAACATAAAAAAACAAATATAATTACTATTGTGGAGTAATTATCATTTCGATATCATAAAAAAATTCTAAAATAACAAAGATAAAAATAAGAAGTACCAGCTTCACATGAGGCCAATTTCTGCAATGGTAATTTTATTAGCTCTTCTCTTTCACCTGGCTATCACAAAGGTCACAAATATACAAAATGTAAAATCCCATCGTGTATTTTACAATTCTACCCCCATTGACCATGGAAGAGGGAAGGACGCATAAATCCAACCAAGTATTGACCTAAGTACGGCCTGTCATATTTTACGTCGTTGAATTGAACATTGCCCTTTTTAACGCGCTAGGTCATTGTCATTAATAATTTAATAATAATAATAATTGTTTTATATATATACAGAAAAATAATTCAAGAATTAATAGTTTCATATTAGATTTTTAAAATTATGACCTTGATCAAAATTTATTCTTATCATTTTCATTTGAATATTTGATTAATCAAGTACCGATATATATATATATATATATATATATATATATATATATATATATATATATATATAACAAAAGTTAGAGTGAAATAATAAGTAGCTCATTCTCATTTAAGCAAGATCTCGAATTTAAATTTTGTAAACGTAAAAAATTCTTATGGAGAGCCTCATCTACTATGCGACCTTATCAAATTAGTTAAACGACTTTCAACTTATGGACAATGTGTTATTACTACTAGTATATATATATATATATATATATATATATATATATATATATATATATATATATATATATATATATATATATATACGCGAAAAATATATATCAAACTTGGCAGATGAACACACAATTGTTCAAGCAAGCGTTCAATCATATCATCTGGCCAGCAATCTTTTTGGCCTCGTCTGCGCAGAAAACTCCAGTTACCAGTGCAATTGGATCAGACGTCGCATGGTCCACCGCAGCAGCGCGTTCAATGGAGGTTGGCCACGATTCAGCCGTGTGCCTCGAAGTCTCAGATGAGAGAAGAAAAAAAAACAAAGGTCCCTTCAGTAGCGCCAACGCTGAGTGCTCTGTTTTCAGCATCTTTTGTGGACTCAACGGAATCATGCAATTCAGATTTCAGAATGTGGGCTATGCATGTTTCCTGATGATGTGACCAAGGGTACATTGTAGGCTTCATACCTGATAAAGATAAAATCGCTTTCTCTCACCTTACATTTGTTTTTCCCTGCATGCTGAGGAGAAAGAAAACAACCCCTGCTGTTACAAGTAGAGGAAAAGAAAACGGTAATCAAGAGCTCTGTATCCTCCTTTAAGATCTTGTCTCAATAGAATCTCCGAGTGTATAAAGATGTATCGATTAACAAGAACAGTGCTTCCTAAAACTCTGGATGGGA
Organism: Pontederia crassipes; assembly: GCA_030549335.1. Lineage (NCBI taxonomy): Eukaryota > Viridiplantae > Streptophyta > Magnoliopsida > Commelinales > Pontederiaceae > Pontederia > Pontederia crassipes. Next base: position 4,859,031 of record CM060194.1, on the reverse strand, counting down.
TTCACAACAGCAATAATTAACCTCAGTCAACAATTGCAGTTGGCATGAGCTCTGGCAGTACTCACTGTACAGAAAAGTGCACCTGTGTTTTGTATCTGTGATCATGTTAGTTAAATCTCTATGCTGCGAAGTGGAGAAGACAATAGCCAGATGCAAAAATAAAACAAGCAGAACAGAAGCCAAAAGAAATTAATACCCACCTCCATGCAGCAATAAATGCAGCATGCATGCATGACCTTGTATTCTTGTTCCAAGCATCCACCATATATTAGTTGACTGCTGATTCAAATTATGGCTTATATTATTAGCTAAATGCTGAAGCCATCAGAAATCCATAACAATTAAGTTTTAAGGGAAAAAAAATGTCAAAGTTCAAATTGCTCAAGCCACTTGAATTTAATAATTCGTTAGCAGAAATATAGTAGAAGATTCACCTGAATCGGCTTTCAAATATTTAATTAATTATTTAGACATCACAGAGGCAACCCTGAGAGGGACGCATGCGAAGAAGCAGACAACATAATCTTTGAGAGGAGAGGAGGAGGGGAAATCAAACGCGCAAATGAGTGTTGAATACTTCTCGGCGACGTGTGGATCGAGTTTTGGTGAGTTGAACATGGAACAAGTCTGCTCACGAGAAACTTGGGTTACGGTCGACTCTCAATCTTCTTTCTCTCTCCCTCCTCGCCCCATTTATTCCTGCTTTCCTGCACCACAACTTGGCTCGGCATCTCTCTCTCTCTCTCTCATTAACAACGCTTGCTTACAGCCTCATTCTGCCGTTGAAGCCGAAGCCCCCACAAAAGCCCCTGTCCCTTTCTGTGTACATAACCGTAACCTTCTTACAAATAATGGAGGGGGGTGCCCTTTTCACCAGGGAAGGCTGCAGTGGCACCTCGCTTTCTTTCAACTATTACGCTCCTTCCCTTTCGGGAATAACAGCTGCGTTCCCTCTACGGACACCGCTGCTCCAGCGAGTTAATCTTCACTAAGTTATTAATTACGCAGTTTATGTACATATATAGTTAATGATCTTTCTGCAAGAGACTACTTCCTGCCTGCCTGCAATAGATTTAGATGCATGCATGCATGAACAGTCCACAGCTCACACCAAAAGGACCTGCGTATTGAACTCTTGAGAGGGAGGAGGTGTTTTGTTTGTGTGTGTGCCTCGAGAGTTTTTTTTTTAATCATCAGAGCTCTCCTTGAGGCCTCAGTAGAAAGGGACTCCCCTCATGCACTGTTCCCCTCTTCGCCCTCCATTAATAGACGAGAACAAAACTCTTTAAGTCCATCACATGAATATGACAGACATCTTCTCTCTTTGGATGATCTCAGTAGCATATGGACCACTCTCTCTCCATGGATCTATAGATCAATAATTATAACTTCGTGATCCGGTAAACAAATGCAACTTTTACAAGCTCCACCACTTCATATATGAAGTGATTGATGGTAACGGAATGAAGTTGGTAAATTCATTAAGTATTTTTTTTTGGTTCAGATCAGCTCCTTAGATAATTTACAGAATTGATGAACACGCTGCATGAAGTGATAATTAGGATCCTGAGCCTCTGCACTTTTGTAACTGAAACCTCTTTTCCAGGTAAATGAATACAAGCAGCTTTCCAACTACTGGCAAACTTTTTCTTTTGTTTCTGCCGAAACGCTCTGACCATCCATGATGGTAAAGTGGAACGAAACAATGTGTTCCTGTGTCCTTATTGTGTTCAATCCTTGTCACGCTTCTCTCCTGCATGAAGCAACACAACTTCAAGAAGTCACCAAATGGAAGATCCTAAGAGGAAAGATGGAAAAATCGCCTCAAGTTCATCTTGGGACTACTTATGCGTTACTATTACCATTGTTGCACCTACGTATACTTCTTGCTTCAACATACTCCCTGTGACTTTGACCATCGCTGGAATTTACAAACAGGAGAGATATAGAAAAAAAAAATTTCCAGCATTCAGCAAATATATACAATATCAAAGAAACTGTTTAGTTCTTCCATCTTTGAGATGACTTGCCATGGGAGGCATGCAGAGACACAGAGAAAGCGGAAAAAACCTAAAATTTGGCAGAGCAATGGCTTTACTCTACAGTCCCAATATGTAAGAAACAAACAAGAAATGTGTTGGAGAAGTCCAAAACTCTGCAGATCATTTTTTTGTGAATATAACTACAATACATAACGTGCATAATAAAATATGTTTGAAAGAAACATGATAGAAACTCCATAGATACTTAACGACAATGGAGTCATCAAATACATATAGTATGATCACCTTGGAGAATATAATTATAATGTTTTTTAATATGCATTTGGACTAATACATAAAAGAAAAGTATCCAAAACTCCTTAACTTGGGAGTGTTTTACATACAAAGAGAAAAAAGTTTTAACTCAGACCTCTTAATGAATAAAATTACATAGCAACAAATGAAGTTTAAATCTTGCTCAGGAGTCTATGCAGTGTAACAGTTGCTGGTGAAAAAGGGGGAGGAAGGGTATTAAATTAAAGGCATTTGCCAAGGAAGGAGGGCAGCATTGGGGGGACATATCATACAGCTCGGTGTGTGCAGTCATAATAACACAATGACAGAAGCCAAAAGAGCAGCAGCAAAAGATAAACCACACAGCCGCAGCAGCACGTCTCTCTTCAACACCTGGTGAAGAACGTAACGTTCAAAGCCCCATCATCATATCGCATCCCTTCCCTTCTGCCCTCCCTCGTCTGCAAGTGGCCACTGTCCCTCTGATTCCTCAGCACTTTTTGTTGTAACTTGTAGTAGTAGTTGTAGTAGATGAAGACGAGAACAGAAACAGAGCTGAGAAGCCTTGTCTGTGAAGTGCTGCTACTGCTTTAACTGCAGCTTGGAGGAAGAGCGGAGTGAAACAGAGGAGTAACAGAACTGAGATGCTTTCCAGGATCAATGGCGTGGTCTGGATGGAGGACGGAGGGAACGAGGAGGACCCCGGGCCATGGACGCGCCATGATGCCTCCTCCGACCCCAATGGAGACGCCATGGCCGACGTCAAGGACGACCTCGGCCTCCCGAGCTTCAAGTCCATGCTCGATGACGACTGGTACCTTGGCGGCACCGCTGCCTCCGCATCCTCCGACCCTTTCCCCGGCGGCGGGCACCACCATCCGTTCGAGGCCTTTCAATCACATCAGGAGCTGAAAGACGTCGCCTTTCCCTCGTCGCATTCGTCCCCCCATGAGTCGCTCCTGCTGCCGCCTCCGCCACCCGTCCACGGCTCCGACCAGAATCCGCCCTTCTTCTCGTCCAAGTCGACCTTCTCGTCCCTCTTTAGCGCCGCCTGTTCGAACCCCTTCGACGCCTCCACCTTCGACCTAAGCTGCGACGTCGCTGGGCTCCTCCCAGCTTTGCCGGTCTCCAATTCCGGCGGTTGCAGCGGCATCTCTGGCGCCGGCACCGGAGGACTGTTGCTCGGCTTCGCCGGAATGGGAACAGGCGGTGCGCTTGGCTGCCCCGAACTCGGCCCCGGTGCTTCCCAGTTTCCCGGTTCGCGCCTGCTGCCTAACGCTGAGAGCTGCGCTGGGTCGAGCCCCGGTGTCGCCTTCAACACCATGGGCTTTGATAACTTCGTAACTTCCCCGTTCTTCAATCGGTCCAAGGTTCTGAGGCCCCTGGAGATCCTTCCGCCAGTGGGCACGCAGCCCACGCTTTTCCAAAAGCGCGCGGCGGCCGCTCTCCGGCAGAATTCGACCTCGCCCGGCGACAAAGGTGGCGCCTTGGGGATCTGGCAAGGCTCCGGCGGGTTTTCTCACGGGAGCCGGGGGAAGGCCACTTTGGAAGAAGAGAATGACAGGAAGAGGAAAGGGAATGATGATGACGATGAGGAGGATGAGATGGATGAAGTGAGCATGGATGGCTCCGGATTGAATTATAACTCGGACGACGCTACAGCTGCTGAGAATGCCAAAGGCGAGGGCAATGCAAAGAGCGCCGGCGTTGGCGGCAGCAATTCAAACGCCAATAGCTCAGTGACTGGTGCCGCCGGAGAGCAGAAGGGGAAGAAGAAGGGGCTGCCGGCGAAGAACCTCATGGCGGAGAGGAGGAGAAGGAAGAAGCTCAATGACAGGCTCTACATGCTAAGATCAGTTGTTCCTAAAATCAGCAAAGTGAGTACTTACTGTTCTCCTTTTGTGGATGTTTTGGTCCCCTTGAACAAAAATGTTCAATTATGCATACAAATTTCAACTAGACTTTTGAATATCTATACAACAGAAATTTATAATTTTCATTTGACTGTTCATGCACTCACAGCAATTGATGGGTTTTCAGCTGCTCATTCTCGTTCTCAAATGGAAGCTTTGCAACTTCTGCAGAAGTGATTTATCCTGATACATATGCTTTTACCATCGCCGATTGCTTTCTGATGTCAATTATGTTTTTTGTCATGTGGATAATGGTGCTGATTTTGATAATTTTCTTCTTCGATTTTTCTTATCATATGTATATATGTTACTTGTGTAAATGCAGTAGTTTATGTTTCAAGGTCGTGCCTAGTTCTGATTCACTTCATACTGTTCCTTTTCCTAGTCCAAAATTCGTATTGAACCCAACAGTTAGTTATATACTTTTTGGATCTGTTTGGGAATCTATGGAGCTTTCAGTTGTAAAATTTGTTCTTTTCGTTCTTTTTCTCATCTTCAAATCAGATACAACATTAGTTGGAGATGCTTGTGTTTTCCATGGGTCGCATGGCGTCTGGCTGAAACTATTGTCATCAATTTGGAAAAGAAATCAAACACCATGTTGTTTCCATTTTTTTTTTAAATTTTGCCATTCACATTTAGTTCGTTCTGTTTTCCGATGGGGGTGACACTATGCTATGTGTCGAAAATTCAAGTGAGGATAAATGCATCTGCTATCACGGAGTAACCACAACATCTTGTAGAACATTACTAATATTTCTTTCATAGCAAAGCCCACTAATGCTTGCCTTAATATGAAGATATTTGGTTATCTGCAATTGCCAAGTTTGATCTTCCCTTCCAATTTATTCTTCATGTATTTGTAGATGGACAGGGCTTCCATTCTTGGTGATGCTATTGAATACCTGAAGGAACTTCTGCAAAGGATAAATGAGCTTCATAACGAGCTTGAGTCGACACCTTCTAGTTCTTCATTGCCAGCTTCAACTACAACAAGCTTTCACCCTTTGACTCCTACACCAGCCACGTTATCGAACAGAGTGAAGGAGGAGCTTTGCCCAAGTTCACTGTCAAGCCCAAATAGTCAGCCAGCAAGGGTTAGTATCAATGTCTAATTCACATGTTTAGCGTTCCCAAATATGGACTGTGTTAATGCTATGCAATATGCATGAGACATACCATAACTTCACTTTTTGAAGGGACTACTGATTCTCTAGGGAAAATAAATCGATGTCTAAAATACAAAGTTTGTGTCTTATAGGTTGAGGTCAGGGTACGAGAAGGGCAAGCAGTAAACATTCATATGTTTTGTGCTCGCAAGCCTGGTCTACTACTCTCCACTATGAGGGCCCTTGATGGTCTTGGCCTAGATGTGCAGCAAGCTGTCATCAGCTGTTTCAATGGATTTGCGCTAGATGTTTTTCGAGCTGAGGTAAGTTCTGGCTGATACATGACTGTGGAAATCCAGTAGAAGCCTTTGTATCATTGTGGACAATCCATTTAACTGTTTCATTTTCTCTTTTTTCAGCAATGCAAAGAAGGCCCTAATGTTCTGCCAGAAGAAATCAAGGCAGTTCTCTTGAATTCCGCAGGATTTCACAACTCCATGTAGTTATCAAACATAGAAGTCATCAGAAGATAAATGCGACAATATTGAGGAGCTTTCAAGGGGTCCATATCCTGAGAATACGCCGGAATGACCTCGAACTTTAGGAACCTTCATGAATAGTTTCAGCTGATTTTTAGTATTTCTATTATGGAGATGGAATTTAGTTATGCTCAAGCAAGAGCTTTCTTTTGCGTCAAAGGAACGACTCCAGTGTTTTTCTTTTCCTTTTCTGTTAATCAATAAAAACCTTTGTGTTGAATCTCTAGTGTTCCTTGTCATTTCTTTGTTTTTTTTCCCTCTCTAGTACGATTTAAGTATAATTTTAACATGACATTGTTTTGATCAACATAGGTGCATAAAGCATACTATTGTTACTGATTGGAAGTAGAAATTATTTCCTAACTGCGTAACAGTTCATTTCATGTGTCCTGTTTGATGTCTAATTTGATAGACCAGCTGAACCCATGCAAATCTGGGAGTGTTCTTTCAAAAAGAAAAAAAACTGTGGTAGTGTTGGGTTTAAAAATCTTATTTCATTTATCTTTCTGTCATGGCTTCCCAACCATGTCCTGAATAAATGCCCTCCAAGCATTGAATTGGAGCAGTGCCTCAGCAGGCATGGCGTCCATCCTCATCTCTGATCGTTGCTTCATGGGTTGGTTGATGTCCAGCAATTTCCTTGAACTGTCCTTGCTGACAAGACCTTCCAGTACTGTCACTGAACTCATTTCATTGATAATTCTCTGCTTGACAGACGTTGTTACCATTACATATTCCGTTTGTCATCAGGAGGGACTGCATTCAATGTGCTCCTGCCTCTTCTAAGAACACTGCAGGATGTAAAGAGCAACTTGCTGTTCAACATGTAACTGGTCTCATGACCAGGATAATAAGAACAAAGCAGACTTATGTTCTGCATCTTGCTAGTGACTGTTATGCGATTTTCTTAGTGGTTAATCAGAAATGGGAAATCTAGTGATTACACAGTTTCAGGAAACCACCTTCCATTTTCCTTTTTGTACCATTATGTCATTCCAAACCTTTGCCTTTTCTGACTTTATAATTCATTTACTCAGTCTCGCGTCTCGCCTGTTCAGTTATACCGTTCCTGCATAAAAGTAGCATGCTACATTCCCTGATAGGTACTAAATTCTGGGATTGAGTTATATCATAAACAGCATTTAGATCAAGGGGTACAGTGACTGACAAAAGAGCGCCATTGGAGCACAATAAATTCTGCTACCTGACCAAGCATTACTGGCAGTGCATTATTTTATCTATAAATCTATTAGCAGCCTTTTTAAGATTCCTTCTGATGGCACTTTTGATGACCTATCTTTCTTTATTAAGACACAGCCACATAGGTGTACTTTTCATTGTTCGATTAACTTTTCATAAGAATTCAGATCCAGGTAGTTGATTGCTTGCAGCTAACTAAAGTTGAAACTGATAAAATTCTCTGTTATTACTTTGGAGAACATTGCTGCATTATTCTTCTTGTTGAGGGGGATAGCAAAAAGGAATGGCGAGAACAACTATGACAACACATAAATTGCATTTGTCTTTGATAATCCAATATTTAATGAGGGAAAATGAATATTTTTGTAAATCAATATTTGACTTCTCATTAGGTTTCCTCATAAACAAATCTGAAAATTTGATTTTAGATGTAATAGCTACAATCAAAACTATACATAAGTTTGAAACAATATGAAGATTATACATATAGGTATTCATATATGAACTATATGCATGTATGTAGTGCTTATTAATATATGTAGTTTCATACGTATCTTAATATTTTTAACTATGACTACATAATAATACTTCTAAAACTTGTGTTTGACAAGAAAATTTCAATTGAAAAAAAAAGATGCGGTGGATAAAAATATCTGTTCTAGAGTTCTTACTTTGGAGCCGTGTTGTCCGGGAACGGAGCTGACCAATGAAAGGGGGAGATCTCCAAAATCTTTTTGGCTATATCTTTGATTTCTTATGTCAAAAAGTTGCTTAAATTTATTGCGGCGATAATATATAAGAATATTATAACTAAATTGTAATTAACATTATAAAAAATATAAAAAAACTCCAAGTTAATTTACATTATACTGAAGATTATCGTGACCGGTCTAGGCAAGATTTGTCATTAAATCGCAGCCTGTTCGCGGAGGAGAGGAATTGCGGTCGGTTCGCCTATTGTGCTGCTTCGGCTTAGGGTTATCCTATAAAAGGGCCGAGTTGAAAACCTTGTCAAAACTTTTTTCTTCTCCCTCTCGCCTCTGTGCCCTAGATGGTTCTCCAGAGCCACCGTCGCCACTCCCTCCACGCGCCACTGTCGCCACTCCCTCCACGCTCCGCGACGGAAACTTTCTCTTCCGAGATGGCGAGAGTGACTTCCTCTTGACGGCCGCCGACCTGCTCTGCATTTGTACCCTAGATCTCGCATCTGTTGAGTGGACGCTGCCGCCGCCCCCGCCCCCGCCCGTGCTATCGACACTCCAACTCGCCACTCCCTCCACGCTTTGCGATGGCAACTTCTCATCCGCGACGGCGACGGTCACTTCATCCCTCGCGACGGCCGTCGACCTACTCTGCGTCTATGCCCTAGATCTCGCCTTGTTGCAATGGACGCCGCTGCCCGTTCCTCCTCCGCGACAGCGATAGTGACTTGCTCCCTTACGACGGCCGCCGACCTCCTTTGCATCCGTGCCCTGGATCTCGCATCTACTGCTGCCACGGACGCGACGCGCTGCCACGCCACTGTTGCCACTGCCAAGAATGTGAGACTTTTTTTGCCACTATTTCCGCTGCTATTTTTTTTAGATATGTCTATTAACGAATCTGATTTGGGATAACGACTATGCATCTTTGTTGGAACATTTTCCCTTTGTTGCTTCTGCAAAACTTTGAAATCGTTTGTTGCTCGCGACGCCATTGCCACCCCCGGACACCACTGCCTCCACGCCCGGATGTCACTGCTGCCACGGACGATGACGTCGCTGCCACGCCACTACTGCCACTGCCGAGAATGCGAGACTTTTTGTTATCTTGTAGGTGTTTCTTCTATCCTTTTTTTAGATATGTTTACTAACGAATCAGATTTGGGAAACCGACTATGCATTTTTGTTTGAACAATTTTCGTTTGTTGCTTACATAGAACATTGACATCGTTGGTTGCTTCTGCAAAAACATTTAAAAGATTCCAGTGGTTGAATGCACTATACTAAATTAGAATAATCCTTGGGAGTGTTTAACTTCTGTTATCAGTATAAATCTCATAGAATTTAATACCCTATTTTCTAATTGTAGCCATGACACATCCTAAATGTTTTTGTCAAAAAAAAGCAGCGATAAAGACCTCTTGGACCTCACATAATCCAGGTACAAGGTTCTACGGTTGTCCATTTTATGGAGTGAGTTTCGACAACTTAAGTGAGTAATGCATTATTGTGTGTATTGTTTACTAATGTTAACATACTTCAACTTTTATATTGTAGCAAAGAAGAGTGTGCCGGTACTTTACATGGATGGATCCTCCATTTGACGAAAGACCTATCCAAGTGATAAACGGATTATTGCACAGACTTGATTGAGTTGAAGTTCGTAATCTAGCCGAAGATGAAGATATTGTCCAAGCCTATGGAACGTCGTTATGTTGTAAAGTCGTTTCTATAATTAGTATTCTTGTAGTCATAATGTTCGTGTTTATGTGACACGATGCTCATATTGTAATACAACACATGCAATCATGATGTGGAATGTTTCGCTTGTATTTAATTATCAACTTTATGGCTTCTGCCTGTGGATGTATGGAACTTGAGTGCTTGTGGATGTGTGGAATGTTGTAAAGTCATTTTCTTTGTCTTTAACATCATTTTTGAATCTACATAGCTTCTCTCATCTTCAATTTGAGTACACTATAGACATATGCTCACACTTTAATTCTCAAAGTTTAAGTTAAAAATTAATGTTTATGAGCATCACGTGATCACTGATTCATCATTTTTCTTTGTAGTTGGAAGAAAAATATGCTAGTTTTGAACGCAAATAATGGGACCAGCATATGATATAAATGGATTGAGTGAATAAGTTCTTCTATCCTGTGTGGAAACATATTGTATAAATACACAGCAGGAACAAAAGGAAGACAATATTCAGCTGCATTTAAGGACAATATTCAGCTGCTTTTATGATACACAATAGCACCAAAGGCTTCTCCTTTAAATTTCTAATTTGAATCTACCCAAAATTCTTCGTTCCCGCTACAGCTCTTGCCACTGCTACATCATAAGATTCCTATAATTCAGAATCCAAAAAAGAAAGAAGTTAAGACTAAAGAAAGAAGTTATCCACTGCTACAACATAAGACTAAAGAATGAAGTTAACCACTGCTACATCATAAGAATCTTGTAATTCAGAATCCAAAAAAGAAAGAAGTTAAGACTAAAGAAAGAAGTTAACCACTGCTACATCATAAGACTAAAGAATGAAGTTAACCACTGCTACAACAAAAGACTAAAGAATGAAGTTAACAAAAACTAGGTATTTATTCAGAATCCAAAATTGCTAGATCAACCAAGTGACACCACCATTCAGAATCAATGCATCAAATAAAGAACTATCAATGTTAAGATGAAAGGGAACTAGTAGCCTGTATACTTCTGCAGTATTACACCTCTGCAATAGTAACTTGAACAAAACACTAGACAATCTGCACCTCTATAATAATGCATTTGACATAGTTTGACAATTTGCAATAAGACAATCTGCCTTCAACAGAACTTAGTGACAACACATGACAACAAGAACTCGCTTTCCATGTCCAGAAATCCTGTAAATACGCAAAAATGGTTAGCATTCACATAAAAAACTCTTAAAGTCAAGGAAATGAAAATTAAATGAACGAACCTTCATTTTTATATTTGACAAGCATGTCTCATGGTTCTCATTCATTTCCAGCATCCTATACATAAAGCAAGACAAATTATAGATAAATAGAATGATATAATGGACAAAAGAGGTAAAAGATTTTATACCTTGAACGCTTGACATGTTCTTTTATTATGTCCCTGCTTTCCACACTGTCCATAACTTCTTTTTTTAGACTCATTCTAGGACATAGAAATTTCAATCCTAGATTTAATCCTTCCAACATTTCTAAGCCTGCCCTTGGACTTCACACGTAGTGGGTCACGAATAATGAATTGTTCATCATTCAAGATGATTGAGGTTGGTTGACTCAAAGAATTAACGGTTATGCTTCCTCGCTCACTACCATGAACTTGACTTGTGCTTGCATTATTTGCATCTATAACCATATTTTCCATATGAAAAGTCCTCATCTTTGTTATCAAATCATCAACAAGTGGTGCCCCAAATTGCAAACGTTTAGCTAAAATCAAACCAATCTCTTGTACTTTCCATGAATTACTTTGCCAAGTTAATTTTTGAATGGGTGTTATGAAATCACTATAAGAGGATGTGTTCTTATAAATGGCATGTGCATTTGCATATTTTGCATTTATTGTTCATCGATAAAGTAAATATTCTTCTGGCAAGGATTTCACTTTTTTCTTATGCAAAACATTTAAAATATGGCAACAAAATATTCCTTCTTGTTCGAACTTCTTGTAAGAATATTTCACACTAATTGTTTCGGACTTACTAAACTCAACAATATATTTGCCCTCATCATTAGTACTCATATGGTAAATCGAGTATACAGATTTATCTGTCTTTATAAATCTTATTGACATCTAAGCTGAAAGAATCTGCATATTCTGATTGAAACTTGTAAAATGAGGCATGTGTGTAAATGTTACCTGCATGGACTTCTAAGGGATTTCTTAAAATGTACGCAGGCGAAGAGTTCATTCTTTGAAAGTCTTCTCGTTCTTCACGCCTACGATGACTTTGGACAGCCCTCTCATATTGCTCCACAAAAACTGAAAGCGATGTGTTCGTATTGACATAGGCATAAAAATAACATTAATATTTTCTGCTCTTTGCGTGATCCGCATACATGCAGTGAACACATCTTCAAAATATAGTGAAATCCATTGTGAACACTTGTTGTACATAGCTTCTAACTAATGCCCACATGAAATTTGGAACTTTTGCTTCAAATGGAGCCAACTCTCTTCAAATTCATCTATGTTGGATGATCCATAAAGTCAGTTATTGTATTCTTCTTTAAATGTCGAAAGTGAATATAAATCCTGCATATGAGTCATTGCATTCCTAGCAATATGCCATGTACAAAATATATGCTTAGTGTGCGAGAAAACCTTACGTATATCATTGTCCATATCGATATCCTGGTATGTAATAATACATTTTGAGTGCTTCTCATTCATACATTCAGACCATTTTTCAAATAGCCATGTGAATGTTTCCTCTGTCTCATCTGCAAGCAAAGCACAACCAAATAAGCATGACCTCTAATGATGATTTATTTCAGTGAAAGGAGCAAATGTCATTCTCAGATTATTTGTTTGATATGTTGTATCGAATACTACCACATCGTCAAATGTCAAATAACTATCTGTCGACCTACCATCAGCCCAAAAAAAAATTAGAACGGTACCATCTCCATCGAGCTCCCATCTATGAAAGAAACCTAGGTCAACACGTGTCTTACTTTGAAAAATAGATATAATATTTAGACATTCGACAGAAAAGTTGTCTTTTCTTCTAGTTCTCAAGTGGTCAATACAATATTGTGTCGTTACAAGTGGTTCTCAAGACATATTCAGCGCTATAGCAATTCTAGATGGACCCATGCCGAAATCACGCAAGTTACCAATAACTTCTTTGGACGTTGAGCTTATTTGCTTATGCGACCTCAAATACTTTACTTTGGAAGGACTTGTAAGAGGATGACTATGCTCTTCATGAAATTTTCTTATCTTCCACTTTCCATCTTTTCTTACACCAACATATAGATTGGCGGAGCAATCGTCCCTAACTTTCCTTCTTTGTGTAAATGTTTTTTTAGTTCCTTACTTCAATCTCTTATGACCTTCTTTAGAACAAACAAAAGTTCTATTAATAATATTTTTTGTAATCTTAGACTTGTGTGAATTTTGCCTTCTAATAGAAAAGCCAGTCAATTTAGCATACATATTATAATATTTATATGCTTCATCTTCTGTTTCAAAGGTCATCCCAACGCATGATTTTGGTAGCTCATAAGATTTGATATATGCTCCACCATCTTTCTTAATATCTTTTTCGTTTAATCCCTCGTCAGACATCTCTTCCATATTGTCAATTCTAATAATGCTTTCTGCATTCATCTCCATAATATTACAACAACCTTTAACATACAAATATGTAGACAATCACTTATAGAAACACACAAATACTAATGCTAAGAACAAATAATAGCAAAATCTAAACGGACTAATGACCAAATTATAGAGAAAAAGGAGAATCAAAATGGACTAATAATATTATATTTGTTTCCTTGTTTGTCTACAACCACTTATCTCCATTCTAAGGTTGCTGCATTTGTCAAAGCTAAAATTTTATTCATATTAGCTTCTTAAAAAATGAAGATCACTTCTAACACTTTTCATCGCAGCTTCATAAGCCCTAGTAAACGAGAACGCCATTCTAAGGTTGCTACATTTGTCAAAGCTTAAATTTTATTAATATTAACTTCTTAGAAAATGAAGATCGTGGATGAAAATGAATAAGATGTCAGACCTAGCGGCGTTGCATCCGTGGCAGCAGCGGCGTACAGGGAAGCACTAGCAGAGGTGGGCAGTCGCCGTCACGGAGAGGAAGTCACTGTCGCCATCACAAAAGTCACTGACACGAAGCGAGAGGAGCCCGGCGAGCATGGAGGGAGTGTCGAGCGGACGGCCGTGGCGGGCCATGACGCGCATTGAGGGCGACCGTGCCGTCATCGTCGCGGAGGAGGAAGTTGCCGTGAGTGTCGAGATCGGGGGCCCCGACGGCAGCGGTGTCCACGGCAGAATCTAGGGCACGAACACAGAGGTGGTCGGCTGCTGTTGCGGGGGAGGATGCTGTGGACGCACAAGAGGTCAATCACTGTCGCGGAGCATGGAGATGCTGTGCGCAAAGGAGGTCGGTCGCCGTCACGGAGCGTGGAGAGAGTGGCCCGGCCGTGAGAGGAGGAGAGAGAAAAAAGTTTTGACAAGAATTTAAACTCGGCCCTTTTGTAGGATGACCCTAAGCCGAACCGGCACAATAGGCGAACCGAACCGGCCGCAATTCCTCTCCTCCGCGAATCGATCGCGATTTAATGACAAATCTTTCCTAGACCGGTCCGTCTCGATCTGGACCGTCGCACCCCCTTTAAAGGGGGTGGTTATCCATTTTATCCATAAAAGAAATTAGAGTTTTGAGTCAGTAAAAAGTAACATAACTCGCAACATGACCTGTTACTCAACCAATACACTAAAAAATATTGATATTAACAATTATTTTATTGCATGTTAGTTAATGCTTATGCTTATTTATTCTTGATCTTATTGATTTTGATTAGTATTTTTTTAAGCTTTTATCTTTTATTTTTTAAAAAAATACCTAAAAAATAATTAAATTTGTTTTTTGGTTTAAAGCCCATCCCGAAATGGATACCTTCACGGCTTCACCACTTGTATAGGAGATCTCTTAAGAAGCCTTACCTATTTCTATTATCTGATTCTTTTTCTTTAATTTTGACCACTCAACATTTATATTCGCATAAGTGAAATATTATATACAATTCTGTCATATTCAAATCACCTATGAAATATGAGTCCATATATATTATTTTCCTTATTTATGTTCATGTCTACAAATGTTATAGGATGCATAAACCACTTTGCCATTATTGTTTATTCATTTTATGGAAGAACTCCTTGTGAACATAACACTAGAGGTTCAACAACTAATAACGTAAGAAACATTTGTATGCCTTAGTATATACACTATTATTTAATTGCATACAACATCATATTAATATGTGTTAGGATTTTTCACGAGAGAAATTTTGCACCATAAGAAAATTTGAAAAATTTAAGGCTGGTGGAGAATTTTATTAGATGAAAAACATAAGAGAATTATAAGATAGAGTACTTTCTATTTAAATTTCTAAGAGTTTATATTGACACTCTCTTTTATAAACGATAGAAATTACAGACCGATTGAGATTCTAAATTAATCTTCTAAAAATAAGACATCTATCTCGTGATAAAGAAGATAAATTAATTTTGAATTACATACAAAATACCTCATAAAATTTTAGTCCAAGAGATTTTGTCCTGTAGGGGGATCCTTGGATCCCTCTTAGACCTCCCAAGTTCACTATTCGGATAGCGAGACTCTCGTAGCGCGAGAACGTTTTTTACTTTGGGATGTCTTGAGGTTCGGACGAATTTTCAGAATTCAAAGCATTATTAACAAAAAAAATATTATGAGTTAACAAGTAGCAAACAATAATGATATCAATTATAAATCTAACAAAGTAACAGTAAACAACCAGCAATCAACAATAGATCATTGTTCATACCATCAATTAAGCGATGAATAATCAATATCAGTAATACTTTCAATGTCCATAATAATGTTTTTTAAAATAATTATTTTATTGTATAATGAAGAAAAATATTAATTAATTTACAATAAAAATATATAAAACCTAATAAATTGTAGAGCAGTTAAATTCTATATGCTAATAAAAATAATATATCGTATTTTACTCTCAAAGCTTGAGTCAAAATTATACACTCACTCATCTAACACACAATTTCTTTTTTCCGGATAGCGAAAAGCGATGTTGACGACTCAGCTAGAACAACGCTAAAAAGTATATTATCTACGTATTAAAGATCAGTTTATCGATTCAATTAATTCTTTTAGATCATCTTAATTCAAATTCCAGATAAGAAAATTGACTTATTTATCACTCTACCCCTACTCTTCTTACGCACAATTTCTGACGTGCCAAATGATGCAATGATTTTAAATTTTAATTAATATTCCCTCGTAAACATGTTTATTCCGTTAAATCGACTTTAAAAATAACAATTCGATGTCTTTTCCACTTATAAATTATTAATTTTGAACGATCCCTGGAATCGGCGTAGAAATATCTTTTCAATAACATCCAAAAAGAATATTTTGCGTATCCAATCACCTAATTTTTTTGTGAACGTGATTAAATATTAATTAAATTATTTTAAAAAACATCTAAAAGCGCGCCCCACTTCGACGAGGCGATTAAAAAAAGGGTGGACGTTGCGTCACACGGCGCGTCGTCGGTTGTCCGCGTATACCCGTTCGATCCCTATCGGCCACAAATGCTCTCCCCATCAGTTCACCATCGTCGTCGGTCCCACTAACTCGAGGTCTTAACTGGTGGCGTCACTTACTAAATCTACTAAAAAATGTACGCGCTCTCCTCGAGCTTATTTCGCTTCGCCCCGGCGCGCCGCGCCCAGCCGCAGTATATATCTCTACGCCCTCACCTCATCGGCGTCGACCTTCTCACGTTTAACTCTTCGAGAAGCGCGAGTGAGAGGAAGCCCATACGAAACCCTAGAGATCTCTAAGCTTCCATCTCACCGCTGCTTCGAGCTCCGAAGTCCAGGTATCATGGCTGCTTCTAAACCTTCGATTGCTCTACAACTCCTGATTCTCTCTCTCGTTTCTTGGTAAAAATCGCGTTTTAAGAGGTTTTTGTCTGGAGCATTTGTAGAAGTGTTTTGTATCTTTCGTGCTGCATTTTGCTCGACCAGACTTGGGTATAGGAAGACGGGAGGAAGTGGCTGGGACTACTTCGAGTTTACTTTGATTTCTGTGGAATCTTTTGATTGCAAGTGTTGGATGGATCGATTACTGTGTTTTTTTTATGTTGTGTCTACATGTTTGATGAAATGCGCTGACGGAAGAACGGATAATGCTAACTTGAGTTTTTTTTTTCTTTTGAAGTATGGCAATGTCGCTGCGTCTTGGAACTGGAGCTGGAGCTGGAGCTCCGCGCGTGCAATTAAAATGTGCATCGTCCAGTTCACGGATGTGTCTAATGAGCTCGAGCAGTTGCCTTATGTTCGAGTCCTCTGCTAGGTTGT
The DNA here is from genome assembly GCA_030549335.1 of Pontederia crassipes. Classification (NCBI taxonomy): domain Eukaryota; kingdom Viridiplantae; phylum Streptophyta; class Magnoliopsida; order Commelinales; family Pontederiaceae; genus Pontederia; species Pontederia crassipes. The sequence continues at coordinate 4,842,149 of CM060194.1, read as the reverse complement.
TAGGTAAGAGGAAACAAGAAAGATGTGGGAGGATGGGGATCAAGATCTGCGCTCAGAAAGGACTGGTCACTGTTGTGGAGAGAGAGGAGACGACTGGCTATGGTGGCGAGGTAAGTGCTGAGCAGAAGCTGAGCACTGTAATGAAGTTTGGAGGATCATCAGTGTCATCAGCGGAGCGGATGAAGGAGGTCGCGAACCTGATTCTTAGTTTCCCCGAGGAAAGGCCTGTCATTGTCCTATCAGCAATGGGGAAGACTACAAACAAGCTCTTGCTGGTATCAGGCTTTTATATGAGCTTAAGTGCTTAACGTTACCTACTATCTGGTGGTGGTCACCTATCTGCAGTATTTCTAATTGCTTGCTGATCTGTAATTTAGGCTGGAGAAAAAGCAGTTAGTTGTGGTTTATCTAAAGTGGATGAAATTGATGAGCTAAGTTTCATCAGAGATTTGCATCTTAGGTCTGCCCTCCAATCATCCTTCTAGTTTTTCTTTTGTTAATATTAGTTTTGTACTCCTCCTAAAAAAAAAAGTTTTGTACTTCTCCCTAATGAAAAGACATGATTTTCTTGTTGCGCTGCTTTAATCAGGACTGCAGACGAACTTGGGATTGATAGATCGACTATTTCTGGTGAGGTCTTAAGAAATTATTTGTCAGAGCATAAACTTTTTTTGTTATTTCATATATAATTCTGTTTAGGTTATTCTTTTTGAATTTTTGTACTTGATGCATATATTGATGATTTACAGGCTATAATGAATACTCCAATGTCTGTTTTCTTGCTTATATCATCTTTATTTCTTAATTTATTATTTAATCCTCTCATGCTCATTCTGACCCAGAATACTGTGAAATAACACAAACCTTTTTGTCTTTAGTTTGTCTAGCTGAAATTTAGATTATAGAACTAGGATGATGGAGGATTCTCAACACTATGACATCAGGATATGATAACAGAATGCTGACTTCTTTTGGCTAGTAATCTGTCTTCACTTTGAAATGGTCGGATGATTATGACAATTTTAAGCAATTTTTTGCTATTTAGTGTGCAAAGATTGCATTGAATAGAGGAAAACAAAATAACAAGTATCATTTTCCTGGTAATTGCTTATTTAGGTACTCTATTTTAATGTGGATGTATTTGTCTGATATTGGCATTCCAGTTAAGATACTCAATTGGTTCATTGGAATTCAGTACTGGAATAATGGGGATAACTTATCATGGAAACAATAGTGATAATTTGGAGAGTGGGGGGGGGGGGGGGGGGATAACTTATCACGCACGCACGATGTGAGCTTGTACATTTGAGGTATTAGTGCAGGGTAATGCATACATTTCTTTTTCTTTGCTCTTAGTATTGTCACATGACATACAAGTACGGATGTGAGTTTGTACATTTGAGGTATTAATGCAGGGTAATGCATACATTTCTTTTTCTTTGCTCTTATCATTGTCACATGACATACAAGTCCAAGAAACTTGATTGATTCGTTGTGAAGTTCACATGATCATTTAAGTTTTGATGGTCTTACGGTTATCTTTCTGGATGATAACATTGCAGCTTTACTGGATGAACTGGAACAACTTCTAAAAGGAATTGCGATGATGAAGGAGCTAACTCTTCGTACTAGAGACTATTTAGTTTCTTTTGGCGAGTGCATGTCTACGAGAATTTTCACAGCATATCTGAACAAAATTGGAACAAAAGCACGACAGGTTTGTGATACTAACAATGTTTTCCTTTGAGCCAACACATGTTAAGAAATGTACCTAAATTTTTTTTTTAAAGAAATGTGTTTGTTTTCTGAAGAAAAAATGTCTTACATTGTTCTAAAAACATAGCATGTTATGCAAACCAAATCTTTCCAAACTTGTCTTGTTTGAAGAATATGAGGAAACAATAAATTTGCTTTAACATGTCAATTACTTGGAATCAGTTTTGAAAAAAGCCAATTCCTTTTTACTGTAAGACTTTCTTTTGTTGCTTGAGGATTCACCCTTGTCAGGACAAGTTTACTTCTTCACGGATCCATGTAAACCATTTCTAATCTAATGCATAATTGATGGCCTACATTCTTATTGGACTATTCCAGCTATAGCTAGTGATGTATGATATTTCTTTGTATTACTTGTGACCTCAAAAAATGGTGCTCCTTCACTAGAGTTGTCTATGGAACAGCTGCCACTGCTGCCCATCTATGTTAATACATATAACACAAATGAGAGTCCAATGTACTATGAACCTGAACTTCTGCCACATAAGGAACTTAGTGTGATATTCTGAAAAGGTTGAAAGTGATGTAATAGATTATTCAAGCATTTCTGTCACTTTCTTTTGCTTGGATTTGAGCAGACTTTTTTTCTGAATGCTTCTTCCCACTGCTTTTCAATAATATGGATTCAGGATGGTGGCTGACCTATCTGTATCTAGTTTTTTTTAGTATGATGCATTTGATATTGGCTTTATAACGACCGATGACTTCACAAATGCCGATATATTGGAAGCAACATATCCGACTGTGGCAAAGAGGTTGCACAACGACTGGATAAATGATCCTGCAATTCCTGTTGTTACTGGATTTCTTGGAAAGGTAATTTTAGCCCAAGATTTTTTTTTCTAAAAAAAGATGCATCTTATACTCGTCATCTGGTTAAGACGAAATATACATATCCTTTACAAATTGCTTATTACAGGGTTGGAAATCTTGTGCTGTGACTACTCTAGGTAGGGGCGGAAGTGACTTGACAGCTACAACAATTGGTAGAGCTTTGGGGTTACGTGAAATACAGGTATTCTTGAAGCAATAAGAGCACTTGCTTATTGTATGCACCTGCCAGTATCCCATCAAGTTTTAGAGGACCATCAACATTCATTTATTTCTTTACCAGTTTACTTATATTGGTTGAAGATCCAATACAATGTTTACAAAATATGTCACTCAGTAATCAGGCAAACTTCTTATACAGGTATGGAAAGATGTTGATGGTGTTTTGACATGTGATCCCAATATCTGCTCAGAGGCAAAGCCTGTGCCACATTTAACATTTGAAGAGGCAGCAGAATTGGCATATTTTGGAGCACAAGTAAAATTTCACCCTTCATTCTTTTCTGAACAAGAGTAATTTGGTACAATCCCTTTCTGGGATAGATATCTCTGGGTAAATTTACTTCTTGCTTTAAGCAGTCTTTATTTTACTTCCCCCAAACAAATTGTTCTATGCAGGTTTTGCATCCCCAATCGATGAGGCCAGCTAGAGAGGCTGATATACCTGTAAGAGTTAAGAACTCGTACAATCCTCGAGCTCCAGGAACCCTGATCACTAAAGAAAGAGATATGAGCCAGGTTTGTAGATTCAACTACCAACATTAAAAAAATGCTTGCTGGAAACAAACATAAAAATGTGTTTTTCCTTCTAGCCGGATTTAGTTTCCTGACTTTCATCAGTTGATGGCAGGCTATATTAACCAGCATAGTTTTAAAATCGAATATTACCATGCTGGATATTGTTAGCACAAGAATGTTGGGCCAGTATGGTTTCTTAGCTAAGGTGATTAATATACTCATACTTACTATTGTTTGCAGTAACTCTGTGATTCGTATGCCATACTCATATTGTGCTTTGCAGGTCTTTTCCATATTTGAGGATTTTGGAGTATCTGTTGATTCTGTAGCTACCAGTGAAGTCAGCATTTCATTGACGCTTGATCCAACGAAACTGTGTAATAGTGAATTGATCGAGCAACATAAGGTATTAATTTATCACATAATCAATCAACTTCGAATTACTGTATGCCATTTAGATAATGGCTCAGGCCTCTTAGGAGGCCATAAATCAGGCTTCTCATTTATAGGTTTGGGACTTTGCAAGAGATCATGTTCTTTGAGATGTTAGATTATCTTGCACATGGTCCTGACAAAAGGTGGAAGCAATGATTCATTAATAGCAAGTCAGTGATCCACTGAATCAACATACCTTATCTCAACCATTTAATGTTTGTGGATCAGTGAAATCCACTGAGCCATCAATTAATATGCGGTACAAATTTTGTAAACACTTGCTTGAGCAAGAATGCATTGTGTCAGTATTTATCAAAAGCTACAATTAAATATTTCCATATAAGATGATGTATTGCCATAATAGCAAAATGGGTTCACCTTTGGACTAGACACTTCAATGGTCTTCTAATTATCTAGCTTTCGCCATCTGCAGGAATTGGATAACGTTATACGAGAGCTTGAGAAAATAGCCATTGTTAATCTTCTCCGGCAACGATCCATAGTTTCTCTTATTGGAAATGTGCAACGATCTTCTTTGATATTGGAGAAGGTTTGTCCGTCCACTCAGCCAGAACTCTTCCTCCGTTTCCTTTTTTCTCCGTGGTAATTATCATTTCGCCTTGTCCATTTAATCGCGTAATTGGTGACTTGAATTTATTTGTCAGGCTTTTAATGTTCTACGGAAGAGAGGGATCAACGTGCAAATGATTTCCCAAGGTGCATCCAAGGTAACAATTAGCTCCTCCTCGTATAGAGCCTTAGAATAATAATGTAGTTCCTCTCAGTTACAAGTAAACTAACCTTCCTTGCCTTTTACTGCTTCCGCTGGAACAGGTAAATATCTCCTTGGTAGTTCACGACAATGAGGCAAAGCAATGTATTAGGGCTCTTCACTCTGCATTTTTCGAGAACGAAGAAGATGGCTGCTTGTTATCCGAGGTTCACTAAGAAGAAATTGTCCTGGACACGTTAGATTCGTCTTATTATTTATTGCATGCCGTCAATCTGGACCGGTTTAGTTTAAATTAATATCAATAAAAGGGTCATTAGATAAGAGTCTGGAATTGTTAAGAACGCAGCAAGATCAGTCAGGTTGCATGTACTCACACAATGACCCAAATTGATATTATGTCATAAGGAAATATTATTATTTATTTAAATTAAGATATAAAGTAGCTGTGATAGTGTTTTCTATGATAATCATGAGGGAAAGGAAAAAAAATATGCCAATGTACAACACAATATTTAGGGCTTCTAAGAGTCGGGTTACTATTTTATTTTAGATATATTATGATGGTATAACTTGCCATAAATAATATCTTTGACTAAACTAGAGTGGAAACTACGCAATTAAATCAACATATATATATATATATATATATTTCAAAAAAAATATTCTATCCTCGTCAACATGACATCCATAACCTACAAAACTTAATATTTCGTTCAAACGAGGAAAGCTATTAATTTTCTTACTAAGAAAGTAATGTTCCATGGTTTGGTTAAAAAGGTAAAGGCAGGCGAGAGAAGAATGGGAGAAAAAAACTTGGAATCTTCCCCCAAAATCTTCCATTTGTCATTCAACAAATGCGAAACGCACGGTTCGTTTACTTTTTAGTTCATGAGCGTTTAGATGCAGAATTATGGTATTGACTCCAAAGTCCAAATAGGGCAGCTAAATATTGCCGGTGATTGGGACATCAAATACGGATGACACGGCATTCGTAACTAATACTATGCTTCTAGAAAGAGATTCTTAAGCTAACCATGTGCTCTCCATTAACATAAATAATATTGAGGCTCATTCGCCATAAGCTATTTTTGGATAATGGAGGAAAGAAAGCATCGTAAAACTTTTTATTACCCTAGAAAAAAACAGAAGCCTCAAGAGTATAATAAAGGAGTATAATAAAGGAGATTCTCCCTCTGTCTCTCTCCTTGCCTCGATCTTCGATGCGAGCGAATTGCAGCTCCAGCATTTTTGGTTCTGACATCGCGCACCGGCAACGACCTGTGGGTTCGGATCAAAGTTGTCGGCGATCGAGTGACAAACAAAGAGAGGGAAAGGAGGGAGAGTTCATCTCATGAGATGAATGTTGATCGTCGAATAGTTCTGCATGACATCCGATTAAATATGATCTGATATGATCTAAGACATTTGATCTGAACAGTTGAGGATCTGCTTCACACGTTGCTGAGCGATAAGTGCTCAGCACGTTCATTTTATTCATATACATATAATAATAATAAATAAAATAAATATTACGATCTAGGGTTTAGGGTGTTTTCAATTCAAAAGAGTTTTCTTACCGTTACAAGGATTAAAACTGTCACGGTACACCATTTTGTGAAATTAATTATTTATGTTCTAATATAGCTATATAGTCTATATATTTTTACAATTTGAATTTGTAGTTTTATGTCAAAAAACATATATCGTGGAAATTTTTGAGTTTACACGGAGTTCAAAGACCATCGCATTTCATTCTTGTGTGTTGTATAATTGTATTGTTGTCAATGTTAAACAATGCTGTTATTTTCCTTGCTTTATTATTATTTTGGTTTAATGTTCCTAGGAAAAGCTAAACGGATTTAGGTCTGGTTAAGTTTATAAGTCAATTAAAATGATAGATAAATAATTTTAATTTTTTTCTTATTTGATAATTAAAAAATTTGATAAGCACTTATTTTATCGATTTATAAGTAAAAAAATAAGTTGAAAGGCCTAACTTATTTTGTATGAGAAGAAAAAATGATTAATTTGAAGTACTATTTTAGTCTTAAACTATACATAATTTATTCACATATTTCCTCTAATATTAAAAACTTCTTTTATCATTTGATTAAACTAATAACTTATAATTTATTTTTATTACCATAACTGCTTATTTCTCCAACTAAGTCAAACTGCCCTTCAACATCTCGACTTGTTGGTTTGACATTGAAAATGAGAATAGATTGATCTGAACATCAGCCGACGGCTGAGATTTATTATAGGTTGTGAACTCCGCAGCGCCGCAACCTAAAAATCTATGGTTAAAAAGTTTTAAGGCATCTGAATACTTTTTCCACAAACTTATATATTTTACTTCTCACTTGAATTCTTTTCGTTCATTTGTTTAATTCTAACTATAATGAAACATTAACCTTTTTTAATATTATAAACTTTTCAAAAACAGCATGACCACTATATTTGTAATTATCGAAATATAAGTTTACGCATACATTTTTATCCATATTGATTATTTAAAAAAATTATTTTTTCTGTAACTGAGCAAGGATAAAACTGATGTTTCGTAATTATTGAAAGTTGACTTAATAAAAATTTGGATAAAAATAGAAAAATCCAAGTGACAATCTTGACGAGTTAACAGTGCCGGAGAAAATAACCCAAAATTTAAACATAGAAATAATGTTAAAAAAACATAGGGGTGAGCACGGCCGGGACGTCCTAGTCGCCCCGGCCCGACTCGGATTTCTCGAGAATTTTTCCGACCCGGTTACCAATCGGATCGGGACCAGGTCTCATTTCCTTGAGACCTAGCCGGGACCGGATCCGGATTATAACCGAATTCGGTCCCGACCAACCCGATTAAATATATTATATTAATATTAAAATAATTTTAAATAATATATTTATGCTTATTTTAACTAAAAATTTATATTTTATTTAGTATATATCTTAAATATATATTATATTATATTATCATATATATAATTTAATTAATACTTTTCATATTTATATAATAATATTAATTATTTTTACTATTTTATTTATTATTTTACCATTTTTATGGTCAAATCGGGACAATCGAAAATTTTCGATTTTTGTCCCAATTTGATCGGGACGGCCCGGACCCGACGGATCTTATTTTCCGGAAATCCTAAGCAATCCGGATCGGACCGGACTTGCTCACCCCTTAAAAACATTTAAACAATTAAATTTGAAATAAAAATAAAACAGCATCCCAACATAACCCTCAATGGAACGAATCACGTTTGAATGCGAGCGATAACCAAAAAGCCTTGCGGTGAAGAGCTGCGTTCCCACTAAAAAATGTCCGAGATAGTGGATTTCTTTACCTCCGGGTGCACACTTGATCCCAAGAACAAATCAGAGTATGCAACAAGATAAAGCCCGGAACTAGATCTGGAGGCTAGAAATGGACCAGCTGTCGACCTTGTTCTTCTCAGTTGATGCCAAGAATATTTGGAGAAGACACTGTGGATGGACCGACCTTTAACCATGGGTATAATTATTAGCCCCGCGCGGATTGAGCCGTCGACTCCGCTTTCCAAACACCAGCAAGTTTCCCACGTGTTACATTCATAAGGTTATTGTTAAATACATTACAGTGATTAGTTTTTTTTGTTGTAACAATGTTACATTTGTACATAGTGTAATAAACAGTGAACTCATATCGGCATCTGTATGGACGGTTATTACAGTTTTTACTGTAGCTCTATTTTGAGAGAGCTCAATATAAATAGAGAAGCTGCTTCTAGTCGATTCGAACTAAGTAGTTTTTTGGCCAATTCCTTCTCTCCTCTAAAATTGACATGGTATCAGAGCAGGTCGAGGCGGTGTCTTGATCGGGGCTGGTTGTCATCGATCGCTCGTTTTTGTTCCTGGATCTCTCCGCTGCCGATCTCTTCCTGGATCTCTCCGCTGCCGATCTCTCCCCTTCTGTTTCAGATCAAACTTCTGCGCGTATTCTTAGTCGATTTTATTTCACAAATTCTATATTCTAGATCAATTTTCTGTATTTAGATCTTCTTTCTTGTAATCATGGCGGAATCTTCAAATTCTGGAAATTCTTCTCTTGTTCTTGCTTTGGATCATACGCATCCACTATATCTGCATCCATCAGACATTCCAGATCTTGTTTTAATACCGGTTCGATTAATTGGAGCAGAGAATTATTCGATGTGGAGTCGTATTTTCTTGAATGCATTGTTGGCTAAGAATAAACGAGGTTTTCTTGATGGATCCTGTCGAGTTGATCAGTTTGATCAGTCTTTGCGTTTTCAGTGGGAAAGATGTAACGCACTTGTGATTTCTTGGATTCTCTCGACTGTTTCAGATGGACTTTTAGGTAGCAATGCTTATGTTTCTGAAGCTTGGGTTGTATGGAAGGATTTGAGGGAAAGGTTTGATGGAATTAGTGCTTTAAAAATGTATCAATTGCACAAAGAGATTACATTGTTCTCATGGGGTACTTTGGGCTTTATAGAATATCATACTAAATTGAGGTTATATTGGGAGGATCTTTACAATGTTATTCCCTCTTTAGGAATTCCAGATCCTGCAAGTGTGTTATATTTTCAACAATTGAAAGTTTTTCAGTTGCTTATGGGGCTGAATGACACTTATTCTGCAATACGATCTCAAATCATTCTAATGAAATCGTTACCTTATGAAAACTTAGTATATGTCATGCTTTTAGAAGAGGAGCAACAAAAAAAAAATACATTATATTCAGTAAATCAATCAGGTTCAGTTCTCACAGAAACATCAGGTTCTTTTACAGAGGCAAATGCTACTTATCAGAATGTTGTTTATCAGAATACATGATATCAGAATACAACACAAAGAAACAGGAAAAATAAAAATCTGATATGTGATCATTGCCATAAGGTTGGACATGTTAAAGCACAATGTTACAGACTCATTGGTTTTCCACCAGGAATCAAGTTCAACAGAAATAAAACTCCAACAAATATTAATGCGGCACAGGTTTCTGCTCAAATTCCATCTGATAATTTGACAGCTAATTCAATTCCTGGAGCTGTACAGTCTGCCTGTACTCCTGCAACTTTAACTGCTAATCCTGATATTACATCTGAGCAATATCAATAAATCTTAAAAATTTTGAACAAAGGGAATTCTGTTGATGTCCTTGCCAACATGGCAGGTAATGAATTCTTTAGTCTTAGTGTTTCTTATGCAGAATGGGTTATTGATTTAGGGGCTTCATATCACATGGTATCAGACATTAGATGCTTGTATAATATTCAAACTTTGTAGCCAGCTAAACATGTCAAATTGCCTAATGGCAACATAGCTCACATAACTCATACTGGGAATTGTAGGGTTAACTCTACTGACAGTCTGCAGAATGTTTTATATGTTCCAGAATTTCATTACAATTTGCTCTCAATCTCCAAGCTCACCAAAGATTTGTTATGCACAGTTAAGTTTTATCCTGATTTCTGCTTATTTCAGGACCTTTGTAATGGACTGGTGAATCAGATTCCGGGGGGATTGTATTCTCACAGCAGTTCATCTAATTAACAGATTGCCGTTGTCAATACTCGGTAATAGAAGTCCTTATCAGTTGTTCTTTGGCTTTGTTCCTAAACTTGCTCATCTGAAAATATTTTGTTGTCTCTGCTATTATCGTGTTCTAGCTACCATGGATAAGTTTTTGCTTCGCTCGTTACCTTCAGTTTTTCTTGGTTATTCAGATCACAAGAAAGGATACAAGCTGTTTGATCTCACTTCTCATAAGGTTTTGTTCAACAGAGACGTTCAGTTTCAAGAGAATGTCTTTCCCTTTCTTCAATCTTCTGGCTCCTTGTCTCAACTTGTGGTCTCTTCACAGCCTATATTTGATGATCCTTTTGTTCCATTGACTCTTCCTTCTGGACTTTCTGGTTCTTCCACTACTATTAAGAGTTCTTCTATGCCTTCTGATTCTGTTCCTATAGTTCCTACTCCTTCTGATATTGAAGTCGATGGCTCTCCTCCTGAAGTTTCAGAATCTCTTCCTCTTTCCAGGCCACGTCGAAATATTAAGCCTCCAAATTGGATAAATGATTATGTGACTTATAATTCTTCTTTAGTCACTCCTCGTTATCCTATTTCCAGTGTTGTCTCTTATGCTCATCTTCCTTCTCATTATCAAGCTTTTGTGGCTTGTTTAAATGCTGCTCATGAACCTTCTTCCTTTTATGAAGCTGCTGAGGATCCTGAGTGAATAAACGCCATGCGATTAGAAATGGAAGCACTTGAGTCGAACCACACCTGGGATATTATTGACTTGCCTCCTGGCAAGAAAGCAATCGGGTGTAAATGGGTTTATAAGATTAAGTTGAATTCTTCTGGTCATATTGAACGTTACAAAGCCCGGCTTGTGGCTAAAGGATTTACTCAACAAGAGGGCATCGATTACACTGAGACTTTCTCACCTGTTGCAAAAATGTCGACTATTCGTTGTCTTCTAGCTGTTGCTGCTCTTTCCTCTTGGCCTCTATCATTTGGACATCAACAACGCTTTCCTTAATGGCGATCTTTTTGAAGAGGTATATATGCATATACCTCCTGGTTTTCGTCGACAGGGGGAGACTAAGGTGTGTCAACTTCAACGATCATTATATGGATTGAAGAAAGCATCGAGACAATGGAACATTAAACTTACACAGGTGTTGATTCAGGCTAGTTTTGTGCAGAGTCATCTCGATTATTCTATGTTCATAAAGCATTCTGGCAGCAATATTGTCGTTTTTCTTGTATATGTCGACGATATTATTCTTACTGGAAACTCAGAGGCATTAGTTCAGCAGGCTAAAGATGTACTTAGTTCTAACTTTGGGATTAAAGATCTAGGTGAATTGAAGTTTTTCCTTGGGTTAGAAGTCATGCGGTCTGACAAGGGGATTGTTTTGAATTAGAGAAAGTATGCCTTAAACCTTATTCAGAGACAGGTCTTTTTGCAGCCAAGGCAGTGGATGCACCCCTTGAGCAGAATCTGAAATTGACAACACTTGAATATGATAAATTATTTGTTTCTGATTCTACTGACATGCCATTATCTGATGCAACTTCCTATCAAAGACTTCTGGGAAAGTTAATATATTTAACTATTACATGTCCTGATATATCCTTTTCAGTTCAACACCTTAGTCAATATATGCAATAGCCTAAACAATCTCATATGGAAGCAGCCTTGAGAGTTGTTAAGTATTTGAAGAATAATCCAAGTGCAGGTTTATTTTTCCCTGCCAAAATCTCTAGTATATTGCAAGGTTTCTGTGACGCGGATTGGGCGGCATGTCCTATGACAAGGCGATCAGTGATAAGATTCTGTGTGAAATTAGGAGATGCTTTAATTTCCTGAAAATCAAAAAAATAAGAGACAGTTTCTCGATCATCTGTATAGAAGTATGGCGAGTCTTGTTGCAGATATTATTTGAATACAAAGAGTGTTTTCAGAATTGGATGTTCGAGTTCCTACGCCAATTTCAATTGCCTGTGACAATAAGGCTGCAATACATATCGCTAAAAATCCAATCTTTCACGAGAGGACAAAGCACATAGATGTCGACTATCATTTCATTTTGTCAGGGATCAAGTTCTTGCTCAAGTTAGCTAGACATCACATTTATCTTAGCTCCAAACTAGGCATGCTTAATGTACGTAGAGCCTAGTTTGAGAGGGAGTGTTAAATACATTACAATGATTAATTTTTTCTGTTGTAACAGTGTTACATTTGTACATAGTGTAATATAACAATGAATTCATATCGGCATATGTATGGACGGTTATTACAATTTTTACAGTAGCTCTGTTTTGAGAGAGCTCAATATAAATAGAGAAGCCAGTGGATTCGAACTGAGTAGTTTTTTGGCCAATTCCTTCTCTCCTCTAAAATTGACAGTTATCACATTGGATAACTGGAGTTGATGTTAACCACTTCAGCAGTTTTATCATGGTAGACAGAATTAGATGTAAAATGAGGACCAAGACGAAATTGCAATAGATGCCAAAGGCTGTTTGTTGCTTGCGGCTATATAACTAAAATAAGCTGACAAGCTATTTACAAGGTAGAGGCAGAAGTGCGAGGGACCATCCTAAACCTATCTAATATGTATGTAGAAATAAAAAGCAAAACAGACTTCCATAAACAAAAATTACAATACCACCAAAATTTTACTAATAGTAGAGATGCCGTACCCTCACACTAGACTAGCAACACATACTAAGGATATGATGGGCACAGCTTTACCACTTGACTCCTTAATGATCCCATAACTTGGTTGCACTCCAAAGGACTAGTGCCCTTGACACGACTTATTCCATATCTCCGGAAGGCCTGCACGAGAAAACACCAAGATGAAGCACTTTTCAAACTAGTATAGGAAAGCAAAAAGGAAAAAAAAAAAAAAGAGAAACTGCTGTTGATTAAAGAATAAGAAATGTGGTCACCCCGTTCATGCATTCATCATTATGCAACCAAATACTGAATGTTGGTATAATTATTCTTTTCATATAGGTAAGATTTGGTGATGGAAAAATCTTAGATAAGACAATGAGGTCTCAATCACTAGGTCAATATGCTCTGAAAACATCATATACTACTGGCGTCCAATGACGCTGGAAATATCAAATGAAGCTATTTCATCCAAGTTATGGATGAAGAATTATGACTTACCACACCCTAGCAGTTCTCAGGATCGTTTGAAGCAAAAGGACCGCTTGATTGTTTAGCAATCAATCTTTCTTCTGAAGCGGCTGGACTCTCTTCAGGTCTTGAATTGAGTGCCCCTGGATTCATCCTCTGGACCTCATCTCTAGTGTAGATGTAGATTTTCCGAACCATGTTACAGAATTCACTGCATAGAATACACCTCAAACAATTAGGCGTTAGCAAATGATTACAAGCAGAGGCATGACATAATAAATGCTTACATCCAAGGATCATCACCAACAAGCATCATATCACCCTCATTGTCAGTGTACACTACCATCCAGTTTTTGTTGGATGCAACCAATTCACCATTGAAGTCAAACATTTGGTCTAGTTCAGCGATCAACTCATCATAGTCATTGAACTTAGTCAAGTCCACAGATCTACCAAGAGCTATTCCCTGCTTATGCACCTGGGGTGAAAAATAATGTTAAATTCTTCAATACTATGCAGCACAAGGCACGTGGAGATTAGTTTCATACCCAAAATTCAATGTCATTCAACATCAGAAAGCATCAAGCATGTAATTGACAAACAATATTTCTAACGCAAGACCAAAGAAATAACAAAGTGTCTTTCCATATAAATTATTTAACAAGTACCCATGGATCACAAGTTTCCAAACAAAAAATGGAAACATCTTTAAAATTGTTGATGAAGCACTTTCAGCTAAACTCGATAATAATGGAACAGCATCTTTAATGAAAATAGCTTCCTAGCCTAAAGTGATGCTAACATTTACACTGGAACCAGATTTGGCGCAGGTAAAACCTGCCTCCAACATGCAATTGCAAAATATTTCATGTGAAGAAATGGCAATTTGTGGAATAGCTCTAGCATATATGACCTAAGTCACATCAAATATGAAATATGATCCTAGACTCAATGGTCAATTCCACAAAATAGTGTATGAACATGCAGCTTGATTAGTATTATTTTTTTATAGCAGGATTGTCTGCTCATTGAACTTGCAAAAGGTGAACAAAGAAATGAAGAATACAAAAAAAAATTACGAAGAAAAAAGCAAATGATCCAAGTTACCAAGAACAAACATGTGTGATGTGCAATTAGAGTAATTTGAGAAACCAAAGGGGGCATAACCTTGGTGCAGCTCCTGGTTGATGCATGTTTGCTCTGCAAATCTTTTGACACCTGTCTGCAAGCCTGAGTATTTCTTCCTTCATCTTGTCTCACTGATACGTTTTCAAGAGATTTGACAACTTTAGGTAGCTCAGTTAGTTTGTCAACTTCAAACATGGGCTGCTGTTGATGCATTACTGATGTTTCATAGCTACGTATAGTTCCACTAGCAGGATTTGCTTGAAGCATTGATACATCAGATTCTGTTGGATCACTATTAAGATGAAAACCAAAGAGCTTGTAGCCACTACTGCTTCCTTTGGGTTTGGCAATGTCAACTTGAGATGATAATGAAGATTGAGGTTTCAAGAGTCTGGATTGTGTAGAATTTTCCATGAGAGATGCTGGCAGTAAATGAGGTAACCAATTTGGAGAATAATATTCAACAGCTAAACTACGCGATCCAGAATGACCGTCTCCACCGCAATTAACATTTCCAGCTTGTGAACAACTTTGCTCACCAGTATGGGACATGTCAGCCACATTCAAAGTTGAATTGGATGGCATTAACGACCACGACCCAGGAAATATGTGCTTGTCCTCAGGACCTTGGAAACATGCCTTCACACAGCTTGTCTCACCAAGATTTTGTTCAAAAACTGGAGAAACATAAGCATCACCGGGAACCCTAAACCCTGACAACATATCTGTATATGAACTTTCATGCCTCATTATTGAGGTCCAGTTCTCTTGTCTTAATCTTCTTTGAGCAGAAACTTCATCCTTTTCTTCTTCACATGCCGCAGACCATAATGCTGGCTTATGTGCAGTAGTGTCTGACTCATTACTCTCAGCAAAAGTGCTCTTCAAGGTTGATGCCTCATGACCATGCAAGGCCCTTGAGATTCCATGTTGATGGGAAGGCTCTGCAGTTACTTTGGATGCTGCTACATAAAGATTTTCAGAAAAAGATTGATAAAGTGAACAAGATCGTCCAACAAGTCACTTGTTACCTTCTTTTGTGAGGACAGATGAATCAGGAGAGGGCGGAAGTGTGGTTGTTCGTGGCCTCTTTGGCCTAGGCATCAAGAGGGGATTGAGTGGAGGAGGCGAGGAAGCAGGCTCAATTTTCCATGGAGAAACCCTCTCAGGACGAGGGATTGAGGAATTTTCATCCCATCGCACCTAAGATCCAGAATCAGTTTACATTTAGTAGTTTAAGAAAACATAAGTTGTGCACAAAATTGTCCAATATATTTACCTTGAAGCATCTCCATTTCGATCCAGGCCATCTGTTTGGATCAGAATCTCCAATGTTGACAATAGTTCCAGTGAACCTAACAAATGACAAAAGTTCAAACACGAAGAATTTTTTTTTTTTTGAGGGGAAAAAGGATGATTAACCAGAATGTTAATCATCCAAAACCTTTATTGAATACCAGGTATCAGTTCAAATATTACAATAGTACTTCATAGAGAATGCCACTCTTTGTGCATAAAAAAAGCATGACTAAGAATATTCTCAACATAACATCTATCATGAAGTAGTCATCCTTTCTCGTTTCAAAAAGAAAAACATCTATCATGAAGATTTGCACATTCAGAATTTGTTGATCTTAAAATCACTCTTATAATAATTGCATGCATGCACCTATCATATGTTAGTGGAACATAATCATACCTCTGTTCAGGGGCCTCTTCACCTTCGAACCTCATTTTGAATCTCATACCTATGGAATGGTTGCTCTTGAGAGACTCCATGTATTGGTCATATGGAACAATAAACTCTGAGGGGCTAGTTCTGGTGAATGAATCAATAAACAAAGGATACATAAATAAACAATGCAACCCCAGTTATCAAAATGATAATCACATTGCATCAGAAAGGATTCAGACCTTGGTTTGTAGTATACTGTGAACATGGTACCGGTATTGACAGCGTGCCATGCAGTTGCAAGGACACCTAGGTGCATACTGTGACTGGATATGACTGACGATGGAATATTTGCCTGTTGCCTCATTGCACGCCTCACTCCAACACGAAGTTCACCACTCTCCCCTCTGTCACAACAAACAATTAGTAGGAACAGAAAGGCACGATAAGTTCAATAGCCTAACACGAGATAGAGATGGAGAGATATTAAACCTTAAAAATATAAAGGCATCCCCAGCAACGAGCCTCTTGGAACTCACAAAGACACTCCAACCGCTCTGAAGGAGGTGCCTGCGTGGTTGACCTGGTTGCAATGAGAAGAAAATCATCAGGTTCTGTGATTAGCAAAACCAGAAGCAGAGATCATCTTTAGATCTACCCAAAGCAATTAAAATAAATATCGCATAACGTTATGAACTAGCATTCTACAGTTAGAAGAGTATCAGCACTATCTAAATAAAAGAAGGGTTTAGGTTGAGTAAATTAGAGTCAAATAATATTTGTCCTCAGAAAAATGTCAAAAAAATTTGGAAGTAGATATATACGAAGATCCTCATGAGAGACCAGAGCAAAAAAAGACCAGGAAGTATTCCTCTTGATAGAATGAAGAGGACATGCAATTCTATTCAACAAGGGCTCAACAGCAAAAAGAGGAAATTTATTCAACAATCCCGAGTACCACGAAATATGTGGCGAAAGCGCCACTCAACACCATGCAAGTCCTTAGTCACTAGCTCTTGCGTCGGAGGCTGCTTGTCCATGTCCTGAAAATCACATGGCAGGAGGCAAAAACACTGAGAACAAGGTCTTTCGCAAAAAAGGCAAGATACCGTTCGATCAGAAGGCAAGATATCAAAGCCAAACCAGTGGGGGAAGACACTCGTCGGCGTGACGTCTTAGCACAGAGAAGCCGCCATGTGTGCTTGTATCCGACGCCGTAAGCGTCTTGCAGAAAGAATGAACATGAGGACGAGGGGGGGAAGGCGGCAGTGTCTCCTTCTCTATTGAATTCTCGTCCTGCTGTAGAACGCTAGAAAATTAGTGCATTCTTCTCATCTAATTTCACACATCCTCAGAAATCTGTGACAAAAGCATACCTTAGTTTCAGGGAGCAAAGTCACCTGTGCGAACACCTCGTCAGTGTCCGGCTCAGCCTGTGAAACCAAAGTCGGAAACCCAAAAAAGTTAGCATTTCGAAGAGGCAAAGTATCAAATCAACGACGACGGGAAAAAAGCACCTTTTACCTTTAAATCGACGTTGATCACCTTGCAGAGGATCTTCCATGGGAGGTTGTAGAGAGGCATCTGCTGCTCCGCCACCTGATTCGTTGACGCCTCCACCTAAATAAAACAACACAACGCCCAAAGGTTTTTGGATCAAGGGAAATTGTGCGACGGAGGAGGCCTCCAAAAACACGAAAAAAGATATACCGAAGAACAAATTTCTTCCCACCTGCTCTATGTGACCTTGGGGGAAGTAGAACACCCTCTCGCCAACCCTGGGGACCGTCACCAGCGGCCCGGCGCAAGCGTACCAGAGCTCATTGTACAGCGCATCCTCCGAATCTGCAAGCCAAAAAGCCAATATACTAATCAAAACCATAAATTCTCAACTACAAGGGCTCCCACCGGCTCCCTGCCGGCGATCCTACCTTTCAAAGCGACCGACGAAGCAGCGGCGTCGAATCGCCGGCCACCGTCCCCTGCGGCGACCGCAGCCTCGTTGGGCTCGCTGCAACCGGACGAAAAACTCTCCCCGCCTCCGCCGCTTCCTCCTCGTCCGTTGCCCGCCTTCACCGACACCTCCGAAGACGCCATCGTTTCAACAAACGTCACCTCCTCCGCCTCCGCTTCCTTTTCCACCGATCGAACGAAGAAACCACATAAAAGACCCGAATTCCCCTACGTAATCGCCTTGCCGGAAACCCACTCCCAGCCTCACCGAGATCCGGCACAATAACCGACCTCCGATCAAATTACACAACCAAAAATGGAAACAAAAGATGGGAAAAAAAGATCACACTACAAAAACCCGAAAAAAATCTCGCTCGCTCGCTCTTCCCCTCCAATTACTCCAAAATTCTCTCTCCCCCTCTCCCCTTCTCTCCCCCACTCCTCTCTCTCCGCCTTCCACTTCTTCCCTCTGCTCCCTTGGAGCCCTCTTCAAGTATGCAGGAAGAGCACCACCAACAAACACCACCAAAACGAGAGCAGCGCAAGGACCAAGCGGAGAAAGAGAGCAACGTCTTTCGTACATATCGTCCCCCCGTGATCCCCTGCACCACCCATCACAGCGTTCCTACAAATCCGACCTCAATCTCCTCCCACAATTCCTGAATCAACGGCCACGAAAAGAGGGACACAATGGGACCCGGGACGCTGACGCTCCCGATTCGATTCGACGGATATGGCATGTTCAGGCAGCCTGGAGGCAATCGTGACTCGAGGAGTGGTGCCCGGGTCGAGAAACGGAGCCGGACGACCTCCACGCTCGCGGTCCGGTCCGGTTCGGTCCGGCCCGACGGGACGCCGTTACACCTAACCACTTTAACTCGCGAGGGGGAGGGTGGTGTGTTTTCTGCGATCCACTGCCTTTTCCTTGTGTCGTGCTGTTAACGGACAGCGCCTTAAAGGACTAAAATATAAAAAAAGGTGGTGGTGGAATTTAATATTTCTCCGAATAAATATCTCACTCCATACCTTTTTCACCATATTTTAAAAATAAAAAATAAAAAAAGTCGCTAACCACAGTTAACTTTTTCCGCTGCCTCGTTTATGTCCTCTCGTTTTCAGGACAAGGGACACGCGTCGAATCTTCAGTGGTTGCAACGGGCCCACAGTGTCTCCCATCGCGCGTTAACGGTGACGGCGAGACCACCCCACCTCCCCCGGAAGGAGTCCTCCTGACTGGCAACCTTAACGGCGTAACGCCCCACCGTCCGGTTGAACTAAACGTCTCCAACTCGTTTTACTCGTCCGAGGAAACCAAACGACCATTATAATTTCGTTTTTTTCCTCACGGTCATTGCTATTTGCAACGTAATAATAAACGGCATGATCCCATTGATGAAACAACACAGGAAACACCAATGCCCGCTGACGTGTCAGTTCGCTAATGGGTCCAAGTGGGACCAGCTTCGCATGCATTGGATATTTGGATCTCGAACGTTCTATTGGGTGTGTTTGGTGTTCGGTGTCGCGGAGATGACCGACCGATAGGTGCTGCGGGCTACCCTTCGGGAGCCTGTGCTGCGTGGTGCACGTGTTCGGTGACACGTCGCCTACGTTGTCAAGGAGATATCAGGACCGTCCATCAAGCGTTTGGGTGGGTTCCTTTTTAAGCAGTTAGGATGGTGGGTAAATTTACCTCTATTGCGATTTCTTTTTTTCATATTAATTTTTGTACTATTCGAAAGGAGGTAATAATTTTTCACGAATTTAATTCAAAATTATATAAAAAAACATTAAAATACTCTGTCCTCTTCCCTCTAAAAATTTGAATTCTTCTGGGTGGTAAATTTAACTGAAGGGTCGAGTTAACAAAAGTGGTCCAGGAGTAAGTAAAAATTATTATCATTAAAGGTGTTGGAAGTTGTTTTATTTTTATTTTTTTGCCCTTTTTGCTGAACCTAAAAATGACGAAGCAGAGAGGAAACCACGTGGGGTCCACGGTGGATGGGGCGAGGGTCCCAATAAATTGTGGCTCCAGAGTTCCCAAGGGGAGGTGGGGCCGGCTGATGTCCCCTGCGGAGCCGACATCTGGCGACCCGGTCAGAGTGGACCCCGTCGCTGCCGCGGCCCACTCGACAAGCTCGGACCGGGCCGGACAGCGTCCACCGGCGCCTCTCACCCACAGACCGCGGAGCTGGTTCTAAAACTCATTTTTCTATTTATATCAAAATTACAAAGTCAAATTTTTTTGGTAGAATTTGTTTCTTGGGGATAAAGATTATTTTTAATTATCTATTATCAATAATAATAATAATAATAATAATAAAGGTGTGAGATTTGATAAAAGGATAGAATAATTATTACCTGGGAAGAGTTTATTTCGGTAATTGAAACAGTCTTAATTATTAGGAAAAAAAACGATTAATTAAGCGTTTCACGCAAGAGAACTAATCAAGAACCCACGTCCCCCCCCACCCCCCAGTTGGCTCCGGAGACATGCACGGTGACACGTAGGATTCGGCCACTGAGGAGTCGCCACATGTCGGACCTTCGTAACGCTGGCACGATTGGTAGGCGAAACGTAACGGAGTCGGACCACGGGGGCCGCGTGAGGGAGTGGGAGGGGGTGGTGGTGACGTGGTGTTGGTGGTGGTGTGGTGCGAGGCGTTACGGAGTACAGTGCGCCCATGATGAAGACATATTTTTTGGTACAACTTTCTCTAGTCGCTTTTTTCTCTTTTTTTTGTCTTTTTTTTCAAAATTATATTTTTTTCCCTTTTTATTTTGTTTTATTATATTATGAGAGAGAGAAGGGGAGGACGTGGTTGCTGCATGCTTCACAGATGCGATGATGGGATAATTATGGGGATTAGCACGAGGATTAGCGTTCAGAAAGTTTTGATTCCAGTGGAGGATAACTTAATGACGTTTTGTTTGTTAGTGACCGGGGATATCAGAGGAAACTAGGGTGTAAGCAAAAACTCAAAAAATTGAAAACTTAAAAAGTCGATCCGACTCGTCTTAAAATTTTTAGAATATAGGCGATTTTTAGATTGAAACCTTCATAATTAAAATTATATAAAAATATATTATTATTATACTTTAGTATATATAAAATTACTTAGCAAACTTTATATTTTTCTCATTAAATGCATAGAAAATTTTTATAAGCCATAAATAATAGTATTACAATGTATCATATGTAATTAATATCAATTTATATATATAATACAACATCACTTCATATATCAACATCTTTTATTAAATATAAAATTTATAAAAAAAATCTAGGACTCCCAAAATAATCACCCGAAAAAATTGACTAAAATTTTTTAATTCTAAAAAATCACCCAAAATATATGGTGGTCTTTTAAAACGAAAAAAAAATTTCTGCCTATATTTTATAGTCGGTCCCAAACTCGGATAAAAGAGGAAGGTTGTGTTAGACCTCGACAGCCAACATAAAATCTTGTCGAATCTTATGAACATGAATCAACGAATATGCGGAATGACGTCGTATGATCCATGTAGCCGACCCCACCTAGTGGGATAAGGCTTTGTTGTCGTTGTTATTTAAAACGAAAAAAAATCTATCCGACCCGTGGGACGTTCATCCCTAGAGGAAAACAAGGAAATACAAAATTAGAAAAAGGGAGTTTAAAGAACAAAATGGGCGATCCATGATAGAATTTTGAAATTCAAAATAATTCTCGAACACCCATAAATATTCCAATTCCTTACTAGACCATGAGTTCTCTTTTTTTTATTATTGCTATATAATAATTTAAAGCATATTTAGATTTCTTTTCCATATTGAGCATATACAATGAATAGGATGATGCGTATACAACGCCCCTAGGGGTGTCACAATGTGAAACACCATCACACTGTTGTCCGATTAGATCTCGACGGCGGTGAGGAGATCACGCGTTAATGGAGGCCGGTTCTTTTATCCTCTGGCGCAGGTCACAGCAGCTCGTTTCCCGGTGTCCTAGACCTTGTGTCGACAGAAGCATCTTTGGCCCCACCATCACTGGAATCGGATGAAGCGGAGAAGGCACGAACGGTCGGAAGCGTGAATCGGCCGGCGGGGCTATGAATTCGATGCAGGAGGATGGAAGAGGGAGGGAACTTGCGATGAGGAGGAGATGAAAAAATACAAGGGAGAGGAAAAAATGAACGACAGCGCAAAAAATGAAATGAACAAAAAATAAATAAATAAAAGGGAGAGGAAAAATATGACCCGGTCATAGTTATTTTAGCGTAATTTTTTTATCAAAGAAGGGCATTTTTATAGTGTTTTCTATGACAAGTATGTTTCGAAAAGGCAGGACTCCATTTGCATCCGATGATGTGATTCGACGATTCCGGTGAGCAATCGTTGTATGTTTCAATGATGTTGTATTGCCTGGCCAATTTGAGGAGAGAGAGAGAGAGAGAGAGAGAGAGAGAGAGAGAGAGAGAGAGAGAGAGAGAGGATGGTGGTGTTTCACCATAGAAACTTTCAAATGGTCATTTTGATTTATTCGACGAAGATGCATCGAAATGGTAGACGTATGCATCAATCGGGGAGAGAGAAAGAGGGTTGTGAATGTGACATAGGATCAGTTGCTCCTGATCTCTTGGCAAATGAGAGTGAGAAGGGAGGAGACATCTGACGTGTGGGCATCTTTAGGTTCCGACTTCCTCCGGAACAATGGGGTCACAAGATTTTGTAGGTGGGTGGTGGAACACTACTAATACTCTCTCTCTCTCTCTCTCTCTCTCTCTCTCTCTCTCCAATTATCTCCTCAGCTATACATGAAGTATAATATATTATCTTAGGACAGTTGAAGAAATATTATCCGAATAATAAGTATACATTGTTAGTGAGAGTTAAAGAATTTGCAGTGCATGTTGCTATAACGTATTACGTAGGCACAAGTTCATGTACCCGTCACGGACTCGAATAGTAAAATATCGTCGCAAACGCACATGGACTCTATTTTCTTTTTCCCTCGTTATTATTATATATGAATAGTTATTTAAATATATATATATATATGATATAAATAAACAAAATTTATAATAGTATATAAGTTGACCAATATCTCGATGAATAACTAATTCCATAGTACAAGAGGAGTACTCATAATTATAAAAGCTGATTATTGTTTATGTTCCAGTCCCTCTGGATTTATACGTGATCGGTAAATTAAGGCACACTAAATCTTTGATGAGTATTAATCGCATATTAAAATATACACATTATGTGTTGTATATTGGTCTTTTATCATATTATTTAAATTTAGAACAACATATATATTTTTTCTAATATATTTTTTTGCTAAATAAGCACTTATCTGGAAAGTGGTGCCACTTTAAGGATTATATGCATTGTCCGAGTGGCTTATCACTCCAACTCAATCCCTATTTATTATATATATATATATATATATATATATATATATATATTATATGACGAGTTTTCATCAACCAACCACATATGTTTAATGGGCCCCCATCGCGGAAGCATCAATCGAAGTTTATACTCGAACCGGACGGCCGGGTTCATGTGAGCCGACCGGTGGAACCACGTCGGAGTTGGAACCCAAACCCAACGAGGGCAACGTCGCTGTTGGCAGCCGAACAGGGGACGACGTGAACTGTGACTTTTTTTGTGGTCCTGATCGCCCAGTCGCGAGCGGGGCCCGCGTCGTCCTTCGTCCGTCGCCTTTTTGGCGAGAATTAAATGGGGGGTGCGGGTGGGAGAAGGCAACGATGCGCAGTGTTGGGCGCCCCGCAGCGGCCGGCGAGGGCTCCCCGCGCGGTGTTCGGCGTTCGCGGCCTCGCAGCGGCTGAGAGTTGCGTGGAAGGACGCTTGGGACTGGGGGAGGGGAGGGGGGGGGGGGGGGGGGGGAGGACGATAAGGATGCGGGGAGATCGAGCAAGTTGTGGAGGACCAGTCGACAAGGTCACCTGATTGGCTTCAAGTGCGCGGGACCCGCCGCCCCCCATCCCACGGCCCTCCCCGCTCCCACTTTTTGACGTGGACGGCCCCGATCCCGGGTCGTATCGCGGGGTGCGTCCTTTCGGAGTGCCGAGCTCTGCCGCCTACCAGCGGCAGCAGCTCAGCTGCAGCTGCAGCTGCTGCAGCAGCATCTCCACTCATCAGTGTACAACCACACGCACAAACAAGGAGGACTATGGGGGAGAGAGAGAGAGAGAGTGAGAGAGAGAGAGAGAGAGAGAGAGAAAAGGGCAATGCTGACTAGTGACCACTGACCACAGACCATTTTTCATGATCCCCTCGAAGCACGTAGCCTTTATTTTTATTTTTATTTTTGGATTCCTTTCTTTCGGTTCTGTGGACGTTTTGGCTTTGCATTAATTGTGGTCAGTTTGCCATTGTTCCCTTTTTAGATTTCTCTTCTTTTCCAAGTGCGTGCACAAGAAAATGGCCGAACATCTTTTCAAACGCACGTACGTGAAGGATTAAAAACGCCAATTAATGATCCAAGTATCTCCTCAGCATGCAATTTTTAAACATTCATCAATGACGTTTACACAATAAATATATATATATATGTAGTCAATATCTCTCCTGAATTATCCCACTGCATGCATGGGCATATAAAATATATATCCACATGCATGCATGCATGTATCACGTATTTCACGTATGCCATCATCTCAGTTTTAGACCGATGACTTCTCCATCTCATGCAGATAACAAAGAAAGAGAAGAATAGAAAAAAAGATATAATTTATCTGGAATATATTTTTTTGGGACCTCAGCAGCTGGTCGAAGTCTCTACGAGGTTTAGATCCCAAAGTTACACGAAAGTATCTTTCAAATAATAAATGGAGATTGAAGAATAATTGATCAGATTCGTTGCTCCAAGTCGTCTTAATTATTCTTCTTCCCCTCAAATTCATGAATTTAAAAGTACGTAGCAGCATAACTTGGCACCTATAATAATAATAATAATAAGGCAGCTTGAGTTCGGTTTCCCTGTAGATTTCTTTCTTACCAGTTGACACATTTTGACTCCAAGTTTGTCGAACGTGGCGACAGCCTCGTGGAGTTCACCCTCCCTCGCTTGATCCGCGCCTAGGGAGATTTTGTAACTGTGCTGGTGACAAGATATGTCCACGGTCCAGTAGTTTGATTCGTGATCGACTTAGAATTGCCACTCGGTTTCAGACAAAAGAATATGTATCGAGCGTACAACTCCGAGTGCGAAATGCTCAGAGAGAGAGAGAGAGAGAGAGAGAGAGAGAGAGAGAGAGAGAGAGAGAGAGAGAGGAGTTGAAACGAAAGAATATGCTCGAGATCTGAGTTGGAGAATCACCTGCCTTCATTTTGATTGGACCGTGTTCTTGTGCATCCCCCCGATTACATTGTAAAGTTAATAAAAGAAAGAAATCAAAATAATGGTTAATACAATCCGATAGTGACATCTTATTTTAGGATCATTGATCATCATTTTGATTAACATTTATATTATTATTATAGAATTTTGTCCACCCGGTCGATCGAACTCATCGAATCGCTTGATCTTCAAAATGGTCCGGAGTCACCTCAAATTCATTTTTGAAATTGATGATTTGGATGGCTAGGGGAAGATGAAAAAAATAATGAAGATAGAAAAATAAATTTTTTTAAGACGCATTATTTGTTTGAAATTTATGCTATATTTTTTAAAAAATTTAATCACATATAATTGATATTCTTTTATTTATAATTATAAAAATATCATATTTTATTTAATAATTATTTAATTAGTACATATTTTATTATATTATTTGTATTTTAAACTATTTTCTTTAATTTATATTTGTTAGGCATCTTACAAAAACACTAAAATATAAGAGAAATAATTTATTTAACATATGTTATTATTTTTATTAATTTATAATATACGGTTCATCTCCGTCAGATCGGTTCAACCTGATTACGATCATCAATTCATATCAGGTTTTATAAAATTGGACTTTATTTATATCGCTCTTTATGAAATATTAGATTAGTCGGGTGTTAATAGTTATGAACTCATAAATTTTGACCGAAAAAAAGACGAAATTTTTATTTTTTTCTCTCACAATATGTACTAGCAGTGTTCATTGAATGGCGGACCCGATAAATCCAATGTTGATCCGGCCTCTATTGCACTGATCCAATCCGAGGGCGTTCCGGATGGTTGGTTTGGTTGAGCCAAATCCGGCCATGATCATTGGAAGGTCCAAAACGGGTACTAATTAAAAAAATTTTAATCGGAATCTGCCATCCATTATTATTTATATGATATTAGAAAATATTAGGAAAGGACCATTTCTATTTAAAAAATAATCCCATATAGTGTTAAGTCAGCGTGCCAATAAAAATTTAAGTTATTAGGAAGAACATGTGAACAAGGATTATCGAGTAATAAAAGTTTGTTTGGATCGAGGTGTTTGAATAGATGGGGTGAAATATGAAGAAATGAAATTAGATATAATTTGTTTGATTATATTTTTTTATTTAAATTAAAAGAGGTGAAATAAAATAATTAATCATTCAAATATCACATTTTTTATTCCATCAATTTAATTGAACGAGAAGGAATAACAATTTAAGAACAAAATAGTTCCTCATAAATTATTTTTCTTATTACTAAATTAAATCCCCACTCTTTGGTAAATTATTTTTTTCTATCATATGAATATATATGTATATTTTTAATTTTAAATATATATGAATAAAATAGATCAAAAATTTAAAAAATAACAAAAAAATAAAAAATAGGCAAAAAAAATAAAAGATAAAAATATATTAAGTGTTAAAAGTAATAAATATTTATTATTTGCTAGATATTACAAAATGTTGATATATAATAAACAGTAAAAATAATTTTTTAATAAATAAAACTCTCATTTTTATATCATCATTTTTTATAACTTACTATCCAAACAAGAATTTTTTTAATAACACACCATTTTCCACCATCCATCTCTTCCTACACCACCATATCTCACCTATTAATTGTCAAACAGACACTAAGTGATAGAGATGATAGAGAGTAGCTCGCATGGCACGAAATAGAACAATTCGCACTTTGAATTTTCATTGATTGATTTGCAATGTGCTTTTAAAAGTTTTATTTCGCATTTTACGAATTATATATATGAGAAACTCTTTGTAAAGAATAAGATTTATGTACCCGAGAAATTATGGACGGAAGAACAAATGATAATTTTAAGACGACGATTCAAATATTTAGGAATTTATATAGACATTTTTTTTATAAATGATAAAAATTATAAATCGATTAAAATTATGTATCAATTTCTCAAAAATAAGATTATTATAAAGAGATCAAAATAAATTAATTTCTAATTACACCTTAATATTTTAACCTCATCGGCATGAGATCTCCTTTGATCAAGCAGCGTGACCTCCAGAGGATATTATTATTTTTTTATTTCGAAGACCAGATGAATTGCCAATTGAAATAGAAATTGAAGGCATTATTAACGTATTCTCTTTTTAGAAAATCAATAATAATTTTGTTAGGAGCACAAATGAAAAATAAATACATAAATGAAAAAAAAGCTCGTTTTGATATGGACTTCATGGAGGTGGTCGTCTGAGGCCCAACTAAACTTGGGCCGCTCTGCTTCTGTTATAAGCGCAAACGCAGAGAATTCAGTGTTTATTTCGTCATGTTTTCGTGCCGTGCGCTTTACTTCGACGTCGAGCGCTCTCTTTAGAGGACGACGGCGCGTGGAAAACGACCGCATCGACAATGACCGGAACGGAGTCGAGGAGCCGCGACGGGCACATCGACGACGGCGGCGGAGTCGGGGAGCCGGTGCGCGGGTTGGCGCCGATCGCCGGCGCGCTACTCGTCAAACGCCTCCGCAAGTCCGACCACCTGGGACCGCGCCCGCCCCGTCGGGTCCTTTCCGCGGAAAGCTCTTTTGTCTTTTCGATTTGAATTTCCTGTTCGTCGCGTTGTTCCCATACATATCTTTTTTTCCCTCTAATTATTGATTGGTGTCGCCGGCCTATCAGATTCTGCAATTTTGATTGTTTTTATATATATTTTTGTATGCAACGAATTCTTGATGTCGTGAAGCGCGCAGATTTCTCGGTTCTTGTTCCAACTCTGAAGTCGATGCTGCCACTGTTCAGTTAGAGATGCCGGCTAATTGTACCGGTTGGAATCCATTTGGAAATATCTTGCAGGTGTTTGTGTCACGGTTTACTTGGTTTTGTTGCTCGATGCAGAATGCTCACTTGCCCTGCGATGGTTGATGGCTCCAAACTTGTTCACTTTGAGCGATGTTGGCGCCTCGCGGTGATTTAATTAATCATTGCTAAAACATGTTGTATGCAGACGTTTGAAGGCTTGATTGTTTTTGGCAGGCATCTAAGGACAAGACCACAGAGGAGATAAGTATGATAACTAACAGTGGTAGTGCCCGCTCATTGCTTTCGTGTTCTTGGCCATTAGAACTGAGCCATTCACGCCCCATGCTTCCTCCTGAAATTTTAACTTTAGTTCCCGCTAACAACGGGAGTTGGGGTGGATAGTAACTCCCCACGGCTAGAGCTATTAACGGGTTGAATTTAATCCACTCGTGAACATGATCCAACTTGATCGACTTAATGTTTATACTACGCCCCTGAAAGCATAGCATCATCATGCGCACTTTAGCATCCGTTGAATTTTCATTCCACGATGAGTTTCAAGACGCGCTCAGACTGAGATTTTAACTTTTAAGTGACTCGAAGTTGGTTCAACTTTTTTTTTCATCTTTTATTTTTACCTCTTCCCTCTTTTGTTGATCTTTATGTCATCTCTCCTCTACTTCCCTACCGCCGCCACTCTACTGTTGTCGTCGCCACCTCTGCTCTCTCTTCAAGTTCTGAGTTTTTTCGGGTAAATTACACGAATGATTCCCCTAATTTTGAGTCGATTTTCAATTAGTCCTCCAACTTCAATTTATAATCCCTTCATCTTTCATTTTCTTGCACGCTTAGTCATTTTGACCGGTGATCACAGTTCCCCGATTGTCTTGCTTACATGGCCGACTTTCTCTCTCATCCACGTCAACTTAAGTCAGCCACGTCATTATAAAAAATAATAAAAAAGAAGAGGTTGTCCACGTCATTAAAAAATTTTAAAAAAAATTTGTGGGAGAAGAGGGAGGGGGCGATCGCCCCCCTCTGGTCGAGGAGCTCGACCGGAGGGGGCGGTCGCCTCCTTCAGCACGGCGAGAGAGAGGGAGGGGGGCGATCGCCCCACTCTGGTCGAGCTCCGACCGGAGAGGGGCAGTCCCTCTCTATCCCGTAACTTATTTTTTTTATTTTTAAATTTTTTAATGGCGTGGACAACCTCTTCTTTTTTAAAGATTTTTTAAAATTTTTATAATGACGTGGCCGACTTAAGCTGACGTGGATGAGAGAGAAAGTCGATAACATAAGCAAGGCAACCGGGGAATCTGTGATCACCGGCAGGAGGACTAGGCGTGCAAGAAAATGAAAGATGAATGACGTTCTGGTTATAAATTGAAGTTGGGGGATCACTTGAAAATCGACTCAAAGTTGGGGAACCATTCGTGTAATTTACTCGAGTTTTTTCCTTCTCATTCCAGATGAGATGTTTTCCTATCCATGGCAGTGAATTTTTGTTGTCTTCCCATGGTAGTTCTCATCTCGACTTAAGCTGACGTGGATGGGAGAGAAAGTCGATCACGTAAGCAAGGCAACCGGGGAACCTGTGATCACCGGCAGGAGGACTAGGCGTGCAAGAAAATAAAAGATGAATGACGTTCTGATTATAAATTAAAGTTGGGGGATCAATTGAAAATCGACTCAAAGTTGGGAAACCATTCGTGTAATTTACTCGAGTTTTTTCCTTCTCATTCCAGATGAGATGTTTTCCTATCCATGGCAGTGAATTTTTGTTGTCTTCCCATGGTAGTTCTCATCTCGACTTAAGCTGACATGGATGGGAGAGAAAGTCGATCACGTAAGCAAGGCAACCGGGGAACCTGTGATCACCGGCAGGAGGACTAGGCGTGCAAGAAAATAAAAGATGAATGACGTTCTGGTTATAAATTGAAGTTGGGGGATCAATTGAAAATCGACTCAAAGTTGAGGAACCATTAGTGTAATTTACTCGAGTTTTTTCCTTCTCATTCCAGACGAAATGTTTTCCTATCCATGGCAGTAAATTTTTGTTGTCTTCCCATGGTAGTTCTCATCTCACTTCTTCTCTAAAGCTTGCCTTCTCTTAGATTTCTTATTCTCATTTCTTTTTCCTCCTCTACTTCTTGATGCCTTCTTCTTTCTTCTGATAGAGTTCTACCACCAGCAGCAACATATCAACCCTTACTTCATTGTGAATCCTAGGCAGCTAGAAGCTGGCGAGCGGGACAGGACTAGCTGCAGCAATGGAGCACGGAGGAGATCAAGGAGTTCCTTGCCATGCGAGCCAAGCTCGATAGGACCTTCATGAAGACCAAGGGCAACAAGCAACTGTGGGAAGACATCTCCACGAGGCTACAGTAGAAGGGCTTCCATCGGACCCCTGACCAGTGCAAGTCCAAGTGGAAGAACATCGTCACTAGGTTCAAGGTACAATGATCAATGTCAAGTTTAAAAATCGTTTATCTGCATGTACCCTATAGATACATACGCCCTACTTATAAATAAGAATCCAAGATCATATATGTTGTGATATGTATCCTGAACATTTTTTGTAGGGAAGGAAAGCCATAGAAGGAGACGGCGGCAACAAACAGTTCCGTTTCTACAAGGACATGAGGAAGATATACTTTGATAGGTCCCTCGCACTTGAGAAGGAAAAGGAATGCGAGGAAGAAGATGAGGAGGCGGAGGATGAGGAGAACTAGGCGACGATGGCGACAACCACTGGGAGCAGTTCTAAGCGGAGGAGGAGAATGGACGCGGGTGACGAGGTATCGGAGATCAACACGCTGAAGGACTTCGCGAGGTGGCAGCTAGAAATGAAGGCGCGGTGGTTGGACGAGGCGAAGGTGAGGGAGGGCGCAGGACGAGGAGTGGCGGAGGGCAATGGAGTCGCTGTGGGCGGAGAGGGAGGAGGTGTGGCAGGCCAGTGAGGAGGCATGCGCCGAAAGGCGGCACGACGTCATCAATGGCGCTCCACGTGAAGCTCTGGGAGAAGGCAAGCTTTTAGAAAAGAGTCGAACCAGCTTACCTCACTTAAAAATATTGGTCGGAGCGCATCTTGAAATTCATCGTCAAATAAAAATCCAACGGATCATAAAGTGCATACGATGGTGCTACGTTTTGAAGGGCGTAGTATACCCATTAAGTCCTTTTTAATATATTATTGTCCAAAGATTGATTGTGAAGTTTAATTACTGGTATTATATTTAAAAAAAGTTGAAAAATAAATATTTTTATTAATAGTATTTTTTTTTTTGCTTTAGGCCTCCGAAGACGTTGAGACGGCTACATGCATTCATCACTATGTCAAGGGTCTTTTGACAACCATCCTTCCCGTTCTCCAAAAAAAAATTCACTTTCTTTATGTTTAACGTATATAAAAAAACAAAATATTGTTGCTTTGACTCTTATACTTAGTTAAAACAAATTATTTCCCCTGAATTGTGAAATCGAAGTCCTTAAGCACAATTATTCATATAATCCTTTTATGCGTTCACAACTTTCTCTCATCTTTAAGATGAGAATAATTATAATTTCTTCTATGAAGAAAACTTATTCCCATTGTCGATAATAGCTTTTTTTTTAAACGGCTTCTAACAACAACCAAGTTTTAGGTAAAATGCCAGATTTCTTTCCTCTTTGAACCTAATTTTCTGATTATTTCTGTCTCCTAATAACAAAAGGTTAATATTTTCGTTTTAAAAAAGGGTTAATATTTAAGTGAAAAGTCACACGCCATGCAGAATGACTACCATATTCAGCTACTCAATTTTTTTCTTCCTGAAATGGTGTGAAGATTGCTGATCTTGTTCAAAGATACTTTTTAAGAATAATAGCTAGTTCTATTAAAATGTGTATGTGGTAAAAGGAATTATTAAGTTAACATTGACTTAATAGTAATATCGCATGCCGAATATATTTAGTCTTACCAATTTTTTTTTACCATGAAACTTGAAGGTGCTGACTTCTATTGATTAACATGATTAACTTCTATTGCAAAGGTTCTAAATGGTGAAGCCTTGCTCGAAAGAAATGAAATATGTTGTCAAAGTGTAATTATCATGCCTCTGATAAATACATGATTAACTTTTGTTTCCAGCGTTATCCAATTATTCATGCTGCTGTATCTGAAATTGCATCTTTCCCAGAGGAGGGGTGGGATAATTTTAAAGTTTTATTTTCATTCCTTGTGTTAGTTAAATTTGTGTTCCCTTTTTAATTAAACATTCCGAGCTGACATTTAATTCACTATCAACTCATATCCCGTGGTGATAAATGAGAGTTTTTTTCCGTAATCTACAAAATTTGGATGTAAAAATTCTGTGGTTTCTCGAAAAACCAAGCATTCATTCAATTGGCAGTTGAGTTCATCTGCAATAAGAGGCATTGAAGAGTATACAAATTTTTGTGCGGCTGTCCAAGCGATCATGGCCACAACCTGCAAAGCTATTTTGGGGTATGTTGCATTGTAATACATTCCCATAATTTTTAGAACACACTTTTGCAATACATTTACCACCCATAAAGTATCACGATTATTTAGATATAACTCTAAATTACAAACTTTATTTTTTGAGTTCTTAAACTATCACGATTTTTATAATTTGTCCATTTTTACATAAAATAATATATAATAATGAATATAAAAATAATTTTAAAAAAAAAAGAGAAAAACAAGGGAAAGAGGGGAGGGGTCGCCGCAGAGGGGTGGCGGCGACCCCTTCCCCTCCTTCGCTCTTTCCCGTCGCTGACGCAGGGAAAGAGCGAAAGGGGGCGCCGGCGCAGGGAAAGAGAGTGGGGGGGGGGGGGGGGGGGGAGGGGCGACGATGGACGCAGAGGGGGCCGACGAACCCCTCTCCGATAACACATGGCGTCCTCCTTATTTTTTTTTCTTTTTTTTTATATTCATTATTATATATTATTTTATATAAAAATGGACTAACACTTAAGGGTGGAGTATAATGATCTTTTCACAAATGTGAAAAATAAAAAATAACAAAGAAGTCAATGGAATTGAATGCAAGGATCAAATTAAAAAAATCGTGATAGTTTAGGGACTCAAAAAATGAAATTCGTAATTTGAGGTTAAATTTTAAAAATCATGATAATTTAAGAGTGGTCAGATAAAATAACTCATACATTTAACATCATTGTATTTTAGAAACTATTGATGTGTGTATATGTCTGCTAAGGGTGCTTGTACTTTTTAGTGGGCATACCATATACTTGTAACATCACCTTAACGGTTATTCTGATATGAAGTTAGTGAGACAAATTAATTAAACTACATGCATTGTAGAGCATACGAGCACTCATAATAAGGAACGAATCACTACTGCTAATGGAAGTAATGATGCATATTGGACGATTGTCATGAAAGAATTTGGGTAACTCATTGTATAGGTATATTGTTATCGACGTTTTCAGTGTTATTCCGGTGCCTCATGCAAATTTCTGATGTTGGTACTTCACTTTCTGCAGCTGTGACTATAATAGTGGTGTTTAAAGTTATTGCAATGCTAGTTATTTTGTGCAAACAGACCAATCACTATGAAGAATCAGGTAGCTAGCAGAGATTAATGGTAAATGAAGGATACTTCGGCAAGTAAATAGGGAAAAGAACATAACACTGTTTTCTTTACACATTCCCAGGTCTGATATGCGAATTTTATTCTTTTCCAACTGACATACTAAATGTGACAACAAATGTGACTCCCACACCGTTTTCAACAATGATTAATATACAAATCTTGTAATTGATCACCAAGTCATTCCTAAAATAGCCAAAGTCACAATGAGGAAAACAGAACAAATATGTATTTCCATATCCTCGAGAACAGCGTCTGCATTATACCTTAACCCCTGACTGATGCTCGAGGAACAAGAGGTAAGCCAAGTTCATCCTCCGCCTATAAAACATAAGCCAAGATTAGTAATGAAGCCGCAAAATGGATTATATATGAAAATAGGAAGCTTGGTTAAAAATAGTGGCCCAATTTCCTTGCAACAAACAAAAAAAAAGACAGGCTTGGGAAGATGCAAAAGAAGAACTAGGACATGTGAAAGCTTAGTTAATTGGACAAATATGTAGATCAGCAAGTATATGAATATTGAACTGGAATTTTCAATAAATCCATATTTGAAAAGAATGTTGGAACTGCCCTTCACCATTTGCAGCAAATTGAATAGTAAAAAAAGGAGGCCATTAAGACCAGGAATAGAATGAATCTGTCAAGGTTTGACATTGACTAATTAACATGAAGCATGCCAAATGGGCGCATGTTTGCAAGTGAAAGGTCTGATAATCAACTCAAATAGGAGCATTGCCAAAGATGGCGACATCATATGCTACACAACATTACCATCCGTGATCAAGACAACAAGCTTATTATTCGGTTAAAAGAGCATCTGCCAAACTTATGAAGTAACCTTCTAATTATCATGATATTGAACTTGCCAAATTGCTGACAAAATTTTGAAGAAGTCCCCGATATGAAAAACCTAGCAGCTGATCCAATTATGTTTACGTGGATCTGAAATTCATGTGTTTACTCCTCCAATATGCATTGGGAGGACAAGATATCAAATCAGATTGCCTAGGAAGCTTCATAGCAATTCCACCAGAGGACATCAGCCAAATGATCAAGATATGCTCCATATGAGAGGTGATACAGGTCCATTGTGAAGACAATCTTTTGAGATCTTAAGTTATCTTGATGTAAAGGATACCTGAGGGTTTTGTCTGTTGGGTACTGCATGGCCAGTAGGCGCTGCAGGTAAGTTCAATTCTGCATCCAGATCAGGTTCCTTTTCCGGTTGAAGGTAAGATGGAACTGCATCAACCTCTGTCTCTGTTCCCATGTCTGCTTCCAAAGCATCTAGCTCTGCATAAACAATTGAAATACAGAAGTACACCCCTGAGTCATTAATCTGAAGATAGATAAACAGCACATTGTAAATATGACATGTATAAAGATGCTCCAAATAAGAGGCGATAGAAAAATAAATATGTCGCAGAAACCCTGAATGAACAACATTGAAGTGCCCATACCACCCATAAGATCTTCCTCGTCAATGTCATCAGGGACATTGTAACTTCTGCCAAGAGACTCTTGGATCTCTGTACTGGTGTCTAACAGATCCATCATATCATCTTGCATACTCTGTATATCAGAAATGATTTGTCATGTTAGTTATCAAGAGTTACATGCTCTGCATAATTTATGTAGTCTGATCACGACTTAATAATCTAGGACAGGCAAAAAAACAATACATATATATATCGAGAGAAAGAGACATACATCTATTTCTGAAATATTGACAGTTTTCATCATTCCCTTCAATTCTTTGTTCGCAGACTTAAGCGCCGATACCTGAAAGTGATAGAGTTATATAATGTCTAAAGCATGTCACAATGTGACAACTAATACTCTTTTGTGCAAGCCGTACAGTTTGCTGCGCATCCTTGAGGCCTTCTGCGGCAAAAGAAACTTGGTCTAGGTTGAATTGCTGATTGTAAACCATGTCACGTTGTCCTTCATACCTAAACAAAAATTCCATAATATTAGATGAAAGCAAACAAAACTCTGCATTAGCAATGAAATGAAAGAAATGGAATTGTGGAACTGTGCCTGATATTCAATTATAGATTATGTGTAAGATAATTTTTAGTATGGGATGAAACTTGATTATGGGCCGGGGGATTATTGTACAGTTATGCAAAATTTTAAAATATTAATACAGTGGGTGACAGACACATTGTCTGCCATCCTTGTTTGCCCTAAAAAAATCTGACTTGCTTTTGTTTTATATATTTTCACTTTCCACTTAAAAAGTTTATAAGAATGTCCAAACGGGACTGAATCAGACTACACTGAATGGTGCAGATCGTTCTCAACACCTAAATAGTTTTAATCATTAAAAAAACATGTTTTAACTGAATAACTTGCTATGATGCCTTTAACTCAAGTAGAAACTTGATGCCAATGGCTCCCAGTGGAAGAATACAATAGACTGTTAATCACCATGGCCATATATTAGAAACTCCAAATCACTGACCAGAACGTCAAGTCAACATACCAATAACATTGTGAAGGCTATTAGTAATTAAATTGATAACTGGACAAGGCGGGATGTATTCAACGGTTAAAAAAACAATTCATAAGGTAAACAAATGAATCTAATATAAATTTCATATCAAATAAGTAAGAAAGTGGAATAACCTACATTTTCCTCTGCTTCAGTACTCTCATAGCTCGAGCTTTGAGGGCTTCCTGAGCAGGTCCAGGACGTGTCTTCTTTATTTGCTCCTTATATCTTGCCAGTTCAGTATCAAGCTTCTTAATCTTTTCATCGACTGTTTCGCCTCTTTTATTAAGCTGGATAATATATGTCCATCAATGACTTAGAAAAGAACCAGCTGAATGCTAAGCACAACAGCAAGTGAAACCAACAAACAAAAGTAAATGCACATTTAGCTGGAATATGAGTTCAGCTCATGTCATTATTATCCATGTGATACATGCAGGCCAAGTACAATCTGCAATTTATTGTTTAACATAGCTTGGCTGGTGTTTCTCATAACTTATTCCTACATGTAAATTTCTTCCTCCTTTTTTTTTAATCACAATGAACAGTGTAGCAACACAATTAACAAGCTACTCATCCGAGTTCCGGCGCTTGTTCTAAAGTAATATTAGAGGATGAGAAAGAAGAAAAAAAAAACTATGATTCATTCCTCCTAAAACGATCGACCCCTAATCTTTTAAGATGATCCACAAAACCCCTAATGGAGAATTGCACAAAAACTTAGCATTCATAGAACCAGAATCAATCCTGAAATCAAGAAAAAAAGAGGCGGGGATGTCCAGAATGGGGGAAGAAGTTAAAAATTGTACCCTATCGTTTGCGTCTTGGATGGTGGGAGGCGGTTCCTTGTTCTTCTTGGCACCAAAGACTCTCCTCATCTTCTTCTGTGCTTCCGCAGGCGAAGGGAGCCCTATGCGATCAAGAGGGAGGGAAGGGGGAAGCAATCAAAAGAAGCAACCAAAACGATGACCGCGTCCTCCGGCGTCGGCGATGCGTCGGCCCGGCGGCGAGTTCAAGGTCGTCCGGATTCGACGCGGTTTGAAGGGGGGAGCAGGACTTGGGAGT
Organism: Pontederia crassipes; assembly: GCA_030549335.1. Taxonomy (NCBI): domain Eukaryota; kingdom Viridiplantae; phylum Streptophyta; class Magnoliopsida; order Commelinales; family Pontederiaceae; genus Pontederia; species Pontederia crassipes. The sequence continues at coordinate 4,804,879 of CM060194.1, read as the reverse complement.
TGGAATAATTGGACCGGGTCATGGACAACGTCCCCTTCCCCTTAATGCTCTGTTTTCATGACTAGTTGGTGGTTTGACCTCTCGTTCGGTTCATCATCTCCATTCATCATATTAACCATGTTTCATTATCCTAAATTATTCAAAAATAATATGATTCATACACTAAATTGCTAATAATATATAATTGTCTACTTTCTCCATTATTATTACCATGTAATAAATATAAATAATTTACCCACTCTTACAAAATTATTTATCCTCGTTTTAAGTTTACGTATATATCAAATACAAGAAAATTTAATAAGATACTAGAACGCTTATTTATTATTTTTTAGTTAACATCATTTATTATTGCATTAATCATATAATTCATAGATGAAGTAATATATATATATATATATATATATATATATATACATATATATAATACGTTGATTTGACAATGAAAAAAAATATCGTCGACTAAATAAATCATGATGGTTGAATTTACTATTTAATTAGCAAGATAAACTAATATTTTATTAATTTAATAAAGAAAATTAGCATACTACACTCGTTCTACATGTATACATTTTACTCTATAAAAATGAGGTGATACAAATCTATCAATTTGGATCCGTCTTATTTCAATTTTGTATCGATAACTTGGGTGGTTGAGTTTATACTATCGTATAATTAGTTCTTTTTTCGGTCTAAAATTAATTCCTTTTATGCTCTCTTCTGTGTCAGGTGTTAGCCTATTTTTTTTAATACAAAAATAAATAAATAAATAAATAACTTGCTGAACAAAGTTCTGGGATGAAACCCACGGATCTATAAGTCTGTCTTGTTTTTTTTCCTACGATACAACTATAACTTCACCAATTAATATTGTCATGAAAAAACTAACAAATCTTTTCATAACTAAGAAAATTATATCCCCCTATTTATACATAGTGAAGTTACATAGATAAATCATTTAATTAACCACCGGCATGTTGCATTACTCAGTTATGACGACAAAAAACAACTGGAACCCAGGGCAATTAAGACTGGACCATGGATGGTAAGGTTGTCGTTAGTTAGGTGTACTACATGTAAAAGAAAGTATAAAAACATATTTATGTCTCATTGTGTTGGAACATCATGTTGACCAAGTAGATGATTCTAAGAGGGGAAAAAACTTCTAAACATATATATTTAAAAAGGGCAAGTTGTTGGTGTCATGAACCACCAGAGTCACATAAATCTACCTATTCCATAGATATAATACAATTAGTTACAAATGGACAGGAGTTCTGCATCCGCTAGTAACGGCGACCACCAGAAGTGGACAAGAGCACTTTAGATGGTTTTTTCCCTTTCTTCCCCATTGCACTAGTGTTGTGTGTTTCTCGGCTCTCCGATGCTTTAGCAGAAGAAAGGATGTTTGCAAATGACAGTGTTGTCATTCTGGGACCTGCATAGATGGGGGAGGCAAGACCATCTCAATGAAATTTGTTAAAGTAAAAGACTGAAATATCACAAGGACTTGGTACTCTCGAAAGTAAAAGGGGTTTGTTTACTAATGATCATAAATTGAGTAAACAAAAACAGCTACTAAAGCTTACACAAGCCTTGAAAAATATGAGAGCTTACTACAGAGGTTTAAATAGACAGAACAAGGTCATGCTTTTGTTTTGTTTCAAAATACTGAGGAATTGGTTTAATGAACATAAAAGATAAAAAAACACAACGTAGAGAAAAGATAATTGTATATGTTGTCTGGCCAAGGGTCATACCCTGAATAAACATTAAGCCACCCTTTTTTTTTTTAAGAAGTCACTCAGTGGCAAACATCTTAAAACCATATTCACTGGCTATAAACAAGAGCATTCTAGACATTTTTGTTCAACAAGGGAAAACAGCAGATGAAGGAGAATAGATAACGAGTGGAATTGCCATTCTCATGAAATGAGTTGGAGGATAGGTACTAGATGAAAATCAACAGCATAAAGAAATGAAATAAAAATAGACAACTTAACAATCAGATACAACATAATCATACCTTCATCATTAGAAGTATTGGAGATATTTTGTGATACTTCATCAGTTTCTTCAACTCTGAGGGAGGGAGAATCATGCGCAGCAGCAAAACCAAGGCGTGTGACATCAGAGAACAGTTTCCTTTCACCAGTGACTGGGGGACTAGTGGATGGTGCAGGATTGTTTCCTAACGCTTAAAAGAGCAAAAATACAAAGAAAACCATCAGATATACAATTTATTCAACTAGTAAAATTTTAACATCAGAAATGTCATTAAGCAATATACGAAATGGAATGGGGTAATAACACTGTTTGACTTGGTCGCATGACAAACAGAAGCTGTACAAATATGAGAAATTATTCTACCTTCAAAGTCATCAGATGAAAAGAATACATCCTTTTCACGTAATACCCAATGATCAGATAGACGTTGATCAACGTGCAGGACAGCTGCCTCAGCCCTTGCTCTCTCGTTAGCCTCCTAGAAGACAAAAAGTAACATACAAAGAATGATCATGCAATTACTTAACAAAGACAAGTCTGCTTGACTATTAGTGTGCAAAAAGCTATAACCACAACATTCGATCTCATGTCACTAGTTTTTTTCCAATCCCCACGGCACTTTTCCTGGAAATATAACTCCATAGTGCAATGTCGAAGAAATGAGAAAAATATGGCAATGTTCAACTAAGTTAACCCAATTTTTCCAATGGGTTAAATGCAACACATGCATGATTATCCTCCAACAAGATTTTAAATGATAAAGCTAACACATTTATTTGTGGAACGAAGAATAACTCAAAAAGATTATCTTCATGATTATATTGAACATCACGCCAAACTTTACAACAAGAAATGACACATTGAATACCTCCCTAGCAAGCCGCTTGCGCATTTTTTCACGCTTATTAATTTCGCCCATAAATGGGACTAAAGTGCTGGATGGCAGGAAGCTGCTCAAATCAATCTCGCAGAACTGCATTAAGTTAGAGAATATAAGGAAAAGTATTGAAATATCCATCTTCAAAATCGGACAAAGATGGAAGTACCTGGAATGTTGTTGTTAAAGAGAAGTGACTCAGGTAACGATAACGCTTTCTTGTGGCTTCTGATTGTGTCATAGTCTCCAGCTCTAGGACCTTCCCCTTAATTCTACACAATAGAAAAAATGTAGGATAAATATTGATGCTAGTAGAAATAACTGAAGATGTCAATCTTTTATCAACAACTTGGACAACATAAATAGATTTCCCAGTGCCAGCCATGGATGTGCGTCATGATGTGCCCATAAAAAACGGTACCCTACACATTTTATACTTTTTTGGCAGTTAACACAAACATGACAAATTCACATGATCAACAAATCACTAAGGTCTCCACCATATAGACATTATATAATTAGTAGGGAAGTTTTTGTTGGAGGGAAGTTCCAACGTCTCTCAAGTTTCAACTCAAAATAGAAAAACTAATCAAAACTGATGCATGAAGTACTACTCTGATGATACGTGTACATTGGTGTATATCATACTAATATAACATGAGGACTGACAACTAAAATAATTGGCTAATCAATCCTTTTTCCCCTCTCAATAAAAATAATAGATGCATGGAGAATAACTCTTGTGTAAACATGGAATACCAAGAATAACCTTAAAAAGTCAAGCCTAATCAAAGTCGTAAGAGTTCAATCAAGTGGTTCGATTTCAATATATCAACTTCTAAGAGTTCCTTATTAACTACTAGGTCCTTTCAGATCCAACTAAGGAACTACTAACTTCGACATAATATCATGCATCATAGTTCCATTCCGGCCAAGCCATACAGGAAGAAATTGAAAACTTCACAAGGTTCAGTTAAACAGAAAACGGGAGCACAGGAAGAATGCGATTGAAGAAACCCATCAGAAATAAGGAATTAAAATGCAATTATGTTACTATATAGTGCAAAAATAAGAACTTTATGCACCTTGGTGGGAGCATATTACAACTTCCATAGTGATGAAGCAAACACTTCATGTTTAATGGATGAAGAATGATGAGTTGGCCATCAGTTGCCTAAAAAACATTCGAGAACGTCAGCAGGTATACCAATAATCACTGTTCGACTACTTTGATTTTGTAATTATTATTTCACATGAAGGTTTATGCTAGTGAAGAAAAAATATCATACAAACGTAATATTACCTGATAGAAAGTGTATGAATCATTATCTGTCACACTGCTGGAGTAAACAATATTTTGCTTCAAAGGATCATCTTCATCTTTTGATAGCAAGATTTTCTCAGAGTTTTTTGGCAGCTCAGAAGCAACAGCAAGTGAAGTGTGCGAGCGACCTAAAGGGGATGTTCCAGACCTGACATTTTCTTGCTCTAAGATAGAACATAGTTTGCGAGGTGTTTCTTCACATGGATCTGATCTAGTTGTTCCAAAATTTAAGCTTGACTTTGATAAATGAGAATTTATCTTATTAGGAATAGAGGACAACTTCAGATTAGCAGAAGTAGAAACATGACCCTTTAGAGCACTGCTGCTATTATTATATTGCTCAACCCAATTTTTCATCCTTTCTTCTAACTGATCCAGTGCAGCACAAACATAGGGCAGTTTTTCCAAGTCTTCAACAAGGCCAGAATTAGCTTTGAGTAGCCATTCACTAAGATCTCGTTTTGCTTCACGGACAGACATCTCAACATCTGAAGTCAAGATGAACTTGGAAAACATATCATGACCATAATATGGCATAGAGTTTTCAGTTTCTGGTCCTTTCGGGGTTGGAAATAGTGAACCTTTTGCCCTTGTTAGAAGTGTTAAATCAACATGGTCGCCGATAGATAATGGTTTGACACTGTCAATGAGGACAGTACACAAATCTTTAACACATATCATTGTAAAGCACAACGGACATTTCTTCCAGTTATTCCCCATATGTTCCACTTCTCCCATTAGCATGTATTGCAATATACAGGGAAAACAGTATAAATGTCCGCACGATGTTATTTGCGGACAAAGAGGAGTTTCCAGGCAGATTGGGCATTGCACCAGAAGTGGAGTAGAGTACCTTAAGCAAATAACATCTTCCCATGGTACCATCTTATCTGGATCAATTGATTCCACCTGAAAGCCTCCTCTGTCCATGACAACAAATTTGTAATTTGCTTGTAGAAAAAGATCTTTGTTGTAAGGTTTTATCTTTTGCTGCCTTCTTGGAGGAGTAGCTCTGGGCTGGGGCCTGGAGATTGGATCATAATAGAAATTAAGCAGGTGATTGGCATTGATAACCTGATTTCTTCTGGCTGATGGAACAGCAATGCCTTGAAAAGTCACTTGTGCAGACAGGCCCTCGGGATGTGAAAGATGGTCATTCCCAGATTGCGTGCAATTGCCTTGGGAAAGTCCAAGCTGAGATGACCCGTATTGGGTAGATGCCCCTTCTGTTTGTGGGTATTCAAAAACAGTGTCACCACCTTCATCATGTGCACCATGCCTGGTATCTGGAAGTCTTGGTCCAATCACCTATCAAAATGTATGTCTGAAGTAGATGAGGAAGAAGAAGAAAAAAAGTACCAAGTGCTTTCTAATATTCATGACAATGCCTATTATATTATAGTACCTAGAATCGCAAACACGAACATAAATTACTGTAGATAATTGATAATAATTAGCAAAATGATTAATTAAGAAGCATATGGTGATGCCTTTGAATTTCATCACCTTTTATATGATGAAGAACTTTATCAACTTATAAAACAGTTCTCTCCAAAAAAGACAAACAATTTGGTTAACTGAAAGTCTGAAACATATTTTAGTCATCCCAGTTATGTAGGTGAGGGACAGAGGAAATGCAATTTTTTCACTCGAATAAGATTAAGAACCATATATCCACACTTGTGACTAATGGATTTTCATATTTTAATGATGCAGAAAAACAGAACACTTGTGACTAGCATGGGTTACATATGCTTCTTTCAGTACCCAATCCAGGGACATCAAATATGAGAATCCAAATAAATAGAGATACCTAAATAGAAAAAACCAAGATGTTCTCAAATGATTATAGGCTAAAGCTGGAAAAACTTCTTTGCTGATATAGCAATGTAAAAGATAAACTGACAAAATGAATTGGATTGTTTCAGATGAGACCAATGAAAGCAAATATAATTAGTTAAGATATTCAGCTTACCCTTGTTGCAGAATTAAAAGATTCCACATTAGATGCAATCGGTGATTCTGCAAAACAACAATGTTGAAACATGAACGGCACTCTCCAGCTGAGTCTTCAAGCACAAAAAACTAGTTAATGACGAAAAATGAAAATCAGTTAATGATAAGATGCGACTGACAGCTCGGTCTGCTTTTTTAGTTCTCTAAAATTGTTATTTAGTGAAAGAAGGGCCCCGAGCTATGATATGCTTCCCAAAATCAAGACTATCGCATTACCCAATTTTAAAGTTAGCCCATTTCATTCAGTATAGAACTTAATCCCAATAGATTAGATCTGCTTAATTTTCTCGACTCTTAAAGCATACTTTTTTTTTCTTAGAAACTACCAAGATCAGGTCAATCTATGTCTTCTTGCAAACTCAAGAAGAAGATCCATCAAAAGTCAGGTTAAAAGTATACAAAACGCTTCTAGTACAATCTTTGATTTTTCTTTTTCGTCAAAAAAGCCTCTTTTCCTTTATTACTTCGCAAGAGATTTGACACCCATACAGCGCAAGACTTTGTCGGAACCACCATCCCATCCAATTTGCTACTGAAAGCACTATCTAAAGCCCCTCTCATCCCCTCCGATAAATTTCGAATAAGAACTAGGCCCACACATCAGACGCAAGCTAATCCACCGTCCGCCAATATCGATCCAAATAGACGGCCGCCTTGAGACCGAGTAAGAAGCTTACCCGGACGACCAGCGGAGCCGCCACCGAGTAAGGCCGAAGGGGATCCGCCGCCGAACGAGGCGCCGAGGGGGCGGCGCCGGCGTTGGCGGGAGTGGCGCAGAGAGCCATGGTCGGGGCTAGGGTTTGCGACGGGAGCGCGAGCCGGGGAAGAGGAAGCGGAACTTTGGGCGTCGATGGGGGAGATGGACATGAAACACGTCCGGTGAAGCGTTGGAGGTCGAGCAGCGGGCAGAGGCTTCGCGGGGAGGAGATCGCCGGAGAAAGGAGAGCCTCCGCTTCCAAATTTAATTTATATCTACATCTCTCGGACTCGGCGGCCATGGGACGGTGGTAATCGTACCGATGGCTCACCGCATCCAACGACCGTAATGTTATTAGTTCAATGACGTAAATGCCCCTCACCCCCACAACCCGACCATTTTTTTCTCTTTTATGAAAAAGAAATTATATTTCGAGTTCATTTTTCCTTATATTTTTTAAGTTATTGTATTAAATTCATGGAAAGAAAGGAATTAAAGTCGCTGGCACCAATATTCGAGAGATATTATTAAATTTATTATTAACTAAGAAGGTGCATTTTTTTTATTTGTTTAACGGATTCGAATGAGGAGCGGTACTAGAGAAAGTCGATCATATTTTTAGAAATTTCCAATATTTTAATAGCGATTTTTACATGATATATTGTAGCATTCTAATTTGAGCAATTAATTAATTTTGTAGAAGAATAGTTATTTGACGATTCTAGTAATTTGTGACCGGATCGGAAGCATATTCCATGTGTGTTGATGCCATTCTCCACGGTTCATTTCTACAAATATCCAAATTATTGCACTAAGATTAAAAAGTTAAATTTTTGCTGAAAACAAAACGTTGACAACTTGACATACAAATAGGAAAAGTATATGGTCAAAAAGAAATTTCCAGAAATCTATTTTCCTTTTACCAAGTTTTGAATTGCATAAGTCGATCATGAAACTTAAAAATGTTTGCTTATTGGTTGTGATTGGTATGAAATTTTTTAATTTCGTTAGTTCACGAAAATTATCGATTTGATATGAGCATTAGAGGTCATCGTCGCAAACGGATATCATCATCATGAGCATCGTTGCAGCAAAGTCGCCGACCACTTCTTTTTTTTTCTCCATTAAATTATATTTAAGTTCTCAACCGTCCGATCAAATCGGATAGTTAAGAATTTAGATAGGAGGCTCCTACCTAATTGATTAGGTAAGAGCCTCATTAAATCCTAAGATATAATTTATGATCATTTTTGTATGTATCATATTTATAAAATTTAATTAAATATTTATTATGAATATAGCTATTTTTATAATATTATTTTAATATAAAAATATTGATTGCTTCAAAATAAAAATCTTATTTGGATTGCAAGTAAAATTAAAGATTAAAATAAAAAAATATTTAATATTTAAATTATTTTTTATTTTAAAGAATGAGGATATAATAGAAAGAAAATATGAAAATATTACTTCTATATTTTATAAACTAATAAAAATAGTTTATAGCGTTTTGTGTTTAAATCTTTAAACGTTACTCAAAAAAAAATATTTACCAAGTATTTATAATGATGTTTTGACTCTAACAAAATATTATTCATTACCGAATACTCTATTTTGTTATGTCAAATAGTGCGGGGAAAGGAAACAAATCAAAGAAAAAATGTTGAAAGAGAAATAAATCAAAATTAAAGGAAATACGAGTGATTTGCGTGAAAAAAAAAGAGTGCGTGCGACCGAGCGCTTAATGCCTTTATGCATTTCTACATAAAAGGCCACGTAAATTTGCTACAAGGTCATGCCTTCGCGAGGTTTCTTTAATTAACCACCGCATGCGACTGGACTGGGAGCAAATGAGCCTTCTTGGCTTTTCATCGAGCACATATTGATATCGTATCAAATCATATCAACGCGACGGCGGCGTGTCTCCTCTTCCGCCGCCGCCGCCGCCGCTTTTGCTGCTGCTTCTTGATGCTTTGCACGACGGCGATGGTCGACGTCGTGCCGGAGATGAGGCGGAGCATGATGGACAACGGCCTCGGACAGACTCCTCCCATGGGGTACGAAACCTTGATTGCCTGCATTGCATAAACTTGGTTGATTTCATAATACATATGTAGTCGTGAAGAAGCGTACTTTTTCATCTAGAAATTATTGATATTTCTTTTCTAAACACAGCTCCAAATCTTGCTTTCACGCGTGCAATAAGCATGAATTATATTGGCCATGTTCCAATGCACAATTCCCTCGTTGAGAAATTAGGATAATGAATTTACTAATCTGATAAACTAAAAAGAGCTCTTTGTTCTGCATGCATACCGTTCTGATATGAGATCTAATTTATATGAACTCTGCGTTGCTACATATGTGGCATGCATTTGAGATCCCCAATATAAATATTTGATCAGGTGGAACAGTTTTAGTACTTTCGAGTGGAGCATCGATGAGAAGCTCATTAGAGATACAGGTATGGAGCTTAATTTCGTTATGATAAGATATTATCGAAGTTTTAACTGGATATAATAATGAAACCATATAAAATTTTCCTTTAATATGATTTATCAAAGAAGAGAAGAATTTTCGAATTCACCTTAAGTAGAAGATTAACTGCCGTTTTAGATCAGACAATTGCCTGCTCATATAATAAAATATGAACAATGGATGAAATCTCTTTTTCGTTTCTGAAACCTGATAAATCTGTGGACATTTATGTTACTCTGTTTCTTGTTGTTTCTGGTGATGCACTGGTTTCGCAGATGGATACCGATACGTCGTTATAGGTATAGGTGCAGATTTGAATCGAATATATCGCAACTAAATTAACCTCCATATTTTTTCATTGCAGTGTGAATCAGGCGTTGAATTGTGACATAAACTGCATTTTTGTGCTAACATGCATGTGTTCTTTCCCGTATCAGATGATGGCTGGGCTGAAATCAAAAGAGACTCTCAGGTCAGACATACAAAAAACTTGTAATCTTTGGGTCATTTCTAAATATCAACTGCCAAGTTGGATAAAGTACTATCTTCTGAAATTTTATGCAATGTATTGAAACCACTATTATTTTTCTCTCTTGCAAGAAATTTCTACTTTAGACAGTAAACCAACCTAAGTTTGGCGTTCTAGATGTGTTTCTTTCTTCGTGTTTTTAACCAAAAGATCTTTAAAATTTTGATAGGGTAATTTAGTCCCGTTCAAGAAGAAATTTCCCTCCGGCATGAAGGCTCTTGCCGATTATGTGCATGAAAAAGGTCTCAAAATTGGAATATATGCTGATGCGGGGTAACAAAAATGTTGTTTAAGTTCCATAAAAATATCCCATGTTAACATGCATTTGGCATATGATGATGTGATTTGAATAAAACATCAGAAAAGTTTATGACTGCAAAGCAAGCTTCATCCATTCTTCCAGCTGTTTTATGACTGCCGCTCACATTTATATATAGTGCATTTTTTTCAACTATTCCCAATAAATTATTCAGAAACAGTCGTGCAGCTGGGGAAATCCTGGCTCACTTGGATTTGAGGACCAAGATGCAAAGGCATTGGCGAGCTGAGTACGCATTCCTTTTTCTGCAAGGCGTAGATGATCTCGTGATGATAAATTTGACATGTTGTGCTCCCCTCATTTTGTAATCTATTTCAGGACATTGATTATGTGAAGTATGAAAACTGCTTCCCCCCAAGCACTAGTCCCAAAGAGAGGTACACATTCACTTGTCAAGAGCGAGAAGAGTTTGTTTCAGGTTTAAGTAATGAGTACTAGTGCAGATTTATGAAGTGATTTCATGTCGATATGCAGATACCAGACCATGAGTCAAGCTCTTCAGAGAACCAGAAGAAGCATTTTCTTCGCTGTACGAAGGGCAAGCAAGCATTTAGATTATTTCATACTATGCAGTAACATTCGTCTTCTTCAAAGTTCAGTTCAGACTGGTTCATAGGTAATTCACATTATGCAGTATCATTCATTCACCAAAGAACCGAATAAAACACTTTCTTTTCTTTCTCTTTTTTTCGTATTAAATGGAACTGCAGGGTTCATGAGGATCCGGCAATCTGGGCAGGTGCCATTGGGAACAGCTGGAGGACAACAAAACACATATTTAACAACTGGATAAGGTTTCCAAGCAATATTATATATAACATATATATGTATATGATTTCGTTTCATGATTGATTGGTAGTAAACTTGCAATAAGTTCATTTGCTAACTAATGAACTTGTCATCTCTAGTTAGTATGACATCTGTTGCCGATCAAAATGATAAATGGGCCTCATGCAAAACCTGGTAGATGGAATGGTATCTCTCTCCCTCTCTCTAGCGGAACCCCTCTGAAAAGATAACCATCCATGTCCATGTTAATGTTCTGTTATATATAATTTCATATATAGTCATGCTTGCACTCAGTATAGTACAGAAAATCATAATACAACTTTGGCCGTATAAATTCCATCTTCATAAAAAAAAATGAAGATCAACGAGTGACACTCTCTATGAACATCGAGGAACGTGTACTGTGGATCCTAAGCTGCATTAACGATGGGCATATCTTTCAGAATTATTGAAGGATTTGAAAATTCGTTGATAATTCTAAAGGTTCTTATTCATCGATAATTAAAATAATATTATTCGATAATTATTTATGGATAATGTCTTTCAAAATTATCGACAGATATTAAATCCTTCGATAATTTTGAAAGTACCATCCTTCAGTAAATAAAATAATAATATATTATTAATGTTTATAATATAATACATATCTCTCTTCTATTTTTATAAAATATTTATAATATACATAATATTACTAATGATTGTAATTATATATATTAATACATATAATTAATATCAATACATATTCTATTATTAATGTTTAATAATAATAATATTATTATATATATATTAATAATAATTTTTACTATTTTAATTACCGAAGGATAATACCTTCTAAATTACCGATGGATGTAAATCCTTCGGTAATTCGAAGGCATTTTCCTACGATAATTATCGACGGGTGATGTTCTTTGAAATTATCGACAGATTTCAAATTCTTTAATAATTTTGAAGGCACTATCCTTTGATAAATAAAATAATATTATATTATATTATATATTATATATATTATTATAAATATAATTACCGATGGATATTTTTTTCGAAATTACCGACAGACGTAAATCCTTCGATAATTTCGAAGGCTATATCTTTCGGTAATTTAGCGACGGAGGTTTTTCGTCCGTAATAACGAAGGTCGTTTTGGTCTTCAGTAATCCGAAAGGAGTCTCATATCCATCGTAATTGCCGTCAATAAATGAGAAAGATTCATTTTCTTCTCTTCGTCATTTTCTTGTAGAGTTGTAGTGTTCCCTTTTGTTAAGAAGTCTGAATACCTGAAACTTCATGCACAGGCTCCGTTGATTTTCATATGTGATGCCCCATCGATGACCAATGAGACACTAGAGATAATAACGCTGTTAACCAAGGTAGAATCATCATGCACGTGTGCCCCCAGTTCAGTTGTCGACATTGTCCATCAAACATTGTGATAAACAAATATATAATATGACCAAATTAAAATACGAAAGAAAGAATTCAAAATTTGACTAATGCATTTTCAACAGTTCCCCTTGGAGTCCAGGGCAAGAAGTTTGTGCCAGGTGACCTTGAGGTTCGTCTCCTAGTTTAAAGAAATCAACCATATTCTATTTATGAAATCGAAGATCGGAAAACCTTAATTTATTTCTTTATGTCATGGACAATACACATTTTTAGCGTTGCATTTTTATTTCGTCTTCAAATTAATTAAGTGCTAATAGTGTTCCACACTCAACATCCTAAAATGAGTATGAAAAAAATACTACAGTTTTCATACAAAATTAAGAATTAAATTCAAGCTTGTGAATGAGATGCATGAACTGAATTTGCCCGTGATATTTATAATTGTGCAGGTCTGGGAAGGTCGCTGAGTGGAGGGAGAGTTGCAATGATTCTATGGAATCCTGAGCCTGAAAAAGCAATTATGACTGCAAGATGGTCAGATATTAGTCTTCAACCATCAACAATTGTCGGAGCTCGTGATCTTTGGGCTGTATCATCTCTTAACAATTAACATAACATAATTGTTCCTTTGTAATTGTTCAAAAACTTGATGCTTATATCGTTTTATTATTTACTTTGGAATTTGAATTTAGTTTTGTTTATACTTACACACCATGTTGCATTGTCTGAATCTCATTTGATCTATTTTAGCAGCATTCATCAAATTCATCTGTCCAAGGGACTACAGCTGTGGAATCTCATGCTGTCATGATGTACATCCTGATTCCTCAAAATAAGCCGCCTCACCTGTCTTTCAATCATATGACATGGAGAAACAGATTGCTGATTAAAATGTTATGATTTTAATGTGTCCATGAAAGGAATAAGCATAAAAGTTACGTGATTTGTGTGCAAGTACCATTCATCATTTATATATAAAGATGTGATTCAATTGGCACAATTCATGATATATATAGATGAAATTGTGATTGTATTGTCACACTTCACATCAATAAAATGCACAAATATTAAGAAGACAATTTCCAAGGAATTGCCTGTTTTGGGGACTAAGGAATTTGACTTCCTCTTGTTTGGTCCTTGTCGAAACCATAATTTTCGTGCTTAAAGTTGATTTAGTTGTGGGAGTTTTCTTTAAATAAACAAATATTTCTGCTGTATATATGTGTGTATATATAAAAATAAAACTGACAAGAAAAGTGAGGAATCTATTAAAAAAAATTCAACGCCACTTAATATATGCCCAAATCTAAACACCAAATATAGTCCAAACTCAACACAATAGAATATTTAATAATCCTTCCCAATTTTTTACTTCTCATATTTATAATTTATGATATATAATGATTACCATAATTCAAATCAACATTGATCATGCAATCCAATAAAAATCATGATATTAGTATAAAATAAATAGTACTATTTTGTTAAAAGCACTTTTGAACAATAATCACAGAAAATTATCCTTATATATCACTAAATTTAAATATATTTTTTAAAATAAAATAATTCATATGTGGATTATAGACATATATAACTATTATATTTTGATAGGATTGAAACATATTTGTATATTGATTGAAAATTATTTACATAGAATAACTATAATAATGAGGTTACTAGGCATAAATAATATTAACTAATCAAAATAATGAAAGTTATTTAGATAAAAAAATTATATAAATTATTAAATATGATATGAAAAGATGTTGAATAAAATATATAAAAAAACATTTTATTTCCATAATAGTTTTCAATGCAATGATTTTATTAATCGCTATTAGAGATGGCATGTTCCTGCATGATGGTAAAATTACTTAAAACTGTAGGTATATATTTTTAAGATAGAAAATATGATAGTGTAATAATGATCTTTATTATGTTATCTTTATAGTGTAATTATATCTATATCTATATACTATATTAAAGATACTTGACAAAGTATAAGACACCATATGTCACAAGTAATTAAAATTTTTATTTATATGCTAATTGGAAATTGTTGTTTAGTAATTTAAAAGTTTTACTAATATTTACTTTGAAGTTAATTAAAATAGTTATAATATGCTTTTAGCTATTATTATATATATGTGTGTGTATGAGAATGTTTAGACCAGATAAAATATTTTAGGATAATATTGTGCTAATTAAACATTATTTTGTATAAATTTCAATAAAACTATATTTTTTTCAAGGAAAAAAATATTTTATATATAATAATATAAATGAAAATATATTAGATAATAAACTACTGGGGTTAAAAACATTGAAATAATTTATTTTTGGCTAATAGCTACAAATTGGGAGCATTGGAAAAGTTAATTATATGTAACCATTTAGTAACATAATTAGATAATGCTAAACAACCAAATGCTAGAAACATGATATATATAATAAGTGTTATTATCTGTGATGGCTGTACAGAAATATAATTCTGTCACAGGGATATATTAAAAGGAAGAAGAATATATATAAAATAGTGAGGGTAAAAATACTTTTTGAAGTGCTGATTTTGATGTGGTGAAATTTGCCACACACACACGTCTATTTGAATAAATATTTCATTTAATTTTAAATTTATTGATATAACTATAGTCTTTGAAGACACAGTGGATTAGCACAAACTTAAAAGTAAAGAGATCATAACAGTTTCTGGCTACTAAATTATTCTGAGATAATGATGAATTTATTTTTTCCCTCTATTTCACAGTTCCTGAAAAATGTATAAAATTTGCTAAGTAAATGCTATTTTGTACTCGTGGCCCAAGAAAATGAAATATGCAACTCTATCCTTCTCCTCATCCACGCCATCAAATGATGTATTGTATTTAATTTTGGCTGGCCACGTACATCCCTTGAACTTTAACATGCATGGTTGGCCAAGAATTATTCATTTAACTACCTACATGCATCATGCATGCAACAGCACCTGACCCACGTACATGAAGCTGGTACGCGCTTTACTTAATTTCATCTCAGTATAAGTTTCTTAACTCGTATTTTCTACTGCCTTTTTACATTCTTTACATATGTATTTCTCGGAATTTTTTAATCTTCCCAAGGAAGCACAATTAAGGCGTAATTAAATTATTAGCTTAGTTGATATTAGCTTCATCTGCGTGCACTCAGCATTACATTAGCTTAGTTATATATATATATATATATATATATATATATAGTTTGGATTGCTAAGACTAGTCTTGCAAGTAATTATACTCCTGGAAGTCTTGGTTTGCAAATTTAAGAATGTCAGTAAGTCACTAGTTAAGTTCAAGAAATAGGTGACCTTGCGAATGCCACTAGTTAAGTTAAGGAGAGAGGTGGTTGAGTTTTGCTGTTATGAGTACTGCTATTATAACTTGGCACCGATTTTATTATTACCACCAGTCCAACTTAAATTTTGACCTGCTGCTACACGCAAATAACACCAGTTCATCACTGGCAAGCAGTCTGTAATTGCGGCGGGCTGTCATAGATGCATAAAAAATTAGCTTCCACATTAGCAACTCTGGTGTTGTAATGATTGCAGGCTGACAGATCGATATCTGCTGAATATGTTTAAAAAGCTGCGAGCTTTGCTTCCGCGTTATTACGGCTGAGGAGCTGAGAGTATATAAAGGAGCTGAGAAGTGTGAAGTAGCAGCAAAATAATTAAGTACCCAAGGCCTAGACCCTAGCTGAAATGATGGACTTCAGTGATCAACATTACATACGACGACTTTATTAGTACTGACACCAGTCAACTAAAGCTCTGACCGGCTGGAGCACGCAATAATCACAAAGTCAGAAGAAGTAGCACTGACGCCCTCAGTAACCCATTAATATCTCCCTGGTAATATCAAAGACACCCTCGGAAACCTTGCTTATATAAGTAGCACTACGGCGTCCGCAACCTTGCTTATAAGTAGCTCTACGGCACCACCCGCTCCTGCGTCGCTCGTCTTCCTCGTTTCAGGTACGTACGCCGCCGTCGACGGACGCGTGCACGAGAGAAAGATTATTATATCTATCTTTGGTCTTGTTTTAAGATCTTCGAAATATGCTTTATTCTCTCGATAACATGTTTAACGTCTAGTTTTGACAGGGCAACATGGAGATTGAGAGGGCAGTTCCAGATAACCTGGATGAGGTTGGTTGCATCGTGTGAGCCATGATGGGCCAAGTAACAGAGATATCAATTTGGGTTTCATCGTGTGCGACAGGAGGACTTTTGGATTGACAATATATTGCATCGTCATTGGATTAATATTCGTGGGAAATCCATTTATTCTGGCCAAGGCATTGAAGCACAAAGCCCCTCGAGCACCAGACCAGTACCAGACCAAAGGCACTTCATATGGCCCTCCGGTTCTTCAATGCAAAATGTGAGTTTTCTCTTTCTGATGATACGTAGGTACCTTGTTTGTGCTAAGTGACAATTCATGCAACTTATAATCATTTTTTTTTCCCTGCATCAACAGCTGGTCTACTACCGAAGGACAATGGAGTTCCGTGGAGGGGCGATTCCGGGGAGCAGGATGGAATAGTCGGGGGATATTACAACAATGGAAATAATATCAAATTCCATTTCTCCATGTCCTTCTCCCTGCTGAGCTGGTCAGCCATTGAGTATCGCAAACAATATGAAGCAACCGCCGAACACGAACATGTCAAGGACCTCATTAAGAGGGATGCAGAAGATTATTTGCTGTTGACATTGGACCCTTCTGCCTCCAGCATCCACGAAATAGCCATCCAGGTAAAAAATATTCTTGCGCTCTTTTTAACAGATTGCAGAAATATATGCAACAGATCTGTTTAATGCTAATTAAATTTAATATTATCTGTTTGCCGCTTCAATTGTATTTCGTGATGATCAACTTTATTCCAAGAAGCTCGTTGCTGCAACGGCAGCTTATCAATTTGCCATACAGACATCCCCAGGACAAACGTATTCTGTTGGGAATCGATTCGTCGGCCAGTTCAACTCCACCAGCTTCTGGGATGCTGTCGTATGGGGCGCCGCTTGGATGTTCTGCGCCACTGGACACTTCTCCTATCTCACTCGAGCAACTGACGCTAAGCTAGCACAGAATGCCATGGGGGAAGTGAAGAGACATGACTCCTGCGTCTCCGGTTGGGACAACAAAATTCCAGGAGCACAATTGCTCGTCTCCAATCAGGATTTTCGTGAATCATAGATACCCATTCGAAAAGCTGCTTAGTGAATACCACAAAGAGCTTGGCACTAGCATGTGCTCATATCTTTAAAAGTTTGCTCTCTTCAACAGGACCGAAGGTATGTATGGTAGTGGTTACATATGTTCCTGTCTTCAAATTCTTGATATATATAACCAGAGGACATGGTGCAGGAGGACTCATTCAACTGAATCACGGGCAGCGCCGGCCGTTGCAGTTAGTGGTCAAGGCAGCCTTCCTTGCCAACCTTTTTGCTGACTACTTGAGCGCTAGCCATGCCCCCGGATGGGATCTGTGGACCTTATTACTTCAATGCTGGCGATCTAACAGCTTTTGCTACTTCTCAGGTTGTCTCTAATATAAAATTCCATTTCCTCATGTTATTACATGTCAATAACATCATCAAGTAGGGTTGCTCTTGTCATTTGGCGCTTCTGCCTCCAGCAACCACGAAATGACTACCCGGGTAAAAAGAAAACATTCTTACATCTTTTTTACATATTGTAGAAATGTATGCAACAGAAGTTTAATGCTAATTAAGTTTAATGCCAGTAGGTATAGGAGTGGCTACAAACGATTCCACGTCGATCAGATGATGAATGAATTCTGCTGGCAGAGGCCCGAAGATATGAAATATAACACACTAGTGCAATTTTTCGACACTGTTCCGGATCTCGGAAGTAAATAGCAGCAGTTCCATTGTCTTTCGTGATGATCAAGTTTATTTCGCGAAGCTCGTCATGTCAGCAACGACAGCTTATCAATTTGCCATACAAACATCTACGGGACAAGCTTATTTTGTTGGGAATCCAATCGTCCACCAGCACAACTCCACCAGCTTCTATCTTATAGTGCATAATTTATAAGAACATCCAAGCGCCCCCATAAGATATCATCCTAGAAGTTGATGGAGTTGTACTGGTCTAAGATTGGATTCCCAACAAAATAGTTTGTCCTGCGGATGTTTGTATGGCAAATTGATAAGCTGTCGTTGCTGCCATGACGAGCTTCTTGAAATAAACTTGACCATCAGGAAAGACAATCCAAGTGGCGGGGAGGGCTGCTGCTACTTCACTTCCTAGATCCGATTGGCTTTCTTTCTACGTGGATAGCCATTTGGTGGATGTTGGAGGCAAAAGCATAGAATGCCAAGAGCTAGTCTGCACCTCACTTGATGATATCCTTCACATTTTCATATTCCATGGTTGCTTGGGTCATTGAGAAGGACATGACATCAGGAAATGGAATTCGATATTGTCTCCATTATCGTAATATCCCCCTAACAAAACCATCCTGCTCGCCCGAATCTCCCCTCCATGGAACTCCATCGCGGAAGATCGGTTGCTGATGCAGGAAACAAAATGATTATAAGTTGCATTGTCACCTGGCACATCATCTTGTTGCATTGTCAGCTAGCAGAGGAGTTGCAGAGTCGGCGTCACAATATTGTAGTAGGCTTATTCTCTTTGTATCAGTCGTATGATAGGATAAATAGAGCAGTAGAGTTCAGTTGTTAATGTGGCCTGTAATTGATCAGTTCGATTGATGTAGTTTAGCTGATTTGTTTCTTAGGTGATCGTAGTGTAGAGCGTGTGAGTTGTAATGCTTTTTTTTTTCTTGAATCAAAGTTTCCTCTGCATTCTATTCCTTCTTCTTCATCTCTTTTGTGTTCTTTTCTTCTTCTACTCCGTTTCCGAAGCACACAGGAGATCATATTAAAAAATTCACATATATAGCTGGAACATCGCAGAGAAGGTCTAATCAGAAAGAAGAAAACACACATTTCTACGCAATGAAGAACTGGAGAGGGCCATATGAAGTGCCTCTGTGTGGCACTCAGAAGAGGAAGTTTGTGTTTCAATGTCTTGACCGAAATAACTGAAATTCCGATGAGGTTTAATCCAATCACAATGCAAAATATACTGTAAACTTTTCCTGCCGGAGACGACGTGAACGCAGCCAACCTCGCCGGACCTCATCCAGATTATGCGCGGCTGTCCTTGTCAAAACTTCATGTTGCCCTGTCAAAAATAGATGCTAAATAAGGCATATTTCAAAGTTCTTAAAACAAGACCAGAAGCATATATATATTTCGAAGAGAAAGATATAAGATTTTAATGATTAGGATTAGTCACATAAAATATATTATTATTATTATCTAAAATGATAAGAGATTAATCAGGAAAATAATTCTTCACGGATTATTTCCTGTATCGTGTATATAATTCAAATTGCCATAAACATATTCTATAATAATAACTCATGATTATCTAAAACTAGAATTAATTGTAACTATGATCCAGCGGGTTCGACAGGTTTTTCAAAAAAAAAAAATTTAAAGGATGGCGAGGAATAAATGATATAACCTCTTTGGACAGTCGACGCCGCTTCTTAAATGTCGAGGATTGGCTATCGCAAAAGAAAAACTATTAAATCGATCAAACATCATTTTTGTCAAATCCCGTGGCAAAAGTATTTATTTGTTTATTTATTTTTATAGCAAGGAATGAGATCAAAGCGGCTATTCATATTGGATCGAATAATAATACCTTTAAGAAGGCTAAGCTGCTGAAATATAGAGTTCATCCAAATCAGGCGACTTGGTTTAGGTGAGTAGCTTTTACCTTAAACATGTTTATGTGCAGTAGTAAAGTGTTATATGTCAAATATACGTAATTTATGGGTATTAATTTTTTATCTCTAAAGACAGTTTGATATGGTAATACATTAAGAACAATGTCTTATTCTCATCATTTCATCAAAACACCTTTTATTTTACTTTGTGGACTTCACATGTAGTCATGATAAAAATTGAAAATTTCGAGGAGCTGGGAACATAATGTTCTAGGTGAGAATAAAAAATGAAAAAAAAGTTGTTCTGAAATATTTTCCTTTCATCCAAACAAGGCCAAAGAAATAGTTTTCTTTTATTTATTATTGAGTTTGGGTGTGGAGGTGGTCAAGGGAAAAGGAAGAGGATACAATGGTTAGAAAATTTAACTTTGTGGATGAGACGATGGATAAAAGGAATTAAAAAAAAAAAAAGATTTATCTGGTCCCAACCATGCAACAAAAATAGTAGTGATCTTGATTGGAATAAAAATAGTAGATATCCATTATTGTAGAATTGAACTTTTATTTCAGTGGATTGATTTATAGTAAAAAAAAACAGTAGATATCAATTATTGCAAGTGATAGTTGGCAGTACAACTCCAACATGAAACCAAGCAAAAATGGGAAGGCAAGACAAGATGACCAAAATTCAATTGCAATAAAACAGTGGAAGCACTTACAAAAATTCATATTCGTATAAATGTGTCCTGAGGGCAGATTCCAGACAGGGTTTGCCCATCTCGGAACCCTCGGAATGGGAAAATTGCAAGCAAAGCCAACAAAGGAAAGGAAAATTGCATAGAAGGCCCTTCTTCCTCCAACCATTTTCACAAAACTATTAGTCCTCTCATACTCAGAAACTCCTGTACAAGGCTCAGTGCACTTATGGCAACCCAAAATCTCAAAGCTCTCCTTGCGGCTGTCGCCTATAGATCGCAGTTACTAACTCCGTGATCCAAGAAAAATAGAAGCTCCCCGCATAGTTGAAACTATGGAGCATCCACGGACCACAATTTTGTTATCACTACAGTCTGGGACACAACAGAACGAAGAGAATGAAGGTAGAGATGAAGTCATGTTACAGGTCTTGGTCTTCAGAATTAGTTCACTTAGGACAAGAAGCATGGGTCATTCAGAATCTTTGGTGGATTGTGGAGAAGCCGCTGTATCACCGTCTCCATTGGAATTTCTGGATGGACTTCCCTGATTGTTCTCCTCGCTGCCACTACCAGTCCTTGGTCTTCCTGTCCTGGACCTGACATTAGACCCCAGTGGGAAGGGTTCCTGACAAATTGAAAGAGGCAGTGTGTTCATCATTATTAGTTCATCACAAACATGCAGGTGTACCAAATGATGATTGTAACTGCATATAGAAAAACTCCAGAGGAGGGCATGAACATCATCTAGATCATAATATTTTCTATTAAATACCTTTTCAAAGGACAAATAAACTATCCATGATATCATCTGTGGCCTATAGATGCCACTTACACATCAGATGTGTTGAGCAGCGGTCATCAAAGCTCTTAATGACTATATATAACACTGTAGGAAAATATGAATATCATCTAGATCGTAACTGCGTACATACAAGGGTCTTAGATGTCACATAAACATCATTTGTTTGTCAAGTAATAACCATTAAAGATTTTAAAGACAACTGCACGACATGTGGATCTGAGGAGCAGATGGACTATATGCTTTGATGCTTAATAAAATGAAAGATGTTTTTGAGAAGATAAGATAGAAGATCCACCATTCAACATACAGGACCAGTCAGTTGCTATGGTAACATATAATCATCCAAATGCTGACCTGATCTCCTGCGTTAGGACCATCCGAATGGAACAGGATGGGACGGCAACGTTTATCTTCATTCATAAGACTTGAATTCTGGAAATGAGCAATGAGAGCTGCTTTCCCTTGGATTCTTGCATATGCAAGTGATGCAACTTTTTCACTGTTGAACTTCTCCCATTTCTTGCCATTAAATGACTGCAGCAGAGAGATTACTTAGTACTTAAAATGTTTCAGCACAAACTAAATAGTCTGCCCATCAAAGTTGACAGCTTAAAGAACACGTAGAAATAAAGAGAAACCTAATATCAAAAGCATAAAGCAAAGAACATAGCAAAAGCAAAAAGTGGCCAGAATACTGAATCTCTATGCAATGAACTGTATCAAAATAGCAGCAGTTTCTGTAAAACAAAAGGTTTCTGTAATATGAGATCTCCAACCATACCTGATAAAAAGGAATGATATGCTGAGGATCGATCATGTTTATAAAAGCATAGCCCACATTGCATTTGTTCTAGAAAAGGAACAGCAGTTTTAGTTAGGTAACCAAGGAAACAATGTGGGAGTCCCTGTATAATGATTTTTTTTTTGTTTACCTTAAAATCAATTGGAAGATAGATGAAATCATATGTTCCTCGATGATTTTCATCAATAGCAGCTAAAAGCATTTTAGATGTGTACCTGTAATCCAAGTTATAGAGATTACCATCAGAAGAAAAAGGACAATAGTTGACAAATCAAAGTTCACATACTTGTTTGGTATGTTTTTTATCATAAGCGTTGTCCGTGAGTCTTCACCATGCACAATTCGTTCAATGTCAAGTTCATATTGTTTTTTGTTGTCAGCCTGATTGACATTTGTATCATTTCTTCGCCCCCTGATTCGTTCAGGATGTCCATCAAATGAGCTGGGCAAAGGAATTGTGGGGTTCCGCCCATGGAATACCTGACATCTTTGCTGAGGAGAAGAAATTCCAATATGTGCAGGAGAAATAGAGGGGTCTATACAGTTGCCACCAGCATGAGGGAACATATTACGAGAAGCAAGTTCTAGTGGGTGAAACTGTTGAGGGCTGCCTGAGAACATCATATTTCCAAGAGACCCTGGATGAAAAGGTGATTCTGTGGCATCCGTGGCATAGGCATGTCTCCTGTCCCAAACTGATGGATTCACTGTTGGAGCTGAGCCAACATGATGATGTAAAGGGAGAACTGTGTTTGGCATATGTGATGGTGCTCTAGGCACGCCATGCATTTGAGGTGAAGGACGAGCAGATATATCGTTCATGAATGAAGGTGAATTCGACCATTGGAAGGGGCCAGGGGGGTGATGGTGGAAGGCATTAGAGTTATTCCAAGCATACTGATGTCCAAGGAAAGAACAGCTCCCATTTCCAGGAACTCCAAATGCTGAAATTATAGCACAGTTCAGACCAAGTAATCAGATGACAAAGGGAAAGACCATTCAAGCTCATATTTAAGGAAGGAAACTATAGACATAATGCTTGAGAATTGAAATATTTTTCCATTTTGTAAAACATACAAAAGTATAAAGACATGAATGACCAAACAAAGGAATGAATGAAAATCTACAAGTACACCTTAACCAATAATTAATAATTAATATCCGCTAAAAAACAATAATTAATAAGCATACACAAGTATAGGATCACGTACCACCCTCGTTATGATCAAATGAATGGTTGTTTAGGCTATCCAAGCCAAAATTATGAACATTTTTGCTTTCAGTTCCTTCTGTGGGTCTGGAGTTGATATTGATACCCACAGTTGATGTGGAATTTGACGTATATGGGATGCCATTAGCAACTCCATTGTGATACTCAGGGAGTGAGTGAGCATGGAAACTAGGCATTCCTTGATATCCAATCGCCTGAGCTAATGAATGACTAAGATCTCCATGAACAGCTTGATTATTATTGTAGTGATTACCTACTGAAGCTATTCTCACAGGAGAAGATAAATTTCGAGGTATACTGTTACATATTCCATTAAATGCAGTTTCTGGAAATGAGCCAATTGGTGCTCGAACTGCAGAGTTTAAGCTTGGTATACTGCCACCCTCAAGACTATTGGATGTGATTGCTCCAAGTGGAATAGATCCTGAAGAAATGAAATGTAGGTCAGTGCATGCAAGTCACAGCTACTATCAAAACTCATGACAGAGTATCTAATGAGATAAAGGGAAAACAATAAAATCTTACTAAGATTCCCTGACACAGAATTATTCATACATCCATTTAGTTCTTCCTGTTCTAACTTGGTAGATATTTGTGGAATCAAGCCGCTGTAAAAGCAAATCTGTCTTGGTCAAAGATGTCTAACAGGACAAGAAATTAAAAAAAAAGCAAGATATGAAATGCAATTAAAAAAAGTAAATGGAAACAGAGTCAGAAACAATGACAACAAAGCAAAACACATCAGTGGCTTAATTTTTTTGAGAAGACATCAGTGGCTTAATGTATCATCTGTAGAAGCATATTGGAGCACTCCTTTCAAAGTAGTAATGCATTGGGCAATCAATGGATGCATGTCTCAAGGTGTCTCAAACAATCACATCTACTCTATGGGAGATACGGTCACAAAGGAATGTGGTTATCTTCAGGAGTGGGTGATGCTACACGAAGAACATTGCCATACAAACGGTAGAGTTATGTAACTTATGGCCATGCGATTAGTGGTGATGAGAGAGATACAACATACAGTTCACCTATGATGTATTCATGATGTTTTAACCAAAAATTAATCCGGATGTCTATCAAAATTGTAGTCATCTTTTCCACTTTCAAAAAAAAGTAAAACACATCTTTGGTCATATTATTAGAAAAACAAACTGAAATTCTTTACAGTGATCTATAAAGAGTAAAACACAGGGATGCTTCTTTATAATGACAAGGCATAGTACTTATCTGTTATGGTGATAGGTTATTATTTTCAAGTTTGTTTGTGCTTCTCTGGGTATTTAAACTTCTGCACTGCTTGTAGGAATAGTTTGATGTTAACAATGAATAAAAAGACTTGGTTTCTCCGTCAGTTTCTCTATTTTTAGTTAAACATAATTTAGGTTTACATCAGAATTCATGACCTTAGGATGCCAATTTCAAAACTCGCAGTGATCACAAGCATGTAGATTCCCAATGATCACAAACATGTCGATTGCATAATGGTGGAATTATAGTTAATGATGAATTCTTTTCTCTGAGGGGTTCATACAGTTTCATAAGCTTATATAAAGGAATAAACAGAATTTTGGGTAGGTGACAATTTAGCAGAATTAGCTCAAAACCATGGCATAATTACTACCAATGATAACCATCTTTCCAGAACCGAGGAGCCAACTTGGTGTTTGGGATTATGGAATTTTACATTGATTAGGCCACAAACAATTCCTTGTTGTCAGCAAACATAGATCTACCAATCCATGCGGCTCTCAAAGAGCTTCATGGATTCAAGGGCTTGGATGGATAAATGAAAAGCACAATCTATGTGCATCAAGGATTCAAGGTCTCCCTAGCTAGAGGGTTTAGGAACGAGCATAAACCTATGTGCAACTTTCTCCTTCTTTTACAAAGGGGTTTCCAATCCTCGGGGCCATAATTCCAAACTAATTAAAGGTGTCCTAGAGACGTATGAATGCAAGAAAGATCAATGATTAATATGTGATCTTTCATCAAAGAACATTTTCTTTCTTTCCTTTTTATTTACCGGAAAAAGGAGGCTTCCTAGCTAGAGGGTTTAGCAACGAGCATAAACCTATGTGCAACTTTCTCCTTCTTTTGCACAGGGGTTTCCAATCCTTGAGGCCATAATTCCAAACTAATTAAAGGTATCCTAGAGACGCATGAATGCAAGAAAGATCAATGATTAATATGTGATCATTCATCAAGGAACATTTTCTTTCTTTCCTTTTTATTTACTGAAAAAAGGAACATTTTCTTTTAAACAACTGAAAGAATCTTAAAGAATTTGTAGATATGATGTGATTGCCAGTTCCCTCAGAAAAAAAAAATGGATGTGAATGCCAGTTAATGTAAATTTATAATGTGAGAAGAATAAAGGTAAAAAAAAGAAATACTAAGATGAATGTGCATGTATAATATTACCGTCTGGCTCCTTCAGGGTGGCTAGGCTCAAGCTTAATTTTCTTGCCAGCAATATCACTTTTGTTTAATGCACGTAATGCAGCTTCAGCAGCTCTGACATCATAATATTCTATGAACTTATGATTATGCTTATGAGTTTCACGAATCTGACAAACAGAGTCACTGTTAGCATCAGTACCAATACCATTACAGAAAACACAATAGTGACATTAGAAATCTTTTTGAGAGTGATATTTGAAAAATTCACCTCCTTAATTTCACCATAAACACCAAAGATTTGACAGAGATCATCATTTGAAACAGAGGTATCAAGGTTGAAAATTACAAGAGTCCCTTGGTTTATATCTTTCTCAGATGGATTATCCTAAAACATAGATAGTCAAAGTCAAAACACAATATTCAATAACCATAAGATTCTCCTTCATATTAGTCCATTCATAGAAATAAGTTTCATCCATGCAAACTATATAAAGAATCACTGGTACGTCAAAGTGCAGAAGCATGAGCTGATCAACATGAAAATTGTCATTAAATTGTACTTGCAGCATTAAATAAGGCAAGAAGAAACTGTATATTTGACATATGTGACCAGTATGTCAAAGCAAACAAGTTCCTATCAACATAAAAATTGTCCCTAAATCATTCTTGCAGCACAATTATCAGAACACAGTTAAGATTGTCTGAACTGTTACAATTGATATTAAAGATTTCTCAGGTTACTATAGTAGTGTCAATACACATGAGAATACCCCATTCCCAAGGAGTCCTCAGGAGTTTGCATTAATAGATGAATAGACAACATTCACAAGAGATATGTTTAAAATAAGAAGAAATAAAAGAACAGAAATTTCTTATTTGGTATTTTATATACAGAATTCTTGCTTACGTTGATTATCCAATACAGGCATGAAATAGAAATCAATACCTTTGGGATGGAGAAATGAATATCAAGCTTCCTACGCCTCAGCAGTTTGTTTTGAAGGTCTCTCATCGCATTTCGTGCTGACCTTATATCATAGTAAGAAATGATAACAAAACCTCTATGCTTGCATGCTGTATAAAGTGTGCGTATATCACCATATTGCTGAAATGATAGGACAAAAGAATCAGGATGATAGGATTTTGTGTCATCAGTAACCCCATGACAGTAGGAGAAAAAATCACCTCAAAAAGAACCCTTAATTCAGCATCCTCAATATTGCTACTTATGTTCCTAACAAAAAGAGTCCTGGAAGGATGTTCACCAAAAGGGTGCTCACCAGCAAGTGGTCCATTTGGTCCCCCTTGCTGGCCATTAGAAGCTTCTTCAGAAAGATCAGAGGATCTATATTCATTAATAATATCATTCGCTTCCAGCTCCATGCCTCCACCACTATAGAATATGTCATCATCAATGTCTTCTCCATTGTTGGGTCGACTTGTATAACCAATATCATCAACTATACCAGATAGCAAGTCATCATCATCAGGAAGGAGGTTCCCTATAGTTTGAGCTTCGATCTCCTCCATTGATTTGAAGTGTTCATCTTCCTCAAAATTAGAGTTCCATGCATCATTAGAATGACCAAAAGGATCATTGGTTGATGACAATGCCACTAGTTCATCGAGAGGCTATGTTAGATGGTTGAAACACATCAAATTTTTAGAGGGAAATAATCAATTCAAACTATATTTGAACTATGAAGTAGCAAGATGGGACAGAAATACACAAAATAGGGTTTGTTCATCTAAAATGGATTAAGAACCTAAAATATCAGCAAATGTGCATGCGTGCTTCTGCAGAATTATGAAGTTCTAGAGGTATAACTTACATTTTTTGTCAAGTATATCAGACAGAGAACTGGAGAAGAATCCATTTTCACAATTTGAACCAGGTAGGTCTGCTCTATTCCCTTCAACAAATACTGTTGCAGGTTGAGAAAATCGGGCCAATTGCGAAGAATTATCATAATATTCACTTCTTATGGAAGCATTAGATAAGGCGATTTTTTCCCGCCCCATCATTGAATGTTCCAACGAAAATTTAGCCTTCTGGTCATTAGAAATATATGGCTGAGAAAGTTGTAAGACTTCTGCAGGGCTTGCTCTCAGCATATGAAGCTTGCTAAGCGGAGGAGAGACGGTTTGATTTCCTAGCATCATGCAAACGGAAACCCCCTTCATTTATGAAATACATGAATAGAAGGTACTTGATATACATTTTTTATGGGTTACTTTTTTCAGCGATAACTTGATTCACATAAAAGACGTCAAAAAGAGAAAAGCATAATTGTTGGTGTCCAGCAACTTTTTGGAGAAAACAGATATCAACCAAATGAAATGTGATACCACCTTAAATCGTGCCAATTGATTGCAAACAAAAGTAATTTTAAATTTATCAAATGAAATCTAGGCGCATTCATAGAGTTGGAGGTAGGTTCAATCAAGATCTAGTCAATAAAAGGATCTGCAACTCCAGCTTATGCATTAGACTAAATATGTAAGCATGTTAGCAATGGATATCAAAGGAGCCTTAACCCACAAATTTTAGACCTCCTAATTTCGAGGACACCGGATAAACATTAAAAAAACTACAAATTGCCTTCCAAGAAGATGGAAAAGTAAACAATTGGGGACCAGAGCATAGTGGATCATAAATAAAAAGCAAATCTCCAAGAAAGGAAAGCATGAAGTATACAGTCCAACGAGGTGTGAATGCTCACCACAATGATGATGATCAGTCACAGATTCAGGTTTCCAAAATCTTCTCTGCATTTAAGACAAAGAACTAGTCGATACCTATTATACTCAATACTATAACTATAAAAAAGTGAGTGGCGTTACAAAAGCCAAAATGAGAACCAAGAGCATCTGACATCCATTGTTTCATAAACCTATTGGTGAACAGAGAATTTCAGTTACCAACACGTCCATGTACATGTCCTTTCATCCGCTGCATCTGCTTCTACATACTGGGGCAGATAAATATAACACGATTGGGAGGACTGGAAAAGATTCTTACCTCAGAAGGCAAATGAAGTTCCTCAGGAAAGAAAGATGCATCTGATGGCAGGCTGAATGGAGACTTACGTCTGTTATCCATGATACTTGTGGGCATCCTGCAAATCCCAAATTTTTTAACCGAGCAAAATTCAAATTTGCAGGCCTGTAAGTTCTACAGTGCTGCTGCCTGCGCCCTGACGTCTCTACTGCAAACGAAGAATTGGAGCAGATCAAACCACCATTCCATTTGGAAAATCCCACGAATATGTCTGAAGTACACAGGAACGGCAATATATGCTAAAAGGAAAACGGAGAACAAAAACTCGTAAGCTGCTTCAAAGTTCCACCTTTCAGAACAAACGTATAATTGAGCGAGCGGCTCCAAAAAGAAAGGCACAAATCAAACTTCTTTGTTCTGTATCCTACGTTTCAAAATGCTGTATAAGACGAAAAAACTAAAAGTTTGAAACCTCAAACATAGCAAATTCATGCAAGATCTCTGGCAAAACCAACGAGCTGAAAGAAAAGCAGATCACACAATTTAACAGAGCCAAAGGAAAATTCGCCGTCCTGGGATCATTCCCAGATTCAAAATGGAGCTTGCGCCAGGCCTCAAACTTCAAGTTTCCTACGCCAGATGGCCGTGGAGCGACACCGGAGTTCCGCCAAAAGAAAATTCCCGGAAAAAGGAAGAAAGCTCAAATTTTGAAGGAAAACTCACCGGATCGCACTGCACTATAACCTTCTTCCGGTGACGTTGGTCGGAAAGATGTGCTCCACTAGAGAAGGAGCTCCAAAGAGACTCGAATTTAAAGAAGCGATCTCCCGAGGGATGAGGAATAAATTACGCCACAAGGCAAGGAACAAGAAGAGGAGTAACAGGAGAAGCAGAGACGAAGCTGAAGAAGAAGCACAAGTGGAATCCTCAAAGGGATCGCCCTCGGCATCCGTGCCGTGCGCGAACGATGCTCCTCTAACGCAAGCAAGTGCCCGCGGCCGCTCGCTACCTCCTCCCTTTTATCTCTCTTCCCATCTCCCTGTCTCCCATGTTCGCCGCAATCGAATTTTATATTTGCTCCCCTGTTCTCTTCCTTTTAATCTAAACAAACGCCCTCCCCCCTCGCGTCCCGTTGGAGATTCCAAGCGTGGCCTCGACGCGAGGAACGCTTTAACACCCCCCGCCGCGGCGCGCTGGCCGGAATGTATGGCGCCCGCCGGCGAGAGGGCGTCGGAGTCCTTCGCTGCCCTCGCCGGCGAAGAGGAAACGAGAAGGAAGGAAGGAAGGAGCGGCCGAGGAGGAAAAGAGAGACTTCTCCGGGGCTGGTGGGGGTATTTAAGGGCGAAAAGGCGGGGCCGATAACAAAGGGGGTGAGCGGCGGTGAGAGGAGGAGGCGGAGCACTGGACCACGATGCCAAAGGGAACGGGAGGTGGTGGTGGTGGCGGAGGTGGTGACGAGAAAATAGCGGCCATTTTAGAGACAGAGGGAGAGACGGAGACGGAGACGGAGACGGAGACGGCGATCCCGCACGTCGTTATGTTAGCGCCTTGACGCCGTTTTCTCCGCAGACGGACTCGGGTTCCGACGGGACACGTTTCGACAGCCGGCGACTTAACGAACCACTCGAAGCCCCTGTCTGCTTAAATACCCCTCCTTTTTTCCTTTACTCTTATTAAATTACCTGACCATCTAGCCGTAATTTCTTCCGGCGCGAGGGGCATATGTGGCACCAAAATGTGGTCCTCCGTGGGTCCCACCGAGTAACGACTTCACCTTGTACCTAAAATATTTGTGGCTTATTTACCACCTTGCCTCATCCTCCGAGATCGCCGTCACGTCACCGAGTAACGGCGCTCCGACCGCGCACTAATAACCGGTAACTTTTTTATTTTTAATTTATTTTTTTAACTTTCCGGTCGTTTTGAAAACAAAGATGTAAACTGCGACCCGTTTTAACAGCGATAATAATAATATTATTATTAATTAATAATAATATCAATAACAAAGTGGATAATTCGTCGGTCGATGGGTCCCACCTTGTTTTAGGACACGTGGAGGACGGAGGTGGAATGAAAAGACAGCGTCCTGTGCCGCTGCTGGTCCTGGCGACACGGCCTCATCGGACGGCTGAGAAAAACTTATCGGATAGATTATTATTATTATTATTATTTTTATTTTACGAGTTGATTATTACACTGGTTAGGTCACGCGTAAATATTGCGTGATTATTACAGCATAATTAAGGCGTAGCACGTCACCAATCAAAGTTTCAAAATATCACATTATTATTTGCAGTAATTATTGGTACTAAAACAACGATATCTCCGTCTGCACCGGGACATAAATGTTTTTAATTATGAAATTTTAGTGAATATGCAGACCACATAATTAACATATTCAATCGGATCGTTCAAGACTTTAATTGACATTAAATTTTGATATCTTTTTTGTCATTCAAACGTGGATGCTGTTTCTTTCGGGGAAAAAAGTGCGTAAAGAATAAATTATTCAATTTTTATTTTGTACAACCAATACGATATAATAATGACGTAAGCACGTATCTAATTTTGTAATGGGGATTGGAATTGATAGGAGTTTAGGACAACTTAACTAATGCTACATGTAATTTATTTGGACCTCTTTTTTTTTCTTTAATGCAACTGATAGGAATGAGAACTTAGGGGACGAGTAAATTTAATTGCAACGTGTGGTCATTAATTAATTATGTGAAAAATTTAGGGTAACGGATATATATAATATATGCAAGTATTCTTTTGTAGGCTTGGTTAAAATGGAAATAAACTAATCAGGTGAGTAGGCATAGCAACCAACTGACATAATTATCGTAGGTATTCCCAATAATTGCTCTTTGGTCATTATTTGATTAGTCTTAATTACACATCAGCATTAGTCAATTCTTGCTTCTGGTCCCCCCCCCCCCCCCTCTCTCTCTCTCTCTCTCTCTCTCTCTATATATATATATATATATATATATATATATGTCTTAAACTCAAAATAAACGAGGCAAATAAAAATAAGTAGAAATCTGTCATGTTATGATTCTTTTAATTAGCACAAGATTCCATGACATGGCTATATAAAAAGGTAAACATTAGAAAATCCCTCACTAACCTCATCATTTATAATCCTACCGTCAGGAAATTTGATCAATATGCCTACGCAGATGAGAAGAGAAACTCAATGTGGGACCATCATCCAATTCAATATCTCTCGATCTCTTTCTTCTACTTCCTCTGCTCCATCATTCTGCGTTCCTTTCTGCAGTGAGTTTTGCTGCACGACGGATCACGTCTTTCATCTGACAATCCTGCTGCATGCCAAAGGCCAGCACTCATGCGAATCAGAGCCCTCCACTCACTGCACTCCACTCATTTCAAGCCATTGGATGTATCTCTTTCGCTGACCTCGCAGTACCTCTGCCACCCCCCAGCATCTCCTCTTGTCATGCGTTTAATTTGTACATAGTACGTACATCTCTCTCTCTCGATTCTTATGTGATCTATTTATTTATATATCGTAATTTCGAGGTATCTTTTCCGTGTGAAGATGAATTTATTTTAACCAATCAAGAAGCTTGACGATGGATCCATTTTAGATATAAGGTCATTATGTTCAATAGCGCCACATGAATTAAACAATCGAGCTATGAAAAAAAAACTTGATTAATTCATGGCATGAATAGGTGCATATATAAGTTGCATGCAATTATTAGGTAGGATGGTATATTGAGTCAATGAAGCCACAGTGGGGGGTGGGGGATGTGTATCTATTTTATTTTCTTAAATAAGACCCTGCCGATCGATGAGCTTGCGTGTAGTATATATGTGTGTGTTTGATGGACATATAGAATTCTTAATAATATAATATAAAATAACAAATAATAAAGGTGAATATTGTCCGTTGGATGAAAGTGTGGATATATGTGACAAATGGGGACCAATCCATGGGCGAGTTGTCACAAGGTGTACTTTTTAAAGGACCATTTGAATAGTTGATGATGCACATAATTCACACTTTAGTAATATGTCTATCATGACGATGTCATATACCACGAGAAAAGGATATTAGTAATAAAAAATATTCAAATAGACGAAAAAAGTGGATAAAAGAATATAACCCACTTGATGCGATCTAAATCTCTCTCTCTTCAAATAATTAATGGTCCTTTAAATTGTGCCAATCAGTAGCGTCCCTTCGATGCAACATAATTTACTTTTAGATTATTTTTATAAACTCTATGATGCATGTAAAATTTAACATATTTTACTTTATTATTTTAATTAATTTTTTTTGTAATTTGATCATGGTATGCATCATTTTAGATCATTTTTAATCATAATTTTGGATTTATTGATTTTAATTATTTTGAATATTTTAACTAAGGAGGGATCTACTTAATTTTTATAATTATTTTGGAGGCAAGCCGAATTAACGGATGTATCGGCCGTAAATCATATTATTTTGAGCAAAATACGTATGAAGTTATCACATGTTGGCCAAGATGATCACAGCCAGGGCGTAAAATTAATACGTTTGACTTCTTTTGAGGTAAAAGAAATGACGTAAAGATAAGAAGACTTATCATTTTGGCATAATTCATATATTTTGAACGTAATGACTTATCATTTTGGTCGAGATTAAAAGAAGGGACTCATCATTTTGATCGAGATTCGAACAAGAGAGTAAACATAAGAAGAAATTATCATTTTTAGGAGTAATGATTGGAAGAAGTTATATTTTGGCCAAAATTCAAGGAGTCCATGATAAACTTTTATAATTTAAATCCAATCGTAGGATTTATGACCGTAATCGACTCGTTCGCACCATGACGAAATCATCGATCCAATTCGTGCTTTGAAGTTTGGTTTTCTTTCATTATGGAGTCGTGAGCTCTGCAGGTTACGACCAAAAGGAGAGAGGTGCGACGACTGGAGGTTGATCGCGACTCTGATCAAGTCCGAAAGGCTGCCCAACTGTCTACCCAAATTCGAGATCTCTATTTTGGGTGTAATTCTTTCAATTTTTATCATTTGTATTTTATTACTCTCAAACATTTATAGGATGAACTCAATGTTTTTAAGATTATTATTTTAGGAGGTTATTAATTGAAGGAAAATGTTTGGACACTATTTTATTTGTTTTAATTTTTTCTGATCAATTATTAATTGTGCTTAATGCTTTTATGTTAGTTAATTGAAATTTTGAATTAGGCTATACCAGTTTGTGAAGTGTTAATTTCAGAACTCATTATACTAATTTTAATTGAATTTATATAAAATTAATAATTGATATAAATTTGATAACTAGTGTGTGGAGAATTAAGTTTGTGTGGTCTATTAAATCTACATCAGTTTGTGGAGTGATTAATAGTCAAGGATTTTCATATTAACGCATCTTAAAATTAATTTCATTTGCATGAATACCAGTTTGTGGGACTTCAATTTTGATTAAATTTAAGATAGTTTGATTTGTCAAATTAAATAGTATAATTACCAGTTTGTGGACTCTGTGATTTTAATTTTGTAAATTAATAACTTGAGAAAATTCTAATTCATCTTTAAAGATTAAATTTATCTTTTATGGTTCAAATATTTATATTGATATATTTTTATCATAAGGCCTAACTTCAACACCATTATATTATCTTATTTTCTTTAATTACAAAACCCATTTTCAAAATCCATATTTTTTCTCTCTTATTAATTTATAAATTCAGATATTTTATTAATAATATTTCTCATGGGTTCGACACTCTTTACTTTTATTACTATATTATTTGAGTGACTAGTGCGCTTGCTAGCGATTTTATTTTGTTACATCATTTTACGCATCACCTTACATAAATTATTGTGATTTCTGACATTTAATCTCAAAATTACAAATTTAATTTTTATCCCTAAATTATTATGTTTTTATTTTAATTCTTTCGTCTAATTTTGTTATGTATTTCATTACTTTTATTTTTTCATTTATGAAAAAAAATTAAATTACCTCTTCCTTCAAAAAAATATATGAAATAATAAATATAAAAAAATAAATCGCTGGAAGAATGAAAATGATAAACAAAAAATTATTTTTTGTGAAAAGACTAATCTCCCGCTCATTTTGTTTTCTTTTTTTATTATTTGATGTGTTTTGGAGGGAAGGATAATTTAGTTTTTTCATAAATAAAATAATAAAAAATAATGGAAACTTGACAGAAATAGACGGAATGATTAAAGTGAAAAAATCATGATAGTTTAAATATGAAAAAAATAAGTCCATAATTTAATATTAGATGCGAAAAATTGTGATAGTTTAGAGAAAATTTATACAAATAACCATTTACTTTTCCCGATCCAATAAAGTTTTCTACAATGCAAAATATTTAATTTATATTTAATACTTAAGTGTCTTTTTTTGGACTTAAAATATGTCTTCAAAGTTCTCCATAATTATTCTTTACGACATTCAATTTTGTTTTTTCAATATATAATGTTTTTTATGTAGATCATGATTTAGATCATTCAACTGTTACAAAATTATGGTTTGAATTGCTCATTTTTTAAATTTCAATATATAAATAATTCAACTATTTGTTGTATCAATATTTAAACGCACATGTGACCTATGTCTCGTCATCCCACTTAAAATTCAAATATAACATAGTATTAGTTATTTAATAAATTATATTTAAAATGTTGTATCTGACATTTGGTTGCAGGTTAATTGATGGATTATGTAGATATTTCGCATATTATAATTAAACGCATCATTTATTCTACAAAGGATACAAAGGGCAAAGTTATTATTTTTAAAAAAGTTAATATCGTGAATAGTGAAAAATAAGAGTTAACGTATTCTTTATATCACGTGGAATAGAAGTAATCCGACGTATATTTTAAAAATTGACTAACCTACTGAATTATATGTCTTAATCTGCAAACCTAACTCCAAACCAAACGGTCCTATATGCTTTATAAATTTAAGTTTTCACGAATTTTAACTATATAAATGTATTTTAAAATATATTTTGTTTTAAAAAGGGTATGACGTAACATATATTTTACATTATTTAAAAGATCAATTATCACAATTTCATTTAGAATCCAAAAAAATGTGTGGATCCAAAATAAGTTTACATGTGTGAAATCATTTGTGAATTGTAGTTCTTGTTCAACGCTTTTTAAAATGAATTTATAATACATTTAAGATTATATCAATATAAATAGTTCACACGTGTGGCCATGTATTTTTCAATATCCACCGAAAATGATGATTTTTTGATCTATTTTGAACGGATTTTATTACATTTGTGACAAATATTCGGATCGATAATAACTTTATGGCCCCCCAAAGTAGACTTGATATCCTTCATAATTTAAAAGAGAAAAAAAGAATCGTCATATTGGTTTGATTTAAGTTTTGATTTTGCAAAACTTGATTATATTTTAGAATTCGAAATTTAATAATCCAATTCATAATTTTGTAAAATCTCAATGGAACTTTTTTTTTGTTTAATTTCAATCTAGTTTTGGGTTGACCTCTCTCCTCACATGGTTCATCTTTCCACCGCCTGATATTGTCCTCCTCTCAAAATCATCGGCGAGGTGCCTCCTATCCTCTCCTCCTCCTGAACTCACCTTCTTCCACAACCCGAGTATCAATGATTGTTGCCTCCGTGTATGCCTCCCTCATTGTCGCTCTCTGCTGTCCGATTCTCGCCCTCCACACGGGCTCCCTCGCCATCTTTTGGTTCGTCCTCGTCCTCCTCCCATTCTCTCGCTGCCTCGCCCTGATGATCTCACTTTTCTCTTCATTATTGTCGCGTTCCTCTCCGACTTCCTACCCCTCTCCCCCATCTCTGGCATCGTCTCCCAATTGATATGTCTGCGTCGTGGATCTCAGATTACTGTAGGCTAAACGACTGCCTGCATTGCCTTGGCGGGGCCGTTGGAGCTCGATGTCCGATGAGAATGTGTTCGACGGAGGAAATCGATGAGGTCGCGTTCAATGAGGAGATCGATGAGATCACGCTCGCAGAGGAGATCGAAGAGGTCACAATCGCGTCTGGTGGAGGAGATCAATCATATCCGGCGAAAAGATTGACAAGAATGTTCATGAGAAATTGCTAGATGAAGAGAGAGAAAAAAATAAGACATATCAGTTGAACCGTCATTAAATCGGACGACCCTGGACCCAAGAAAATGTTGAACCGTGCGTTTAACAATCTATCCTCCAAATTAGATTGGATGGCTCAGAAGATAGGCAGTAACATGCTCCTTTATTGACTAGGAGAATGTCCATTAAATTCAAAAAAATTATCCAATCATGTATAAATTAAGAAAAAAAATAACATAACTAAAAAATATTTCTAAAAATACATAGTGTCTTAGTTGATCTTCCTCCACGTTTTATACTTTAATTTTGAGTCACTTTTAAAATACATGTAATTAACATTGACTCTTTACCAGCCGATTAAGCACCTTTTGAGGCTAAGCTAACTAATTAATGTACCCTTTTTTTCTTGGCCTACTAATTAATTGGAATTTGGATTATTACATATGATTCTTATTACTTGATCATTCATGTACCAAACCTCCAATTTGTTTTCTCTCCGCTCTTAAACTAAATGTGTATATATATATAGGGTAAAATGAAATATTTTATAGATTCAGATTTGATGATATAAAAAATAGGGAATATAAAAGATAGGGAAGTGACGTAGGGAATATCAAAATTGAATATATATATATATATATATATATAGAGAGAGAGAGAGAGAGAGAGAAAGAGAGAGAGAGAGAGAGGGGGAGATTGTAGTCATTGAATTCACGATTATTTTTCTCCTCTAATAACTTTTAATTTGATTCATAATTTTTAAATTTAATGAATAAAAAAGGGAGGGGAAGCACGGTGTCTCTCATTTTAGAAAAAACACATCCATTCTTTATATATCTTACACACAATGGACAGTATAAAAAATTAAAAGCCCACCTAAAATTATTTGGAAGAATAAATAAATAAATAAAGAGTCATCTTCTACTGGATCGATCTTCAATAATTTGTTTAGACACATACTTCATTAGCATAATAGTTTTAGGATTCAAATACTATTTCAAAATTTAATACAAATTCAATTGATATTATATGTAATAAAAATTAACACTATAGTTTAAAATGTATCAATAAGAGTATAAAAAAATATAATAGAAGAATATTAAATTATATCAAACTATTTTATAGGAGCAATTAAAGCGATAACTTATGAATTGATTATATAAATGAAATATTTTAAAAAAGAAAGAATTTCTCGTAGTTTTATGTTTTTTTATTTGAACATGTCAATTTTAATGTATTAAAAAAACATCCAAAAATCTAAACGGTCTCTTTATTTTTTTAATGTGGTCGATTCAATTTTTAAGTGGAATTATACTCTTGAATATATTATAGGATTATTTCCATAAACCTTTTATGAATTATCACAATTTTTCATATCTAATCTCAACTACGAATTTATTTTTTTTATTCATAAATTATCACGAGTTTTTCACTTTAATCATTCCGTCCACTTCAGCTACATTTGCTTTTTCTTATTTATGAAAAGAATACATTACCCCTCATCACATAATACATAAAATGATAAATATAAAAAAAATGTTCGACTACCAGCAATCGAATATTAATATCTTTATTTCTTCACCAGTAGTTGAACAAAATTTTTTTATATTTATTAAATGAGTGAAGAAATGACCGTTGGAGAGTAGTTTGTTCATTATGATAGAAATGATTTTAGGATGACTCCATGAATAAAAAAACTGTGGAATAGTTGGAAATCCAAATATTTAACACACCAATTTATTTAACCTTCCGTGAATTACAATAATTTTCTGTATGTAACTTTAATATATGAACTCACTAAATTATACCATGATTTTCATTTTGATTCATTCATCTGATTTTATTATTTTTTTTATTTTTTCTATAATATTTAAAAATAATAATAAAATAATAGTAAAAAAAGGCTAAATGCCTCATTTTTAAATATTTTATATTATGTATTATTTATTCCTTTTTAAACATTAAAAAATATGGCTCATGGAATGAAAGTTGTCTTTTTAGAAATATGAAAAATTGAAAATATAGAAAAGTTAACAGCATCAAACAAATGAATTAAAGTGAAAATTGTAGTATAATTTAGGAACGTCATATAATAAGTTCATATATTAGAGTTAGATACGAAAAATCATTATAATTCAGAAAAGATTTAAGGATTATAATAATAAGTATTTGTAC
This sequence comes from Pontederia crassipes, assembly GCA_030549335.1. Lineage (NCBI taxonomy): Eukaryota > Viridiplantae > Streptophyta > Magnoliopsida > Commelinales > Pontederiaceae > Pontederia > Pontederia crassipes. The sequence goes on along the minus strand of CM060194.1, from coordinate 4,765,417 downwards.
TTTTAATATGGCACTTTCTTGGCCCACAAAACTTAGTTATGATAAAATAATTCATTTATTTTCATGAGGGAGCTATCGCTAATGATTATACTTAGTAGTAAAATTTTGTTTGGACTGTGTTAAGTGATTTCTAATTAAGGTATTGATTTTTACTTTTTATGACTGCAAAAAATTATGCCACTCGACGATACACGATACGAAATATCATATTAGTTAAATTCGATGATGAACCAATTTTAATTATGAACATTTTGCTCAAATTCTCTAATTTGATTCATTATGAATGTAGAAATTCTCCATTGGAACTTGAAGCGACATCAAATTAGAACTTGTTTGTGCATAATTGTTAGCATCATAAATGTTAGAGAATCAGTGTTGCATCTTGGATACTCGAGTGACAATTGAAGAAAAAAAAATACTTTCATAGTTGAAGAACAAAAAGAATATCATAATTATGATTTTAAAAAGTGGGATCAATGCTTAAAAATTGGTTGAAAATGAAGGGAACTAAAACCTAAGAGCTCTATATGTAACACATGACTAATTTAAAGTTAGGGTAAATGATTATTTTTTTTATTGATGACGAAAAGTCAAGCGATAAGAAACGAATCGACTGACTATTTCTGTAATTATGTTGATCTTCGGTAGTATATTTTATATTTAGTAGATATTTTATTTGTAAATTAACATCAATACTATTATGATAACATTATTTATGACACAAAACTTCTATAGAATAAAACTCATTCAAAATATATTTCTAATATACTTTTTTATATGATGCTAATTATTTAGATAGCTCAGCTAGTGATTTTTTAAAATAAAAATAAAAAACACCTAATATTTTTTCAGGTTTAATATTTGAATTTTGTATCTCCACGTTTAATACTTATGGTTGATATAGCTAAGGACACTGTGTCAATGTTTAATAAAAAGAATTGCAAAAAAGCTTCGCCTCATTAAAATAAAGACCTATATATCATTTGTCATATAATTATTAAAAGAGGGTAAGGACCAATAACGCATGTTACAGTGAGTTAGATCAACTTATTGTATAACCGTTAAAATTTCTGCCCGCACCGAAGAAAATATCAAAAAATTTAAAATGACACAAAATTTTATTAAATAAAAATAAAAGAATATTACGATTTATATTACTTTCTGTTCGACCCTTAATAAATTTATATAAGCACTTTTTTATAGATGATGTAACGCCCCCGAAATCGCACCTCACACTGCCTATTACTCTACTGTCCTTACGTGGCCATAATAGAAGATTTTAAATGCGAAAGAATAGTCGAAATGTCATGTTGGATGACTTAAATACGGAAGTTCATAACGACTCATATATATATAAAATACGCGGAGGTCTATGATGTTCCATATAATATAAAGTATGCGGAAGTTCATGGTAAGACTTGTCTGATATTCTATGAGTGGAAGTAAAACATAATAGTTCTGAACAAGGTATGCATTAAACAAAAATGCAATGAAAAAGCTCGGAGTAGACAGATCAGTCATGTGCAGCATTCTCTAAACTCTGTGTTCTCCAATATCTCCTCAGTTGGCATTCTTACCTACAAAATTCCAATGCAGGGGAATAGAATACCCATGAGCAACGATGCCCAGTATAATAGCAATAGACGATGATATAATGATCAAAGATGATCATAAAATTAATGTATAAGTCGTTATTTATATCAATACTCTGTTCTTTACTATAACAATACTTTATCTTTGCTTTACTCTGACCTTGCTTTATAATGTCTTTACTGTACTATGCAATACTTTACTTTACAATATCTCTGCTTTACTTTACAATACTTTGCTTTACTTTGCATTATTTTACTGTGAGTTGTACTACGTCTTTTACATTATTAGAATATTCTTAGGATTGACTGTCCTATGCGAGCTCGTCTTTATTAGGTTGGAAAGCCAAATGTGCCTCTCTGATTCTCTGATGTCAGAAAGCCCAAAAAGATAAAAGGGGTGGGTGTTACTCAGTTCGGAAGGTAAGGGGAAGAATTCCTACAATTCAGGAATAATGGTCGGTTAATAGACATGTATGTTCACTATCTCCTCAGCTAGCTATCTGTCCCTCTAACATAATACTTTAATCTTTAAGGGAAGGGGAATGTCCTTTAGCATCACTCTTCATTCGAGATACATGTGGGAGAAAACCTGAAATATCAGGAATAGTGATCATTTAAGACAGTAGTGTCGCTGTCCCCTCAGCTAACTACATATCTCTTTTCTGCTTTAATCTCTGATCTCTGCTTTATTCTCTGGGGGCGGCACATAGCAATCTCACATCTTTATCTTTACTTTACTTTACTTTACTTTAATGGTCTTTGATAAGTCTTGGATAAGGTTTTACATTATTCTGATGAAAAATGGGACTCAACTTTCGAAGGATTCAAACCAACGGAAGGGGTCGAGTTTTTGGCCGATAGAACTCGGGCCAAGTCTCTGTCCGGGGGAATAAGTAACCTGACCCGGTCCGTGTTGGGGTCGGACTCGGGTCGGGTTCTGAACTCGGCCGATCGTCTTCTTCGTCGTCGGTCCGACTTCCGGCCAAATACTCGCGATATCGTCAGCGAGGCAGCCCGGTCCGGGTGTGATAGAACCCGGATCGGGTTCTAAAGTCGTGACTTCGATGATATGTCGAAGCTCTGACTCGGTCCGGGTCTATCGAACTCGGACTGTGATTGAACAGGACCCGGGCCGAGTTTGGAGTAACTCGGGCCGGGTACTCGACGAGCAGGATTCCGCCGAAAAGTTTCTGGATTTTCGACGATGATTCGATCGACGAATCAACTACGTTACAACATGAAAAATGATCCTATGACATCTATGATCACTGTAATATTTTCATGTGCGACAATTTATCAATATCTCTTCGTCTATGGGATTAAAACGCTACGGGTACCTTTTCCGTCGGAAATCGGTTTCGTCGGATCACTGCTCGTCGTTCGTCGATCGCCGGACGTTCGCCGTCGCCTGAAAGGATTTCCCTCTGTCTTGCCGCTCGCGTACGCTGGTCGCCGGACGAAAGAAAAAAGAACAAGACGAGAACCGAAAGAGAGAGAGAGAGTGTGTGAGAGAGAGAGAAAGTGGGGGTGAGAGAACGAGAGAGTGGGGAAGAGGGGGGGGGGGGGTGCGAGAGAGTGTGGGAGAGGGTGCCCCCCCCCCCCCCCCCCCTTTTATACTTCTCAGCCAAGGAGGTGAAACCGTTCGTTTCATCTCCCCCTTTTTTTCTTTTATTTTTTTTGTAATTCACGAAGCGTCACATTATTATCCTCTAAAAAGAAAATTCGTCATCGAATTTGAATAAGAGTTAAGGCTTACCGAAAAGTTCAGGGAACTTCTCTCGCATTTCGGACTCTACTTCCCACGTTGCTTCTTTTCCTTGATGATGCTTCTATTTGAACAATTCCTCCATAAGTTCGAACCGTCGTAGACGCATATAAGCTAGTGATCCTTTCCATTTTCTGCTGAGTGCGTCGGCTACGGAGTTTGCCTTACCAGATTGGTAATTAATGACAAACTCGTAGTCCTTCAGAAATTCCATCCAACGCCTTTGGCGCATATTCAGTTCTTTCTGTGTAAAAATATATTTCAAGCTTTTGTGATTTGTGTAGACCACAAATTCTTTTCCATATAAGTAGTGGCGCCAAAGTTTGAGGGCGAACACTACTGCTGCCAATTCGAGGTCATGCGTTGGATAATTAATCTCGTGCTTCTTCAGCTGCCTGGATGCGTATGCCACTACTTTGTCATGTGGCATTAGCACGCATCCCAATCCCGTGCCACTGGCGTCACTGTATACCACGTAATCACCGTTGCCTGATTGTAACATTAAGATTGGTGCTGAAGTTAGTCGCCCCTTTAACTCCTGAAAACTTTCTTCGCATTTGGACGACCAGATGAACTTTTTTCCTTTTCTTGTAAGCTTAGTCAGTGACAGTGCTATTCTGGAGAAGTCCTTGATAAAACGTCTGTAGTAGCCGACTAAATTAAGAAAACTCCTAATCTCGGCGACATTCTTCGGTTGGGTCTAGTTGGACACTGCCTCTACTTTTGCCGGATCCACTGCAACTTCATCTTTAGAGATGATGTGTCCAAGGAACATTATCTGTTCTAGCCAAAATTCACATTTAGAAAATTTTGCATACAACTTCTTTGCCCGCAAAATTTTCAATACAGTCCTCAAATGCTCTCTATGTTATTCCATACTTGACGAATAGATGATGATGTCATCCACGAAGACGATTACGAACTTATCCAGGTGTTTATGGAAAGTTCGATTCATGAGATCCATGAATGCACCAGAGCATTTGTCAACTCAAACGGCATAACCATGAATTCATAATGCCCGTATCTTGATCGAAATGTTGTCTTCGGGATGTCTTCTTCTGCCACCCTCAATTAATGGTATCCGCTCCTCATATCGATTTTAGAGAATACCTTTGCTTTAGATAATTGATCAAATAGATCATCGATATGAGACAGCGGGTACATGTTCTTTATTGTGACATTGTTCAACATTCTGTAGTCGATACAAAGTCTCAATGATCCGTCCTTCTTCTTGACAAAAGGACGGGTGCACCCCACGGTGAAACACTGGGCCTGATGAAACCTTTGTCCAATAGCTCTTGAATTTGATCCTTCAGTTCCTTCATCTCTGCTGGAGCCATGCGGTACGGGACTTTGGAGATTGGTGCAGTTCCGGGTGCCACTTCAATGTGGAAGTTTATCTCCCTCTGGGGTGGTAGACCACTGACATCCTCAGAGAATACATCAGGAAATTCCCTCATCACTTCTATGTCTTGGGGAGTCTTCTTTGGTTCCTCTATTTTAGTTATACTGGCTAGGTAACCTCTGCATCCTTTTTGTAATAGCTTCTGTGCCTTTAGGGAGAATACTATGATTTTTGGTTTCTTTTGTGCAATTCCTCTGATTATGACTTTATCTTCATTCTGTGTACCTATGACTACTTCCTTTTGTTTGCATAGGGTGGAAGCATCATGTGAGGTTAACCAATGTATGCCCAAAATTATATTATAATCTCTCATGGAGATAATGATGAGATTGACAGGATTATTCTTTTTCTCTATCTCTATGGGTACACTGGGGAGATGCTTTGTAGTAATGAGGGTGCCTTGTGGGGTCAATATATTTATCTTTTGTTCTAAGTTCGCTGCTTTTAACTTTAATGTGTTGGCACACTCTTCAGAGATAAAGGAATGTGAGGCACTGGAATCGAATAGTACTTTGATAAGTAAATCAGCTATGAATAACGTACCTCGAATGACGTCAACGTCATTCTGGGGAGCATCCTCTTCCAAATTGAAGAGTCTTCCCTGCACAAACTGTTATTGTTCGCGTCTCGGACAACTTGCTGCCATGTGTCCCATGCCACCGCAGTAATAGCATGCTCCTGACTTCATTCGGCATTCTCTCGCATGAGTACTGCCACATGTGTTGCATAAAACTCGCTCGCCTTGTGCGGGTGGTGCTTGAGGAGCTCTAGGAGGCTACTGCCTCTGCTGCTGGGTCGGGCGTCTTTGCCTCTGCTAAGAGGGTCGCTGCTGCTGTTGTTGTGGCTGCTGTTGCGGTGGGGGAGGAGCCTGTTGTGGAGGACGGTATGGTTGTTGAGGTGCAGAATACGAGTGGTACCGGTTATCCCATCGTTGGTGTTGTCGGTTATTCCCTCAGAACTACTGTTGTTGCTAGGAGTTCTACCCTACATTCTACTGGGCCCTCTTCTCCTTCATGAGGTCTTGATAGTCCCTCTCAGTCAGGGTTGTCAGACTAATCATTTCATCCAGGATTTTACAATTCTCTGGCCTGGTCTGGGACCTCAGTGAGGGCCTAAGCCCGTCCACGAAATGTTTCATCAGCTCCTCATCGTCCATGGTCAATTTAGAGTATTTCTTTAATCGAATGAACTTGGTCACATATTGGTCCACGGTCATAGCTCCTTGCTCCAAATGCAGAAACTCTTTCTGCTTCAAATCCCTCTGAAAGGACGGGAGGTAACGCGTTTCAAACACCCTGCGGAGGTCTCCCCATTCCACGGTTCTGACTCCCGGGAAGCTGGTGGCCTTCTTTGCCTTCCACCATTCCCTAGCATCCCTTTGGAGAGTATCTCCAGCGAACAGAACCTTCTTATGCTCAAGGACGTCGAGGATCTCAAACTTCTCCTCCAAAGTCTCGATCCACTATTCCGCGATGTCAATTCTTCCTTCCCCGTTAAATGTCGGAGGCATCGACCTCCAAAACTCTTGCAGAGTACAAGGGATGGGGGTTCGGCGTCCCTGCTGTGGTGGTGAGTCGGGCCTAGGAGGGGTAGGCAGATCTAATGGGCGTCTATTAATCCCAATTATATGACCTCCGTAAAATTCTGATGATCATGCAACGTGGAGGCATCTATAACACAATAAACCCAATAGTATAAGTATGATTCTCATAGGAAATGTACTTATTACTTACTTGAGGAGTGAAGCCGTAGATACTTGAGAAGCTTGCACATGACTTTACCGTGAGCCGTGTATAATATGAACAATGAATGCTATGCATGCACACCTACTCTACTATGGCCAATGGAGGAGCCAAGAACTTAGGCTCTGATACCAAACTGTAACGCCCTCGAAATCGCACCTCCCGCCACGTAGGCGGTCAACTTGACCCCGGGAGCGCTACATTACTTATTACTCTACTGACCTTGACCATTCAACAAAACTGCTTACGTGGCGCCAATAAAGTAACAATAAACATAATAGGAGACTTTAAATGCGGAAGAGTAGTCGAAATGTCATGATGGATGACTTAAATGCGGAAGCTCATAACGACTCATATATATATAAAATACGCGGAGGTCTATGATGTTCCATATAATATAAAGTATGCGGAAGTTCATGGTAAGACTTGTCTGATATTCTATGAGCGGAAGTAAAACATAATAGTTCTGAACAAGGTATGCATTAAACAGAAATGCAATGAAAACGCTCGGAGTAGACATATCAGTCATGTGCAGCATTCTCCAAGCTCTGCGTTCTCCAATATCTCCTCAGTTGGTATTCTCACCTGTAAAATCCCAATGCAGGAGAATAGAATACCCATGAGCAACGATGCCCAGTATAATACTAATAGACAGTGAGATAAGGATCAAAGATGATAATGAAATCAATGTATAAGTCGTTATTCATATCAATACTCTGTTCTTTACTATAACAATACTTTATCTTTATCTTTACTTTACTTTGACCTTGCTTTACAATGTCTTTACTGTACTATGCAATACTTTACTTTACAATATCTCTGCTTTACTTTACAATACTTTACTTTACTTTACTGTGAGTTGTACTACGTGTTTTACATTATTAGAATATTCTTAGGGTTGGTTGTCCTATGCGAGCTCGTCTTTATTAGGTTGGGAAGTCAGAGGCCTCTCTGATTCTCTGATGCCAGAAAGCCTAAAAAGGGAAAAAGGGTGGGTGTTACTATCTCACCCAGTTCGGAAGGTAAGGGGAAGAATTTCTACAATCCAAGAATAATGATCGGTTAATAGACCTGTAGGTTCACTGTCTCCTCAACTAGTTATCTGTCCTTCTGGCATAATACTTTAATCTTTAAGGGAAGGGTGATGTCCTTTAGCATCACCCTTCATTCGAGATACAGGTGGGAGAAAATCTGAAATCTCAAGAATAATGGTCATTTAAGACAGTAGTGTCGCTGTCCCCTCAGCTAACTACATATCTTTTCTCTGCTTTAATCTCTGATCTCTGCTTTATTCTCTGGGGGCGACACATATCAATCCCACATCTTTAACTTTACTTTACTTTACTTTAATGGTCTTTGATAAGTCTTGGATGAGGTTTTACATTATTCTGATGAAAAAGGGCACCCAGCTTTCGAAGGATTCAAACCAACGGAAGGGATCGAGTTTCTGGCCGATAGAACCTGGGCCGAGTTACGATGAACCCGTGCCGAGTCTCTGTCGGGGGAATAAGTAACCTGATCCGGTCCGAGTTGGGGTCGGACTCGGGCTGGGTTCTGAACTCGGCCGATCGTCTTCTTCGTCGCCGGTCGGACTTCCGACCAAACACTCGCGACATCGTCGACGAGCAGCTCGGTCCGGGTGTGATAGAACCCGGATCGGGTTTTGAAGTCGTGATTTCGATGATACGTCGAAGCTCTGGCTCGGTCCGGGTCTATCGAACTCGGACTATAATTGAACAGGACCTGGGCCGAGTTTGGAGTAACTCGGGCCGGGTACTCGACGAGCAAGATTCCGCCGAAAAGTTTTTGGATTTTCGGCGATGATTCGATCGACGAATCAACTACATTACAACATGAAAAATGATCCTATGACATCTATGATCATTATAATATTTTCATGTGCGACAATAGATCAATATCTCTTCGTCTATGGGATTAAAACGTTAAGGGTACCTTTTCCGTCGGAAATCGATTTCGCCGGATCACTGCTCGTCGTTCGTCGATCGCCGGACGTTCACCGTCGCCTAAAAGGATTTGCCTCTGTCCTGCCGCTCGCGTACGCCGGTCGCCGGACGAGAGGAAAAAGAACAAAATGAGAACCGAAAGAAAGAGAGAGAGAGTGTGTGTGGTGGGAGAGAGAGAGAGTGGGGGAGAGGGGGGTGCGAGAGAGTGTGAGAGAGGGTGGCCCTCCCCCCCCCCCCCCCCCCCCCCCCCCCCCCCCCCCCCCCTTTTATACTCCTCAGCCGAGGAGGTTTGACCGTTCGTTTCATCTCCCCCTTTTTTTTCTTTTAATTTTTTTTTTGTAATACACAAAGTGTCACAGATGATTTCATTCTGGTTGAAGCTATGATTTAATTCATCAAAATTAAAACATTTATCTTGTGATAAAAAAATAAATCAATTCTGAAACATATAAAAAATATCTCATAATATTTTGATCCAGATCTCCGCCCTCACGTCCTCTGACAAAAGAATCTCCTCGACTCTCTAAAGCTTATCGGACAATGAGACTTTTATAATGTGAGAATGTCTTTTGTTTTGAAGTGTTTTATAGTCGAGACGAATTTTCAATTGGATTACTATTCAACACGTTATTAACTAAGGTACGATTCAAAAAATAAGTTTTATAGTCCTTTTAATGTTGTTAAAATCATATGGTCATTTAACTTGTGGCCCTATTTTTCTAGGAAAAAAATGTCTTATTAGCAAACTTGTCATTATTATTGATGTGATATATTTGCATTATAACGAAATAGTACAAATTAGAATTAAAATATAATGTATGAACGTACGTTACTACAAGGACACTAGAATCAAAATTTATATATCTGAAGAGGTATCTAATCAGTATATTACCTGCATCAAGTCAGCTAGGACATATATGCCTTTATATGACTTTTAACTGACACATGTCAGTCAACAAAGACAAGAAATTGAAATATTCTTTCTAGCACCCACAGATTTCTACTGAAATAAAAGCATTAACTTTTAGTGTTACATGTCCAATTTAAGCAGTTAGTTTGTCATATGTTATTTATTTTGACAGGAAAACTTTGGTTTTTTTATTAAAGAGAAAAAAAAATGCACAGCCTTGTGCAGATGCTGAAATTCCCTGTTGGCGTTTTGAGAATAAAATGATGATGACTTACTGCCACAAAATTCGGAATTATGAAATAGAGGTCATTTTCTTTGTTTGTGGAAAAAAAATTATAGTCCATGGAAGAAAATCAGAATGATGTCTGATATATTACCAGACAAGAAAGTGTCAAATTTCAACCTTCAGCAACCAGTTAGTGGATTTATTGACATTAAGCTTGAAAAGTTGAACATGCAAACAATAAGTAACACAAGGTGCCATGACTCCAAACAAAATGGCAAGAACAAAATTTTGAAAGGAGAAGGATGAGAACTTGATTTATAGTTTATCAAATGGAGTGCAGTAGGGATTGCTTTTTATTTGTTGATTCTGATATTTATGCTGTTAAAGGAAAGACCAAAGCATTCCCATCCATTCAAAGAGGAAAAAAAAAAGGTAAGGCCAAAGAATAAAAATGAGGTCAGAGAAAATATAGAGCAATCTCTGATCAGAGAACTCAGTCTGCAAGGCATGAGGTCTGTGTTGGCAGGCAGAGGCCATGGAATCAAAATGCGACAAGCTGATAAAAGCATGATTTAATTGCCTGCCATGAAACTTGCAAGATAGGCCAGCAAGGTAAACTTAGAAGGAATAATTTTGTTTCCCTGCTGTATGTAGATTGGACATGGAGATGTAACAGCATATTAGCAATTAATTCAGTGTCGTTGGCACCATGGAATAATTCTACTGTTTGAGTCAGGCATTCTCAACCACTTGGCCATTTTGTATTTCGAATTTCTGGATACCTTGGTGTCAGAAAGATGGTATACAGAGACAAATAATCATTCAGGTAAAAGTGAGCTGATTTGAAGGCCAACTTTAAGCTAGATCAGAAACTAGTGTACTATAAATGATGTAGTATTTTAACAGTGTTACATTAGGGTTTACTTTTACAGGACTAGGTCTCATTATCATGTCCATTTATTAGTTTACCAGAAAGAAATTTGAAGCGTCAGAGGCCGGCAACATTATATTATTCATGTAGCTAACTTTTAGCCGAAAACATAATAATTTTTCTCTACCCCACCAGCTCCCCCAAAAAAATTCATGTTTCATATTATGAAATGTGCTACTGTAAGCTTACTATTCTTTTTTATGTCATCAAAAGAATACATCATTCAATGGGTTTCCTGAGTAAGAGGCAAACCAGAAACCCACCAGAGGTCCACAGACCACAAATCTCTTCTTATGGTTATTAGAAAGTTGCAGCACAAACATGAGATGCATTCAGGGGTTCTTATGCAAGGAATTAATTATTCCCCACTAGATGATGTATCTTAAGGCCGTGGACTTTTTCCAAAAGAAAGAAACTTGAAAGTGTTGTTAATGGTATCAGCCATTAATAGTTGGACATTCTGATGATGGAGCACCAACTCAAACATTTTAGCACCAATCAATTATGTGGGGACAACACTTGAGAGAGAAGGTGCACAGATGCAGGGCTTGCTTGTCCTGCCATAGATTCAAATTAATTAGCACTGACTTCTATGACTAACAAGTGATATTAGTTCAAATGATGAGTGGATTAATGTTTGCACATAAGGAGAAGTCACCTGAAATGATTTTAAGAAAATATACTTATGATGGGGAGACAAAATCTTTCACTCACACACAAAGAATGGAAACCAATGGATCCTACTAAGAGCAAAACTTAAACTGAAGCCAGCAACTGAGGAATATATCATCTTCTGACATTCCTCCATTATTTATTACAGCTCTCTAACCTCACATCCTGCAGTGATCAGTTTTGTACTTGGAACATCAAATTACTAGAGTTTACTGACTTTGAGAAAGAAGAACAAAAGCAATTCCTCTTTGTCAATGTTGAGAGAGAGATAGAGTGGCAGAGAGCATGTGACCTTGAATGTGTGTTAATTTTGGCCACAACTGCAAGCACATGGCAAGATTGTGACAGCATGGAGAAAATGAGATGTGATTAGTGCGCTGTTTTCTCTCTCTGGATCATTTATTAGAGGTGTAAAAAAAATCCGACCAATTCAAAAAACTCATCTGACCCGAAAAAACTGAACTAAAAAATAAAAAATTAGGGGTCTGAATATGATTTAGGATGATTTTTAATAAATTAAAATCCACCTGCTAAAATTATGATCTCATTTGAAAAATCATAGGGGCCGTGAAGCCCATTTTTTATTTATGTAATTAATACATATGTTATTAATTCTTTTATTATTGATATAATACTTTTGTATAAATTTCATATTTTTCTATCTCATTATCAAATTCTAATTTAATAATTTAAAACTTTTACTAGTATATTTGATACAAAATTAAATATTTTTATATTAATTTTAAGTCATTAAATATATTTTTAAAATATAATTACATAAAAGTAAGGTCCCGAAAAAATTGACCCACTAACGGGTGGTTTTTATTTTTAAAAATGATTTTAGGGTGACTTTTTAATTTTAAAATCGATAAAAAAGTAACGGTTAGTTTTTTTAGACCGAAAAATCTGACCTGACCCGAACTACCTTCACCCCTATCATTTATTTATATATTATATATATATATACATATATATAGAGAGAGAGAGTGGAATGGATTAGGTCATCTAGATCATCTCCTTCATGCTTTCCACCATCCTTTCTCTTGATTTGTTTCACCTAACACGGTGAAATGGATTGAACATTTGGTATGCGCGAGTGTGCACATTACATCAAGGCATTTAAACAAATTAATCTCACAGTGACTGGAAAATTCATGTATGTTTTCTTCAGATGGTTTAATATCTTACAGGATGAACACAGTGTGATTATTCTGTCTTTCAATAACATTATATATTGTTTAAAATTAAGATTTGTTTGCATTTTGAAATATTTTGTTAACAAAAATTCATAGGCATGGAAACTACTCCTTGTTTTTAGGATTAAATTTCTGGTCAATTTAACTACTCCTCTTTCGTTATTTTTTTATTTTTTTCCCATGAGCTTATTATTATATGTCTAATAATCCAGGACCACTTCACACTTGCCCTCTCCTGGTTTGTTTTTTTTTTCTTTAGATTTACTAACTCCACCTAATTTTCCGGCATTCATATAATTCACACCTACTAAAAGTAATGCCATGGATAATTTTCTTCTATATTTCTTTTTTCCAAGTGTGAAAAAATATACATTTAAGTACGATAACACAAGTTTCAATTAATGAAACCTAAGTTTGTTTTCATTAGCAACATTTTTATATCCTTTACTTTTTTATAATTTAGTAATGCCATGAACCATGAAGGCTGAATGTTTGCAATTATAACGTAAATTTAGAGGGTGAGTGTGATAATCTTTTTTATAATAAAGACTCTTCAAATAGTTTTCAACTATCACATTGTTTTTATTTCCATAGTAAAAGTATATCAAAATCACCAAAGTTTTCATCATATATATATTCATTTAATTGATACTTTTGTTATTTATGCTTGATATGACTCTTAGATATATTATTACTGTTATTTTCTCCTGACTGTTGAAGATCAAGTCCCCATGGTCACATATAAAAAAGGAAGTCAGAAAATAAATAAAAATAAAACTTGGTCCCCCAATATGGATATAGACTATATCACTAGAAATATATATAGCAATTAATTGTGGTACAGGGTAAAAATTGGCTCAGGTCTCCATGGTATGCCTCTATATCCATGTGTACATGTGTACTTATATACTTAATTAATTATGTAAACACACAGTGGAGTGGATGCCCCTACTTTTTATTTTATAGATTGACTTATAGCTCTAAGAGCCTCTACTAGGCTACTAGCATTTGCATAATTCCAGCTCAGTCATTGACCTCATGTACGTTTAATGAGGTGTGGAGTTTGCCCCCATGCATTTAATAATAATAATAATAATAATAATAATAATAATAATAATAATAATAATAATATCCATGCACTTCATTAAAAAAATATTTGGATAACATATATTTAACAAAAGAAAATGTTTTCAACTGCGACCTTCTTATATCTATCAAATGATTTGCATGCAGCTTTTGATCAGGAGTATATGTTGTCTGAAAGATAGATTAGTTTTAAGTGAAACATTGATAAGATTTGAAAATTTTAAAGGGTGCAATGAAGAAAGCATGTTGCAAACTGAAGATCAAAGAAAATCATTCGAGTCAAGGTTTAAGTTGTCTTTTAAGAAGTTGAAAATTGATTGGTCCAATCTTTTAGATTCAAGCATGATCCAAAGATTTTTGTATTTGACAGAGAAAAGATATCTAAATAAATTGGATATCAATTGGAGACCCATTAAGTGAAAATTATGGATTTGAGATACTAAGTTTAGTTTAAGACTAAAGTCACGGTTGTTGGGAGGCAACCCGACCTACTAAATTCATTTTCTTTTTTCTTCTTTTGATAGGAACGAAGTAGCCCAAACTAATTGCTAGGGAATTCCGAAACTACCATAATTATTGAACCTACCTCCATTTGTATAGATGCCTTTGATTGCACACTCTCTTACTTTTCATTTTTAATTACTTTTACTTATTGTGCAAACATGACACGTGATCAAATATCTTTTTGTGTAGATAATGGAGAGTAATATTCACTATTTATATCTCACGAGGATAGTTGAAACCACTAAAGAAAAATTGAAGGAACAAATGCATGCCCTCACAAACGATAAGAGGTATACTTCTGCCGCCTTGGAATGATAGGAGTTAATCCATGGTCTCATTGTGCTGGTCAAGAAGATACAAAAGATTCAACGATGCAACCAAACACAACTAACCGCTCAAATTGAGATGCTACACAAAATATTGAAGCTCGATTAGGGATGAGTCAGATGCCCCAACCTCCTCATCTCCCCCCATAGTCTCTCATAATCTAACCAACACTGAAGAAAATATTGAGCTGAAGTTTGGAAGAGCAAATGACATTTTCCTCAATTCAATTGTTATTATTTTTCATAGTAAATATCATTGTTACTAAATTTTGAATTTCTATTGATATATTTGTTAAAAAAAACTTTTGCATTTAATTAAGCATTGATTAAGAAACATTATATATGACACTATTGACCCTTTAGTTCGCATGCTTAGTCTATTATGAACATTCTTGAAACAGAACATAAACACACAAATGACCTTGACTTGGAACTAAAGCTAGTGACATATAGGCTCACCCTCACATAATCCCATCTAGGATCCTACACTTATTCTCAATCTGCATGACACTATAATTATTATGTGTGTATTCGTACCTATGCAACATAGATTATATATATATGTATATGTATATATATATATATATATATATATATATATATATATATATATATCAAACTCCCTTAGGCAACATGCCATTTAGAGCATTAGTAAATATATTTAGAATTTATTATTCTTAACCTAGAAATGCTTTTATTGCATTGGATTAAATAATTTTTTAACTTCTATAATAAATTTAGATGCTTTGATAGTTTATAACCCAACTCAATTCGATCCTATTAGAATTTGGTTTGAGAATAATTTAGTAGGATTAGATTAAATCAAAATTTCTTTTTTATTCTCTTAATAAATTTTAGTATTTTTACTTATTATCTGAATATATTTTATCATTATTTAACATTACATTAATTTAAATTTAATTATATTATTTTCTTTTGTTTTTATCCATTTGTTCATTATGTGTATTCAATAATTCAAATTATAGCAAAACTTTCAACATCTCATTTTATTTATGATGACATTAGATATACTGTAGACCAAAAAGATAAATCACAACAAGTGAATTCATTTTATTTAGTTCATTCTATTCAATAGAATGAATCACACTAGGGAGATAAGACATGTTTGGCACAACAAAATTATGAACATTCGAGGCATTAGGTGACCGGAAGGTAGGAGAAATAAGAGTTCCCTCGATAACAATCACCTATTCCTGGGGAGGTGGCTCCCCAGTGGGGATGACAATATCCCCCGCCCCTTGCTGGGCTCATAGGGAATCCCGATCGGGGCTCCGAACTCGGAGAATTTTTTCCCCGCGAGGTCAAGGATGGAGGAAAATTGCCCCGAACCCTCTTTCGGAGATCGGGGTGAATGGAGTTGTCTTTTCGCCCCGCGGGCCCCGAATTCCAGCACCCTATATATATATAAATATATTATTAATCTTCACGTCAAATATCAATCGTCCACTCTATCATATATATAATAAAACCCTAACTCCCTACTTTATTCTCTTTCTTCCTCCATGGGACCACATGTCGACTGCTCCATTTACGTTTTTTCTTCTACCTACGATCGATGATCAATCTCATCTCTTCCCTTTTTCCTCCACCTGACGGCGGATCTCTCCACCTACGACCGATCCCTTCCACCATGAAGGAGGGCGACGACAGCGGTGGCAACGATGCTCATTTGAGGAGGGCACTACAAGAGGGGTGGGGGAGGTTCAAGGTCCCCGCGGGGCCCCGATAAAATCCTCTCCAGACTGCGGGGATTCGGGACTCGACGGGGTCTGGGTGGAGGGGTGTCCCTCGCACCAAACAGGGTCGAGTGCTACTCCTACCCTCACACTATTTATGATTGTGTTTTGATCCTAGAAGTCCTTACTACCCTGGTAATGATTATCCATGGATGGATTACTCTGTGCAATCATGTTCTCGAGGTCCTCCGGCATGGAGACCAATATGAGGGCATCCAAGTCCTCTTCTAGCAGCTAGTACCGGATAGCCACAGGCCCACCGTAGGTCTCGATCATTTGTGAAGGAACTCGGGTAGGGTCGAGTTACGGAGGAGGCTGATGATGTGACTCTCGTCATCGGCGTAGCAGAGGCAGCCATCGATGGGCCATGGAAGGAACTTGCCGTAGTAGACACACAGAGCTTGACCCTTCGAGCTGAGGTGGACGGGGTGTCATGGGCAACAACGCAGGGTGCGTTGTCGATGATGCAAATGGGATTAGGATCATAGGCCATGGGGCTGAGGGTGTAGGGTTATGGGCAATGTTTTGAAAGAGATATGTAGATTTTTGGGTAGCGATTTGGAAGAAATCGCCGACTTAAGGGTATAGAGTTGGAGGTGGAGGAGCGGAGGGAAATTATAGGGTGATATATTTACAAAGTAAAGTTAGGGGACATAGTTCAAAAATAGGATAAAATTGGAGAGCGTTTACTGAAATTTATCCAATTTAAAAGTGACTCAATTGCTTAGTCATTCGGTTCAATGCGATGGGTTGGTTTATCTTAGGCAATTGAGAAAAATATATTGTTCCTCTTTCTATTCGCGATCTCTTTCCTTCAACACTCACTCGTGTGTTTCTCTCCCTGCTTGATTGCGCCTCTCTTTGTTGCAGATGCCTTCGGGAAACTAGTTCCTCACCTTTTATAGATGTCCTCATTGTATCCATCTTTTCAATCACTCAATCTTCCATGGACGCCGACTACAAAATCTCCATGAGGTTGCTCATCACCTCTAAGATGAAAGTTGCTTCATGTCTTCATTTGCACAATCAACGTGCCTTTCTCCATTGGTTGTTCTTGCTAGGTGGTGATGGAACTAAGGTTTTCTCGCATAAGATGTTTCTTGAGTCTCACACAATGGATCGACATGAAGTTTTTATGTTGTTTAGGATCAGAAGCGATAAATGAGGTGGATGCTTCACCAATTCCATCTGTTATGCCCTTTTCTTATTTTATTTTTGTAAAGGTCTTTGCCTTGAATTAACCATAGTGCTAGCCAATTTAGGCTTCAATGTCTTTGGACATGATGTCCTCGAAGTCATACCCTATAAGGAAGAGCTAATTGAAATGTCCTATGTTTCCTCTTCATACTACAATTAAACAAGGGATTAATGCATGTGTGATGCCCCTGAGATGATGGCCCTAGAGCATTGGATCACGATCTGACGATGTATCTCGTGAGCGCCGTTGAACTGAACCATCGTCCTCGCTCCTGAGGTCACCGACGAGCGAGGCCCACACCGTGCGAGGCCTAGTCGATCGATTGCTATGTTCGTCGAAGTCGTTGGCACCCACGATCTCATCGTCATCGCACCAGAAGTCGCCAGTGCCACGACTGAACCATCTCACCGACACCATTGAACTGCGATCTCCTCGCCGCCGCCAACAAAACACCTGCCCTAGCCTTGCTTGCCTCGCCTCCCTATGATTGAACCCTCTCCTAGCTAGCACCACTAAACTGCGCTTTCCGCACCGCCATCGATTACTGCCCTCCCCTCGCCTCAAGTTAGCTATCATTCCTCGTCTGAAATCGTGTCACCATCCTCACCTGAACGAAGTCACCACTGTGACGAACTGTCATGAACTGCACTCACCTTGCCGCGATGGGAAGTGACACCTAACCTCTCGCCGCTTGTCATCGTCGAGGACTGTCGTCCCTGCGTCAACGACGTTGGAAAAGAAAATGGAATGAAAAAAATAGGAAGAAGGAGCATCGGGTCACCATTCGATGCTTTAGGGGCATTGTCTCACAATGCGATAGTACTTATGAGTGCGTCGCACGCACATTAATCCCATTAAACAAATAGGCCTTATAATTTATGGAGAAATATGATTATTTTTCTTCTTTTATAGCAGAACTTGAGAATGCGTAGATATTGAAGGAGTGACAATAACGAATATTGAAGGAGTGACATTAAGAGCACCCAAAATTACATATGCGTCGTAATGTATATATACACCACAAACAAGTATATGATAAAAAAATCAGATTACGACATGATGCTCACGTGCATGTCTCATATATATATCACAAGCAAGCTATGATAAAAAAAAATTCTGATTACGATAGAGGTCTCATATATACAAGTATTTTCGAACGACATGATACTCACGTGCATGTTTACTCTCATCTTTCCCTCCCTCTCTAAAAAATATGCGAGAAATTTTTTTACAAAAAATACAAGACGACAAGAAACCACGAGCAGCTACATATACAATACACATATATACAATGTACATACAAGTACCTCTACCTATGGAGTCTCGTCTCAAATAGTTTGAGCTTACAATGTACATACTCACGTGCATGTTTGGCTTACCAAATAGTTTGAGCTTTGTAATTGTGGCAAGAGATGCGGCGACGTCGACCACAAACTATGCATCTTGATGCTTCCTGCGAACGCCAAATTATTAAGAAGAGTAGGTTTGGGGCATATGGCATTGATGGTTGTAAATTGTAATGAAGTTTACATTAATTAAACATGCCACGAATTGGTACCTTTGTCTGTTTGAGCTTTTTGAAGAGATCAGCTGAGGGAGGCATCGGAGTATGATCAATCATGCACGCACGCACGCAACTACTTGCGGGTGTCAGGTAACATTAAAACGAATGCAAGCAAGGGCATCTAGGAACTGTTGAACAACAGCATTATTCCCACTAATTCGATTAACTTCCAAATAGCGATCGATATCAGAGAGTGAATATTAAACCAAACTGAATTCTTCTTAATGGTACTTTCTCTTGACTCCTGCAAGGATTTTGTTTTTTTATTTTTATTTACAAATACGTGCGGTAGAGGTTGAGCCATCTGAGAATGGGAAATGAAGGGAAAAAGACTACATTAGAAAGAGAAAAAAATTGAACGAGTTCGCATCTCAGGGCATTTGGTCTAGTGGTATGATTCTCGCTTAGGGTGCGAGAGGTCCCGAGTTCAATTCTCGGAATGCCCCATGTTTTTTTTTCTTTTGGTTTCTGACATATTTTTGCCATTTGGTTCTAACTCGGTTTTTTTAGTGGGCCTATAGACATCTTGACCCAAATCATCGCTCATGGGCCA
Organism: Pontederia crassipes; assembly: GCA_030549335.1. NCBI lineage: Eukaryota > Viridiplantae > Streptophyta > Magnoliopsida > Commelinales > Pontederiaceae > Pontederia > Pontederia crassipes. The sequence continues at coordinate 4,746,026 of CM060194.1, read as the reverse complement.
AAAATACTCAACATTTCTTTTCTTTTCATTTTTCACGAGTGAGAGAGGGATATGGAGAGAAATAAAATCTGATAAAAAAAATGAAGCATTTACAGTCGCACAAGAAGTTTCTGAACGCTCGTCACCACATAAAAATGGCTACCCCCGAAAACATTTCTACGTCGTCAAATACGCTTTTCATATGCATTGCATGGAAATAAAAGAGAATAAAATATTTTCATACACTTGCTTAATAGAAATATTACCACCAATTAAATTACTACCAATGTGCATTACCTTGTTTATCATGTACAAGTAATTTTTACAACAATTTAAATGACACTATAAAATTTTTACAAAAATATATTTTATTACTAATATTAAGTTAAATATTATATAATTCAACTAAAAACTCAAATAAAATAAATATAATTACAAATATTTCATATCTTTTTAAATGAAAATAATGATAATATATATAATATTTAAAATAATAATACGCAATTCGTGAGAATAATAACAATAAAATAATTTTTAAATAAATTAATATTAGTAATTATGATAATAATAATATTATTTTTTATTATTATATGAATTTTTATATTTTATTTATCTAAGGTTGAAAAGGTTAAAAGGACATGAATGAAAAGAAAATAAAAATAGATTGTCATTTAAATGACAATCTAGAAGGCCACCCCTTATTAGTTAATGTCACTACAAGAAAACTGAGGATTACCGACGGTCGAAACCGTGTAATTTCCCCAAAAACCGTCGGAAATACCGTTTTCAACGATTTTTTCGATGAAAAATGAGACGTCCAAAAAACGATCATCGCAAATCAATTTCCGACGGTTTGGAAGGAACCGCCGGAAATTTCGACGGATTTCCGACGATCGTGACCGCCGATATTTCCGACGGTCGACAACCGTCGGAAACTTCGGCGGTCTCGACTGTCGAAGTTTCCAATGGTTGCTACCGCCGAAAATTTCGGCGGCCGTCGGGCAACCGCCGAAGTTTCGACGGTCAAAATCTTCGCAAAGAATTTTAATAATTTTAAAAAAATTAACCGGCCGGCAGCCAGCGACCCGCTGAACGAGGTCGGATCCGGCTGCTGGGGACAGATCCGCCGCCAGGCGGCCAGCGGCCGGATCCGAACGCCCAGCGGCCGATCCCGCCGTTGGGGGCCGGATTGGCCGCCGGACGGTCGGATCCGAGATTCGACCGCGAGAGGCCGGATCGGGCCGCTGGGGGCCGGATCCGGCTGCCAGCGACGAGATCCGGCTGCTGGGGGCCGGATCCGGCCGGAGAGAGAGAGAGCGGGAGCCATAGGGAGAAGGTCGCTGACCGGTGCTCGTGGGCCGAGAGAGAGGAGAGGAGAGGAGAGGAGGGACAGAGAGAGAGGAGAGGAGAGGAGGGACAGAGAGAGAGGAGAGGAGGGAGAGAGAGAGATGGGTATTATATATAAGGGGCATTATAAGGGAAAAAGATGAGAGAAAGCGGGAAAAAGGAAAAAAAAGTGAGATAATAAAATTTTAATTACCGACGGTTCCGACCGTCGAAAACGTAAATATTAATTATTTTTAAAGTTACCGACGGTTCTTACCGTCGAAAAATAAAATAGTGATATAACAAATTATATAATTTATTATTTTCTTTTTCGACGATCGTAATCGTCGAAAAATCCGTCGCAAATTGCGACGGATGGGTATCCGTCGAAAATGTCGACGTTCCTAACCGTCGAAAAATAAAATAATAATATAAAAAATTATATAATTTATTATTTTCCTTTTCGACGGTTGTAATCATCGGAAAATCTGTCACAAATTGCGACGGATAGGTGTCTGTCAAAAATATCGACGTTCCTAACCGTCGAAAAATAAAATAATAATATAACAAATTATATAATTTATTATTTTCCTTTCCGACGGTCGTAACCGTCGAAAAATTCGTCGCAAATTGCGACGGAGAGGTATCCGTCGGAAATATCGACGTTCCTAATCGTCAAAAAATAAAATAATAATATAACAAATTATATAATTTATTATTTTCCTTTCCGACGGTCGTAATCGTCAAAAAATCCGTCGCAAATTGAACCGTCGTAAAATCCGTCGTAAATTGCGACGGATTTCAAACCGTCGGACAATGACAATTTTCTTGTAGTGTGTGAGCATTGCTATGTAATTCAAATTACCTACAAAATAAAATAAAATAAACAAGATAATATGATGAGCTCATGTAATTTAACTTAATCAAAAGAAAATTTTCTTGTAGGGAAATGCTCCCTTAGACGAAGCAATGTTATTACAGGAAACATATCATGCACGGCATGCTTCTCAATCAAGTCGCTTCACAAAATTGGATGGTCGAAAAGTAGTTCAATGTGGCCAGCTTTTGTGGTTCGAAGACGCTATCAAATGCAGCAAACTGCTTCATCTGATGAAGGACCGGAGTCCCGAAATGAATGGAATAATAAAGGCAGTGTTTCATGCAATGAAATAGAAGTGAATGTAAAGTGCCATCCTACTAATATGCCATCTGCACTCTATTGCCGTGAGAACATTTACTACCTCCATTTCCCGTCAAGTGAGGATTGCTTTATCAGCCCTTCTTTGATAATTAATATTTTCATCATCTTTCCAGACTCCATCTCTTTTTTCTTAATCTCTTGGGCAAATGATCTCAATATATAAGCTAGTTAGGTGTTCAACCTCAAGTATACGAGCTAATACACTGATCAGAAACTCAGAATGACCCCCTATATTTTGACACTTAACAAAATGGCAAAATGGAGTGCGAGCCAATTGACTTAGAAAAAAGAAAAAGAGAGAATATAAAGATACAGCAACAGATCTAAGTCCAACATCTCAAGTAGTGACTTAAATCAAGAACCAGTTCAAGCGTCCAACACGTCAAGAAGTGAATTAACTCTGGCATGTGATATGATTACGAACTACATGTCAAACAGCAGCATGACTTCGTTGATGCGATCCGCGAACTCCAAGGGCGAATTGTAGCCCGCGACCGTGTAGCCCGACGCCGCCAGCGCCGCCGGTCCCCAGGGCGTGCCCGCGAGGCTCTCCCTCAGCGTCGCCGCATGGACGGCGATGTTGGAGTCGTCCATGAAGCCCCCGAAGCGCCTGACGGCGGCGTAGCGCTTCGTCGGCCACCTCACGGGGTGCACTTCGTCGGACGCCGGCGCCGGGGTCGACGTCGGCGCCTGGTACTTGCTCGGCAGACGAAGGTGGAGTTGCAGAAAGGTCCCTGCGACGGTCGGACGTCGACGAGCACCGGTGCGGTCATGTCAATCTTCGCGCCTTGCTTGTTCTTGCCTCCGATGTATGCGAAAAGGCTACGTAACGTAGCATGCAGGTGTCACAATATTAGAATATATTAAAAATTTCTCCGTGTTATCTACCTCTATATATGTATTGATTTATGTACTATTTGCAATGTTTTTTGACATGCATTCATATATATAAAAAGTGATCATGTAATTCTCATAAATATATAATTGGAAGAGAAGAGATCAAGAACTAATTATTATAATATATATACCTCATGAAGCCCAGGTCTGAGGCGACCTTGTAGGAGATGGAGCTGATAGGAGACGTGGACATCCACGTCGCTGCCTCGTAGCTCCTTATCTCCAGGTCACTCTGGTAGTGGACGACTCTGTAGGAAGGGCAGTCCAAAGTGTAACAATTATGCGGCTTTGAGTAATAGGCGGCGGCACCGGCGACGGCGCCGCCTCCTCCTCCTCCGCTCGGCCTCTCGGCGGAGATGGAGCAAAGAAACAGCAGCAGCAAACCCTGCACCAGTCGTCGACATCTTAGACTGAGGCCGAGGAGGAAACCCATGAGGGAGGGAGGGAGGGAGGGAGGGAGGGAGGGAGGGAGGGGGAGAGAGAGAGAGAGAGAGAGAGAGAGAGAGGTGCAAACAGCAATTCAACGATACAAAGCAATTATATATCTCAGCGCGGAAAGAGTGCAAAAGCATGCAATTAACATTGGGGTGATTGGACGATGAGTGGCCGTGGTTACTGCAACACGCAGGGAGTTAATAAGGGGGTTGGAATGCAATGAATTAGCTCCATTCCTTGCACCGGTCCCAGGAAATGGAGATGAGATACACCAATTAAAGCGGATCGAGTGGGCGGCAGCAAATTGACGTCCAACAGTTTCTTTCTTGAATTCTTGGACAGTGTTTATTTATTGAATAGATCGAAACTTTACTTTAATCTCCTTTTATACAAAAATGTCTTAAATTTTATGATTAACTCTTTAATATATCCTTAAGTATAGTGATGTTTTACGTGTCTAACCTTAATATATGATACGATCTCTAAATTATACCACAATTTTTTCTTTATTTCATTCGTATTATTCTATTATTTTTTGTTTCTTTAATATTTTCTATTTATGAAAAATTAAACTTTCTTTCCACGAATTATCTTCTTTTTAAATTTTTTAAAATAAAATAATAATAAGAAAAAAAGTAAACACGTATTTTTAAAATTTTCATTTTATATTGTTTTATTCCTTTTTAAACATTAAAAAAGAAGCAAGGACAATTTAATCTTTCTATAAATATAAAAATTGAAAAAATAAAAAAATTACAGAATCAAATGAATAAACTAAAGTGAAAATCATAATAAGTTCATATATTAATATTAAAATTAGACCCGAAAAATTGCTATAGTGCTTAAAGAATTAATCTTAAATTTTATTTTTTCTTATCATTTAAAACTTTTAACTTCATAATTTTCTACCGGACTAATTAATTGGAATTATACACACACATATATATATATATAATATCTATGAACGTACAATGCTTACGTTATACAATAAATTGATCGATTTATTATATATATTTTAAAAAAAATAATTTTGCAATAAGTCGATCGATCTACTTTAGGCGAGTGATACTCCTGGCATAATTTTTATGCCTAAAAAATGGTTTAATTTGTTAGTTAACGTGGACTGCTAACTGCGTCGGGTCTCTCTCGTCCGTGGATTTGAGTTTATATATAATTAAATGTATACTAAGTTAAGAAGTTGACAGGCATTATTAATTAAGGAGATTTATCAATTAAAAAAGAGAAAGAAATTAATATATAGATGCAAGGAAACAACACAACGTACGTCAATTCAACACGGTTGGTCGACTGTCCTCAAACATATGATATATATCTATATATATATATATATATTCCAGATACAAACAATAATTATATCAGCAAGTGCAACGAGAGGTCAACTTTTGAGTACATATGTCGCTGTATATACTAATTGCAGCCATTAACAAAACTTTTAAGCTTAGCTTGAAAATTTATATATTTAATGTACATAAATATTTTATAACCTTAGGGAAAAAATATGTGAACTCTTAGACTTAGAGTATTAATTTAGGAAAAAAATATTATGCTACCCCTTTTAAGAGGTAACACTATTATATTCTTATTAATCATCATTCGTGGTATGATGGACGATGGATAAAAAATTATTTAATTAATTAAATCATCATTTATTTTGAATCGAATGGTGATTAACGGTAAAATAACATCGTTATGAAATTTTTTTACTTTATTATTCGAATCGGAACTCACCACTATACTTTGATTTAGTTAAATTATGTGTACATCCTTAAAAGCATGTACTTGCGTGAACTAGCTTGAAATCTACTCACTTAAATTTTCATGTGAATCATGGTTAGTTAGAGATAAAGAATATATTTGACTCTTAATGTCAATAATTAAGATAGGACATGTGCTTAAATATGATAGTAAAAGTAATTATGTCATAGATACGCACGCATATATATCAATACAAGAAAAAAAAAGTAGTATTTTCGATTGATGTTTTCAGATGGTAAAAAATCCTTCGCAATTTCGGAAGTATTTTTCAACATAAAGATAAATACTTCGAAAGTAGAGTCGAAAGTATTTTCAACAGTTACGATCGTCGAAAGTTTCGATGAACAATCATCCGTCGGCCCTAGCCGTGGGAACTTTCCTACCGCTAGAGTCGTGAGAACTTGCTATGGCTCAAATCATAGAACGTTCCCATGGTCTCAATCGTGAGAATTTTTTACAGACTTATACAAGTAGTGAAAAACTATTTGCGACGAACTATTTTATCACAATTTGCTCCCATCCAAAAATATCTTCGTAAACTTTATTTTTCGATGAATTCTTCATAATTGTGTTCATACCCATGAGAAATATGGATTTTTTTATCTTTCAAGTTTGCAAACACTCCGATTCATTTCGGTTGCTTGAATCCGGAGATTGACCGGCTTAAAAAATGTTCCATATTAAAGGTAATTAATAAAATGTTCCCACTCTGAAATCTTGGATATTAAAAGGCTAGCACACAGCACACTAATAAAAGTTCTTGGAGTCCATATCCCCTGGATATATGCATGGTCCTGGATATATGCAAATTATGTAATTGGATCAAGGTCAAATAACAAATTAAATACAGTTAACTGAGTTAATTATATATCGAGTTGATATATATAAGAAATAATGATAATCTACGCATATATAAATAACAAAAAATATGGCGTTTATTGTGCATGTAAATTGCATTTGGTAATAAGTTTACAGTCACAATCTTTAATTTTCGATATGAAGGTCTGCATTATTCAAGTATTAAACAGGAGAAGATCGTTTATTCATAAATCAATTAGATTAATCTAATTTTTGTTCTTGCAGTCTTTTCTTACTTCTTAAACCCTTCCAAGAGAAAATTCAGATATAAAAAAAGGGTCCATGCATGCAGCCCTTGAACAACGGGCCGTAATCCAAACCCCCCCAAAAAATATAGAATGAAATTAAGAAAACAACAAGCCCTAATTAAGGCATACTTAAGCCCTAATCAGTGGACTGTCTTGACCACTAAAATTAACAACAAAGGATCCACCCCTAGCTATTTCCTCCTCCTCTCTTCACCTTTTTTTTTTAATATTGTTCTAGTAACTATTCTTTAACTCCTTCTAAAGTATAGTAGAGATTAAGTTTTGGTTCTTCCTGCCTTGAATTCCTATTCCTTCTGACCCTGGCCATTAGGCTAACTGGGATGCATGTTTTCCCAGTGGTCTAACACCATTAACATCCACCTCCCCAAAGGGTTGAGTGATTCTAATCCACCCATTTAAAAGTAATAATGCATGCACTGTGCCCAGCCACCCAGAATACACTATTGCATTAGGTAGCCAGACCCCCACACTACAGCTCCTTAGTTCCATGCCTTAAACTTACATATATATGATTCCTTTGACACCAGTATTATTCTCCCCCATCATTCATGCCATACTGTTCCATTTTGCCAGCAGGTCTACAGAGTACATATGATAATGAAGAACTAACCAGATAATTAAGAGGCTTTTAATAAAGAAGAACATATATGTATTATGAATCTATTTTATGTACTTTGAGAAAAAGATTTGGTGCCTTTTATGATTATGAAATAGATAAGAAAATAAAGTGTAACGCAGTTTTCTTTACTTCTTTCTTAATTAGTTCAATTGTTTAATTTGATTTCAACTGAGATTGAACAGGCAAGGTAAGGCACTGAGAGCCCCCATGGAAGAGAGAGGACGAGCGAAGGTGGTGATGCCCTGTTCAACTACATCATTTTCAAATCATTCGGGGGCCGGCAAGTGGAAGGACTAAAATAATATGACACCTCCGAATGGTTCCATCTCACCTTCCAGGCGGAAGGAAGAGGGCAAAGGCCTGATCAATGCATCCCTAACGTTAGAGGTGGAGCTGAGAGAGAGAGAGAGAGAGAGGCGTCTAAGAAATTGACAACCTGAAAATAACATAAAATGATAAGTAATCAACTGGTGCATGGTTCACACGTAAAAGGGATGCTTGTCTTTGGACGTGGCAGTCAGAACTCAAGCTATCTTAAGCCCATAGGGCATCTTCCTCTTGGTCCCCCCCCCCTTCTCTCTCTCTCTCTCTCCCCCAGTTCGCACCACACAAGGAGCTTATGACCACTCTACTCGATTCCATTTTACCCTCACGAGCAAAAACACCTTCCTCGTTTTGCTTAATTAGACCTTCATCATGACTAATGGCCATGACAACTCCATGCCACTAACCAGTGCAAAGGTGTGACCCCTGCCTTCCCTCCCTTGTTTATGCCCACCACTCAACGTCTGTCACTCACCCAAAGGTAATCAACAATACCATACAAACACTTTATTTTTCCCATAAAAAAAAACAAAAACTTTATGTGGCTTTCAACTATTTCCCCATCAACCCCTTTCCTTATTTAAAGGCAAATGTATAGCATCCTTTTGGAATCAACAAAACACAAGGGGTAGAATATTAAGCCCTCACAAGTGGAAAAGGGGCACAACCCCATGCACCACAAACCATATTAGTGGGGGAAGGACCGAAGGATCAACATAATAATAAGTATGGGCAAGAACCAAATCTTTTCTCCATAACTATGAAAAAAAAAGATATTTTATGTAGAGTGAAGAATAATAATAAATTATTATTAGATGGTGTAGAAAACTAGTATGGTGGCGGTGCCTTATCAGGGCCCAAGCTAGGAAAGGGATGTCCTCCCCATATTTAATCCCCCTCCCCCTTTGCAAAGCACTATACCAAATCAAATCTCTTAATCACATATCTTAATTAATTATTGTTTTTGTCCTTTGAAACAAACAAAATCAGATGCACATATGATCATCCCTATATATATGGTGTAGGATTAGGCACCCCCGAATACATACCATATATATGCATTCACTCTTATAATTATTAACATCTCATGGGCCCAATACATGTATAGGCAGAGACTAAAAAGGGCAGGACTCTTAATTTAGGACCTAATTAAGGTCCCTAATCAAGTATTTATTCCCTTCCATTAGCACTAAGAAAGTTTTGATGGTACTTAATATTATTCTTTCTCCTCAACGGGAAGGGTTCCATTAATTCCCCGTTATCTCGCCGTCAAGCTTCGTTTTCTCCTTACGTAGCTTTTAAGAAGAAAGGTTCCGAGTGTTGACTTCGCTCGTCTCCTACATGGCTAATGCCGCGGAGGCCGCCGAGGGCTCCAATGGCCACGAAGGCGGCGCCGCCGCCGCCGCCGTAGGGGGAGCCGCCGGTGGAGGCCGGCCGCCGAGGCTTCCGCGGTGGACGCGGCAGGAGATACTGGTTCTGATACAGGGGAAAAGGGTGGTGGAGAGCAGGGGGAGCCGCCGTCGCGGCTTCGGGGTGTCGCCGGCGTCTGCCGTCGCGGGATCGCCGACGGAGCCGAAGTGGGCGTCGGTGTCGACGTACTGCCGGCGGCACGGGGTGAACAGGGGTCCGGTGCAGTGCCGGAAGCGGTGGAGCAACCTTGCGAGCGACTACAAGAAGATTAAGGAGTGGGAGGCCAAGGGGAAGGAGTCGTTTTGGGCGATGCGGAACGACCTGCGGCGGGAGCGTCGGCTGCCTGGGTTCTTCGACCGGGAGGTCTACGACATACTCGAGGGCACGGCGGAGGCGTCGGCTGCGGTGGCTGCGGAGGAGGACGAGGAGGACGAGGAGGAAAAGGAGAGCGGAAGCCTTAAGTCGGAGCAAGCAACACGAGCCGAGAACGAAGAAGCCACGGCGGCGGCGGCGGCTGCCGTGTTCGACAGCGGGCGGACAGCCGCGGAGGACGGACTGTTCTCAGACTTCGAGGAGGAGAAGGAGGCGGACGAGGAAGACGAGGAAGAGACGGCACCTACCGTGGCGGCGTCGGGAGCGCTGCCGCCGCCGGTGGTAGCCGTGCCCATCTCTGGTAATCATTCTTTAATCTATTCCAATTACTTCGGTTGCACTAGAGATGATAGGGTAATGGAACAAGGTCTTATTATGTGGTGTACCGATGCAAAAAAGATTGGTTTTTTACGCTGTAGCACAGGGTTTATTGCACTCTCTTGGACCCATAAAAATAGCTTGAAAGAATTAGATCTTTGGATAGATTTCTGGGAAGATTTTGGTGGCGTTAATGATAGATCATGTCTGGTTTTGGGTGCAGAGAAGAAGTGCGAAACAACTCATCAGGAGAATTCTGATCAAGGTAATAGCTTTCTTGCTCACCCTTCTTTTCAGATCAAATGGACTATTTGCATGAATGCTGCTGAGTTCCAGATTCCATCCCCCTGTCACTACTTCTAAGTTAAAAACTCCTGGTAAAGTAGCAAGCAAAATTCCATGCACCAACATTTGAGTCACAATGAATTAAAAAAAGTTGCAACATATATATATATATATTCTTGGTCAGAGAGAGAGAGAGAAAAAAAAGAATTTATGATTAATGGAATTTCACTTTCCATTTTCACATGAGACGTATGGTCAATAAGGTACACGTTTGAGTTAGGTGCGGTTTTTGCTCAGGTTTATATATGACCACAAGCATGCTCAGTAGTTGTGTTGGATTCTTTTCTTGGAACTCAGTTATTGTCAAATATGAGTTCTTGAGATATTTTATGATCACTGATCAGCTTCGCCAGGAGGAGCTGAATAAGATAAGGGTTGAGACAACTGTTTGTAGTGCTCAAGTTGCATGGTGATATGATAAACGCGGAATCTGAGGATGTTCCAATTGTTTGTTGTCCAGTGGCTTTCAACGAGAAAACCACATGATTGGGAAGTCATGTCCAAGCACCAGCTTCATTTAATTTGCTTGTAAACCTTCCTATTGCATTTTAGGTTGCTATCTGTCAGTGATCCTACTTATTTGTTTTTGCCATGCATCCAATGATATACATACGTAATCTAGTAGTTGTGCAATTTTGCATCAAAGGATGAAAAGAATGTAACCCATGTTACACGCATGAATTAATTTATTGTGCATGAACGCATGCATGATAGTGTAAAGATGCATCGTTGGCCTTGTTGCAATATCGATTATACACAAGACTTGTTAACTACCTCCATTACGGAATACTCATGCGAAGTTGCATGATATATAAAGAGTACTGGTGATGTGTACACATCAGTAGGTGGGCTTATAATTTGCCTTATTGGTTGCCTCAATCTTTTTCTTTTTCTTTGTTTTTTTTTTCTTGGATTCAGTACTACACAATAAAATATTGATGAGCATGTCTTATCGAAAAGAAATTGATGAAAGACAATAAATTATTGGTCAAGTCTTAAGGTGTGTTGAGGGATCATCACAAGATATTGTGTATTTATTTAGGCGTTAGTAACTTAACACATGATTCCTAAAGATGAAATTAGTATGGTCTGTTGGATTCCTAGATTATAAAGTTCACAACATAATAAAGAAATTTCTTGAGCATACATGGTCTATGAAAAGTCAATCTCTTGACGTCCTAGCGGCTAAACATATATATGTAAATAATCTTTCATAGATCATGTCAGTAAACTTTTTGTTGATAGCAAATAAGAATGTTTGTGTTGCATACACCTTAGCCGGATAAATGAGTTAATCTTTTTCTGTGTTTATGGTTCAACTCATCTAAGTAGCTTTCCACGCCGTTTCCTGATTGATGTCATTTGCAGCGGCAGCAAAACCAGCAAACCCTGAGAAAGAAACTCATGGCCATGAGGGACAGAAGAGGAGGAGAACTTCGCAAGAAGATGCTGGGGATATAAATCTGCAGAGCCGAATGATAGAAGTACTGGACAGAAACGGCAAACTGCTCGCTGCCCAACTTGAAGCCCACAACGTCAATTGCCAACTGGACAGGGACCAGAGGAAGGAACAGGCCGCCAGCATGCTGAACGTACTTGGCAAACTTGCAGATGCCATGGGAAAAATTGCTGACAAGTTATAGCAAACACTGAGCATGACTGGACGGGTGCACCGGGGATCACCTGAAGACTTTCTGAATATAACCAGATAAATCTCGGTAGCTGTTAACATGGTTTAGTGTTTTGTTGGAGGCAACAATGCTCATTGCTTCTTCTTTTTTCTCCTCTTTCTCAATGTAAATTTCTCAATTAATTTCTTTCATAGGAGCGATAGGATTAGGATGCGGGTAGGAAAAGGATTTTTGTCAATAATCTATTTAATTCAAAGCTTAATTATCACATCAGAGGCTGAGTGCTGATTGCTCTAAGTTTCGCATGAATGGTTTACAGCACACACTCGGTCATGCATGAAAAAATTAACTTTTAATTAGCTGGCATGAAACTGTAGTCTCATAATAATTATTTCCTCATCTTTTTAAGCATCTGAGTGCTTTTGTTTGTGACATGCCTGTGATTATCTTTTCCAAGCACACCTGGAACTGCAAGTTTGTGCATGGCAAGTTAATGATGACTAAAATAAACTAAATGACATGTTTCAGAGCCACAGGTCAATGCGTGCACGCCAATTTCAATAGCAGGCGCCTGGCTCTATTAGCATCTTGGGGGTATGGCAAGAAGTTGCAATCCACAGTGATTTATACAGCTTAACAACAGACATAAAAAAAAGGGATATTAGTGGAACCGTGGAGGAGTATACGTGTTGCCAGAATTTGGACTATTCATATATGGCTTATGCAGGAGATAATATTCTCACCATCTGCGGTTGCTGTTCGACGCGTACGCATAATTTATAGTAGGAACCCTCCTTTTTTTCATATCGAGTACAATAAATAGGAAAGTTAATGATACACATACAGAAACGCTTGTCCTTGGCTGCCTGTAGGAAGGATAACAAGAACAGTAATAAAGAAAAAGATGAAAGTACTGAATGGATTGGGACTGTGCGTTTATCTCATGCGTTTGACTGTTTACGGCAGATGTCATTGTTGTCCGGACATGTCCACAGAGAGAGAGAGAGCGAGAGAGAGAGAGAGAGAGAGAGACCCTGGGCGGACCTTCACCAAATACCTGAGGCAGGGAGGGGAAGACAATCAACTGCACACTGTAATATCTGGAATTCCTCTTTGACGGCCTGTAGTTTGTCAGTGCTGCTGCTTTCAGAAACCCCTCCCTCTCTTCTATAACTAGGAAGCATTGCTTTTCTAGATGAAAAAAAACTGCACAGGAAACTAGAGGTCGACGTATACCACACCAAAGTTTTAGTGCATGGCAAAAGTAATCTCATAATATTCTCTAGACACGATAGCATCATAGATGTGCAAGAAAGATACTATAGTAGGTACAACCATCTAAAATCGTAATGAAATATACACCATCTGATTCCATAAATATCCTACTACATGTTTTAATCAAGAAGGACTACACTAAACTCCTCCACTTCGATAGTTCTAGTTATATTGAAGTGGAGAGGGAAAACGTCTTCTCAGTCTGAGATCGAGCTGCCTGCATAACAAGCAAGCATATTGAACACTAGAGAGTTGCACCACCAAGTAGGAATCCAATATACAATTCTCGATTTATTGTAATAGCTTTGAGACAGATTACAGAAGAAAGAAGGATATGTGAAACAGTTGAAATCGAGCTAGAATAGACATACAGTTCCACAGTCATGGACAATATGATTGAGACTTTGAGCGATAGTTGCGAACTTTTTGCTGCTGGACAACTACTTTTCCTACTGAAACATCATCCTCCTCCATATGACTTGCATCATCATCAGTGCCCTCCGCAGAGCTCATGGAACAAATCGCTGATCGGCTGGATTCTTTACAAGATTCTTCATGAGAATTTTGTGTGCTATTTTCTGTAGACATTTCATGTAACCTTTTGCGAGACCTAAAGGTAATACTTGCTGGTGGCTCCACAGGAATGCTTTCAGATTCTGATGATTTCACCAAGCTGCGGAATTCATTGAATGCCCGCTTGTTAGTCTCATTATCATCCTTATCAGTCCCGTCAAGGGTATAACAAGTATACTTAGAGGGGTTCCTCAGATAATCGGGTATGCCTGTAGACACTTCAGGAAAGTGTGAATCACTTTTGCTCACTACACCTGTCTCCATAACATGAGGGACCATATGAGAGTTTTGGGGCTCTTCGATAACCATTCTACCATCGTCTATGCACCCAGGATCAAACCTAACACGTTTTTTTGGCTTTGGATCTATCTGACTTTCTTTTCTTTTGAGGATAGGCTTCAGCTCATCTTGAGGGAACTTATTTTGTGACAGTACATGAGCATCTTCATGACTTTCTTTAAGAACAGCATGACAACCTCCCTCTGCCTCTTTTTCTTCTTTAAGCCTTACAACTGCAGCAAAATGATCTGCACGTGGATCTCGACTGAAAGCATGGTTTACTTCATATGGCTCATCCAAATAATCAGAAACCACACTATGGATGTTCAAGTGAGGGCCACGATCCATGATGTCTCTCATATAGACACGCTCTTCGGCGCTCTCCATGTTGAAGGCTCTTCGATCATACTCATCCTCCTCCTCCTGCAAGATAAATTTATAACATAAACATCAAGGTTACTTTGCACATGATAATACAAGTGACATTCTGTATCATAGAGGTAAAAATATGAGTGAACCAATCATAGGCAATGCCAGCAAACAATCTCTTATGCTATGAAGCCCCATGTACATTGCAAGCTACTACATAATGAAAACAACCTTTTAATTCACACTCCATATGTTGTTTCTTTAAGCTACAAAAGTCCCAGAGGGATGATGATAACAGCGAAGAATATTAAAATAGCAGTTAAATTTTCTTTCCATTTTCCCATCAAATTTTTTTCCATTTTAGCAAATAGGAATTTGCATGAATTCTTAAGAAAAAAAGGTATCTGCATGAACACTCACATGCAAGTTTATGGAGTCCACTCACATGCAAGTTATGAACATAGAACAACATTTATTTCTTCCATAAGCATATATGGCTTCTATAGAGTGAAATATGTGACTTATGAACCCTTTGGCCCCGTTTGGTTCAGGATTTATTATTCCAGGATTAAGCTACTTTAATCCATTAGTTCATCCCATGCCTTTGATCCAACAAGAATGTGTTATTCCTGCCAATGTTGTCAAACTCGTAAATCGGACTTGACACGAAAATCTGAGGTATACACGTAAAGCATGTCGATTCTACCAATTTTTTATTTTAAAATATTTATATGATTTGTTTTCTACGAGATTAAAAAACATTAAAAATTCAATATATTAAATTTCTAAGAACTAAATAAGATCAAAATAATTAGCCTAAAATGATTGCATGTCACTCATAAACCATAAACATGATTGTTAGTACAAATATTAAAATCTACGTAATGATACAACAAGAAATAAGCTTATTTAAAAAAACAAACGTAATAGATGTAGCCAAAAAAACTCCCCTGCACACGAGCAGGGGCATTTTCAAGATGGATTCAGCACGTGCATAAGCAAATACAGAACATGAGAAGCTTCGAGGCCAATAGAGGAGGGAGGAGAGAAAGCATAGGCGAACTAGCAACAATGACAACAGAAGCAACTACAGAAGCAACAATGGTAGCAGTGACCTCTTGCAGTGGCATGGCTAATGAAAGCATAGGCGAACTACGGAAGCAACAATGACAACAGTGGCGAACAATGGCGGCGGCAGCGGGGACAAGCCACGACCGGTATTAACAGCTGCGGCGAACAGCAGCAACAGAGAGCAATGGAGGCGAACAACGCGCAGGCGAGCAGCGGCGACAGCGAGCAACGGAGGCGAACAACGCCCAGGCGAACAGCGGCGCCGGCAAGCAGCAGTGACAGCGAACAATGGCGTCGGAGTGATAAAGGGCATTGTGGCACAGAACTCAAGTAAAGGGAATAGTATAGTGGAGCAGCCAACGAAAGGATCAGTTCGTGTTTGGATTTGGGGCATGAGTAAGTGATTAGGGCATCGTGACGAACTCAGGTAAAGAAAAAAAATTTCTTGCTGGACTCGAAGGGACGCCGTTCCCACCGATTTTACGAGCTAGCACGCGATTCTATCGCGTGTGGCCCAAAACGAGTTTCATCGCGAGTTGACTCATTTTCATGGGGTGAGATCGTAAAATCATTCGATTCTATGAGTCAACTCGCGATTTTGACAACATTGATTCCTGCTTCACGATGGAACTCACTAATCTCACTTTTTTGCTCTTGCAGCATTTAATGCAGTGGGTGCCCACCATGTCACAAAATCAGCTGTTTGGCAAAAAACAAAGGAATAAGAGCTTAATCCATTCTCTATTCTGTAACCAAACAGGGCCTTTGGAAGTATGATCGAAGAGCCTTTAACAAGGATATGCTTTACATAATTCTCTGATGACAACTCTTGAAGTGTCAATTCAACATCAAATCTCGATGGATTCTTTTATTAAAATATCACTTCTAGAGCTCATCCATATGATTCCGTGTATACAGCATCTTGTAAATGAATTGAACATTCAAAATAAGCAATAACTCGAGAAATTCTACAAGACAGGGAAAAATATCTAATAATTACAACTTATACTGATCATTGAAATGAATGGACTTTCCAGTAAATTGTGTAATACCCTCTAAAAAAAAAGTAAATTGCCATATTAATTCATAGTTAATAGTCATTTGTGTAAAGGCAAAAACATTCATGTGTTTTTATTCTTTAATTAGTCTTAGAAAGATAGCACCAGCAGATTTACATGAGCTTATATAGGATAATGTACTCATTTAGGCTAACGAATAAGCCATGCAAAACAGTTACTTCTTCAAATAACATACTCGACATCTTTATCAAAATGAAAGTAAAAAGCGAAAATGCTGTTACAATGTTATCTCTAGCTGAACACTAATTATTACATTTCCAGAACTCAACGTAGAAACCTGTTTAATAGTCACAAAATCAACGGCAGTTGAATAAAATCACTAAAAGGGTTCATTGCATATTCAGACTTGCCTCAGAGACATTAAGACATCACATGATTCCTCCGCCCCCCCCCCCCCCCCCCCCCCCCCCCCCTCCCTCCCTCCCTCCCTCCCAAAAAAAAAAAAACCATTAAAAGGTTCATTGAATATTTACACTTGCCTTATAGACATAAGGATTTGATACTAAAACTTTCAATCCAACATTCAGTTTGATCATGTCAATTCTTTAGTCTAAAATAAAGAAATCCCTCTAGAAGTCATTGTAGTCATCAAACGTCTATGTTTACATCTTCCACTAATAAAAAGCATTCGGTATATTTTGTTGAATAATTAAGGGACCCTGGCATTGACCACTAATTAGAAACAGCCCTTGCAGGACTACTAATCATAATTGATCATGTTCCCTATGCCTAAATAATAGCATGCTAACTCCAGTCCAAAAGTTTTTTAAAAAAAAAATCTGCTTAAGCCATCCTAAATGCACAAGCGATGTCAAGAAGGTTTGCAAAAAATCACAATTCTTCTGCCCATAATCAGATAAAAATACTAACCATGATGTTAAATTGGGGGACGTGCTCGTTACAACAACAACAACAAAGCCTTATCCCACTAAGTGGGATCGGCTACATGGATCATACGACGTCATTCCTCTCATATTCGTTGATCTATGTTCATAAGATTCGACATGATTTTATGCTGGCTGTTCAATTAAAAAGAAATCAAATTTCACAATAATGACACCTAAAAATTAAGAAAGACTAAGAAAACGAAGGCATCACAGATACTAAATGCTTTAATCAAATAAACAAACTCAGAAAAGACTAAACAACGAAATAAAACGAACCTCGTGATCAAGCGTCGGGTCGAGCCCCACGGAAGCTCTAATTTCCCTCTCGTCATCTCCTCCGTAACCCTCTCCACCTCCGCCCTCGCCCACGCCCTCGTCCTCGTCCTCTAGGCCGTCGAGATCCCCCTCCCAATCCTTCTTCCTACGTTCGGCCCTCGACGGCCTCTTGGCAAAGCAACCCTTGGGATCGTCGAAGGCGGCGGCGCATGGATCGTCCTCACGGTCCCGTCCTCCGGCGCTCGGCCCCCGGTTCCACTCGCGGCGCTCGACCTCGCCGTGGGAGACCGACCAGGACGTCTCCGGGAAGGAGTTCTCGGGAACCTTCTCGAAGAGGTGAGACCCGAAGAGCCGTTTCACTCGCACCTCAAAGCTTTCCTCCGACGACATCTCTCTCTTCGATCTCTCTCGCCGTTGCCGGATTCAAACGAAGCCTACAAAATAAAACGAGAGAGCGCCACCGCCTCGGTCTTCGTTTTCCCCAATCTTTTCCTCGTCTTTTAATTGGGCCTGGAGATATTTTAAGCTATGGGCCAAACTGTGCCTTCCTCTAAATGGGCCTTATGATGACCATACCAAACCCGAAAACTTTATTATTATTAACTATTAAGGTAAAAAAGGTCTCACTTTTAAGGAATAGAAAATAAACAAACAAGAGCAAGTAGAAGCTGGAAAAAGTTCTTAATTCCTAGTAGGGGTAAAATTTAGAGTTATAATTACGAAAATGTAAAGGAATAAAAAAACTAAAATCAATTTTCATCAGTGGGGATGGAGAAGAGGCCCACTCAGACGGAATATTCTTCCAAAAATATCATTATGAGATGAACGACTAAAATTCGCCAAGCAATCAGTCACTTAATTAACTTCATGATATATATGCTTGAGCGAGCAGTCATAAAAAAATGATTAGTAAAATTTAATGTCGTCTACAAAAAGCTTGATGTTCCAAGAGCATTGCATATTGTTTTGAATGATCTTTACTAGATTGTCATAATCTATTTTCATTTGCACCGCTTAGAAGTCCAACTGCAAGCACTTTCGTATATCACAAAGAAGCGGCTAAATTACACGAATGATCCCTCAACTTTTAGTCGATTTTCAATTGGTCTCCTAATTTCAATTTATAATCAGTACATCCTTCATCTTTCATTTTCTTACACGCTTAGTCCTCTTGATTGGTGATCACAGGTTTCCGATTGCTTTGCTTATATGGTCGACTTTCTCTCCCATCCACATCAGTTTAAGTCAGCCACGTCATTATAAAAAGTTTAAAAAATAATAAAGAAAGAGAAAGTTGTCCACGTCATTAAAAAATTAAAAAAAAGTGAATTGCGGGAGAGAGATGGAGGGGGACGACCTCGCCGAACTCAACCAGAGGGGGGCGATCGCCCCCTCCCTCTCTCTGGGGGCGACCGCCCCCCTCCGGTCGAGCTCCGACTAGCTCGACCAGACGAGCATGCGCGGGAGAGAGAGGGAGGGGGGCGACCGCCCCCTCCAATCGAGCTCCGACGAGCTCGACCAGAGGGGGGCGGTCGCCCCTCTCCTTCTCTCTCCCCCACGGCGAGCCTTTCTCCCGCAACTCATTTTTTTATTTTTAAAATTTTTTTAATGAAGTGGATAACCTCATTTTCTTTATTATTTTTTAAAATTTCTATAATGACGTGACCGACTTAAGCTGCGTGGATGAGAAAGAAAGTCGACCATGTAAGCAAGACAATCGGAAAACTTGTGATCACCAGTCTAGAGGATTAAGCGTGCAAGAAAATGAAAGGTGGGGGACGTTCTGATTATAAATTGAAGTTGAAGAACCAATTGAAAATCGACTCAAAGTGCAGGGATCATTTGTGTAATTTATCCCAAAGAAGCCCCATGTCTCCAATTTCAAAATCAAAGTAGCCTCCTTTCGTACAGCTCGCAACAAAAAATGAGCCATTAGTTGATCTTATAACAAATCTTGCACCCCTAAAGAGCCATAAGAGTTGAGCTTGATCCAACCCCAAAGGGGAGCTCCCACTGGACCAACAAATGATCTTGAGGTTCCACAGAAGCTTTTTTCCATATAACCCCAATGGTTGCGCTTCTGGAATTAAAAAATGCATCATTTCTAAGCATAACCCTCAAAGGCAGAAGGCAAACACACACTTACTCGCAGTGTTTGAATTCTATAACTTATTTTTTTATAAGTTGTGAGGATTTTGTAATTTGATATTTTTGTTATTACTTTGTGTTTGGATGAAAGTTTCAACTTTCGAGAACTTTAAACGCGAAGTGTCGAACGAGAACTTACAAAGTTATGGCCATCTGCTAGAACTTGCACGTGGGAATTTGGAGGATTTTCGACGTTGATCGAAACTAAAGTTCTAATCGGGCCCACCTTAAGTTCCACTCTTGTTTGATAAAATTTGGACAAATTTTTGTTCCAGTTCTATGCTAAACTCGCCTATTAAAAAATGCCAAAATAATTGTTATTAACAACAATTTATGATCCTTATCAATTTGTAGTGCCCGTGATAGAAAATAGCTAATTTAACGGTTGAATCTAATTTTAAAAATAAATACTTGTGTTTAATAATAAAAAATATCAGTCAAAATGATCAATTTTATTTTTGAAATAAGAATGTAGTGAAGTGACACATCTCCACTCAGAAATTGAGAAGTTATGGATTTGAATCTCATCCTTTCATTTTTAACTTTTATTTTCCTTACGTTACGTACCTCTCTTTGTAATAAAAAAAGATCAACTTTTTTTTCTTTGATAAAAAGTTAAATTAAGTAGGTAAAAAATTGTTAATCAGCTCTTTTCTCTAATTATCAAATAAGAAAAAAACTGCTTGTAAGTGAAACAGACCCTTAGTCACCTTATCCGTCAAAAACATGGAACATAAAACGAGTAAAAAAATCGTGAGATTGAATTTTAGAAATATTATTATTAAGAATTAGTGAGAAAAACTAGTACATTATATTAAAAGATTGATGATAACTGATTCAATTTTTGGAGCCATCGGCCTCATCAAGATTTTTTTTATTTTACTTTTTCTCCTCATTTAAATTAGGCAAATGCTGAACCATAAAATTCTTAATTTCTTATGACAACAAAATGTATGGGTTAATTTTTTAAAAATAACAAAAATATCAAAAAATATATTGTTACACTTTTAACTGATTGTTTAATTTTTAAGAAGTAAACTCGATGAGTCAACTTACGCGATGTTAATGATTATATACACGATTCATAAATTTGCATCATCGAGTTTCAATAAAATCGTCCTATTAAATGAGATTCTCAATAAAAAAAAATTACATTGACAATATAAAACTATTCCAATTCATAATAAGCCTTTACTACTCACCTAAATTAAAAAAAGGAATAAGTTTGGGTCCACATCTTTGGATTACTGTCAATTGTGAGATCGACGACAGTGCTGAAGGCGCACGGTTCAGTCCCTTCTTGATCTGATTCACAATGATTTTTGCTTCGACCGTGCCCACCTCCCTTCCTCCCTCTGCTCTGATAATCCCTTCGTCCTCGTCGGAATGCTGCTACCCAGCGCTGCCGCTGCCCCAAGCATTGCTGCTACCCCGGATGTCGCCAGAATGCCCCTACTTGACAATCGTCAGATCGTTTCGTTCGTCCTCGTCGAATCACTGATCGCCGCTACCCCGGACGCTGCCGCCAGCGTCAAAAAGTTTGGGTCGTCCCTTTCTTCGCCATCAACGTCGATGCCATCGGATCGACGTTGTCGTCGCCATCCCGGGTCCATCCTTGGACGTAGCCCCCCGAACGATAGTGGTGTGTCGTGTGCTGTTCGTCGCTCTTCCATTCTCGCCGTTGAGGGCAAGGAAACAGGCATTGAAGGCCGTAGTGGTGGAGGCGTCGATGATGGAGAAAAAGCAATTCCGTGATGTGCAATTTTCGACCATCAATGGCACGACGGCTCTCCTTTTTCGCTTCCTCTTGTTCTTCCTCTTCTTTCGCTTCTTCCTCTCTTCTGTCCGACAGAAGCTACAACAACATCTTTCGCCTTGGATGATGCCGCTATTCGTCGTTGTCATTGTTCGCCAACGTCGTTTGTTTGCCGCCGCCGTCGCCGCCTTGCCATTTCCCTTGGACGCCAAAGCAACTCTAAACCCACTGTGAACCAGATCGAAGAAATCCGACCGAAGAAGAGGGCTAAACCACGCGCCTTTAGCACTGCCACAACAGCAGACCCTAAAAGGGTCCACAACTTCTTTATTCCCTAAAGTTCTATTTGATTGGAGGTGAAAGGAGGAGAATGGAAAGAGAAAGAAGAAGAATTAATTCCTCTTATTTGTTTAAATTAAATTGTAGGAGAACGGAGAAAAGTCTTCTTCTTTTCTCTTCATTATCCTTCAATTCTTTCACTCCCAAATCCGAATAAAAAGAAGGGAAAAGATATACTTATATTTTTATTTTTAATCATATAAATTAAACATATAAATATAAATATATATATAATGTAATCGTCTAAATAAAATTATTACTTAATATTTATTTTGTTCCATGTCCTTTAATGATGTGAACTAAATAAAAGTTCCTTTCGCATCTTTTAATTTACTTACCTTTAGCGAAATTTAAACCAAACATACCTTACATGTTACTTATCCGTGTCTCATCCCCATAAGTAAGTAACAGAACTTTGAGGACTAGTCAAAGTTTGTTTCCTCTGAGTTCAGACCAATTTTGGTGAGTGGCGGTCCACTCACCTTCTTAGTTCTTCCTTTAGAAGCGAAGCGCAGCAGTAAAAATTAAAAACAAGAGGGAGGGCAAAATCCAGCAACAAGAAAGCAACGGTCTCCGCCTTCCTATTTAACTTTTCCGCTTGTGATTTTTCTTACTCTCTCTTCGTCGTCGTCTTCTTCTTCCTCTGGTTAATTGAGGAAGAAATGGGAAATTGCTTCTCCGGCGAGTTGGGCGGCCGTCAGGCCGTCGGCAGCGGCGGGGTCACCGTCGGCTTCGGCGGCAGCGGCGCCGCTGGTGGATCCGCCAACGAGGCCGTCAACCTCTTCTTCAAGTTCCGGGGCCTCCGCACACCTTCCACCCAGATCGAGGTCCTCCACCTACTCCCCATGATCTCTTGTCCGTTTCTCTTCACTGTCCTCTTTTCCTTCTCGTCTGCATCTCCTATCTTGGAATGATAAGAGTCCTTGTGGGAATTGTACACATACCGCAATCCGTGACAATTCTCGCTTTCTTTTTCCACCTCTCCTATGATGCGATGTCAGATTTGACTATGTGCAGTGTACTGCACTAAGAGAGAAATGAAGACATTTATAAATAGAAAGTTTTTCCTGGGAACCATCATCATTAATGTGGAGCTGATGCTTCATGCTTTAGCCTTTAGTACCATACCTTTTAAGAAACAAATGAGGTCTCAGGATTATTTATTCTGTTCTAGAGCTCATATGAATGAAGAATTCGTTTAGTTTCAGCTATCCCTTGAATAATTTCTTTATTTCAGTAAAAATTCGATTATATGATGATTTATCCTGTATGGGTTGACGACTTGACGTTACCCTCTTTTATTTGTATTTCTTGATTTGGTCATCAGGGACAAAAAAATCCTCTAAATTTCTTTTCTAGATGACTGATTGTCTCCGTAATTGGCAGCTTTCTTTATCTGCGTCCAACTTGCGTGATCGTGACATGCTTTCGAAGGTAAATTCACCCTTATTATAATTAAATTCCCTTTTGTGCTTTACAAACAATGGCTACTTTATTATTAGCATTCTGACTTAGTTTTTCTAAAATGCGTCATCACATGTCCTGCTAGTACCAGTTTCTTTGTTCTGCAATATTAAGTTACTAATTAAAAACAAATGTTCTTGTATCAGAATTTATTAAAATTCTTGGGTAATAATCTTATTCATATAGCTAATAATGTTACATATCCTTGCATTATGACAAAAAAAATCTTTCTAATATGAATGTTATAACTAGTGTTTGGTTAGTCTAGTGGTTGATTTCTTCCTTTTGGCTTTTAACATTTTCATCAGCTCGAAGAAGCTGAACTTTTTCTTGGTTTCTTTAATACATCTGGTCTCAAATACAATTTGATACGAGGCTATGGGTTCATCTTCTGATTTCAAATGTTGAGGAAAAAAAGAATATTAGCATCCTGAACTTGTTTGTTCTCTTGACACTATATCGGCACTATTTTTTTTTTCAAAATTCATCTTAACAAGTGAAAATTCTACTCCTCTGACTTCTTTGGTGAATATAATTAATTCAAATTTCTTTGTAGAGTGATCCAATGGCTGTTGTTTACGCGAAACAAAGAGATGGAGCTCTCGAAGAGATTGGTCGCACTGAAGTAGTGTTAAATTCATTGAATCCTGCATGGATAGCAAAGATTACTGTTACTTATCAATTTGAGGTTGTTCAGCCTTTGGTGTAAGCTTCAAAATTTTTAACTTATTTTCACATGTGTAGTGCAGATGTTATTTTGACGTCCATGCAGTGCAGTAGATTTTGTATCCACCTGTGTTAATTTCACCTGTTCATCTACGTGCTTTCCCTGCACGTGATAACCTGAATTCTTGATGCCTCTCAGCTGTCATATTCTGTTACAGGTTTCAGGTATATGACATTGATTCCCAGTTTCACAATGTACCAGAGAAGGTAACTTCTTTGTCACGTTGTTTTCTGAATAATTCAATGCTCTTTCTTGTAATTAGCATCCATGCATCTTTGGTCTTTAGGAAATGCTGTAGAACTCTCTTGTTTGCCATAATGCACAATTGTCCTTTTAATAATGTGCTACATAATTTCATTTCTATTCACTTTCTTGAGTGAGATGGGCTCTATGGAAAAACAAAACATTTTAAGTTTTTTGTTATATAGTACAACAGAAAAAAGGATAGGAATATCTATCTCATTTCCTCTGGTACAGAGTTTGCCCACGTGTGGCCTTTTCTTTAATACACATAGTTTGTCACAAGCTTTTTTCTGCCTTGTTAGTGTAAAGCGGAATAATTTGATTTGAAGAATATACATTAAGTCATTTTTTTTAAAATCCAATGACAAATTACAGTGATTAAGAGATTCTTTGATGCACAAAGATTTTTCTTCTTAGAAGGTCTAATATTGATTTCTTTACTGAAATGCTCGAGTGTACAATGCTGCATATGAAAAGTATCCGTGAAAAAATTGGTTGTTACTAAGTAACCACTATGATATCCATATGGTTCCATCATAACACTTGGAATTTAATATTTACTTGAATAATACCCAAGGCAGCTGCGTAAAAATAAAAAGCTGGTCCTGGAACTCAATAATAGCCCATATTACTGTACATTGACCTTTTTTGTTTTCTTTTGATTTAGAAGTTTTAAATTAGTCATTTGTCCCACTTGACATCAATCTGGATTTAGTGTTTCATTTTATCTGCATATCATTGTTTCACTTGGATAACTTTAATCTTTACCAGTAATAAAAAAAAGGATCAGTTATTATCAAGAGCAAACACTTTATTCAAGATAGAAAAGGATTTGATGACCTTAGGATTGTCATTGAGAAATTCAGTATTTCACCTTAGGTTGAATAGTGAGAATTATATGTTCTATCTGATTAGATTGTCTTTGCTGTTCCTATCTGTAACATCATTCCCCTTGGAATGTTGCGCTCGTCTGTGCATGTTCAACAAAGTTTGCTTAATACACCATGGATGTTCTTTGTATATGCTAATTACAGTTGTAACAGAAAATTTCACTTCCTGCAGATGCTTAAACTCGAGGAGCAACAATTCCTTGGAGAAGTGAGCTGTCTCCTGTCTGAGGTATGTCTAGTTTGGTTGACTTCAAAGGTTGAACTTTCTCATATTCAAGAAATTCAAATATATTTCAGGACTTTCTTGGAGATTTTTTGAGTTAATCTATTGCATATGGTTGTGCACATTCATTTTTTGCAGGTAGTGACTAAACCTACTAGATCATTGACTCTAAATCTTCAACACAGAGATTTCGGAGCTACACATCCAAGAAAGTTAGGGGAGCTAAATATTCATGCTGCTGAATGTCTTAGTTCTAAAACCATAATAGAGATGGTGTTCCGTTGTTCAGATTTAGAAAACAAGGACATTTTCTCAAAGAGCGTGAGGACATTTGTCTCAGCTTTGAGAATTCCTCTTTAGGTTAGATATGCATTTGACTAATTCCCTCTTCATCCATTCGACAGGATCCTTTCTTGTTAATTTCTAGAACGGCGGAGAGTGGAGTATCCGTTCCAATTTTTAAGACTGAAGTGAGAAAGAATGATCTCAATCCTACTTGGAAGCCAGTTGTTCTAAATCTACAACAAATTGGCAGTGAGGTAATGAAGATTCTGGGAACTCATGGTTACACATCATAATATATATGTCTCACCATGATGTTTCCTGAAAATTTTCAGGAAAGTCCATTGAGTGTGGAGTGCTACAATTTCAACACCAATGGCAAGCATGATTTGATCGGGTTGGGGGTTCTCAAATTTTCACTGTTCTTCTTCTTCTCTTTATCAATGCTGATCTTAATCCATAAATGATAGCAACACAGTCATTTACTTTGGCTTTACATAAATCCTCTGCAGTAAAATTGTCAAATCAGTGGCTGAACTTGAAAAGCTCTTCAATAATAAACAAGGTGATAACCTGTTTTTACCTACTTTTGTAGGCCATGAACATCACAATAAGGTGAGCATTATAATTTCATGTCAGGATTTGGTCTCTGCACTTCAATGCTATGTCAAAGTAAAAATTGGTTTATGTCATCTAGGTTCTGAAAAGTCAGATACATTTGGAAAGATTCTCTCTGAGCCAAAGAAAGACTTTCTTGGATTATATTTGTGGTGGTTATGAACTAAATTTTATGGTTGCCATTGATTTCACAGGTGATGCACCTGTGGTTTGACACTAATCATTCTATCCATTTCCGTTTAGTTTATATTTCTTTAAGTTGATAGTTGCCTTAGGCAGATTTTTTTTTGGACAGCTTCAAATGGAAATCCACGCTTAACAGATTCTTTGCATTACATTGACCCCTCAGGACGGCCAAATGCTTATCAGAGAGTGAGGAACCACTTGATTTGGTTTGATGGATATGACGTCATTGTTTTTCATTGCCCTCTCTAGAAACTAATCTGTATACAATTTCTTTGTCATTCATTAATTTCCAGGCAATACTAGAAGTTGGAGATGTCTTGCAATTTTATGATTTGGATAAGAAGTTCCCTGCATGGGGTTTTGGTGCGAGGCCTATTGATGGTCCTGTGTCCCATTGCTTTAACTTAAGTGGAAGCACTTCTCATCCTGAGGTAATAGTTATATTTTGCATAACCAAAAAATAGCTAAGAGTGTTGATCTGTTTTTTCCTATTAATGTTTCAAATATGTGAAGAACTCTCAATATGAATCTGCAGAAAATTGTGTTCAACTATTTCGTTAGCTTTTCAGTCGGACATTTAATAGCTCTAGTGGATTTTTGCAGTTTTATGTGATTCTGTATCCTGTTACTTTTTTAGTTAAACTTTTCAATAAGTTAATGTAGAACTTTTGATGTGAACATGGGCCACAGTGATTATTGTTTTAAGTTTTAATCATTATTTAGATTTTTAGTTAGACATGTACTGTTTATGAATTTGACAGTATGATCAGGTTCCACATTCTGTTTATGTGAAACATATTTTGAGTTGCTCTTATGTGTTGTGGGGTAATGGTTTTCCTCACCTACTTGCCTACCTTACTGCTGCTATTTTCTCAGGTAGAAGGAATACAAGGTATTATGTCTTCTTATGTAAGTGCTCTCCATAATGTATCACTAGCGGGGCCAACCCTTTTTGGAAGAGTAATAGATACTGCTGCGTATATAGCTGGGCAATCTCTCATCAATAATCAACAAAAATATTTCGTTCTATTGATAATCACGGTAACAAAGAAACACATTGTTGTCCACCAATTTGACCTTCAATGAATTCTTTTAAATTTGTTGAAATCATTACTCAGGATGGGGTGATAACTGATCTTCAAGAAACCAAGGATTCTCTAGTAAAGGCGTCTGATCTACCTTTGTCAATCCTCATTGTTGGAGTTGGTGGTGCTGACTTTAAAGAAATGGAGGTGCACCTACTTATCTGTTTCTGATCAGTTGAAGTTCTTTTTCTACATCTTATGTATTATTTGTACACTTCATTTTTTCACTTGACTGCAATGCCATCTAGGAGACATGTGATTATGAACTAAAATGCATTGTTCTTGAGATCTCATCATGCAAGAATGTGTTTAAACTTGCTAACTGCAGATTCTAGATGCTGACAAGGGAGAAAGACTTGAGAGTTCAACTGGACGAGTTGCCACACGTGACATAGTGCAGTTTGTCCCCATGAGGGATGTACATAGTATGTATACGTATATTACGACTTCATTCTATAATGTATTGTTTTGACTAGAGTTACTCGTCCTTTTCATGAGAATTATTTCATAAATTTCTGCTTTTTTCTCCTTTTTAAACCTTGAATCCAGTAGTATATCATGGATTGTTGGAGTTCTGGACATGGATTCCTATTGTTGGCGATCCAAATTAGATGTCTCAAAAGATTTAGGCCTCTGAGTCAGACAGAAATCTGTTAATTTGCTATCAATCATACATGGCAAATAGGTGCATTCACGGAATTAGGCTGTCGTCATTCACTTAAACGATACAGGTGCAAGTAGTATGTTCATGTTTTTCATAGAATCTTATATGTAGTGGCTGTCTATTGCCATACAAATGCAGGTAGTTTCTCAATCCAGCAATAATATCTAATAGGGAACTCAAAATTTGTTCTTACCTATAAATTGAAAAGTGTGTTTGAGATGTTTTTGAAACCTGGGAGCTTCTGATATCCGTATCTCATTGAAAAGAACCACCAGTTATTTCCTTTTATGTGTAAACCTTCAGTTAATGTTATCAGCAATGATTTATTATCAGCATTCACGAAACTGACCTTACGAGAATTGTAGAAAATGCATTCCACTGGAGATTTTAAGTTTGTACTCCATCTTGACGATTGTCACCTCCATACACTTGCAGGTGGTGAGATATCAGTGGTTCAGTCACTTCTCGCGGAGCTGCCCGGACAATTTATGAGTTACATGCAGACTAGAGATAATCAAGTACTCTATTGATTCTTATTATATTATTTTTCTCCCTCCATTCAATGCATATATGTGCATAATCTGCCTTCTGGTTCTAGGTTTTGGGATTTTCTTAAGTTCCCACTCCCCTCTGCCTTTGTGAGCGTTTCCCCTGGACAGGATTTTTTCTCTTTTAAAATCTTTTTCTATCTTCCTGTTCTGGTGCTCAAGTATGATGAACAGTTCAATTTTGCTTACCCTTTAGAAACAAAAAAGTTGTTCTGAGTGAACAGTTAATTAGCGGAAAAATAATTCTTTGATTGAACTTTGTAGATGTTATTTGTAAGTGAAACTTTGGTAATAGTTTACTCCCATTTGTAATCAAAATGCTCAACTCGTGGTAATGGTTTTGAGATTATGACTCTCTTTTGATAGATTTTTTTTCTTCAAGAACGATCTTTTGATAGATATTAATAATAACTTCTTTCTTAAAACGATTAATTACTATTTTTCTAACTATATTATTTTTGGATATGTTTGAGTTTTTCATGTTTCATTTGTCATATATTATTTCTATGCTTTTTGTTTCTTTCGGAAAGACTTGTCTTCTCCAATCCCAAATGCCAAGTTAATTGTCATATGATTAGTAGAACTAGAACAAAAGGCGATTTTAAAAGAGCGATTCTAATTGATTACACCATTATCCCATTCCGTAACATCGTCAATCAGGAAATGTTTTGTTTATGCTACATTTTGCATTTGGAACCAAACGGGAAGAGTAATTGAAAGCCACAATTTACAACATACATCGCAAATGTATTAGAATCCCAACGGATTCTTAGTAATCACTCATTCTTGTAGTGTTCTTGAACATGAAAATCGCAACCGAGAACCAAGATGAGAACTCATTCTTGTAACGCCCCCTTGCTACTTTCGGACTTATTCGGTCGACGAGGATGACTCCAAAGAATACATTTTGCACTGGTCGCAGCTAATTCAATCATGCATGATGATTTGGAGAGTTCAGGACGTTCTCAGTTTGTGATGGTAACAACGGAACTATCAAAATTCGGTCATCACTCCTGATGCTCTATTAGTACCACACAGAGCATAGTGCAGAAACAGCAAGACATGTATGAGAAGATTGTTGTTACTAGGGATCAAGATGCGCATCTTGCTCATCCTTATTTTCCGGCATTTGCATCGGGTTAGGCTCTGGGAACAATAGCTTCAAGCGGAAAGCATCAACCCCATTCAGATAGTATCTAAACAGCCTTTTTGCTCTTATGAATCCTAAACGACCATATAAGGCAAGGGCGCCCTTATTTGTGACTTCTGCTTCCAAAGTCACCTGCAACGAGGAAGCAATGTAAGAATGCATGAGCAGACTAGAATGTAAGGAAGCAATGTAAGAATGCCCTTATTTATTCTAGACAGACTAGAATAAATCATATAAGAATGCAAGTCCATCTGAACTAATAACCAAAGTACTAATAATTAAGGATTAAAAATTATTGATATTACAAAATGATGAAACAAGATATAATATAACTGGAACTCCAGAAATGATGGACGAAGAAGCATTCCTTTTCCTTGAAGGGTATATAATATAACATGAATAAGGATCATAATCCAGGGCCTAACTCTCTTGCCGTTCAAAGGGAAATGTGAAACCTCTTTGGTGATTTATTTTGCAGTGACATGAAAGTAGGTCACAAGACAAATAACATGCCATGTGAAAAAACACCATCACATGTGATTTTTAGGGACTTTACATAGCCTCATTACTTGGTTCATGACATAAACGTGATTTCAAAACTCATTCAAGGAACAAGATGCGAAACTGACATATCTATTAGCATCCCAATCCTGTTTGAGGAAATTATAAATGCCCATTTCAACCATTACTAAATGGTTCTGCATGATATTACATGATAAGCCAAGTAGTGCCTTAGAGTCACATACCTCCTCGCACCCAGATTCCATCATCACTTTGATAGCCCTTGTAACAAGTTCAGTTGCTGTACCGTCAAGAAACATGTGATCATTTGTAGATTAATTATCAGTGTCCTGGCAGTTATATACAATAAAAATGAAAATAAAATGTTCCAGGATGCTTTAGAATCATCTTAAAAGAAACCAAAAAAATGTCAATATATAGACTAATACAAGTGCAACTTCAGCATTTCAAGCTCTTACATAGAAAAGTTTTAGAGTTGGGTCACCCAAAAAATTATTAGTACGATGCAATAAGAGCATCAAATATATAACAACAACAACAACAAAACCTTATCCCACTAGGTGGAGTCGGCTACATGGATCATACGACGTCATTCCACTATTCGTTGATCCATGTTCATAAGATTCGACAGGATTTTATGCTGGCTGTCGGGGCCTAACACAACCCTCCTCTTTTATCTGGGCTTGGGACCGGCTATAAAATATAGGCGGAGTTATCAAATATATAACAGATAAAAAAAAAAAAGAATCTGTTCCTTTCGGGAAACATAATGCCTTCCCTACCATGAAGGAAGAACCTTAGCATCCAAAACCAATAAAACATAAATGCATTAAAAAAAAGTCTACAAAAGCAAAAGAAGTCATCTAATATTCCTGAAAATACAAGAGTACCCGTTGCCAATTAATATGGGAAAAGCAATTCTCTTTATTTCTCTGATAGTCTACATCAAAGTTTGTTAAACTTTCAATATCACAATAAATAGCGAGTAGAGAAACACTACATATGATCCAACTTCCTAGTGATATCAGACAAAAACAAAAGAGTCCCCTTTTCTTCATCAAAATGAATGAAAAGTAGCAAGTGAATACTTCTAACGACAATCCAAGATTGTTCTCTTTTACTACACAGTGAATAAGAAGTGAACTTTTAGTTCATCCTTCCATGGACAAATGCATGAGATCAATGGGAAGAAAAGTTAAATAATTCGTCGCTGGTCCATTTTACTTTCGAGTTAATAACAATCAGAACCGATCCAACAACTCCGCTAAACTACCATGAATGAGGCAGCAAGTGCGTCAAAATAGGATTTACCAATTCCTTTGCCCCTGTAGGGCTTGATGACGACTAACATGGCGATGTACCCTCTGAAGGTACCCCGGTGATCGCCCATCTTGCAAACCACCGTGCCCACGCAGTTGCCTCTGTGGAACGCCTGGGGATTCATTCACAACCAGACAGACAGACCCACAACCGATCAATCCAAACTCCGACTCGATCAGAAAGAAAAGGGAGAAGAGGTAAGCGGAAATACGAGGAACGTCAGGTTAGGCCAAAGGTAGACGAAGTAGCGGTAGGTGAAGATGGAGTAGGGCTCGCTGAGCTCCTCGTCGACGAGCCCCATGATGAGTGGCAGGTGGTGCTCCCCGCCGTAGCTCACGTACTCGATCTCCTCCGAAGAGAAAATCCTCTCCCGGCCCTCTGCCTCTCCTCTCGCCTCCGGCTCCTCTCCATCTCCAGCGCCTTCCCGGCGTCCATCCGCCGTCGCCGCCTCCATTCTCCTCCCGTACTCTTCCACCTCCGGACGACGGAAAAAAGTGCGATCGCCATCAAATATGGGCCTAGTCGTTTTCCAATGGGCCGGGCCGACTCTATGTCATTAATTAATTTAGAAGAAAAAAACTCAAATATATCATATACCATAAGCCCATGCGCTAGGAAAAAGAATGCATAATTGAATCACAATATTTTTTTTTGTCCCCATAAAAAGAAAAAAGTGAAAAATAGAAACTTGACACACGCATACACAAATATATAAGTTAATTGAGTATTCAAAGCGGACGTCGTTTCGCATTTGTCGCGCTCTTCACCGGCCTTGTATTCTTGGATCAATGACAGCGGATATTTGGTCCCATCCGAAGCGTAAAAAGAAAAATTGACGACGGATATATATCTCAGGAGATATAGGATCCTCCCATTTTAACCTTCGATCTCTCGTTGGCTCTCCCTCCCTCCCTCTCATTCCCTTTTAACCTCTACTCTCTCTCTCTCTCTCTCTCTCTCTCTCTCTCTCTCTCTCTCTCTCTCTCTCTCTCTCTCTCTCTCTCCATGCAGTCTCTCTTATTCTATATTTTCTTCCACTCCTCTCTCGCTCTGCTCACCTCTGCTTGACTAGTCTCGATAGGCATCCGCTGTGTAGGAATCTAAATCATATATTGGCACGCCTTTGGTCACCTCTTCAACCCTGGGAACAGGAGCCGCTCCCTCGACCTTGGCCATGATAGTCCATACCATTGACTACGTCGCGCACAAGGAGGTGCGCGCCATGCTCCGATGGGCATTCCTGCAGCAGTCGAGGTTGATCCCTGTGTGCGTCGAGGAGGTCGCAGACTACAAGGTGGCCGACGTGAAGGTGGGATTCTACGGTGGCAACTAGGGTGACGACGAGTCATTTAATGACGCGCTAGGGATCCTGGGACAGACATTCTCATCAGAGATCTCTACAAAGAAAAGTCGTATTTCCGACGGTCTATTTTCGACGGTCCGACATTCGTCTAAAATATCGACGGTTTTTTCGGCGGATCTTCTAAACCGTCGATATTTTCGTCGGATAATTTTCGACGGCCGTCTAAACTTTCGACGATGATAAATTCGTCGGAAGATTCCATCGAAAATATTTATACGGTTATGACCGTCGATAATTTCGGCGGTTTATCTAACCGTCGAAACTTCCAGCGGTCAGAACCGTCGAAAAATTTTAACACTGGTTGCGTACAATTATTGAACTTATCGACGGTTTTGACCGTCGAAATTTGTGACATTCAAAGAAATCGTCGATATTTCGACGGTCATAACCGTCGATAGTATTTAAATAAAATATTCTAGCTTAAATTTTTTCGACGGCCTCAATCGTCGAAAATGAAAAATTATAATTTACACAAACTATGGATCTGTTGATGTGTTGAAAATTTATTATTATAAGAATCGACGGCTAAAACCGTCGATAACGGTTTTTTCAGCGGATTCGAGCCGTCGAAACGCGAATTAATATAATATTATATTTACCTATGTTGCGACGGTTTCGACCGTCGAAAAGTGATTATATAAAAATCGTCGAAAATCGTGATTTCCGACGGATCTTGTCATTTTACCGACGGTTAGGACAGTCGGTAAAAGACAATTTTCTTGTAGTGAGAGCAGGCAGATGCACTTGGGCACGACCGAGTAATGGACGGTGACCTTGGCAAAGACGTGTCCATGAACGCTGTGAACATGGAGTTTGTGAGAGACAGGGGAAGACTAGTTGTCGTGAGATATAAATCCACTATCAAATTTTCCTTTCGCGCTTTGGATGGGGTCAGCTTCCCTTGATCTAGGGATGGACGGCTTGTGAAGCGTGTGACGTTTGCTTTGTATACTCATTTAACCATATATATATATATATATATATATATATATATATATATAGTTCAATAATTATGGCAAGCGCTCTAATGATTTTGTCGGCCATTTTCTTTATTTCCTTTACATCTTTTAAATTTGAGAACTTGTAGACATGCATACAATTATTTTTATTAATGTCTTGAATCTAAATCCAGTTGGTCCTCCTATAGAATTAGTCGCTTCAATAGAATTTTCTTAGGGGGATCTCGCTACCCGATCAGTGAGACTGTGGGGGCTCAAGAGAGGGATTTAGGGGGATTCCCCCTGCGGTGTTGCAAGGGGGAGCGAAAATTTTTAGGAGTATTCTGTATGTGATTCGGATTTGATTTATTTTCTTATTACGAGATATGTGTCATATTTTCAGAAGACTTATTTAGAGTCTCAGTCCGTATGTAATTTATATCATCTGTCAAAGGAAGTGCCTATATAAACTCCCTAGGAATTTAGACAGAGACACATCCTTGTAATCATCATTATTCCATAATAAAGAGAGTCACGGCTTCCCGAGGACGTAACCCGATTTAGGGTGAACCTCGTAAATATTCGTGTTTTTCTGTGTTCATGCGATCTCTCTCCCTCTTTTCTTAATAATTTTCTATTTGTAATATTGAATAACCATATTTTTTAGTATCATCAATAATATTTTCAATAATAGCTAACATATGTTATTGATGAAAAATAAGAAAAACAATAC
Source organism: Pontederia crassipes (assembly GCA_030549335.1). Taxonomy (NCBI): domain Eukaryota; kingdom Viridiplantae; phylum Streptophyta; class Magnoliopsida; order Commelinales; family Pontederiaceae; genus Pontederia; species Pontederia crassipes. The sequence continues at coordinate 4,711,258 of CM060194.1, read as the reverse complement.
ATACAAGTCCGATTGATATGTGTGCTTTAGAGGAAAAATGCATGGACAAATAATATTTCATCATTCCCTGCTTTTTTTTCTTCTTTTCATTCATTTCACATGATTTAGAAAGGAAATAGTTGAAAACATCAAAATCTTCATGGAACACATGAGATTCTAATTCTAGCCTTCAAGATGAAAATTACAAGTCTTTTCATGTATGTTTTTTAAATTTCATTTATCACCTTAGTATTATCCTTCAACACACTAGTAACAAGTTAATTTTTATCTCATCATTGACTTTGATTGCTTTTTAAATCACCAACCTCACTATAACAGATAAAATTGTCAGCATTTTTTTTACATTTTTCTTTATGTTTTGATTGGAATATTGTATTTCATTTATTTTGGCACATGGATAGCTTTGTTCGATAATATATCCTTAGAAAATATTGAAGTAATTTAACTTACTTTGGATCTTTATAAATATTTTTTCGATAATATATCCTTAGAAAATATTGAAGTAATTTAACCTTTGTCCAAATCCGTGTAGATCTACATTTTTTTCCTTCAAACTCTGTTGGATTGGTTGAGAGAAAAAGGAATCTTATCAATGGGAGTTCGGGTGGAGAGGTGATTGTTCCTCTTTACTTAAGCAAAATTTTGAATTCGAATATTAATGAATGTAGATTATTTTTATTGAGAGACTCATCTGTTATTTATAAATACGCAATACATAATGAACCTAATCGAATTAATTAGATTTAATAGTGAGCCGACTTCTAACTTCTGAACAACGCGTTTTTAACATCGTACGAGTTGAATCGTCGGCATCGCTTTTTGCACGCCAAAACATGGCCATCCAAAAAAAAAGAAAAAAAGAGTCTTGACTAATGAAATGAATGAATAGAGAACATGTGAAAGAAGGAAGATATGAAATGGTGCAAGTCCACGCAATGAATCGCGAACACAAATTATATCGTGTAGGAATTCTTCTTTTGCAAAGTAAGAGTCGTCTTTTGACTAATACATTAACACTTTATTTAATGTAAATATATATATATATATATATACACACAATATGTTCGAGAGCTGACCACCAAATTAAACAACAAAAATAGGATGACGCCAATGTACGCAAAGAGTGGAACGCTTCAAGCGAGAATTGAATTTGCGATTTTCTGGATCATAAATGAAATTGTACGTCAATGAAACCATAATTCATATTTGTTATAATGTGGAGCTTAAATTGGTTGGCAACTAAATTATACATCTACAGGATCTTAATATATATATATATATAACAGTACGTAGAGATGCACATTTGTCAAAAGAGAAGAATGTGGGATGGAAACCTTGCTTGCATGACAACACATTGATCGCTACCCCTACTACTTCATTAATTGTCGCATCCTCCATTCAACCAATCTCTCTCTCTCTCTCTCTCTCTCTCTCTCTCTCTCTCTCTCTCTCTCTAGATCTCTCTCAACACAACTAAATTGGAAGCACGACTGGACGAGCATTGTAGAACATATATATCCGCCTAAACTACTGTTACCTCTCCAACTAATTACATCATTATCGTTTTTTTTCCCTTGTGATTACTGTTGTCATTTTTTGTGGCACGCAGCTGCTGTTTTACTCGGTCATGCGCGTCTCATTTGTGAGGCCAGATATGGACATGCGTGTTCAACCTCGATCGGTTGCACCGAGAGATTAATTAAAGATCCATCTAATGAAATCTATATGTATAACTTGCCAAATTTTACTTCATTACAAAACGAGGTCTAGCGATCGCAGGGAAAAAGTAAAAGAAATGTTAAAATGATTGACGATTAGTCGATTAATCGCTCTAATAGGTAAGTTAATTAATATTAAACTCTACGCATAGACGTCACAAGTTCAATTAAAAAACCTTTGGCAAGAAGAGAGATTAATTTAGCACTAATATATCGCATGCCAAGCCAATTATAGTCAACCTTTATGTCTTATGAACCAATTATAGTTAGTTGTCGTACTCGATATAATTTTGGAAGTCAATAATCTTGTTTGAGCAGGACAGGGTGGCATCGTTCACCGTTTGAGATGTTAGCTGATTTTTCAGGGTGGCAATGCATGCAAGCAACCCAAATTATTCGTATGGGAGAAGAAAGAGAAGCAATATTAAAAAAGAGAATGTTGATAGTACAACTCAATTGTAATTCAATTCAAACGCTTAAACAAAAGTAGCGACAAAGTCATCCACCCCTTAAGAGAATCTCGTTCACGATTGAGTTATTTCATATTCTTGTAACTATCAATATTCTATGACAAAGAAAATCATTGTCGTCGCCCGAAAATGTAATCCAATTAAGGATGTCCTTCTATGCTTGTGCGATTTTTTTGAGTACATTACACGAATGATCCCTCAACTTTGAATTATTTTCAAACCGGTCCCTAATTTTAATTTGTAACCAGAAAGTCCATCATCTTTTATTTTCTTGCACGATTAATCCTCTTGACCGGTGATAGTGGATTTTCGGTTGTCTTGCGTATGTGGCCAACACGTGAGTCGTTTATCTCTCATACATGTCATTTAAGTCATCCACGTCATTTAACGCTCAAAATCGGATAGATTACACGGATCGTCCCCCAACTTTGATATTATTGCACGATTCATCCACTTAACGGGTAATAAATAGTCTCTCGATTATCTTATTGATGTGACATAATAAAATATAATAAAAAATGTTAACTAGCAGACATCACACAATAAAAAAATATTAAAAAAATTTAAGGGCGCAGATGAGCTGACAGAGAGGGGTGCCCGGCCCCCCTCTCCAAGCTCGCCCACTAGCGAGCTTCACACAAGGGGCGTCAATGCCCTCTCGCAAGCTCGTCGGCGCCTCTATCATTTTTTATTTTTTATTATGTTTTATATTGTAATATTATTTTTTATTATACCATGTCAATAAGTTATTTTTTTTATTATATTTTATTACACCACGTCAGCAACGTAATCGAAAGACTGTCTCTTATCGATCAAGTGGATGAATCATGCAATAATATCAAAGTTGGGGACCATTTAGAAATCGACTCAAAGTTGGCGGACGATCCTTGTAATTTACCCGATTTGCTAGCATTAAATGACGTGGATGACTTGAATGACGTGGATGAAAGAGAAACAACTCACGTGACATCCACGTATGCAAGGCAATCGGAAAATTCACTATCACCGGTCAAGAGGACTGATTGTGCAAGAAAATAAAAGATGAGGATATTCTGGTTACAAATTAAAGTTGAGGGATCAGTTTGAAAATGACTCAAAGTTGGGGTATTAATCGTGTAATTTACCTCAATTTTTTCTCTCTCCCTCTTTGATAACACATCAAAAGACCCAAATTTGATGAGATCCGCTTAATATATATATATATATATATATATATATATATATATATATATATGAGTTTAAATAATATGCAACTAAAAGTTGTACAACCAATATGCATTCCATGAATCTGAACCGTTGGATGATAATTAGATGGTTGAGATTAAATTTAATAACTTAACATTAAATTTAATAGAGGATGAATCTCGACCATCTAATCATGATCTAATGGTTTTGATTTATTGATTGCATATTAATCGTACAAAAATTAGTTGCATCCTACCTAATATATATTTATGGGTGTGCTCCAATGTTCTAAGATGTAAGGTTGATGTCATTTTATATTGTTTTCACAATCCGCAAAATTTAGAAAGTTCAAACTTTGCTACTTTCAATACTTTGGGAGTTTGATTCTTGTAATCAACAACTACAATTAATGTACATCTCAAGAACTAGGGAAGATCAATAGTGAATTTGCATTCCTACTCTTGCTTCAATCTTCAGCGAGATTCAAGGATGATAAGAATGAAGAAAAACAATCACGAAACACACGAATATTTAAGTCATTGGAAAATCACCTGATTTTTTTAAAAATATTCTCAAACCAAAATAATTATTCGAATGAGGATATTGTCAATAATTCGAATATCGAATTGGAACTAGATCGCAATCGAACTGGTTATGTAATATTAGAGTATATATATAAATAGACTATAATATATATGTACTATTTATATATTATATTATAGTTTTTTCTTCGAATATATATGTATAAATTGATCTTATTTGTAATAAATATAATTAAATAATAAAATGATAACTTTAAATTAATTATAATCAATATTTATAATTTCAATTTAATTAAATGGTTTATATAAAGATTAAAATAAATCAAGATAACTTACTCGATTTAATTCTCGGTCAATTCCGAATTATCTAGTTTCCGAGTGTGAGTGGACCCAAATTTTTTAATTCCTACAAAAATCGGGTCGAGCCCAGGACGGGATTGCAATTTTCCATGAATTTTCCATTTTTCACCCAACGAATGGACTTTGCTTATTTTTTTCTTTTAAGGATCGATGAATCAAATGATATTTCTACCCTTAATTTTACATTCTTAACCATGGCTAAGAGTTTTCACTATTTCTTATTTACAATTACATCACAACTCCAATTATAGTATACCCAAAACATTAGAAATTAATTAGTTCCGCGATAGTATTGCAGAATAATCCGTCTCAATCTGAATCAGCAAGCATGTATGCATTAATGTGTCGCATTTTAATTTGTTATTCGAAAATTATATGAATCCTTATCATAGCTTCATCCCAAGGTCCGCACAAAGTGGAAGGAGAGGCATTGAAATGTTTAATGGTAAAATCAATAACCATCAATTTCTAAAGAAATTTAATCCCTTACACATTCCAGTTAAGTTTGAATTAGTCCAAAATTAATAATCAATTTTTTTTGGTCAAAATCCGCCGGTCATATCCATGGCTATTAATATCTTACTAATACAATATTCCAAACGACAAATGAAAAGGTAAATTTTGAACAAATGGATTGTTCTAAAAATTTAACTTAGAGCTAGTCAAATCTTTTGATCTTGGATAAGCTAATCACCTAAGAAACTTGATTCCTCGGGTCTACAACTAAGACTTCTTTGGTTTGAGCATAAAGGGAGGGGAAGGAAAAAAAAACTCCTTGCATTTGGTTGAAACTTGTAACTAGGAAGCCAATCGGCATAAGAGACTATAGGTGAATAATAAATCTTATTTGAATGACATAACTAAATGAAAGAGAAGGAAAAAATTAAATGATAATTTATTTATATGATTAATATTTATATCTTTAATTTATAAGATAAAAAATATGTTAATCAAAATTTTTTCTCCTTTTTATTCCGATTTGAGATGAAAGAAGAAAATGTTAGAAAAATGGAGGAATTTTTTTTTTCCTCCATCATAAAATTCAAGCAAATGAGATACTATAACTCTTTTTTCCCCACCCCAACCGAACAAACTTTAAGGAAGAAAAAATGGAGACAAATAGAAAATGATTCTTATACATTCTCCTTTTTTTAGTATAAATTCTTTTAATTTTATTTCGAAAAGGAATGCTTTATTTTCCAATGACTTGAATATCCTCATTTTTACCATCATGATCCTTAGCAGTATGCATCCAAATGAGTTTTTCTTTTCTTTTTTTTTTCCCAACCATTACAACTCCCTTTCATCATTGTAACATTTGCCTAGAAGGATTTGAAGGAGGGATTGGTGGTCAAAGAATGGACAGGTTGCAGGGAGACAAAACTTCCACATACCTACCTGGCCGGCGTGCCAACCCCCACTTTATTTACATATTGCTTTCATCGTTCATTCATTCATTTATTCGTCGTGGACTAATGTAAGTAGTCCATGTCAATTGCACATGCTCTTCTATCAGCATACGTAGAAACCAAGGAAATCTTGAAAATCGAGAAGACAAACAACATATAGGCACGTACCAAGCTTTCTCTTTTCTTTTCAGCAAGAGAGCAATTGATAAATTATGTATACATATAAATTAGTTGAGGTGAAAATTAATTGGTTCTTTAACATCTGATTGAAAAGACATTTGATTCTTGCATCCAAAAAAGATACTTGATTTCTTTTTACTGATGAAAAGATATTGACATTTACGGCCCATATTGAATCCTATGATTGCATGATGGATGCCCATATTGCTAGTTATATTGCTACAGGATCGTTTGGAAACGGAATCCTGATTTTTTCTAATTTCTCGGTGTATAGTTGAATTGACAGATTAGTTCGGATTGTGTTTGATTGGAATAGAATTTGATGATGAGGAATAAGGCGATTGATGTGATGGAGAAATTAAATATGATGGATGATAGGAGAAATTAAATGTGATAGATGAATTTTTGATGAGTTTTGAATCAAAAAATGACTATTATAATTATGAAGTATAATTTTATTATTAATTTAAATAAAATGATAAAATAAAAAAATTATGAGAAAAATTTTGTTTAAAAGCATTATTTAAATATAAAAAATAATTTTTAAAATTAATTATATTGAATGAAATATTAAATTTTTTTAATGAAATAATGAGTAATAAATAATATTATATTAATTCCTTATTAAAATTATCTTATATTTATTCAATAATTTATTTTATAAAAGATATGGTGTGAGAGAAATGAAAAAAAATGAATTTTGATAAAAAAAGACATCACGTCAAAGTAAAAAAAAAGAATGGTGTGGCTCCCAGTTCCACAAAAAATGGTGGAACCGAGGTATCCACCACATTTGTTCCCGCCCCGGAACCAAGTTCTGAAGTGATGTTTGGCGAAACCGGGTGGAACAAGGGCGCGGTTCCCGCTCGGTTTTGCAAACAAATGAGGCCTAAGTACTGCATGGATGCCCATGCATATATGGATTTAATGCCTATCCTCCCAAGTTAACTTGGGAGGAATGTCCTCCCAATTCTTCTCAACGCCCGTTCGGTGATGTGCGATCCTAGAAGATGCGCGCGGCGTTGGAAGGAGATGGACACTCATTTCTGCTTGATTCAATACAAATTTGTTGGTTCAAAGTCTATATTTTAAGTATTTTGATGATAATAAATAAGAAAGATGATGTACTAATAGTGCTCGAAGTGTTAGTGTGAGCATGTTAAATATTTTTCAAAAGAAAAGGTCGTCGTAAGATTTTTGCAACTAAAACAGACGATCGAAATCCTATCGAGCGTCTGCTTTGACATATAATGGACGATTGAAACAGATCTAGAACGATCACTAACTAATAAAGAACGGACATTTTTAAATCGGACGATCGAATCACTTTCGGTTGACCATTCTGGACGACAAAGGAAAGAACATATACAAAATGAACTATCAAAATCACTGCAGGCTAGTTACATAGAGCTCGAACATTTTTAAATCGGATAACCGAATCACTTTCGGTTGATCGTTCTAGGCAGCAAAGGCAATGGCTAATCCTTCTACGGACTACAATCAACTATCGACTATGCAAAAGAGACAAACGACAATGACTATTTTTCTATACAAAACGATCGCTCGATGCTGTAACGGGAGACCGCTGAGCATACGATAAAAAGGTGCAACGGTTAGTTGCTATGTTAAACGAGCACCCGAAACCAAAATCGAAGACCGTTCCACAAGTGACAAAATAACTCTTTTAAATTTTTTTGCTAACAGTCATATTTTCAAGAGAAGCCTATAAAAGATATTCAAAAGATTGAAAGAAGGCTATCTAAGCAAGGCAAATCACTCTATAGCATCTTGCAAATCATTCCTTCCATCTTCTAGTACTTAGATGTGAGCATTTTTTTTTTGCAAGAAGAGAGAATTGGAAGGAATTCATGTGTTCTCCTTTAGTAAGTTTGAGAGCTCTTTATAAGAAAAGGTGTGCCTTACATCTTGAGCGAAGAAGAAGACATTGTGGTGTAGAAATAATTATTCTCTCCCTACATGAAAAGATAAAGCTAATGAATCTTCAACGATCTTGAGGTCGAAAAGTCAGAGCTGAGATGTAAGCCAAAGAGTTAGGCCGAACCTCGTCAACATATTGTGCCTTCCTGAGTTTTGATTATTCTTATTTGCATTTTACTTGCTTGTGATCATATTTTTTAAAATCAACTTTTACAATTTTTTGGTTATAATTCTTTATCCACTAATTCACCCCCTCTTGGTGCTTTCAATCCTACAACTCTTATCAAGCTTCCACACTCCCAACATCGCTTGCAATGATGGAGATGGACCAAATCGACTTTACCCTGAAGGCACAAAACTTTAGCATATGAAATGACAGCTTCCATCGCCGATCTCGTTTCCCCTGGGGGGCAAATACTCTTATCACCAATCCAAGATGGCAAATTTGGTTCTCATCCCCTGCATCTCCTCTCGCAACCTTGCTAAGCTCCTCCGAGCTCTGCCCGTCAGACCGAAACCCTCTACCGTTGCCAAGGTGCGATCTTTGGTCTCCAACAAATCATCTGGCCTAAAGAGGTACCTAGAGTTCGTTCCTGGTTCGAGCAAAATAGGTCCATCGGGATTGGCCCATACCTCCTCATCCTCAAAGCTGTCTAAGTCGTGCCCTAAGAAAAAAATTGAACCGACGCTTCACGATCAACTCTAAACCACCTCTGCTCTTCCTTCCAACATCGCACATTGTCGATCAGACGATTGAGAAGAATTGGAAGGACATTCCTCCCAAGTTAACTTTGGAGGATAGACATTAAATCCTATGATTTAATGGACATACCATCTACTTTAGTAGGTAGCAAGCTCCTCCCTATATTTGGAGCCGTTGGAACACAGATGGTGATTAAAAAAATTTTCAATTCACTGTTCAAGCGCAGTTTGTTTCACCAGTGTCCAGTTCATCTTCTCCCTCCATCGAACGCCCTATTGAGGGGTGTCCGCCGATCAAGCCCTTCGCGTCGATGCCTCCCGAGCTTGCCTCGTCTCGCCAACGCCGCCGCAATTGAAGTGCCTCACGTTGATGTTGCTCGAGCTTGTGTCGCCACCATGCCTCTGAAGTTCATCTTCTCCCTTTGACTATTGAATGCCCTAACCCTCTTCATTTCCCCCCATTGCTAGCCGTCCGCCGAACAAGCCCTTCGCGTCGGCGCCACCCGAGCTCGCCTCGCTACCGTTGCTGCCTTGCCTCGCCAATGCCGCCGCAGCTAAAGCGCTTCACGTCGTGCCCTAACCCTCTTCATTTTCCCCCTTTGCCAATCGTCCGCCGATCAAGCCCTTGGCGCCGACGCCACGCAAGCTCGCCTCACCACCATCGCCTTGCCAGCACCGCTGCTACTGAAGACCTTCACGTCGCATTTTAACCCTCTTCACTTTGGCTTTATTGGCCATCCGCCAATCAAGCCCTTCGCGTTGGCGCTGTTCGAGCTCGCCTTGCCACCACTGCTGCCTCGCCAACATTGCCACCGCTGAAGCGCCTCACGTCGTGCCCTAACCCTCTTCACTTTGACTTTGTTGGACGTCTGTCGATCAAACCCTTTGCGCTGGTGCCGCCCGAGCTCGCCTCACCTCGCCTCCACTGCCGCATGCCTTGCCAATGCCGCCGCCGCTAAAGCGCATCACGTCCACTGCTCGAGCTCATCACCTCGTCTGGAGATCTTTCGGCAGTGACCTAGCAAGGATGTTCGGTGTTCGGCGGATAGTTTGGCCAAACACGCACGTGAACCGGTGCACATGAAACGTAAATAGGCCGAATGAAAATGCTGAACCGCACAAAGGGTCATCGGTCGTTGATCCGTGATCTGACGGCTCCAAATATAGGGAGCAACCTACTGTAGGTAGCAGGCCCATTAAATCCTAAATCATATATATATATGTATGTATGTATGTATGTATGTATGTATGTATGTATGTATGTATGTATGCATGCATGTATGTATGCATGCATGCATGCATGTATGTATGTATGTATGTATGTATGTATGTATGTATGTATGTATGTATGCATGTATGTATGTATGTATGTATTAGGGTGTTGCCACAAGGGTTGGGCGCACAGTGCGACCAATGATTCTGGGCCATATGATCTACCTTTGCGCACATCAACCATCATGATTGGATGCGCTCTAAATCGCCTATTCGAGTCTAAAACACACATATTTTGATAGGCGAGTGATCTGCGGTTCGATTGAGCACAAAAGAACCTTCTCCCTTATGAGCAAAAATTAGTCGAGCTTCCTCCCTCTCTCGTAATCTCGTGTGCTCCTCTTACGCAATTGCCGTCTCGCCGTCACAGCTAATCCCTCGCGGTCGCACTCCTCTTATGTGATCGTGAGAGATGGTAGCCAATCGCCTCTTGCTCCCCCATCATCGAGGAACTGCTCCCCCCATGATGAGAAACGAAAGTCTCGCCTCCTGCTTCCCCACGATGAGAGACAATAGACATTCGCCTCTTGCTCTTGCGGTCATTGTCACCGAGCGAATGCTTTATAATTTATATAAAATATTTTGGTGAAGTACATATATATGTGTAAAATCAACTACATTGATAATATGATCTCTTGTAAACAAAATGCACACAACTTATAATTGTTAAGCCCTTCGCGCCGGCGCCACCCGAGCTTGCCTCGCCTCTGCTGCCTTCTTGCCTCATCAACACCGGCTCCGCTGAAGCGCCTCACGTCGCGCCCTAACCATCTTCATTTTCCCCCTTTGCTGATTGTCCGCCAATCAAGCCCTTCGCGTCGAGCTCGCCTCGCCACCACTGCCACGCCAACACTGCTGCTACTGAAGCGCTTCACATCGCGCTCTAACCCTCTTCACTTTGGCTTTGCGGCCATCTACCGATCAAACCCTTTGCGCTGGCACCGCCCGAGCTCCTCGCCTTGCCTTCGTTGCCGCATCGCATAGCCAATGTCGTTGCCGCTAAAGCGCCTCACATCGCCACTACTCTAACTCATCACCTCGGCTAGAGATCTTTCGGCGGTGACCTAGCAAGGACATTAGGTGTTCGGCGGATAGTTTGGCCAAACACACACGTGAACCGGCGCACATGAAACGTAAACAGGCCGAATGAAAATGTTGAACCACGCAAAGGGGTCATCGGTCGTTGATCCGACTGCTCCAAATATCAGGAGCAACCTACTACCCACTTTGGTAGGTAGCAAGCCCATTAAATCCCAAGGGTTGGGCGCACAATGCGATCAATGATTCTGGGTCATATGATATACCTTTGCACAGATCAACCATCATGATTGGATGCGCTCTAAATCGCCTATCCGAGTTTGAAACACACATATTTGGATGGGCGAGTGATCTGTGGTTCGATTGGGCACAAAAAAACCTTCTTCCCTATGAGCAAAAATTAAGTCGAGCTTCCTCCCTCTCTCACAATCTCGTGTGTTCCTCTTGCGCGATCGCCGCCTCGTCGCTGTCGCTAATCCCTCGCGGTCACACTCCTCTTATGCGATCGTGAGAGACGATAGTCATTTGTCTCTTGCTCCCCCACGATCGATAAACTGCTCCCCCCCCCCCCCCCCCCCCACAATGAGAAACGGAAGTCATTCGCCTCCCGCTTCCCCACGATGAGAGACAATAGACATTCGTGTGCTCCTGCTCCTGCGACCGTTGGCACCGAGCAAATGCTTTATAATTTATGTAAAATATTCTGGTGAAGTACATATATATGTGTAAAATCATCTAATGATATAACCTCCTGTAAATTACAGAATGCACACACCTTATAATAATTGTTCCTTCACCAAATAATTGATTTGCAGTCAATTCAAAGGTACGTGCATTCCAATTATTGGTATGGGAGGAGGAGGGGTTTAGGGTTTGGACCAGCCATTCATTCAGCAAAAAAGTTGAGAGCAGAAGAAAAACAAAAGGGGGAACCCTGGTGCCCTCAATGATATACGAACTCGTTTGGTGCAATCACACTGACATTGCGTCAGAAAAAAAAACAATCATCGCATAAGAAGAAGACTGGGCCAATATATATAATTGACACCAATCCACACTTACCAAGGTACCTCTTTAATTATTCAAATAATTAATTAGCCAACAAAATAAACAAATACATAATGTACATATTAACTAGCAGCAAATTGCTATATTGAAAAAAATTGAGATAGTGTACATATGTATGTGTGTGATTTTTTTTTTAAATTAAGTATCAAGATATGTGTATCGTTTCTAGGGTGACAGTGTATGTTTGATTTATATCAATACTTTTGTGTTTCCATGTTACACAGTTATTAATTATGGAATTAAATTTCAGTTGAGATTTCTATATCACATTTCAAAGTTAATATATTACTGTTTAACTCGTCAAACAATGAATTATCATCGTCATCATTATCTTCAACACAAAAATATAAAAATATACCTTTTTGAAATAATAGAAAATTTGTTGTAATAAAAGTATGTTATTATTTAGGCAATAATATACATTTTTGTAAGAATCTTGTGCCATGTAGCATAAATAATAATGCTAGATACTTAAATTAAATATTATAGGTGGTTAAGAAACCAAGTTAATTGAATGATAGGTAGGAGCACTAATTTTGTTAAAAAAAAAGTACTTTTAAATTTGTAAATTTGATAGTTAAAATATATGTATAAAATAATAATACTAGATACAATTTTTTTCTAGCATATAATTGTTGGAATTTGTTTCTTCAAACATGGGTATTAATTTAATAAAAATGATTAATTAGACAGTTAATCCCGAAGGGGTCGGAATTCAATAGGGGCCGATAAATTAAGTGCTAATTAATTAAAGTTTGGAGTGTTTGTAAATTAATTATGACGCAGTGGGGAACGAGGGGCAGCGTCCGGCCTCATCTCATGCATGGCCATGACGTGGCCGGCGTTGGTCTAAGAGGGACGAAGTCGTGGGAGTCCAAGGATGACATACGTGGCACTATGAGGGGGTGAGAAGGTAATTTCCTTCTAAATTAAAGCAAAAATATAAATTCTGTCCTAGTTAATCATTTTAGTAATTGCATTAGGAGTTTCTACCTACTTTAAGATATAGCATTATTAGTTAATTATCTCAATTACATTTAGTTAGTAAAAAAGTAAATTTGACGTGACAAATCAATTATTTAATTTCACTTATCCAAGTCAAGCTCCTAAGATCAAGATCTTATATAAAATCGAAAGGGATCATAATATCGAAAAGCATAAGTTCGAATTAAAAATCGTAAGGTCTTACTTATTAATTAAATTATATCCTTAAAATAATAAATATATTTTGATAAATTTATTATATTTAAATATTAAATTACACCTGGTAGTGAGTCATATTTATATTAGTTCTTAAACAAAATTACATCAAAATATGTTAAAAATAAAAAAATATATTAAATTTCATCTTAATTAATTATTATTATCATAAATATATAATTTTTTATTAATATTTAATTATTATATAAATTATATAAGATATAGGATTAGATAAGATGTGACTAAAATTAAGATCTCTAAAGTAAAATCGAAATCGATTAATGATAATAAGATCATAATATCTTAATATCTAAATTAAGATCTTGAGTAACAATTCAAAAAGTATTATAATTTGAAAATAATTATGTGTAATCACTTGACTGACACGAGACATTTTCCCCTTATTATAAGTAAGAGCATCTCTAATTCACAGGCTGCATGTTATACATTTATATTTCCTTTGTCCCTTTATAGCTATCAATTAATTTAATCTTTCTTTTTAGTTAAATTTACTTGCACAAATACTTATTATTCATTATGGTAAAACAACATATATAGTAATATTTTTACGATATACTTTTAATATTATAAATATAACATTTTGGCCTCCCAAATTAAATTTAAGTGCTATCACTGTCTTATCAATAATAGCAATTTACTTCCTTATGAAAGAAATCACCTAAAATCAAGAAAACAAACTAAAAGAGAAAAAAGACATATTTTCATTAGTCTTGGTTATAAACTTAAATCAAGCAAATACTTTAGGCAGTGTTTGGATTGTTGAACTAAAATTTTATTTAGTTCTCCGGAATTATTAGATTTGATAGATTTGTTATGATTAAGTGTTTGGATGAAAGTTCTTATGATGAAGAATTTTAAATGAGTTACGAGACGACTTAAATGTAATAAAGATAAGTTTTGATCGCGAACAAGAATTTTTTCACCAACTTTGATTCTAATGAAGTCCACTGTAATTTGATGTGCTGTTTATAGAACTAAACTAAATTTTTACGTTTACTTCTTATCCGAACACAGTTATAAATATGTGGCCAAACTTGCACGAATTAGGAGAAAAGGAAAAAAAAAAGAGGGTGAAGTTGGGTACGGTATCACAATCCATGGTGACCAAACATGCACACGAATTAATCCATCAAATGTGCAACATGTGTGTGTTGTTGCCTTGGACAAAGCTTGATTTTTTTTTTTTTTTTCTAAGGTGGGTAGGAAACGCGAGAAGCCACTAGAAGCTACACATGCAATGCATCCATAAATCCATCTTATTCTCATGGATTTTGGTAAGTGGTCTTGTCTCTAGTACTATATATTTGTCACAAGCCACCAAGTCAGTTCTTGGGGGTAAATTCCATGTCTATCATATTAATTAGTTAACTGAATATTTATCTTTACTCACGTTTGAACCAATCGTGCACGGCACAAATTACTTCAAATGGATATATATATGATATATATAAGCAAGTAAGAAATTAATATTTTCACTTATTAATATATTTCACTTATTAGTGTATCCTTATATGCAACGAGAACAATGGCCTCGATCAAACTGTACTTGCCAGAATGATGTAATTATATACAAAATATTAATTCATGTATAGGATAGAATAGAGATTACATGTGCTGAACACAATCTTAATATTATATATGTGTGCAATAAATCGGAATAACAGATTTAAATTGTAACAACATAATATTAAATGAATGTTGAATGCAAAAAGAGGTCAAAGTTTACTCAGCTTACCATATGGCCAATAAAAGCCCCACATGTACATCCGAATATAAGCCCACTCTCTCACGATCTTATCACCTTCTCTGATCACCCCCCCCCCCCCCCCCCCTCCCCCACACACACCCTCCCCCCCCCCCCCCCCACCCACCCCCCCACCCCCCTTCCTGTCTCGCGAACACACTCTCTCCCTCTGTAGATAATTTTTTTTCTTCCTAAAAAACTACAACTTTACTTTTCTTGCTCCGCAGATAAATTCTTCTGTTCTGTGCATCACTGTCATTAGCTGCTGCGTATGTGATTGATCATCTGATGTCCAGGCAGAGACATCGACGGTGATGTACGATCGTACAAATGCGATAATTAAGTGGAGCGCAACAGCGGGGAGCAGGTGGAGGCAGCCGAGGCACATCGACCTCCTTTAAAGTGGATCGAAGGCATGGGAAGAGGCCCCTCCCTCCAGATGAGACGCCGCCGGAGGAGGAGAAGGACCAGAAGGGAGCTGACGACGGCCACCCTCTCCTTTACTTCTCGCATCACGCCGCCGCGGCCTCGCTGCGCGCCGACGAGGACGCAACGGCCATGGTCTCGGCCCTCGCTCGCGTGATCAGCTCGAGCGTGCCAGGAGCTGCCGGGGCCACCGGAGGAGGGGAGCCGACAGGAATAGTCCAAGGGGGGAGCGCGGAGGTCGCCGCCGGAAGCGGAGGAGGGCAGGGCTCGATGGACGCCGCCGGGGTGGCCACGCAGCAGCAGGCCGACGATGAGGAAGGTACGTGTGCTTGTTTACATGTGGCAAAGAGGCCTTTCGATTGCACCACGACCACTAAAGCTGCCTTGCGCCATATATCCATGTCAAGAAAATTTAATATTTCGAGGGATGCACAACAACGTCAACTTACAAATTTTCTTGCTTGAGTTGAATGCTTCTTCCTTACATTTTTGTGTATTTTCAACTAAGTTTTCGAGGTGTTCACACATAGACCAGTTAGTGACCATGGAGATTTTTTGTTGGACCTCCAAGATGTATGCTTATGTTATTTATATTCCTTGAGCTGTTTGATTGATCTTGTCCAATTTCTTCCCTATCAGGTTTGCTCTCTAGTTTATATCATTGTATATTTGTATCAATCTTTATACAAACGAGTATTTCATGTCATGTATAATGGAACTCTCTCTCTCTCTCTCTCTTTCATTCTCTCATATGATACCATGCACATATAAATGTACAAATGATATATTTAGATGATTCAAGGATAAACATTTGCTTCTTTGTGTCAATGAATGAAGGGAACGTGAGGCGGAGGCACTATAGAGGAGTGAGGCAGAGACCATGGGGGAAATGGGCGGCGGAGATAAGGGACCCCAAGAAGGCCGCGCGCGTGTGGCTCGGGACCTTCGACACGGCCGAGGACGCGGCCATCGCCTATGACGAGGCTGCACTCAGGTTCAAGGGCACCAAAGCCAAGCTCAACTTCCCGGAGAGAGTCCAAGGCCGAACCGACTTGGGCTTCTTGGTGAGCCCCGGCATCCCACAGCGTCGACTCGAGCCGCCGCCGGTGGCGCTGCCACCGCGGCTGCCAGCGCAACCGCCGTTGTCGTCGACGTCCACGCTGCTGCAGGCTTCGTCGTTCCCGGACATTTTTCAATACGCTCGCCTGCTCCAAAGCCGGGACGAGGACGTGCACAATGTGGCGTCCACGCTCTACGTAGGAAGCCCCATGACGACTACCTCCACGAGCATGACGCCACAGTCGTCGTCGTCGCCATCGCAGTCGACGTTGAGTCCGATGTCAGGGCCGTGGCAGGAGTGCCTGAGCCCCTATTTTTCGCCTCGATCGCAGTTCATGAGCTCCTCCTCCTCTTCTTCCAGTTCATGGCCCCATGGGGATCGGAAGGACGAACGGGGAAGCGGCCATCGCTAGCCATGCAGGGTTTTAATTACCGCTGACTCTTGTTCACTTCGGATTGGACATTAATTAGTTCCTTTTTCTTCCTTGTTTTTTTGTTTCCTGTGATCTCTTTTCTGTTCTTGGTCTTCTTAGTCTGTTCTTTCATTTTTTTTTCATCTGTGTCTTGATGTTTTTGAGAGTGCATGCAATTGATCAAGTCCAATGCTGCGAAAAGAGATCACAAGAGTAGTGTGCCAGCCAAAAGAATTATTAATTCATGTGGCTTGCTTCTCTTCACTTTTACTCTTCATGCATGTGAGAGAGACCTTGGTTCCTAAGCTTCTTTTGATACTTATCTTGGAATTCTTGCATGCATGATTGGATAAAATAAATGTTTTATGCCTTCCAAAAGTTTTAAACTTAAGCAAATTTGGTTAGGTAAATTGTGATTGTTAATTACATGATTGTTTACAATAGTTACTTGATTTTTTTTTTCTGATCACAAGACCGTTGAGGAACATCAGAATCAATCAACTAATCGGATACATGGAGGGGACCAAAAGAATAAATGCGAAACAAATTGACGAACATAAGCAAGATTCAGATGTGTATTGATTATCTGAAACTTGATTCATAAGGTTTTAGGGTTCTTTCTCTACTTAGAGGGTGTAGCTATATATACACACATATATGCTAATATATATATATATATATATATATATATATATATATATATATATAGGTGAGATACGTAGAGGTGGCTAATAAGCAGCAGTACTCTTTGACATGTTATGATCCTTATCCTGTCAGTGCCAGCTGCATGTTCTTTGAACTTTGCTCAAACTTTGAACAAGTGGTAGGGCACCACTTCTTCTTTGATTCTTCTTTGCCCACCTGGTCAGCCCTTTTTCGAAAACTTCTCATTTCCTCCAGCAATTATATTATGCATGTCAGAAAGATCATGCATATATTGCTGGCTAATATTGTCAAAGTCACAATGAGATTTTATCATCCATACAAATATATATCGACTGATAATTG
Source organism: Pontederia crassipes (assembly GCA_030549335.1). Classification (NCBI taxonomy): domain Eukaryota; kingdom Viridiplantae; phylum Streptophyta; class Magnoliopsida; order Commelinales; family Pontederiaceae; genus Pontederia; species Pontederia crassipes. The sequence goes on along the minus strand of CM060194.1, from coordinate 4,693,505 downwards.
TACTAATGAAAGTCAAGAGTTCTAATAGTTAGTGAAACTGGTAAATGATAACGTTGGCTTATATATTCTATTTCACAGTTGAAAAGATAAATTTTATCTATATATATATATAGATAGATAGATAGATTATGCATGGAATGCTAATGTGGTGGGTTACTTTTTAGTAACCAGATCAACTCGCGAGGTGTTAAAAGGCACAAAGTGCACAATCTACAATTTAAAAGTCAGCCCATCATCGGGTCTAATTAATTTAGTTAAGTTCGTCTGGAGTCGCGTACTCAAATAGGTGAAGCTCCCAATAAAAATATTTTATATTCATAAAAAATCGAACTCGATATCTTGCTTAATAAAAAAGGAGTCACTTATGACTCCTCCCTCAACTCCTAGGTGCGGTGGGTTTTAGTTGTATGTCAATTAGGGAATGCATGATCAGAGTCTTGTCTCTCACATTTCCCACTACTAGACCAATACAATTATGCCTGTGTAGACGTAGCTTCAAAGAGAGCCTAATTAACCATTGATTACGAAGCTAACAATGGCGGTTGGTTGCAAGCTCCACGTCTTTAATCTAATTAATTATCACCTCTAGTGGCATTGCATGTAGTAGTTAATTATGGATGGGTTAAGGCGCAAAGAATAATTCCTGCATGCCTTTTAAGGAGGCATGCATATTAATTTAATTATAATTGCACACAGAGAGAGAAAGAGAGATTAGACATGTCGACACACAGTCAGATAATATATATATATATATATATAGAGAGAGAGAGAGAGAGAGAGAGAGATAGACAGAAAGAGAGGGGACAGTTATACAAGTGAAGTATAGAATAATACCGAATGCATGACAATATAGTAGCAGAAGAGTTCGATAAGCATATTATGCACCAAGTATTGTTTTATTCTGAGGCGATAAGGGATGCATGGTACAAAACGACGTTTCATTCTGCCCTTTTTAAGAAGACAAAAAAAAAAAGTTTGAAAAGGAACGAGAGGAGAAAGAAGGTGAAACATGCAAGAATCCACGTATACGTTTTTAAGTCCATGTTCAACCACCCACAGGTTTTCATTTTAACTCTTTCAGCTCAGTCGGCAGGATTCTGTCTCTCTCAAATGCATGCATGAATGAGAGCTTTTCTCTCTCTCTCTCTCTCGCTCTTTTTTTTTTTTTTTGATGCGTTGCATATTGCTTTTGAGCTTTGCGGCTCTGCCGACTACAGAAGTCTGAAAGGCAGCAGCTCCACTAATCTCGTTGGGCAGGAAGATGCATGGCCGGGATACATTCCATTGAAACTTTTATGATCGGTCGACATGACCCTCTCCTTTTCACTGCTCGTTCTTATGCTTAATTTGATTTTTAAGCCCTGAGCTACAGCCGAATCCAACAAACTAGGCAATCGAAGATAAGATTCTGCCTGCCATGATTGACGGGGGGGAGTCATTGGCCATGAACACTAGGGAGGAATTTTCGGTGCAACGATGGCCACCGACTTCCATGATTCCTTTTTTGTCCAGTTGCAGCAAATTTCGCTGGCCATGGGCATACTCAATAATTCTGGGTGCGGTCTGCAGGTCATAGCCAACAACAGAGAGCAGCATAAGGAACAGAAAGAGCATGGCAATGGCAGGAGGCAGGAGGCAGAAGGCAGAGCATCCATAGATCTATTTTTCCCTACCAAAGATCCAGCAGACAACACTAGAGAACACGTCGCCGTGTCGATGCGCCATGCCTGCCGTGGACGTTGGAGCTCACAGAACCATCATGAGCACAATGCTCCTTGATCAGGTGGTCCCTTTTCGCCCTTTTCGCCCTGCAGAAACTTGAACTGTCAGACATAAAATTTTAACGATCAGAAGTTATTCTTTTGGACCCCATAATTAGACATCACGAGTTCAAAGTTGCAGAATCTTTCGCTTGGCCGTGAATCATTGTCGAAAATCACAAAGGACACCATTATTGGAATGATGAAAAATGATAATATAGTAAAAAAAAAAACAGTACCCATAACCCTGCATGCATGCATGGTCCTCCCCAAGCTTAGATTTAGAAGTAGATTTAGGATGATCCATCCACCCTACTCTCCAAAGTACGTATCACTTATGATTCAACCACCGAGTTGGCAGCTTGTACATGACAAAAGCATGCACAGTAAACAGTGCAGTGGAGAAGGGTTGATTGTAGCATCCAATGTTCACTAATTAGACTACTCTTGCAGAGGTTTTTGTCTGCAAGTTCAGAAGAAAACACATTAAATTGATGACAAGCTCTAAGAGAATATAAATTGATGACTGAGTTGAGTGGGAGCAGATTAATTGGCAAGCTTTTCAAAGCTTGTGATGGCCATGGTGTGTGCTGTTCCAAAACAGTACTCGATCAGCTGCAATAAGTAGTTACCTGCCACCTCCCCGATCATAATTTGAGGTAGTTGGGGACTTTGATTTCGTAGGAGGCACCAAAAACATTATATTTACGTAAAACATTCTCTTGCACTCCTAAATTCCGATTGTTAATGATACTTTTAGGGTGCTCACCAGTCGGATTTGACCACTATTTTTTTTCTTTTTTTTTATTTAATATAAAAATATGATATAATAATTATTTTAAAAGTATAAAATAATTTGTTAAACATTTATATATTATTTTTACACATTTAAAATATTTTATTTTAATATATTTTAAAATTTTTAGTACAAAATATAGGTGAAAATTAAAAAAATAAAAAAGTCGAATCTTCGAATCGGATCAAGCCAACACGATTCAAAAAATTCTAACTCCAACCGACTCGATCTAAGGTCGAATTGAGGTCGAATCGGGACGAATCCAACCCGATCACGGATCCGATCCGATGCAAACTGATTTGGATAGGATCGAATCATCGAATTCGCAAGTCCATCCAATCTATCGAACGCCTCTAGATATTGTAACATATTAAAAAAATTGCAATGGGACCATTCAATAAGAAGAGGCTGACGGATGGAATCCAATTAATCCGATGGCGACCTTACGTAGTGTTCTTCCAAATTCCACAGTCAAAATGATCTAACGAATTGCTAACTATGGAACAACATATTAAAGCCATGACTGGTCCACTCTTCCACTTGTGAATTAGAACTTCTCATTTCTAGAGATAGGCAATTAATGGAATATATACAAAAAGAATAAAAACAAATCATAGTGACTCGAATCTCCCAATCATTTTAAGTTTAATTAATAGAAGTTGGTTTTGCCGAAAATAAATATATTATGTTAATATTTGTTTATTACATATCATAAACATTTAGTCATAATTTTTTTTCTGAAAAAAAGGAAACAAAAGTCAATAGGAGTGGGAGCACAATTATTAGCGCCCAAAGACTTCAAGCGAAGGCATGCACTGCATGAAGGCACGCCATACAAGGAATTAGATAATTTGGCGTTGTCAACTTTTTCTTCTATTCTCTTTTTATTTTTTTCCTTTTTTAAAATCTATAGGGATTTAAAAACGTCTGTCTTGTTTCTTCACAGCAGCTTCGTTTTGTTTTTTTTTTCTTTTTTAAATTTCATCATTTTGTTTTTTTATTTATTTATGTCCATGGCATGGGACGTTGGGAATTGGGAAGTGATGATATGATGGAAGAGGAGAGGAAGAAGAAGTTGAAGTTTTTTTGGTTGCGACTGCGTCAAGCTTTGCGGCTCAAAAGACATGTTGTTGACTTGCTTGTCCTCCTCCTTCTGCTCTGGTCTGTGTTTGCAGAAAAAAAATTTAAAAAAGCTCCTCGAAAGCCATAATTTTTCGTAGAGGAGCCAAAAAAATTAAAAAGAAAGAAAAAGAGTGTATCTCACTCAGCTTATGCCTAGTAATTTTTTTTTGTTGTCATTCCGACGTTCGGAAAGCGACGTCGATCATCCCAACTCATTCAGTTAATGTTAAAGGTTATGCACATTTATGCACATTGATCACGAGTTGAAATCTTGATCTATCATCGAATTTATTTATTTTGATATCGCCCCGAGCCTAACTATAGTAGTCTGCCAATAAAAAATTTTTACGTTCACAAAAATTTAAATTCAAAACTTTTACACTTAAACAGTGATGAACTATTATCTACTCCATCCAACTTTCGTTCATATGCCTAGTATTTTTTTATTATTTGTTTGGTCATCCAAGAGATAATTTTTTTTTCTCAGTAGAAAAATGGTAGCAAGATTTTTAGTTAACTTTGTAGTTTGGCGTTTTACGTGGTGTTCATCCATTCACGCCTAAAATGCTGCAACATCAAGAACTTGCTTTTCTCAAACAAAATGGCTCATGAATGGCAGACACAAAGAGTAGAATAATGGTATGTATAGTAGTATTTGTTTAGAGGCACAATCTAAGAGTTATTAGCTAATTAAGATAATAAAAATCAAGGCAGGTTATGTACAAAATATTATAAAAAAATTCCAAAGAAATAGTAATATTACCGTACTGCGTAAACATATGGTGAACAAAGAAAAACATGATTGGCTTATTTGAGTTTTATTATTCAGTAATATTTATATAATTTTATTGTTGGAAAAAATAGTGGACTCACTCATATGCATCCGAACATTCACTCTTTTTTTTCCTTGTTTATTAATACGTTGTAAGCCAATTTTTAAACTTAAGGAGTTTTGACCTTAATTTTTTTTCTGAATTTAGAATTTATGTTCGATTTAATATATTTTATATTTTTCCTTTTTATTTTTTTTACTTATATGTACTTCCTCTCATTTGAAATTACATACAATTATTCAAATGTTGCATTTTCATTCATGCACGTTGCTTTTTATTCACAAGTCACAAGATCATCACCCCTGTAATTTGAGAAACAAAATCCTAATAGTCTTAAATTTTGAAATAAATCCTAAGGGCCACAAAATCTTCTTCTAGGTGGTCCATGGGCAATGCCTACAGTTGAATTAGGAAGCAAAAGTTCAGTGCAAACCGCCTCATAAATTCTATAAAAACCAAAAAGAAAAAAAAAACTAAATGAAATAAAAGCTCAATCTATTAACAAAAGTTTCAACATACTAAACAACTAGCAGAGGGGGGAAAAGGCCACAAAGGATGAGATCAACATGGACCATTTGGTATCCAAAACTTCACCTTTCAACTTCTGGTGTTACAAAAGAAAAGAAAAAGGGGCACAAGCATAAACTTGGAAACCCACAATATATAATTAAAAGAGTAAATAAAATATCCGCAGAAATAAAAATAAATTATCAATAGAAAATTTCAGGATAGATAATTACTTACAACCCAACATGTATTGACATTAAAATTGGTATGATAAGCTGACACCTCAAAAGTTGCATTGTTATTACAACACAATTGGTATGTTCGAATAGGTAATACCCAGTGTTGCAATGACATTACAATTGGTATGATGAACTGGCACCTCAAAAGTTGAAAGTTGAAATCATGAACAAGTATAGACAAGTATACTTGTAATTATGACCTTAGAATTAAGTAATGTATATGGTAATTATCATGCAGTAATGCACCATATCCAATAATTTCATTCAATTGCAACGAAAGCTGCAGAATAGAACAGTAAACTTCAGCACATATGAAAGTATTCCATCAACCAATATGATCACTGGTAGTCACCATTGTCATCTACAATGCTATCTTTTGCCAGAGTCTCATCCTGTGGGTTGTTTGCCTTCTTTCCCGTCTTCAGTCTCTTAGCAGCTATATCCTGACTGCTACAAACAGGTTGTTTTGCTGGACTAGTCTGAGTTTGAACTAGTGCCTTCTCATTTTCCAGCATTCTGGAATCAACAACATTGATGTTAAGATTCTCCTTAACATCAGTGAGGGTATCGTCCTTGGAATTTTCAGCCTTTGAAAGATCATTTTTTAAGTGAACAAGTTCAGTCCTTTTTGCCTCCACAACATCAGGATCCTCATCAAAAGCATTTTTCCTTTTATGGCAAGGTTGAGGTTCAGTTTTTTGCAGCTCTACCCCCCCTTTCTCTAATGCTGAATTATCAGAGTCCACAACTACAAGTTCAACCTTTATTTCCACAGTATTAGTTTCTTCCTCAATCAATTTAGACCCTCTGCCATTGGTTGCTTCCTCACATACATCAACAATATCTTTTCCAGTAATAGATTCCTTCATGCCATCTGATTCCTCACCAGACTTGTCCACTTCATTACCATCATTCCCATTTTTGTTTTCCATCTCCTCTTCAATCTTGTGTTGAAGTGATTCAATCAATTCCATTAGATCCCTGTTGACCTGTAAGTATCATATCCGTGTCAGATATATGATAAGTAGGAATCCATGTGAAGAAGACAAAACAACAGTAATAAAATCTATGCTAAAATGCAATCAAATAGTATTACATTATATCGTTCAGTTCTACCAAATTACCTGAGGATTCTGAAGAAAGTCGGATATATCAACAGGGCAAGATGGACATTGTTTGATTATCTTCTGTGCTCGAAGTGTCCGACCACCCTTGTTCCTCTCCCGCATGAAAGAATTATTGTCGAATGCTCCAACCAAGCACGCCTTACAAAAGTTATGGCCGCAGGGTGTGCTAAGTGGAAGAGTCATTACCTTCCGACATAACAAACAGCTAAATTCTGCACATCCAAGGCAGCACCAATTGTTCAATGCAATATTTAGGAAATGATGGCAAGTGCAGCATCGAGTTATCAACAACTACATAGTATCCATGACGTAGAATGAACAAACAAGAAAAAGACGTGCTATAGAGAATCACATACCTTTCAACAATCTCTCTTTCATAGAAGTGTGACTTCTCTTCCTTGTAGATTTTCTTTCTTCTGGGTTGCCACTGGTTGTGGACTTTCTGCTATGTGGAGGAGGCCTCATCCACATCCAGCATTGTTTATCACTCTGAAAGGAACAACCAACTTTTCCATTTACCGAAAAGGAATAGCTGATACTAATAAGAAAATAATGTAGTCTTCAACTTAACCGAGCCCCAAACAAGAAGAATAAACCAATCACATCATGCAAAGTTATTACCAAATTGTACATGTCTGAACTAAAAGAATAACAATATACATTGTAGTCCCATGCTGGGCTTCGCTTTCTCACGGTGTTATCAGTTGAATTATTGAGTTCATCAATGACAGGTAAAGGACGAGGTCGATCGCCATGTTCATCACTGTTGTCAATTACTCCAAAAGTGAGCTTCAGATTATATGTGATATTGGAAGCTAGTAAAAAAGAAAAATGATTTGACAGAGTTCAACCTTGTCCATGGTGCCGGTTCATTGTCACAACGAACAAAAAGATATCGACAAACCTTGTGTCCCTATGTAAGGATGAATATAATCAGTGTATTTGATATGAAAATTTTATCACAGCTAGATATCAAAGATCCAACGGTGGAGCTAAAAAACATCCATAACCTAATCAGTAAAGGCTTGAGTAACATACTTGAATTCCAACTTTACGCCAGCATTTCTCAATCCTGTAGACTCCATCATAACGGACACCAGCTTCAGGAGCATATGAAGAGCGCTTCTCTTTATGTGACCTTTACATGAAAGAATTATAATAAGATAGGCAGTATAAAATTTGATATTAATGAGGCTGTCATCACTAAATGAAGTAGATAGAAACACAAAATATCTGAGATTGATGAGGCTGTCATCACTAAATGGAGTAGATAGAAACACAAAATATCAAAAACATGATAATGCAACACTAGATTGCCAATGTCATTACAATGATTAGCAGAACAGCGAGTTGAAGATGGCCTGCAACAAGCTTTCCCTTATTTAGCTAATTAAATTACAATTCACTACCTCAAATTAAGCCAATTGAAGTTAATATATGAAAGAATAATGCTTTATCAGCATGCTATTAGCATACAAAATTAGATTAGGTACATGTAGAAGGCAAGGATTTCAACAAACATAAAAGAATCTTGTAGCATCGAGCAGAAACAATAGTTAGAATATTTCTGGAATACAATAGTATCTGTCTCTGTGAGGTATTGCTTTATGCAGAAGTATAACCAAAAAAAAGAGAACAAGGTTAGCACATGTAGACCTCTTGTCAGAAGTGTGTTACCTCACAACCCGAACAGGATATCCTTCAAGACAACTAACTTTCAATGCTGCATTAAGTTTTTCGAACTTTTGATCAAAAGATTGTTCTTTGCTTGTGCGTTTGTTTCCGCTTAAGTCTCTGCCACCACTGTCAATTTGCATTAAATTTTACCATATATATCAGCTGCTATATATGATATGACATAATTAATTAATAAAAAAGGTATAATTGCAAAGAAAACAAACATTAAACATGAATGCAAATCAACCACAACTGTGATGTGAAGGATTGTTATGACGAGCATACCTGCCAGTATAGAGGAACCACTCTCCATGGTCTTCATCATCTTCATATCCTCCTGAGAGTGCAACAGACTGAGCGCCATAATCAGATTGACCAGCTATCCCAGCTACATGAGGTAAGTGGGCTCCCCATTGTCTGCATTCCATCCTATCCTCCCAAGTCTCCCCTACTAGAACGCCTTGATTCCTTTTCGGATCATTCTCAGCAAGTATTGGTCCAAAATGATCTGGAGGAACAGTAACAAAAATCTGTCCAGAGCATGCATTCGCTTTGCCAGCTCTCTTAGCTCTATCAGTAGTAAATGCTTTTTCGGGTCTGTTTTCATTGCGGATGAAATGAGAAACTTGTGCTGGGCCACCGTTTGCAGCTGACTTAGCAGTCTTGGCCATACGGATAGCCACAACAAGTGCTGAGTTAATTCTTGGTTGGGTTGCCATTTTAGATGGGATAGGTGTGCGGCATTTTGCACATGTCCGTTTACCCTGTCCGACCCATCTTTGGAAGCATTTTAAGCAGAAATTGTGACCGCAAGGAGACAGGAAAGAAAATGAAAAAAGAAAATCAATACACTTTGCAGTCACAAATCAGTGAAAAGCATAATTTCACAATTTTGAATCAGCCAAGAACGCTATTAAGCTGGATAATGTAATAATGATAACATTCTAATATAAGTAGCACTTGTGCATATTGTCATCATCACTACATTTAGAAGATTCTGATTCTTTCATTTGCCTTTGAGCTCTTTATCATAAAGAACTCTTCTACTAATAATATTGATTGCATATAATGCAAAACCTTTGTGGTGAAAGAAAGGCAATCCAAACTTCAAATCCACAATGGAGACCCCAGTTCATTCTCAAATGGTACCTAGATATCACACTTTAGTTTTGGAGCTATTATATCGTGACTTTAAAGTTTTACATTCCAATATGCATTGATATCACTTGGAGTACCAAAAGGAAAAAGAGATACTTTCCAAAAAGATATCACTGTACCTTTGAACCTCAACTTAATTTTGGAACATGTTAACTACTTTCATGACACGTTAGCACCATCGCTAATTACATTTTGGAGAGAAGAAAGACTCGCAAGGTTGGGATTAGTAACAAAGTTCTAAGTTTTTTCCGAAGAAAGTTCAACCAAATCATTTAGATTATATGTTTATCCATTAAAATTATTAGAAAAGGTCTCCCACGGAAAATACATATTTTAGATTGATTTTAATTATTTTTGTGAGAGGAAAAGGATGACAACTAGGTTTAGGTAGACATCAATTTGTATTGAAAATGGCATTGTGAGATATACAAATGTGTCTGAGGATAAAAGACACAAAAGAAGAATGTGTGGACACCCAGTTGCCCGAAAAACAATGCTATCCAATTCCCAGTCATGAGGGACATTGTTATGAAATAATGATAACCATGCAAGATTCTTTGTACTATTGGGTGGGCCCTAAAAGGACACAATGGATTCTAATTGTTCACCAACCAACAAGGAATGGACAACCATTTCTAGTTGTTGGTCCCCTCCAGAGTTGGGCACGCAAAGGATATCCACACGCATATACAACAACAACAACAACAAAGCCTTATCCCACTAGGTGGGGTCGGCTACATGGATCATACGACGTCATTCCGCATTCGTTGATCCATGTTCATGCGATTCGACAGGGTTTTACGTTGGCTGTCGAGGCCTAACACAACCCTCCTCCTTTATCCGGGCTTGGGACCGGCTATAAAACATAGGCGGAGTTATAGATATCCACACGCATATCTATAATTTAATTCACCCGACATGATCCATTTTGAGAATGTCAAATATTGAAGTCATTAAATGGGTAAGTTAAACAAACTATATAACATACTTTCTCTATTGGGTTGTAAGAATTGGTGAGCATTTTACTGAAGATTTCTATTGACCACCCTACTCCTCCTGAAAGGATGGATGTAAAGAAAACAATATCTAAACAAACACAAAAAAGCATTTCCATAGCCTTGAAATACACTGTCGCATTTAAAAAACTCGAATAAGTAAAGAATTAACTTAATGGGTGCTTGAATGCAAAGGTATGTGATAAATAGATATGCATTAATATCTAATTGCATCGTTGTAATTCTTTTTTCTCTTTAGAAGGGAAAAGGATGACTAAAAGGTTGGGCAGTAATCCATTTTGTATTGAAAACCAAAATTCATGAATGTTACAGGTGTGTATAGAGGGAAAGGCGAAAAGCTCAAAGAATAAACAAAAGAAATGTAAGAAATAGACTTGAGAGGATGGATGTTCCCAAGCCATTCTTCATTAAAAGGTGGTGTGGTGCACAATATTCTCCATATAGAACCTCTCCTCCCAAAAATGGTGCCATTACGTTATAGCCAAATTGCCCAAGGGACTATCAAGGACATCATCCATGGAAGCATCCACCCTTGCCGACCTGGTGCAGCAATGATTAGTAATGAATGCCAAAAGGTCCTCGGTGTCAATGCATGATGTCCGTCACCACACCTCTGAGGCAATGGGACATGCAAAGAATAAATGAGGAATATCCTTCTTTGCCAAATCATATAAGGAGCATGATTTGTCTGTGTTGGGCATCCACCTTGCCTTGTATGCGCTTGTAGGAATCATGCCTTTTCTCAGAAGTCAAGCAAAAATCATGACCTTAATGGATATGTGGGATCCTCAAATATGTTTGTAGGTCAATCTGATGGAGCCTGGAGTCATACCATCGGGGAGCAAGCTCCGATAGATCCTCCTAGCTAAGAAACACTCGGCTCTCAGCTAGCCAAAGCCAACCATCTTGTCTAAACTCATTGGAACCGTAGTGTAATATTTTGTCATATAATGCCACTTGCTATTCAATGCCCTGATCAAATGGCCAGCTCTGAAATGTGGGGTCCAAGAACCAACCGCTGGGATGAGACCGGATACCAAGGCATCTGGTTGTACTGCTCGTGTGGGGATCCTAGGGAAGGCTTTGGCTAGTGTCCCATCGACTGTCCACTCATACCTCGAAAGGAAAAGCAATGCTCGAACCAAGTGAGGACCCTCGTCACACTTCGCCAAAATAAAGGAGGGGTCTCACTAGCAGGAGGACCCTCGGCACACTTTGCCAAAAAAGAAGATGCCCCCTCATAACCCCATAACATAGATTAAGCAAAAAAAGCTCATGTATTTGATATAAAACAATTGAATTCCTCCCTTACCAAAAAAATTAATAATTGAATTCCTATTGAAACTAATTAATTTTTTTTAACAAGAACTTCTAACTTCAAATGCATCAAAATACGTAATGTAAGTAAGTCCAAGAAGAACCTAAACATTAATAATGCTTACTTACACAATTACTTCCAAAGAAGTGTGTTCCTCGCGTCTAGAAGATAATAAAAAGATTATAGTATCGGATAAATCATGATTTCAACAATTTTGTAAAGATGAGAGAACATTTTAAAATATGTTATAAATTTATTTGGAATTGGAATTAACTAAAGGGTTGGCATACATATCAGTCTCATTGAGATACAAGTTAAGCCATAACACTTCAATTGACATGAAGACCTAACGATAATTGGACTTATTGTAGTCACTTTTGTAGAGCCAATTGGCATATATTGGTGCACTTCATATTGTTAATGTAATCACATTGAGAAAAGAAGTGTTTGTCGCATCCCCTCCTCCTATTGTATGACAATGAATCCCGACTACAGCTACAGCGATTTGTCTTGGTGAAAGGACATGTAATCCAATTAGGCATGCCCTCAACTCATCTCAGCGGTTTCATCTTTATCATACAAAATTATGAGGTTCCATTCCTATTGTCTCTGCATAAAAGCTTTGTTGTCCATGTCTCCAGTTGCTTCCCAAAAACTTCCATTAGTACATAAGTTAGATGACATAATCAAAGAGGTTGAGGCAACCGACGCTAACTTCAGAATTCATACATAGGATAGACTTGTAGCAGACTGAATTCATTTTTTGCTGTGAAAAGACCTTTGCATTCGGCTTACAGTATGCAAAACCACTCTCAAACAAAAGAACACGTAAAATTTAGAGATTCTCGTACCAGATCTGGAGCTTCTCATTACCCATCGAAAATTTTATTGCAGATGTCAGGAGATTGTGTCTCTAATCTCAATGATGCACTAATTAAGAAGAAATGGAAAAGAAACATTAAAAGTTTCACCACCTAATCTCTGTCCATTTAGCCCATGCTCCCATGATTTTAGAGTGAGATGTAATTTGCATAGAAAAAACAAGAATAAGGAAATTGTTTATATTCTCATAATATAGCTGTGGTGGATATTGAATGCGGATTTAGTCATAAGATACTAATGTGTCTCTTTCGAACGACATAAGAACTCACTATAATTTAAGCACAATACAACAACAACAACAACAACAAAGCCTTATCCCACTAGGTGGGGTCGGCTACATTTATCATACGACGCCATTCCGCATTCGTTGATCCATGTTCATGCGATTCGACAGGGTTTTACGCTGACTGTCAGGGCCTAACACAACCCTCCTCCTTTATCCGGGCTTGGGACCGGCTATAAAACATAGGCGGAGTTTATAATTTAAGCACAATACGTATTGGAAATCTAATCCGATGGTCACTCGGGCCATAAAGTCTTCATTTAAGAAAAGAACCAAAAGTTTTGAAAGTTATACTAGTTTACTACCTTTTTACTGGATAATAGTTTTAGTTTACTTCTACAAAACCCAATATTTCAAAATATGCAAATTAAGAGAGCATAACCCACTGGTCTAAGCAAAGAAATTCACCCAATGCCATGGTAGTAAACCAACCAACATCAAACTATTTATGCATGTAAAATTATAGGATGAGATGTAACTAAATCTGACAAATAAGGAGAGGTAATCAGTTGGTTCAAAATATGGTTTCCTTAAGGGCTTGGGAAATGATGGGGGAAATTTGAAGTTAAAGTAGCGTAGAATTATTAGAATTAAACTTAAATTGGCAATAGGGAAAACCAAAAAGGAGTTAAAAAAAAGAAGAAAAACTTTTCTTTTCGTACAGAGAAAAATGAAAATGAATACTACTATTTATTGGAAGATGTTTAATGATTCACGAGGTTTTCATCAGCAAAAATAAATATTCCTGCAGCCACAAAGTTTCCAACTACATTACGTTACAACATCCTCATCTGCCACCAAAGTGTCTTTAACACTTCAACAAACCGCTTGGCTTGAAGACAATATAAAACAATTAATGCACATTAAAACCGTAAACTCGCGAGAGCGTCAGCCAAATGGCAGGACCAAACTAGATGCATGAATGGGCTGTCAATTCATCTCTTGAGGAACCTCAACAACGATTTCTGAGCGCAAATGAGGAAAGAAAAAACAGGAAGCAAAACTCTGTCAAAACGAACACAAAAAAGCGTTCTTTCTTTATTGTTTGTCCATGATACACTCTAACAGAAGAACAAACAAGATTCTCGATGCTGAAAGGAGAAGAGGCAGCAAAACTATGAATATGCGTTGGTACACATCCTCATCTTGCGAGAATGAGAGGACTCGGAAATTTAGCTGCACTGTTAATTAACTCAGACAAGAATTCTGAGTGGCGTTGGATTACTACATTCCCACTGGAATCTATCAAATTCGACAAAGATAGAAAGAGTATAATAGAAAAAGAAGCTATCTTGAAAGAATGAAAAAAAAATCACTCACAGTGACAGGACGGTCGGGTAACTGCATGCAGAAGGCACAGTTGACCTTCTCGTCAAGCAAATCGAGCACCTCGTTGCCTCCCCTCCCGTCCCCCTTCCTCTCGTCATCGCCCTCGTCGTCGGACACCGGAACCTTTCCCTTGCTGACGATCGCCTGCCGGCGCCGCGCCTTCTCTTGCTCCGTTAACGAATCGTCGTCCTCGATCGCCCTGAAGGCCGCGACGAGCTCCGCGTTGGCGCCGGTCGCCGCGGCTGGAGGGGCGGCGTCGGAGATGTCGCAGTCGGGGCACTGCCAGTCGGCGAGCCCGGACATCGAGGAAGGCGGCTTGGAGAGGCAGGGGACGTGCCAGGGGGTGGCGCAAATGCAGCAGCGGAGGACCTCGGCCTCCTGCGGCTTGGCCTCGCAGGCTATGCACACGCCTTCGCCGTCGCAGGGGAGGTTGGTGGCAGCCGTCGCCATGGTCAGAGAGGCAACGAGTGTTGGAGTGGGCGACGAAGAAGCAGAAGAAGATGAAGTGGGCGCGCGGGTTTTAGGGGAAGTAAATGGGAAGGGGTTTGAAATTTTTTTGCCTCTTTGCGGGACGACGGAAGGCGGCGGAGGAAGAGACCAAAACTAGGGGTGAGCACGGGCCGGGACGACCCGGTCGCCCCGGCCCGGCCCGACCCGGATGTTCCGGGTTTTTTCCCGACCCGGTTACCAATCGGGTCGGGACCGGGTCTCATTTCCTTGAGACCCGGCCGGGACCGGGTCCGGACCGGGTCCGGATTATTAAAACCCGGACTCGGTCCCGACCCGGTTAAATATATAATATTAATATTAAGTTATTTTTAAATAATATGTTTATGCTTATTTTTAAATAAAAATTAATATTTTATTTGATATATATCTTAAATATATATTATTTTATATTATCATATATATATAATTTAATTAATAGTTATCGTATCTATATAATAATATTAATTTTTTTACTATTCGATTTATTATTTTATATTTTTATGGTCAAACCGGGACAATCGGTTTTTGTCCCGGTTTGACCAGGACGACCCGGACCCGACCGGGACCGGGTCCGGGACCGGGTCTGCATTTTCAAAACCCGGAGTAAACCGGGTCGGGACCGGGTCGGCCGAAACCCGGTCCCGAACCCGGTTTTGCTCACCCCTAACCAAAACAAGAAAAGTCGCTATTTTTTGTTCCCTTGCGGGCGCCTTTTTTGGTCTTTTTTTTTTCGTTTCCATTTTTTTCTCCATTATTATTTTGCATTTATTGAAACATTAAATTAAAATATCTTAAATATCCATGTAAATCTGAAAAAATGTATCATTAGATCCTAGTTTTAAATGTCATTTTGCTCTAAAAACTTTGTTTTTTGATGTTATTACATTGTTATTTTTAGATACTATACAATTAAGATATATATATATATATATATATATATATACATATTCTTCTTTTAATAAATGAAGGTTCATGGATGCAATCAAAATCTTATCATTATATTCGCTATATCCTATAATTAATATCATTAATTAATTGTAAAAGCTATCATTATTACTTTTTTGTATATTATTAATAGCGCACATCATAATATTAATTATGTTCGTGCATTGGAAAGCGTTTCCTTTGAAAAGTAAAAGAAAATTATGTTTTTTTCTCCTGTCCTGCATTATATGAAGTTAGTAGGTTAATTGTATCTTTTTTCTCTCCCCTCCAAGTTAATATCGAGGTGACGCCTTGATTTTATGGATATTTCAAGATTTTTAACGAAATGATTAAAATTTTCTCAAATGTATCTTAACATTATAGAGAGTGGTTCGCAGTCAAGCAAAATATTTTTATTTAGGTGATGAATTGTCATCAAAATATGGGTTAAAATCAATTAGAGACGTTTAGCACACTTGTGAGTGAGTCTCTTTGCACCACTTGCTTTGAACCTTTCAAATTTAGACAACAAAACTATTAGTAAAACATTCTATGACATTCTAAATGTGATATGTGGTAAAGGAAGATGCTTAACACGTGATATTATAAAGTTTAGATCTACAATTCAAATATATTTCATTTTGTATAGCCAATGATGAAAATATTTTATCTTTATGATACTCCCCTAAGCAGTGATTTTTATTTCTATGAATTTTTATCTCCCCTTAAGCAATGGTATTCCCCTTTCATTCAGGATTGACGTTCATATTTTGTGATGATTTTTCAATTCTCTTTTCATATTTTTCCCAATTTTAATTTCTCTATCTGATTTAGACCCAGCCTTCACACTTAATTATTATACTTTGATTTCATATTTTTATTCTTAATTTACAAAAACCAAAATGGGACCCCTACGGCCATTGGCCCTTCCATCAAACTTCATTGTACTTTTAAATTTTTCTTATAAATGTCTCTTGTACACATTTTCTTATTTTATAATTAAGTGCTTAGCGCAAAAAAAAAATAAAAAAAAATATGTAACTCTATTAGTGGATGATTTAGTCGACGAAGTGCACCAATACTCTCCTATAATCCTTTGCACCAATAAGGATAACATCATTAAATTGACAAATATTTTTTTCATTCTCTCATCACTCACCATACTCATCTTCATTGACAGATTTTTTTTTTGTTTTTTAATTGAAGTTCATATATTTTAAAGCTGAACTTTTATTAAACATAAAATAACTGCAAAAGTAGCATCGAGTTTTCTATTTCATATAACATGCACACACGTACATAAAATGTTGCAAAAGAATTCTTATTTGAGATCAGAAAAAACTTTTAACTTACGTGAAGAAGAAATCTTTTGATGCGTAATTGATACTAGCCTCAACAATAAATGCAGGACCGAATGGATTTCCTTTCCTTTGTCCTTGGTAAATATGTCCATCATAAGCATAATATCCACAATTATTAGCTTTCCAACAACAACAAAGCCTTATCCCACTAGGTGGGGTCGGCAACATGGATCATACGACATCATTCCGCTCTATTATATTCGTTGATCCATGTTCATAAGATTCGACAGGATTTTATGCTAGCTGTCGGGATCTAACACAATCCTCCTCCTTTATCCGGGCTTGGGACCGGCTATAAAATATAGGCGGAGTTAATTATTAGCTTCCCAATTGTAAAAAAATATATCATGTTCACTATACAAACAAATTACAAAATAGTCGCTTTTTTAATAAAAAATAGTGATACCTAGACACGAAGAGATGGAGTATGAGAGGTAGAACACGATAACAATGAGAATTGCATAAGGGGAAAGAAAAAGCATTTGAAATCATATTCTCTGACTAATTTAGCACCTATAATTCATTTAAATCGATGTTTTATCTTAATAGTTTATGTCACGACCCCGATTTAAACCTTAGTTTAAACCGGAGTTCGCGACTCATTACGAATGATCAAATAAAATTGGAAAGAAATGCGGAAACGTGATGGAATTTTTCTTTTTTTTATAACATACATCAGAATGAAAATGTCATAAAATAAACTACACAATTTATGACGATCCTTCAGAGCAAACCAATAATCCTTAAGTTTTACATTTCACAAAATGCTTTTGCCTTCTTACAAAATAATACATATGAATTATACATAATTAAACCCTCGACATCCTAATAGAAGGATACGAATGACTCAAATCTTTTCATCTTACCACGAACCCTTCAAATAATATCATCTCGCATGATTCTCAAGAATTATCTGAAAAATGTTAGAAACAACATAGTGAGCTAAATTAGTTCAGTAAGTTGATAACTCATAGCCTATGTGTTACTAACTAATCAATTCGGATGGACATGAAAAATCATACGATAATCATAATAGCAAAATAGGTATTTTCATATTATTTGATAATTACATATAAACATACTAATCAGAAACATCACTCAACTTGCAATCAATATCATATAAATCATATCAAACATATGTATGCAAATGCAACACTATCATATAAATGCACGGATCACCAACTGGCCAATGGTCGGTAGGTGGACTCTAGAGGTGGCTCCCATCGTGATCAGCGATGTAGCACTTAGCTCCATTCTATCTCATCCCTTTCGAGGAACAAATCATATAAAGATAGGTGGACTCTAGATATGACCCATACGGATTATAGAGGTGGCCCCCATCGCGACTACTCACGATGTGGCACTTAGCTCCGCATGAAACTTAACTCCAATATATCTCATCCCATTTCTGGGGAACAAAATGATGCATTGGACTCTAGAGGTCGTTCCCATCGTGATCAGCGATGTAGCACTTAGCTCCAACCATCAAACATGCAATGCAGGCAGATGTAGATTTATGATTCATCATATAACAATTATATCTCGAATATCAGAAGATGAATCATATCAAATACCATTTCAAACCTAATAAGATTGCACTTCTCATAACTCATTCATATCATATCACATATGCTTTTCAAATGTGCAATCATATAATCATTCAAATATACTTTTCACAATTGCATTTCTCGAAATCAATTCATAACATTTCAAAATATATTCAATACATATAATAATCGATGTCACACCAAATTCAAAAGAGGTGAAAACATAGAGTAGGAGAAACCAACTTACCTATAAGAACTACCAAAAGGTTTTTCCTTTCCTTTTTCGCTACTTTACTCTTCTACTCCTATACAATAATAATAAGAAGCACATCGCTTTTATGCTCTGAGCAGAAGCCTATCACACATGAAACACAATTAATTGAAATGGTATACGAACCTTAAACGTTTACTTTTTTAACTATTAAACATAAGGATTGACATAATATTATGACAGATTGTACACATAGTAAAGAAAAATTCATATCTTCTGGTATACATAATCAAATGACATCATTCCAAATTTCTTTACTTTTATATTACATATACATTAATCTGTAAAAGTTTCATAACCTATTTCATTACGGTTTGCTCTCATGAAAATTAACATTTAGCCTAACATTTATGTTATTTTTATGTTCTGACAGGCTGAGTAACTTTACTTTTATGATTTATATAAAATAATAAACATTCTCTATTCTGGTACTTTTAATTTTCCCAAATAGTAGACATCCTAGGGTACAACTTATAAAATTACTTGAATTTATATCTACTTGTACTGAGCACAATAAATTTAACCAATACTAGCATAATCTGCCCTAAGCTCCATCCTGACAGACTGAGTAAGGCTCGATAAAATATTTATAACTTTCGTTACACATATCATTTTCTAGTGATTCCAATTGTTGATGAGACCTAATATATCTATAACACCCTAAATTATCAAATAATTCCACGACATATTGGATTCGGGTAGCAATTTCGGGTAGTAATTTCGACGGATAGAGTGATGTACCTTAATCCTGATGGCATAACTTTCATTTCGTAACTCCTATTAACATGATTCTAAATCTCATGTAAACTAGACTAGGAGATTATTCTACATGTTAAATTTCATAATTTTTAAGGGCAAATTGATACGAAAGAAAATCTTATGAAGAACACCATCAGTCTAGGGTTAAAATCTTCACCTTTAATGATCTTCCTTCTCGAATTTCCCTCAATGTCCTAAAGGAGTCGTGGTCTGAAATTTTTTGTGTGTTGTCTAGAGAGAAGAATAAGACCATACGAATTTTTTCAGATTTTTATCACTTAAATAGGTCGGTTGGAAAAATAGCCTAAACATGAGGTGACAAGCTACTAGCTTGCATGTCGAGTTGAAATTCTTGTCCAATTAAAATTTAACATTAAAAATCATTAATTTCATCCCTAATTGATATTAATTAGTATAATATAATCCATATAATTTATTCACATATTTATATATTAATTTTTGTTACATATATTCATATGCCACTTGTTGACATTTGATTGGTCCACTAGACTTAAATCCAATCTTAACAAATCACATGCATAGTTAACCATAAGAGAATATGTTTTATCATAATATGATTATTAATCATACTTTAGTAATTTAATTAAATTTTATAAATTCTTAATATATCACTACGTGACATTACAACATATACTACAACACATATATTCAATTGATTATAGCCATATAATATCGAATCCAATATGGATTAGATCATGGATATTACAGTTTATCTCTTGCATATATCTAAGAAGTTGTTGTGCTCCTCCGAGAATCATTAAGGAGAAATTTGTTTTACCCCTTGACATTGGGAAGAAGATGGACGGTGACAATTTAAAGAAATTAAAATATCATAAGGACAATTTTTAAAAAAAATTAAGATATCTCTTGACATGGGACGCCTACAGCCCATTGGTCCTTCCATCAAACTTTATTGTACCTTTTAAAATTTTCTTATAAATTTCTCTAATATATATTTTTGTTTTATAATTAAGCGCTTAGCTCATAAAAAAACCAAAAAAATAAGGGCTTAGCGAGTTGTTTTTTTAACTCTATTAGTGGATGATTTAGTCGAAGAAGTGCATCAAGACTCTCCTATAATCCTTCGCTCCAATAAAGATAACATCATTAAATTGACAAGTAATTTTTTCATTCTCTCATCACTCATCATACTCATATTCATTCACGTTTTTTTTTTGTTTTGCAGTTGAGGATCTTATGGATGAAGACCTAAAGCGCACTTTTTCTCATAATTTTTTTCCTTTTTAGCAATTTAAATTTTTTTGTCTTCTATTTTTCATTTTGATAGTACTTGTGCTTCATTTTGATATTTATACAGGATCGAGTGGATCCACTTCTACCACTTCCAGTTGTACCCTATTTTTTTTAATGGTTTCTTTTTTAATTTAGTTAGTAGCTTTCCATTATTAATTTATTTTTTAAGATGATAAGAAAGACAAAGCAAAGAGGAATAACTTAGCGTGACTATTGACTAACTCACCCGTATTTATTGAGCTATTTTGCCTTGTAGGGCCATGAAGAACTTTCTCACTAGGACTACCTGAAGGCCCAAGCTATTGAAGCACCTACTTTAGGTCCATCATAGTTTTGTTAGACTAGACCTTTGCACTAATAGGTTCAACTCATTTGGCTCATAAGATGCACTTTATTCATATTAGCTAGTTTTTGTCACACCTTATAATTTGCTTTTAAGCATGTATATGAGACGAAAAAATATATTGCTTACATGCATGATATCAAGTCCTAAATCGTCAAGCAAAAGCTTATATGCTTTTTTAATACCTTTGATCCATAAACTCAATACGTTGTGGGAGGATGGTGTGCTTAAGAAGCAAAACTACACGATGAAGTCTACATTAATATAGATCATTAAGTGAATTTTCAACATACGTGATGCTGAGTGGTTGGAGCATGAAAGATAAACTTTTTGTTCATATGTGAAAAGCATACAAAATCATTTTGTTTGCAAAATAGAAGGAAAGTATATCGATTTGATTGACATAAGATGTTTTTGCCGATGGAGAATTTGATGTGTTTTGAGTGAATATATTATTATGGAAAAATACAACGTAATCTAGTGCGGTAGAATTTTTTTCAAAAGACTCTTTTGATGGGACAATGAGTGTTAGGGCAAGTAAACAAACTTAATTAAGTCTCATTCGGTTGAATGTCAATTCTTACAAACAACTTGGGTTTGTGAGTGAATATAATTGGAGGAAAAAGAAGTATTTTTTGGGACTTATCTTATTAATCTTCAAATTTAATTTGGCATAATATGAATATGATGGAGAAGAACATATTTGACAACATCTTTAGCACTATTATGGATGTCAAAGGAAAAATAAAAGATAACATACAAGCACGCGAAAACATGAAAAGTATATTAGAAGACCAAAAATAGATATTATTTATTTAAAAAATAGATAAATGCAAGAAGCCAAAAATACTTACATTTTGAACAATGATCAAAGAAATGTGAAAAATATTAATGTAATTATATATGTTCTTTAAAGAGTTTTCTACATTCACCATTCATGAAGAAAACATGTCTTGATTAGAGTCTTCTATTATAATAACAATGTGCAAGGTTGAGAAGACATTTTTATCTTCTTTCTTTGATATGATGGAGCACTTAATTGTATATCTTTTATTTGAAATAAAAGTTATAAGCTCAATTCAATATCAGTGGATGTATCCATTCAAAATATGCATATTATATTTGAAAATGAAGGTAAAGAATAAAACTATGAAACATTTTTCATTGAAGAGGTGTTCAATATACTTTGAACCACACATACAATCGCGACATATGCAAGTTCCAAAAAATGATGATGGTGGTGAAGAAGAAATCAACATAAATGTTTTATTCGTCTTCAAATATCCTTTGTTATCTTTTTGGTAAGGGACACAAAGTTATGGTGAGTGACAAAAAATCTCACATAGGTTGAAAATTATGTGCATACAAATTGCATCAAGATGATATCGTATCACGAGTAGGAATATTTTATTTAATATGTTGTAAAGTTTGAAATTAATTATTATTATTATGTGATTTCACTAATTGACAATCTTTGTATTTAGAAAATTTGAAGAATTGCAAAGAGAAATTAATAATTTATTCAAATGACGAACTATTGAAGCTAAGAGTTGAACATTTTGCCGATTGAGAAGTGAAAAATCTTTTCGATTGTTCACAACTATTATTTTTTTATAACTTTTTTGACTTAGTGACATATTTGAGAATTCAATATTTTGATTATGGACCATACAAACAAGTTTGTAGTTACTGTGGTGTCATAGTTAATAAATACATATTTCATACAAAAAAAATATAGTCGATAACCACTACAAGAATTTAATCGATTAACTACGGAGCAATCTGTAGCAAATCCATAAGTAATATCATCGCAAATCATATTAACGTCTGATTTGCTACAAATGTGGGACAACATGAATCTATCCATAATAACTCATCGCTAATCACGATTGAAATTTTTGTCACTATTTCGGTAGCTAATTGTGTGAGTTATTGTCACTATTCTGTCCCTATTTTGTTGTAATTCTCAATTGTCAAAACTCAAAATCAGTACCTAATATGTTACTAATTTGTAACTATAGTGTTACAATGGTAAAATAATTAAAATTTTTGTGTGATTAATCTGTCCTTATAATATAACTAAATTTTATCACAAT
Source organism: Pontederia crassipes (assembly GCA_030549335.1). Classification (NCBI taxonomy): domain Eukaryota; kingdom Viridiplantae; phylum Streptophyta; class Magnoliopsida; order Commelinales; family Pontederiaceae; genus Pontederia; species Pontederia crassipes. The sequence continues at coordinate 4,670,393 of CM060194.1, read as the reverse complement.
GAATTCCCATAATTTGCAATTTGACACAAAATCATCCCAAATCGATCACAAATAGCAATAATTTCTTCACAATATGATTTAATATTAAATTATTAATTGTACAACAATATAAATGAAACATATACAATAACCAATATAACAAAAATTTCTATATCATGATCAATATTTCAAAATAGTCCAAAATAAAAATGACATTCTTCATCATAAAAGTAACAAAAGGCTTATATAATATATGTTATATAAATCCAACCTAACAAAATAACAACCACCATTACAAGTCTCAAATATAGATTCAAATAACCCCAATTAATTTGAACATATCTCAAAACACATGCCAAAATAGTGATGGCAAGTCTAACAACAAGTAACTCTAATCTTAATTATTTCCTATATTAGACAATGAAATACTCGGTCTAGATGATGAAATAATTGGGCCAACATCATCCATTGAATTCATCAAGGTTGTTAAATAATCCCAATAATACTGATTTCACTGAGCCATATTGAAGTTTTCATCACCTAAAGCTTCGTGTAGAGTGATAATGACTAGCTTTCTTCATGTTTTTTAAGATGGCAATTCCCATTATAGCAATAAGGTTGAGTATTTCACCACATCCATATAAAAATAAATCCTGAAAGAAAGAAAGAAAAAGGATATTTCAGCAAAAAGGCACCAACCTCATGTACACTTTCCAAAAGAAATGCTATTTAGAAAGTTACTTGAAGATTTGTGTGTATTAAATTGGCTTTTCAAGGCATATTCATTAAACACCGAAGCTAGTGAAGATACGGTGATATGAAAATTTCATTTTCAACAAACATATATAATTAACCACTCAATTCATAATGATGTTTTACATATACATGTTCTGAGAAAATAAAAATTAATTACTCATCCATTCTCCTACCAATCTCCCAACTCCAGTCCTAACTCATGGACTTGAAATTTCGGTCAATTTTTCGTGCCCAAAGTAAATTGGGTTGTGATGGAAACCCACGGCCCATGAGTCTTTGATGAATTATAAAATATTACGAAAGACAAATGTGTTGTTACGCATTAAATTTTTAGATGACTTCAACATAAAAGTCAGAGTAAATTACATGATTAGTCCTCCAACTTTGAATCACTTTCAAACCGGTCCCCCAACTTTAATTTGTAACTAGAACGTTCACCAACTTTGATTTCTTGTACGATTAGTCCTTTTGACTGATAATAGTGAGTTTTCCGATTATCTCACTTATGTGACCACCACATGAGTTTTCTCTCGCATCCACATCATGTAAAAATAATAAAATAATATAAAAAATAAACAAATGTACAGGTGGAAATCATATGTGCCGATGGGGGGCACCGACGCCCCCCTTTCTTTTCTCTCCTCGTGTGCTCGCCGGAGAGAGGAGGGGGTGATGCCCCCTCACACGTGCAGGGAGAGAGAGGGAGGGAGCGATGGCCCCCCTCTGGTCGAGCTTGCTAGCGTCGGGCGACTTGACTAGAAGAGGGCCAATGGCCCCCTCCTCTCTCCATCGAGCGTGCGGGGAGAGAGAGGGAGGGGGTGATGGCCCCCTTGGTCGAGCTCATCGGTGCCGAGCGGCTCGACCAGAGGGGGCCAGCACCCCCCTCCTTCTGTCTCTGACGAGCGTGCGGGAGGAGAGAGGGAGTGTGGTGATGGACCCCCTTTGGTCGGCGTTGATGAGCTCGACCAAAGGGGGGTCATCGCCCCCTCCCTCTCTCTCCTTGCGCACTCGTGGTGAGAGAGTGGGAGGGGGCGATGGCCCCCCTCTGGTTGAGCTCGACCAAGGGGGTCATCGCCCCCTCCCTCTCTCTCCTTGCGCGCTCGTCGAAAAGAGAGGGAGGGGGTGATGGCCCCCCTCTGGTCGAGCTTGCTAGTGCCAAGCGGCTCGACCAGAGGGGGACTAGCTCCGACGAGCATGCGAGGAGAGAGAGGGAGAGGGGCGATGGCCCCTTTTGGTTGAGCTCGTCGGCGTCGGGCGGCTTGATCGGGGGGCTAGCGCCCCCCTTCACTCTCCGGCGAGCACGCGGGGAGAAAGAGGGAGGGGGCGATGGCCCCCCTTTGGTTGAGCTCGCCGCCCTCTCTCTCCTTGTGTGCTCGTCGAAGAGAGGAGGGGGGCGCTGGCCCCCCTCTGGTCGAGCCGTCTAGCGTCTGCGATCTCGACCAGAGGGGGGGCCATCAACCCCCTCCCTCTCTTTCTGGCGAGTGCGCAAGAGAGAGAATAAAGGGGACGTCGGCACAGACGATTTCTTCTTGTCCATTTTTTTTATTTTTAATACTATTTTATTATTTTTTACATGACGTGGATGTGAGAGAAAATTTTATATGGCGGAGTCACTCCACGTGAGCCTCTATGCATGGTGGGGTGTGATCACTCAATAAGGGCGTTGAGTCCTCTAAGGGGGAAGGGTGCATGAGGCATGCCTTGGATTAGTCCCACATGCATAAGTCACGAGAGAGATGCTGGGTATATATGAAAACATGTCCTTCATCAAGTGTGACGTGTTTTGAGAAAACTGTGCGGGCCGAGGTCAAGAGCGGATAATATCACACGCTGGTGGAGGATTGATTTGAAAATGACTCAAAGTTGAAGGACTAATCGTATAATTTATCCTAAAAGTCAGCATTAGCAGCTTTTACCTTTAGTGCCTTAGATAAATTAAGATAAATAATCTAAAAAACAAATTTTTTAATCGCAAAAGAACTAATTAACTACCATAAAAATTGAATGGAGAAAGACAATTTAAAAAATGAAAGGAAGGAAAGTGTGTTACACTTTTATTCATTATAGATGTAAGTAGGCATTGTGAAGCAAAATAGGACTTCACAAATCTGCAAATATTTTCATGCAAAAAATAATGAAAATTAGAAAATAAGTATATCAAATTATCATATGCAACCATCCACTTTTACCAAAAATAATAATAAATGTTTTGAGGGCTATGGGCAAAGGAATTATACAAGCAAAAGGTATCTCCCATGCACACAGATAAAAAAATCTCAAGCAGCAGGGACGAAGCCAGGAGAAAATGCTAGGGGGGCCAATATTTCAATTTATCAAATAAAAAGATATTTCAATTGATGTTTTTAAATGAATCCTATTCTCCTTAATTTGTTGAGATGTATACTGCTCCAATCTATTTTGAATGTGTGAAGATTGGTCAACTAAATCCATCAAAAAATTTTTAGCATTTCGATGAGGCGAAGTATGATATTTTCCTATGTGAACTAAAAATGCACAATTTTTATCATCTTTCACCTTTTTCCAATTTCGAAAATCATCTACAATAAATGCATTTGATCCAAAAAGCGCATTTTGCTTATGAAATAAGAAACATGGAAGGCAAAATGCTGCATCTTTAGATGGAGAATATTCCAACCATGACGAAAATGGTTTAAACCATTGTGGTTGGAAACTTCTTAGATGTTTTTCCTAGATTTTGAATACTCCGAAAGAATACACTGATATAGACCTGTTTTAATATAAGCTCTTCGAATTTCGTCTCGCATATCAAGAGGATACTCTCATATTTACTTTCGTAAACCAGGAGCACGCTCAAATGAATTGATATCGAAATTGTTATTGACATCAGTTCTACGAGATTTCATAGGATTGTGATCATGATTTAATTGATCAGTATTCATAGATGTATTTGATTGATCAGCTGAACTTGAACTTTCGATATTCTTTCTTTTAAAAAATGCATCAATGGTCGTTGATTTTTTCATCTATATAAAAACATAAATATGAATAAAATATTTAAATAACTTAAAAAGTTCATATTTAACCAAAGAGAAATGTTATGAAGCTATGTATTGCATACCTTCAACTCCAAAAGAAATATCTTCTGCAAGAATAATCTTTAGTTTTGTGCTCAATTAGTTGAAATTCTGTAAAAAATCATATTAATTATCATTACTTAATACATAACTTAAATCTACTTCAGATCCAATTATGTATAATCAATCAAGCAAAGAATTTTTAAAAAATAAAGACATGCAATTTATTGAACTACAAGATGAATCACATCTACGATGATAATGTCAGAATATTCATGTTATTTTTAAAGTAAATACATTATTCCTTTAATAGTCAATGATTATATAAATTTATTTTTATAATATTACACACTCAATAGATACTCTTTATAATTATAAATTTCCAAAGGGATTATCTGTTGCAATCATAAATTGGACCAAAAAATTCTCCATGCCATTAGCAATGTAGTGAAGCATAATCAAACAATAGAAATAGAAGATACTACTACTTGATATTCATATTTTAACTACAGCACTTTAAAGTCAAGTACTAAACGATTCCATCACCTCCAAAGTGTTTTAGTTTGATGTGGCAACTTTCTTCATGTTCTCGATGTTGTTGTCCTTGTACCTCGTGTCATGTTCTCTAACCAAAATAAGATGGCATTTCATCGAATATGTTGCCAGCATCTAACAAATCAACTTATGACAAAGGAGATAAAATTGACAAAGCGAGAGATAATGATGTAGAAGTCGTGATTGGGGCATACATGGACATCTAATATGAGGCGAGGAGTTCAGGGAGGAAGCCGTAGGTGGTGGAGATGCAGGAGAAGCCGAGGAGGAAGCTTGGCACATTTATCGAATAGGAACATTGCCACATAACGAGAGGAACGTCATAAGAGGAGCACCAAGGAGGATGCTTGGAGGGTACTTCTCGAGCATCACAATAACCAAAGGAAAGGTAATGTAAATGGTTGTCAAAAAATCATCACAATGCAATAATAAATTTGTGACTGTTAGTGACAAAACTTGAGACAAATTAGAGACGAATTAGTGTCACGATTTAAGGATAGATTATTTAAAATTGTTAACAATATAGCAACTGATATTAGCGACCATAATTTTTGTAGTTAATGTGCTCACTATATTTTCATTACATTCTCAGTTAGGTTTATGAAGATGGTGCAGTAAATGTGTCCCAAATTTGTAGTAAATTTGTAACTATTAGCGACAAAACTTAAGACATATTAGAGATAGATTAGTGTCACAATTTAGGGATAGATTATTGATAGATTTGTTATAATATACCGCCTGACATTAGTGGTCATAATTTTTATAATTAATGTGGTCACAATTTTTCACTATATTGTTAATTAGGTTTGTGGAGATGGTGCACTAAACTTGTTCTAAATCTGTCATTAATTTGTCCTTAACTATGACAATATTGCTACGAAATATAGAATCGCTAAAATATGTAACAAACAAATCAAATTCTTGGAGTGAACGTTCAACTATATTAATAATGACATATGTGTTTTATGAAACATATGTATGGGGGCAACGAGTTGGATTGAAGAAATCATCAAGTCATCATGTTTGAGAAAATTGAATAAAGTCATGGTTTGGTTTGATCCAAAAAAATGAATTATGGTTGATGAAAAGGTTAAATTGGCGGATATTAAGCATTAATTTCAATCATACTATTCATTCGTGTTGGCAGAACAAGCGCAACAAGTATATTATACTAAGTATCCATCGAAAAGAACCAAAGATGAATGGTAGACATCATGCAAAGCGAGAAGTAGACTATTCTTAGGAGAAATAATGATAGATGATCGTGAAATATCATTCATGTTGAATGATGTCTCAGTAAATTATTACTATGAAGAAGATTGAGTGAGTGATATAATTGATGTAGTTGAAGAAGCTAAGAATATTCAATTAGAGGATGACACTGAGTCAATGAAAATGTTCAATTCAAGTTATCCTTTGGAAGTGAAAGTTGTCAATTTTATTCATGATATACGAATGAAGATTATAGTGACGATGAAGATGACAAAAATGAAATAGAATATGAGACAAGCGATTTAAATGATGTAGTTGTTTTAACAATCTATCCAATTATATGTTTTTAGCTTTATAAATTAAATATAATCATGACAGAAGTTTGATAATTTTTTTAGGTATGACTATTAGAGGCCGAGCGTATGTATCATCCTGTTTTAGGTGGTCACTCCATATTAGTGAGTCATCTTGACTCCGAGTGATATATTTATTGTGTATTTAATTTATATTTATATAATCATTAAATTTTTATTTTAATGGTAATAGTTGCTACACGGTCGATGAGATATGTATTTGAATCATCACATAACAAGTGCCCTATTTGTAAGTCACCTCGATCAAACTACAACGACCGACATACACCCCATATTACACCAGGTTATTTCTTATGTTTTTAATTTTTCTTTTTCATGCAACTATTTTAGCCTTGGCTATACCTCGGAAATCATAATGCCTTTCAAATCCTCCTAGTCATTATCCTACTGCAATAATTCTTTAACTAGTTTTTCTAGTGATAGTTGCTATGTTGTCGCCGATACATGCAAAGGCTTCACCACATTCTAGTGTATGCTTGACACAACCACCTGACGACAATTGCTACATTACCGATAGGACATAGTTATATCCTCACATTCTTGTGTCCACTTGAGCGGTGAATTGACACCACCACATGATGATGATCGGATTGTCGTGGACCAATCACCGATTGATACCACGCGAGATGAGAATTTAGTACATATATCATTTATTTAGTTTGAGTTGGTATTACACTAATGATTTATTTTTTAACAATGCCCGTCTGGGGTAGGCTGTAGCGGATGATAATTTCTCTTCGACTAAAGAAGAGGAATTCAACGACAGTGGAGGGGTCACCGTCAATAATATTACTCGATCTTAAGTTAAATAAGTTTTACAAATTTTATTATAGTCCATCTTATAATGGAGAAATAATTCTTTTTTATAAGTTGCAGGATTACTTTCATACTTGCATTTACCGTGCAGGACATGCTCTTGTCATCTTCCACTTGCCAGAAGGGATATGATCATGCAGGACATCGGCCTCTCTATTGAGCAAGGCATACAGAGATGCTCAAAGCATATTAGGCATCCGATTTGAAAGTTCTTATGTACAAAATAGTAATTAAGTTTATATTTGATTTTTACTTAATTTTTTATTTTATATAGTTTAAATATTTGATGTAGATGTAGAATGAATAAAAATTAGCAAAGAAAATCTAAAACAGTTTACAGACTTGTCAAGTTGGAAGCCCACATACTTTCAAGAGGGTCGATCCGATTTTATGTGCATCATGGTAAAACTTATATTTTCCATTTATCTTTTATTTAAAAATTTTTATCTTTCATTTATTGCAAAATTTTAAAATTTTATTACAAGAGAAGAAAGAAGGAGGACTTGTCGATTTTCGTGTGGTCTATGAAGCTATACATAAAAGGAAGAAGACCAACGACTTGATTATATCTAGTGCCATAGAGTCGTGTTAAGTTTCATCACTTGTTTATTTGATTGTTCAAATTAATTTAAATGATTTCTTAAATTTACAATGTTTAAATTTTTTAGGATGCATATGATGCAAAGATGATCGAGAAATGGATGATCCTAGTACTCAGTCATCAAATAATGCATCTAAAAAATAATTAATATTTTTAGTGTTATATAATACTTTATATGATTATAAAACTTATCTATTTTGCAGGGGACGTTGCTGTTTGACAGGAAGTGACTGACATGACACAAAGCGAATATCTGAGGGGTTTAGGAACAACCGCTCAGTTTTCTAAGAAGTCTGGAGGATACGTGGATGGCTTGTCTACTCCGAGATCATTCGTGGCACTTGAACTAATATTGGATAGTATCATAGGACTCATTGCTTAGCAACTTTCTCAGCAGTTGGCTTCACTCTTGCAAACTATTCAGACCATCATTCGACCTCAGGCCCAGACACAACGAGCTCAGGTCCGAGTGCATCGTCATCGAATGTTAAGAATGATGTCAATAACGAAAATGATCTAGGAGAGTAGAAACTTTTGTAACTGTGGACGTGATTAAAATTTTGTAACATTGATGATTTTGTAATGATAATACTTTTTTATATTATTAACTTTTTTGTGATGTTATTAATTTTATTTTGATGCATTATAATTGTGTTAGTTTACATTATTATGGATGCCGAGAATGCATTATATATGCATTGTAATTGTATGGGGAGAAAAGGAAAGAATGGAAGGGTAATAGGGGACAAAATGTATCATAACTAGCGTCACATTAGTAACACATTAGAGTTGTGATAATCATATCACAATTTAGCAACAACTTAATGACATGTTACCGATGCAACCGAACCAAATTATGATGTGACATAGGTGATATGATAGCGTCTCATTAGCGCCTTCAATTAGCGCCATAATAATGTTGACATCGCGACTTAGCCTAGTGCCGCTTTCGAGTCAAAACAACTCAATAGCATCACTATAGCACCACAACCAAGCGCCAAGTTGACGTAATAATGGCGTTGTGATCTTTAGCACCCCTTTGGCGTCGCACATGTTGACGCTAAATGTGTTTTCTCTACCCGACTGTCGTCATTATAGTGTTTCTTGGTTGATGCTACTAACTTCATCTTTCTTGTTGGTGCTGGTGCGACGCTAACGACACCAAAAGACTTGTGTCACAGTGTTTGTGACGTGGACGATGCTAATGTAACACTATGTTGATTAGCAACTATTTAACATCGTGTTTTGAAACACCATCTTGTGTCTCTAATTGAGAGTTATCTTACTGTGAATTAATGCGCCTACATCACTCCTTCTGTTCCACGTCCATGCGTCACACTATTAACGGCATCAATTTATCCTTTTCAATCTTCTACTATTGTGATCCTCTCACATCCTCCTACATATGAGAGAGAACATAGATCTTCCATCCTTCTAGACCAAAGGGAAAAGAGAGGATCCTCTCTTCCTGACGATTAGAGAGATGGAAAGAGAAAGTGATAGGCAGAAAGTAAAGAGGCAGAGAGGGAGGAAGAGAAAGGCGGAAAGGGAGAGTTAGAGAGAAGAAGGGAAAGAGCGAATGAGATAGACGGGGGCGGGCCGGGGAGAGAGGTAGAAGTGTCATGAGAGGAGGAGAGAGAGGGGGATATCGGTCTTATACCTGGTGAAGAGAAAGGGAGTGGTGGAGCGAAAGTGCAGAGAGATGGAGCATAAGAAGTTAAGCAAAACACACGAAGATAAAGAGAAAGGGGAGACAGAGAGGGAGATATGGAGATAAAGAAAAGAGAGAGAGGAAGATGCAGAGGTGAATGGACATTATGAAAATAGAACGTCACAAGAACAATGGAGCCGATGGAGAGAGAACGACACAAGAGGTGGATAGATCGACGGACGCTCTCATGACGATGACGTAAAGAAGATAAATCGAGGCCGTTTATGGTGCTAATTATGAAGGCGAAAATGTTAGTGCAGATACTACTTACAGGTGTGTGTATGTATATATATTTTTTGAGGATATGTATATAGAAAAAAATTATGTTGTTTCGTGATTCTTTTTAACAGTCGTAATGCGCATACTAAATGCAGTGTGTTATCTTTTGGCGCCGCAATGCAAGGACACTGCAGTAGTTGAGGCTGAACATTGAGGAGTTCACTTTCGTCATCAGTTTGAATTTTGAAAGTGTCTGTGCTTTCAAGAACTAGATGCAGAACAGAGTATCACCAAGCTTAGAAATAATAGCATTGAGTGTAAAATAAGCTCATGAACATATTTCAGACAAGGAAGCTCCCCAGTCCACGCAGAAGAAAGGGCACGTTGGATTCAGTACGATGAACATGATTAGTTCTTCAAATCAAACACGTGGATTGTACATTTTTCAACTCGGTTTTGCCAAGTATGCCCGGCAGCAGTCACGATCTAAAGCTCCTGCGTCCTTCTGGCTCCTGTCACGAACTACTTCATGATTGATTACAGTACAGGGATTCAGAACATCACCGTCGGCGAGAGACCGTCGGAGGTTGCAGCCAAGACTGAGCAGGAGGCAGCGTTGGCGTTGCCGCGGGCGAGATGGCAGAGCTGACGAAGCTTCGTGGGGACGTACCAGATGGACAGGCGAGGATGGGCATTGAACACGGCGTCGATATCCCAACCATGCCGTGCTGATATGTCCACGAGGGGCTTATAGCACGCCTGCCTCCACAATCCCACATGCTGGCCGCGCTCCTTGAAGGCCCTCCTCAGGGCGTTCGACTCCTCCTCGTCCAGGCAGTGCAGGGCGTAGCAGTGCACGTAGTGCCTCATCTTTGGCTTGTTGATGTAGTTGGCGCCGATCTTCTTGGCGTACCGGAACACTTGATTCGTGACCTGCATCATCATCTCTATCAAGTGAGTAGAAACTTCTGAAACCAGCTGAGAATTTTGGAAGGGAGCAGCATATATATGTTCTATTACTACTTGGTTGCTTCTCAAATTTAACTCCTTTAAAAGTTCATCACTGATCATAAGAGTTTCTTCACTGATTAAACTACTCAGAAAGTTTTAATTTGATATGAGATTCTATGAGACCATGACGATCAGTACTTGAGCATTGTAAAAGGAGCCGATCAGTCATTTGTGCGCTTGTGTGCGTCCAAATCAGCTTTGGCCTTTCACAAACTGAGATACTAATGTGAACTGCACAACCTGAATCGTTCAGGGTCAAACTGATTCTGAAAACACCAATGAATGATCATGAAGCAGGTCTGAAATTAATGTTTCAGCATTTTCTCTATACTTTTCCTGTTCGTCTGGAGTTATGACTGCACCATGTTACTACAGGCTCTGAATATGGACTGTTTTTTTCTGCTACATGTGGAGTGCAAATCTGCCTAGTGCATAGTACTCGTCTATAGATATTACTGCTTGCTGTTCAGACAAAAACCTTGGCATTCACTAACTCAAATGTATGATCTAAGTAACTTACTATGGTCAAGAAATATGCTGCGGGTTCATGCAACATGACTCTAGGAATCGAGTCGTTTAGCATCTGCAGATCCTGTAATTCGAAATAAAATCATCGACATGCATCCAAATGCCTAAGCGAGCGGCAGCCTTTTAGTTGATTGATTCCCGAATAACTGTGGAGAAATCAGATCACGTCCAAGTACTCTTTTTGTCATCAAGGACAACACACACAGCTTTGTGATTTGATTCGCCCTCGCTTTCTCTTTTCCTGCAACTTTTTCAGACGGCGAAAGGAGAGCCCCAAGGAGGTCGCGCCAGAGACCCTCCAGCGAGCACGCATGCCAAGATACGCCTGGTTTTACGACTGCCACCAGCACCATCCACCGTCAGAGCAAAATAGAGGAGGGACTGTGCACTCATTACTAATAACAGTACAGTCGCACACGCGACGCCATCTGCCCCCTCCCGCCGTTACGATAAGCTTCGATCGATGCTTGACGCGACGTGTCACTTCATGGACGAGACAGCGTTGCTGTCGCCGGTCAGGGCGCCTCATACGCCCAATCTGTCCGTCTCACGTGGGCGTTGCCGGGCCCCTACACGACGAGGCCAAGACCCCTGGTCTGACCCGTCCTCGCAGACGGACCCTCCCAATCCCAAACAGTGAACAACCAAACAAAGGCGTCCACGTACGCACGTTGGATCCGGTTGGATCCAACCTACGTGGTAATAAAACAGTGACAGGGAGGGCCTACGGTGACGTACGCGATTTCTACGTGGCGAAGTGTGAGTGGGCGAGTTACCTTGGTGGGGCACTTGTGGCCCTGCTCCTTGGCGACGGCCTGCACCTGGAGGAGGAAATGGCGGCACTGCTCGTAGAGGTGGAACAGGTAGTCGAGGCCGTTCTTCTTGGCGCGCGCCACCTCACCGGGCTCTGTCACGACGAAAGGGTGCTCGCGCTGCCGCTGCAGCGCCCCTCGGCTGCTCCCCCGGCCGCCGGCTGACGAACCACCCGACGACCCGGTCCCCCACCATTCATCCTCGTCATCCTCGTCGATGTCAACGTCCCCGCGGTCCTCCCCGCCGGTGGCCCCCCTCGTCTGCTTCTTCTTGCTGTTGCTGTTCTTGTTCGGCGCGCTGCCTTTCTTCTGCTTCGACGTCTGGCGATGCTTGGTACCGTTGTGGGCCTTGTTGTTGTTAACGGCAGTTGCCACATCTCCGCCGCTTGCGGACGCATCATGGTCCTGCTGTTGCTGCTTATGCACTGGTTCTTCGGAGAGCCCTGTGATATGATTGATAGATGCCATTAAACGACATTGGGGACAAATTGTTACTGGTTACATAACACAAAGGATTGGCTTCACTACCTTCTTGGGAGAGGGCATCCATGGCATTGTTGTTATTGGGATGTTCCGGAGAAGAGAGGAAGAGAAAGCGGCGGCGCCCTTCTTCGATGCCTTCGTCTTCGACGATACGGTTGTGGTTTTGCTGCTGCCGTTGGAGGACGAGTAGACTGTGGTCGTGCAGGCGGCGGCGCTCGGCACGGAGAGCGGCCTTGATGCCGTACCGTTCCCCGAGGAGGAGGTCCCAGCGGAAGAGGTGGGCGAGGGTGGCCATCATATCGTCCACCTCCGCCTCCGTCATCCCCACCAGCGTGCTCGCTGTGAAGCCCAGCTCCCCTATGCGCGCCACCGTCGCGTATCGCACGCCATAGCCTCCGAACACCTCCTCCAGCTCCCTGGGACGCAAGAAGCTGCAGGCCGCGCTGTTCCCTGCTGCTGCTTCGGTCGCCACCGCGTGATGGAGTTGGTGGGCCTGCGGCCCCCTGTCTATGGCCGTGGCGGGTTGCTCAACAATCCGGCAAGGATGGGCTGCCGTCTGAGGTGCTCTTGGGTCCCATTTGAAGATGCCAGCTGCAGAGATGAAGGCGTCGCCGGGGTCCATTCCTCTCTTTCCGTCGTCTGCCCAGCTCCCCCTCGTCTCCGTCCCTGTCGCTGGACGTAGAGCTCTGAGTCTTGGCAACTTCTAACGTGATGGAATGTGTATATTTAAACAATATATTCATCATTATGTATACATATACAATATAAAAATCATTCAGAGTAAACATAAACTAAGAAATTTCATGAAACTCTTTTAAATTTGCACTATTTCCATAAGATTTTATGGGACACTGAAAATTAATATGGACACAAGGATTCTAAGAAAAAACATCATCCTTAGAATAATGGAGCTAAATAATAATAATAATAATAATAATAATAATAATAATAATAATAATAATAATAATAATAATAATAATAATTAATTAAGAATGATCTTGAGTGTATATAAAAAAGAGGTTTTATTATAGTAAATTAATCTTTATTTGAAAAAAAATGAAGTTCGCTCTGATAAAGTTTTATGGTCATTGATCAACCAAAAATTGAGAAACAAACACAACCTTAATTTCAGTGTAGAAATCAAATTATAGGGATGCGATTATTAGAGGTTATAATAACATTTTATCGACAGACATTTTACATTAAAGGTTATCAAAATAAAAGAAACCATTCTATCAAATTTGGAAAGTGCACTTATTATTTATTAGTTGACAGTAATTTTTATCATTTCTTGATAGTGCCCTGATCTTATAATTAATGATGTTATTATCCTGATAACGAGTCCACGAGATCTCATAGATCAATCTAGAAGTCAGAGGGCTATGGAAACAGATATTTTTATTTACTTTTTCGAATTTCTTGTATAAGCTCTACACTACACGATTTGTATTATTTTGATATTGTTGAATTATTCTTACTTTTTCACATAAAAAAATAATCGCCTATGAACGCTCAGGATAAACCTAAGAAAATTCTCTCTCATGCTCTTTCTCCTAACAGTAATCAATGATCACAAACCTCAGTTGGACTGTTGGAGTAGAGAAAACAACGTCCGTTGAGATGTTGAGTGGAGAAGGGAAGCACAACGACGAGAAAAACAAGAGAAAGAAGAAGAGATATATAGTTGAGTGGAGCTGTGGAGGGGAGGGAGAAAGAATTTTCTGTGCAAGATCCTCATCCTATCATGACTTGATTGATGTTGAGACTCGTGCTCTCCTCCTCGGTCTTCGACGCTGTGCCAATTATGCTCGTGACATTCTCGCGGACATCTGGAGCTGTTGAATTTTAGACTTCGATCTGCTACTTCATGATAATTTGCATATGCAATCAAGCAAGAAGATACAAGAACCAGAAGAACAGAGAAAGAGTATTGGGAGGGAAGCTGCTCAAACTTGAAACTTCTATATCGAAAAGAATGAATACAACTCCACTTTTACGAAGTTTTAATATGACCTGACAGACATATAAAACCGATATACCAAATCTAATATGACCAATTTTGATCGCAAATCGTCCTACCATATTGAATGTAAGGAGCACCCTTTCCATCTTTTATACGATATTTCGACGTAAGGAAATTATCCTACTTTTTTTCTTTTTTAAAAAAGGGCCAGTGGCTACGCTTACAACGAGGATATCTAGGTGCAAAGCTAAATAGAAAGGCCGCAGACATGTACTTCGCCTCCACAGCTTTCTTGGCCTCTTCTCCTGCACAGATCATCTTCACAGTACTCTCGCTGATCGCAATCTCGAAAAAGCAATTTATAACAAGACAAGCGTCGGAGAGAAAGAAAGAAAAGAAAAAAAGCTACATACCACCTTGGCAGATATGAATCCACAAAAATATTAAAGATGAATCATATATATATATAGAGAGAGAGAGAGAGGAAACATTAGCCTTTTTTTAGATGAGCGATTATATTAAGTTTACCAATTCATGAAGTGAAGCACTATGCAGCGGCGCCTTGAGATGTTTAGATTCTTCAGAACGCCGTCCAAGAGCGGCTCTCTCTCTCTCTATATATATCTCCGCCGTTCGATCTGGTGCGTGAATGTAGTACATAAAAATATAAATATATACTCCTTACTTTTCACTTCTTTAATGTAGACTTTTGTTTTTTTATATTAGCTCCATTAAAAAAATGTATCTCTATGTCCTATACTGATACTGATTCGTGTACTGGTCTCCATCTTCTAGACACGATATCATCTTTCTGATCTTGCTTTCTCTCTCCACTGTGCATGCAACGGCAGCCGATGGGCGGTTCTTTTCTTGTAGACATGCACAAACTTGAACTGGACTACAGTACGAGACGCGATGAATAGTCACCATCGGGCGTCTCACACGTTTCGCTCCGATGAGTCTCACTCTCAACGAGTATTATAATACGACGCCTCAGCCCTGCAATCACTATATTCTCTCTCTCTCTCTCCCCTTCAAGAGCTTCGAGTTGTCAATGAAGCAGAAGAAGATGCATGATCCTCCTCTCGAGTCGATCGTATACTTCTATCGATAAATGTGACGTGTTAGTACTACTGTGGAAAATCGAGATGTCAGTAAAGAAAATAAAAACTTAGCCCCCCACCCAGGAGAAGACAGATTTTAGGGAAAAAAAATGAAACGAGAGATATTGGCATGCTGATTTGGGGAACGAGTGAAACAGAGAGCTGTGCTGAGCATGCGGCTTGAGGACTGAGAAACTCATGGCTGCTTCCGGAGCTGCCTACTCTTCACGTACGTGTAACAAAGCAGAAGAGAAAATCGCCCCCTAAATTCGACACGTCCGTTTCTCGAATATATAATATACTATTTGGTATAAATAATAAATTAGTGCTAGTACGTATCTCATAACAACGTTATAATTTATAAGAACTTGAAATAAAAAAAAAGTGAAAAAAAAATGCAACGCCGTCTGTGGGAATCGAACCCACGACCACATGGTTAAAAGCCATGCGCTCTACCGGCTGAGCTAAGACGGCTTTACGTTGATTATTGATTTAATTTATATAACCAGCAATATTTGAGAGTTATTAATTTCATTAATTACGGCCAATCTCATATGCACATCCAATATGCATGAAATTGAATAAGCCTGAAGGTGCTGATGGAGGGACGTCGGTCGCATGCATCAGCCATTGCAGGTTCTTCGTGCATGCATTCATACATACGTACGTTGCTTAAATGCTTAGTCGTCTGCTCCAAGAGCATACTGCTGGAGCAGCAGGCCGCAGTCCTGCAGGGGTTCCTCCTTGAGGAAGCTGAGGGAGTTGGCGTAGCGGACGGCGCTGGTCATGCCGCTGTCGCTGCTGAGCACGACACGGACGCGATCCCTGCCTGGTACAACTTCGGAGCAGCCCTCAAGCGGGCTCTCCAGCAGAACCACCTCGCAGATGTCGTCGTCGTGGCTCTCGTGCACCTGGACCCTGTAGGTGCCGGTGCCGTCGGTGGCGCCCTCGGCCGTGAACTCCAGTTTGTTGGTGCCGAAGTGCCTGCACTCGAGCTTCACCTTGGCCCCTGCGTCCGTGCATGCATCCCCGATCAAAAAATGTACGCATTCGCCAATCGATCATAAACTAATTAAGTTGTGCGTAGATCACATTTATATACGCACCTTCAATGTAGCTGCTGAGGCTGGTTTCGAAGCCAGCGCGGCAAGTGTCGCAGTAGATGCGACCTTCGACGGAGAACTGGGGCGCGGCCATGGCGACGCCGGCGAGGGCGAGGCAAAGGGCGGCGACGGCCAGCAACCCGAGTTTGGCCATTGGTTCTCCTTTTCCCCTGGGTTGCTCTCTTAGAGATGGATGTATCTCTTGTGTGCGTGCAGAGAGCACCAAGGAGAAGAGCCAATCGATTGGTGCACGCCCGTTTGGAGATGTGCAGGAGTTGCGTGCCTCTAAATAGATCGATCGGATGCTGCAAAATTTGCATCTCTTTCTGTTAGTTCGGGCGGCGAGTCGTTCGTTTGTGGTGGAGAATTATTCGGCCCCCCATTGACCGCTTAATCACCAACGCCAACTTGGGGCACTCAGATGCTGTTTCTTTTTAATTTCTGATCAATACGCTTAATTGGTTGGCAAGAGAAGAGAAATGAATGGAAGATATAACTTATTACCATTACATGCATTGTTATATAATTATATTTTTTTTAATCCACGCATTAATGGAAGACTAACAACTGTTTATTACGTAAAAAAGGAAAAAAATGATCACTAAAATATTTTTCCATGATCCGTTTTTCCTAAAGATTTGGCTGGCTAAATTTAAAAATGACTCATAAATAATTTTATATTTTTATTTGGTAATTAAAATAAATAGTTGATAAGCACTTATTTTACTTACTCATAAGTAAAAAATTAAACAAAAAAATTTTTACTTATTTTGTTTGAGAAAAAAATGATCCGCTTGATCAATTAATATATGATTTTATTCTTGGAATATACATAATTTTTTAGTATGTTTTATTTATTATAATATTAAGAACTATTTGATCATTTGACTACAGAATAATAACTTATAAATTTTTTTATTATCAAATATTTAAATGTTTATTTTTAAATTAGTTTCAATTATTAAATTACTTATCAGCTGTTTTATATGTCAAACGGAATTAAATATGAAAAATTAGGCAATGAAATTTTTAAGAAAAAAAATATCGAAACTAAATCTAACTATATCTGTATCTTTTTTTTTTTTTGTCACGTTGTCCATGGAGACTCATGACCATTCGCACACCTTAATGGTAGAGTGGGCTCGTTTTGTGCTCCAAAGGGTCCCAACCCTTCCCTTGTCCGAAGGCCACATAACATAGCTAGGCGGTGGTACTTCTTTTATGTATGATAAAAGATAATATATATTATCATAAATATCTTAATCCTACTTCAATTTTAATAATTCCCAATATATATATGTTATGATAAATCTTAAATCTCGATTATTGCACGGAAGACATGAATTTTACTACACTTTTTTGGGGGCATCCATGGACTAACAATTTATGACGGTCAATTATCGTCAAAATGCTACTTATGTAACAATTTTATGCACCTAAATCGGACTAAAACAATTGAAATCAACTGCAAATTATCCCAATATGGTACTTACCGAAGGCAATAAATTTTAAACTTTTATATCGAGATAATTAAATTAATTAGAAATTTAATTGTAATTTAAAATCAGAAATTATCTGTTGTCTATTTGTTTTTTTTTTCATTTTTTTAATGCATGCATGCAATCCCAATAAGTCCTCACGACTTTGCAAATTAAAGCACACAAATACAATATTTTTTTCAACTCTTGTGAATGTATTTAGGAGAAATATAAATAAAAAAATATAGGCCGTAAAATATAAACTTAAAATATTTTGGTTATAAGTAAAAGACAAAAAGGCCTACGACATACACAAATGGCCAGTATGAACTTGATCGTTTTTTTTTTTCATAATAAATATTGTCCACCATATTTAATGCAATAGTCATAAATAATTATTTAATGCTTAGGCACTTTAATAACGAAGTAGATTAGGAAATATTTTATTTTATTTTATCACTTACTAATGAAACACACTTTAATAAGTTGAAATTTATGGATTATTTTTAAAAATATATATAAAGTGAACTTTTATGGTAATTACCTCATCAAAATGATACAATGATTAAAGCTTCCAAGAACTAAATGCTACTATAAATTCAATAATAATTTATGCTTAATGTTGTAATTCATCAAATATCTATCGATGTATGCGTTCGAAAATTTTCGACACATTACAGAAATAAGCAATTTTTATTTCTTAGTGCACTGAAAATTAAGCTGCTTTTTGGTTAAAGTTAATTGTAATTTAATTGAATAGTTTATCTTTGAAAAAATGTGAGGGCGATTTTTTAATACTAATCAATATCACTCATTCTCAATTCGTGATAAAAAGAAGCAAAATAATAATAATTTTATTATATTTTTTTTTGCTTTTAACGTCAAAAAGTATTGGAACACGTCATACTTGACCATTCGTGCCATCACATTTAGTTGACATCAGAAGATATTTATCATGTTGGCGTGCAAAATAGTGGCAAAATTCATTTTCTTATCATACAAGTCAAGTTTGAATGAAACATGAAATACTATATTTTTATCCTATCGATTAATTCTATATTAATTTATGATCAATTAAGATTTCTAACCAAAAACAAATTTTTCGAAATTAAATTCAATATTAAACTCAGACTCGTTGGATAATAACTTTTCTAATTGTGTTTGGTTGGTGAATTGGTGGAGGCAATTAAACAACGCAGTCAAAATTGGGGATATGATTTGCATAATTCCGCCACCTAATCCAATCTATCGAAGATTACAGTTTTACCCTTGATCGTCGGCGTAGTCCCGGCTTTTATAAAACCTTCTCACCCCTTCTTACTCCTCTACTAAAAATCCAATCTTTGTTAATTCTTCGTCGTCTCCTCGGCGGCTATGGCTTCGGTCTCCAAGCTCGCTAGCTCGGCTTCCCACGCCACCGTCGCTCCTCCCTCCTCGTCCCTCAGATCCCAACCGAAGCTGCTCGCCGCCGTCGGGTTCCGCAACGGAGGCTCCGCCCAGAGCAGATTCGCTCCCGTCCGCCTCTCGATCCGAAGCGACCGCCTCGAGAAGGCCGCCTTGGTGTACGTTTCCGTCCATTCTTCTTCAGTTTTCATGTGCGAAAGATCTCTCCTTTTGGACATTTTTTTTTCCTGATCTTCACTGCCAGATAATTTCTACAGACAAAAAAGGGTCCTTTTCCGTTGCAAATTTTCTTTTGCTAAAAGGATCTCTTTTTCTATTGCGTCGATCCGTGATTCGATTTTGCCTTTTTGTTAGATGTAAAAAATAAGAATTCTTTATTACCGTCTTTTTAGTTTCATCGAGACTTGTAATTACTGTGTTATGGACACTTTAGTCTGGTAGGAATTAAAGTATCTACTAGTTTTTTTTTATCGTTGAAAGGATTGATGCCAATGGTGAATGGACAAAAGATTTAACTTTTGAGGCATGCGAATATGTACAGCGGTTCTGGTTTTGTTCTTTTGTATGCATTCCTACACTTGGGGGTAGTAGATTTCATCCTTAAGCTGTATGCATTAGAACTCCCCTCCTTTTCATACTTGATCTTTGACTACACCCAATTTATCTTCTTTTTTTTTTATATCAGAGTGAGGGCACAGAAAGATGGAAATGGCGTCCCAGCAAAAAGAACAACCCTTCATGATCTTTACGAGCTTCAAGGACAATCTCCATGGTATGATAATCTCTGTCGTCCTGTCACGGATTTGTTGCCTCTGATCGCTGATGGTGTCAGGGGTGTAACAAGCAACCCAACGGTATCTTACTTATCACATCCCCCCTACATATTCTGTTGGTCCTTAATCGATTCTTCTGTACATTTTTTTGAAGCTACTCTGTTCTTTGGTATTGTTTTTGAGTTCGATCTATTATCTTCTGCAGATTTTCCAGAAAGCTATATCATCATCTAGTGCCTATGATGATCAATTCAGGTGCTCAGCTTATCTTTTATGAATTACGATCATTTTTCTAAAATTAATACCTAATGAATCTAAAAGCACTGTTTCTTTTTTTACTAGACAATGTGCAGTATTACGGTGCTGTGTAATTTCCTGTTTGACTTACTATTTTTGTGTTTTCAGTTTGGTTGGATGCTTAACATGCTTAGGTGCTTAGGTTATACTTAATAGTTTGTCTGTGGTAGAGGATTCTGAGCATGCATTTTGTGTCAACTAAGCTATTGATATCAAGTTGTATGAAATGACCATGACACAGTAGAAGTAGAAAAATGAAAACAAAGGTGGCACAGTAAACTTAGCTTACTTCAGTTTATCCTTTTTATTTATGTCATTCTGCAACCTTTAAGACAGAACTGAAGTTCAGCAATTGTTTTCACAGGCAGCTTATAGGGGCTGGAAAGGACACAGAAAGTGCATATTGGGAGCTTGTGATAAAAGATATTCAAGATGCATGCAAGCTTTTTGAACCTATATATGACCAAACGGATGGTGCTGATGGTTATGTATCAGTTGAGGTGTCTCCTAGGTTAGCAAATGACACAAATGGTACTATTGAAGCGGCAAAGTGGTTGCACAAAGTTGTTAACAGGCCCAATGTCTACATAAAGATTCCAGCTACAGCAGAATGTGTTCCTTCCATTAAAGAAGTTATTTCAAATGGCATAAGTGTCAATGTGACGGTGAGCTTTTGTTGTTTGTACTTGACATATCAGTCTGATTGTTGTTACTTTGAACGTTGTGAAGATATCAAAAAATTCATAATGGATGTTTCTTTTTTACTTTTCTACCATGGATATAATCTCGGTGAACCATTATGATGAATGCATTTTCAGCTTAACGCTTCTTTCTGCAGATTTGCAATTGTCACCTTTTGAAGCAAATTCATTTCATACAATAATCTTGGGGATCTGGGCATTGACATTTTCTTTGATCATTAGGCTTGTGTAGCTTGATCTAAGTTCTGTGATTTCTGGATTTGAAACCTAATCTTAATTAGGGACCCATTCCTTGATTGTTCTCTTTCTTTGTGTTTTTTGTTATGTGAAAGCTATGATATCCAGATTTAACTGCCAAAGTGGTTCTTTCTATTTTGCGTTAGCCCTCTATTTACTTTCACTATCATGTTTGACTAATTCTACATTTATCTTTCACAGCTGATCTTCTCACTGTCTAGATACGAAGCAGTAATGGATGCTTACTTGGATGGCCTCGAGTCATCTGGGCTGCAGGACCTATCTAGGCTTACAAGTGTGGCGTCGTTCTTTGTTAGTCGTGTGGACTCTCTTATTGATAAGATGCTTGAAAAGATTGGCACACCTGAAGCACTTGATCTCCGAGGAAAGGTAAAGATTTATGTCTGTGCTCGCTCAAACCATAAGGAATGCATCAAAGGTGCTAATCTTTTGCATTCAATTCTTCCAGGCTGCTGTGGCGCAAGCTGCATTAGCGTATAAGCTCTATCAAAAGAAGTTTTCTGGTCCGCGGTGGGAAGCTCTAGTGAAAAAGGGTGCCAAGAAGCAGAGATTGTTGTGGGCATCAACCAGCGTCAAGAATCCAGCCTATCCTGACACGCTTTATGTGGATCCTCTCATCGGACCAGACACGGTGAGTTAAATGAGCTTATGCTCTTAAGCTGCAAATTAGATGACACCTATGGGGATTAAGATACTTACTACAACCAATGCAAACTCTTCTTTTTCAGGTCTCGACCATGCCTGACCAGGCTTTGCAAGCATTCATAGACCATGGTGTTGTCTCGAGGACCATTGATGCCAACATCTCGGAAGCTGAGGGCGTTTACAGTGCTCTAGAGAAGTTGGGAATCGACTGGAACCAGGTTGGAGCTCAGCTCGAGTCCGAGGGTGTGGAGTCCTTCAAGAAGAGTTTCGACAGTTTGCTCGTCAGCCTGAAAGAGAAGGGCGACGCCCTGAAGGTGGCCAGTTCCTAAACTTTATGAAACTTCACCCTGCTCTCTTGTGACCCTTAATAAAGGTGGTTATGCTTTCCATTAGTTGTTTAGTTGTGTTACTTTGTTCTTAGATGCAAGGAACCTGTGTTTGATGGATAGAGATATCCTCTGCCCTTGGTTTGTATCTATAGACAAGAAGTTGGAAACATTTGATAAATATGTTGAATAATACCCTCTGGAGAGTTGAATTATATAAGATGCGGACACTGAAATGGTTGTAAGATTGTGATATTGCCACTGACAAACAGACAGGCATCGATATCGTAGGATGCTGAGCACATTCTAAAAGCTAGCTGCTCAGAAATCTTGGCAATTGATACATCTAAGAATGTTGGAGCTCACATTTCGAGTTCTGAAGCGATCTCCACATGACTTGTTTTTGTTCGGGTGTAATCTCTACTACAAAATTGGCGTAGGAAAACAAAACATGTACAATGTTCCTCCAGTTTTCTTTTGCAGGATTTGTTTATTTTGATACCTTTCACCTTTCAAAGATGCCCTTGACGTAAACCATTCCTTTTTCGCTGAATTTGAGTTCTTTCCTCATTCGATCCACCTGTTCATCATCACCACGGACAACGATCTCCGAGAGGCTACCGTCATCTCCCACTACCATCTTGACCTTTATCTCCTCCTTCCTAGATGCTCGCTTCCAGTAATATGCCCCTCTGAAACGTCAGCAAGATAAGATTGTTAGTACTTAGTTGTGATCCCGTCAAGGCGGTGGCGATGGAGGCATCTTGGCAGAGTAGCAGTAAGGCATCTGTATAGCTTACGCTAATGGACTGAGGAGGGTGAGCAAGAACCAGTTGTTGCCACCTTCCGGGACGGCGACAGAGAGAACGAGTCCGACGCTTAGTAGACTAACAGCTGTACAGAAGGTGAGCAGTGCAGCTTGGCCTCTGCTTGGAACCATGATGCCTTCGAATCTGTTCAGACAACATGCAATTAATCAATTCCAATTCTCAAGGAGGGAGGGAGGGGGGGAGAGAGAGAGGACTACGTGATGGTCTCTCCACGGTCAGAGACGGAGAAATTGTTGCGGGTGAAGAAGGACAAGATTTCGCCGGCGACCTGCGGCGGCAGCGCTCCTTCCTTCACGAACGTCTTCTGTACTATCTGCATTTCCCAAATTCGATTCGTGTCTCGCATCAAAATCCCATCTTCGGGTCAAAATTTGCAACTACCATCAACGAACTCATGTTCCTCAAAATAAAAATCAAAACTTTCAACCAAAAATCAAACGCTCATCGAAATCCATAACACCACGAACGCATTAAAAACGAGTCTTAGAAGACGCATAACAAAGTTGGAAACCAAAAGCTAGCAAATTAGAAGACGAATAACAAATTTGGAAACCTTGGACTTGACAGAGCGCTTAATGAGGGACCAAACGCCGGGGACTGAGATGACGAAGAGCCCCAGAGAGGTGTAGTAGCTCGCCGGAGAGTACCCGACATCCGCCGCCGCCGACGAAACGTCGAGTAGGAAGAGGGAGTCCTGGAGGAGGGAGATACGCGCCAACACCGGCGACAACCTCCTCTCGCGCCGCTGCCTCTGCGGGTCATGGAACCGCGGCCCGACGGGGCAGTGTCCGAGACGGTGCTGCTCGGCATGCCGGGCAGGGGCGCGGAGCGGCGACACCGACGGGAAGAGAGGCTTCGTGGTCGCCATTACTGGGAGCACAGGAGATAAGGGAAGGTCCTGCTCTTATGGAGGAAAATTGCTTTAAACCCCTTGGAAGAGACGTTTATTGCACGAAGTCCACATTCTTCACCGGGCTCGACTCGTAGTTTACGGTCCGTAGCTTGTTCTCCTCCGAAACAACAATTTTCTTTTTGCCAAAGGACACCCTACCAACTCTACTACTCTAGATATTCCAAATTATCCTCCCATTGGTTATGGCATTAAGAATTATGCACATTAATCATAAATTAAAAATTAATTTATCATCAAATCTTATTAATTTAATGTCATCTTAAATAACACGTCTCTTCTGCGACGAATAAGATAACATTCTAGTGAATAAGGTTATAATGATCAACAAGTTTCAAGTTCCACTACTTTATTTGTAATTTAATTTTTCCATGTACTTAATTGGTGATCCTACGGCATAATCGAGAAAAGATATAATCATTAAAAGTATGACGATATATAAAAATAGACAATAATTTTAAGCATAACAAACTTATGAACAGAATTTACAGTTACAAGCTCAGAAGAAAACTGATTTAAGAGTGATAAATAAACCTGTTCCCCTGCCGCACCACTTTGGGCAAAACTCTCCAACTCGCTGATGGAAGGACAATGTCATAACTTTTTTCTTCCTTTTATTTTCTGACCTTTTTTCTTTCTTTTCTTGTGGAAAATAAGGCAGCACATAGCTGGATAGTGGATGAGGTCTGATACCAATGGTCATGTAAGCCACTAATCAAGTGCAAACGCAAATGTAGACCTTGATTCTTTTTTTTCTTACTGGATTTCTCCCCTGGATTGATGTACTAGATAACTGGCTGCCTACAACAGATGCTGTAACGCAGATTTTCCAAAAAAAAAAAAAAAGCAGAGGAGACGAAGGGAGCTCTACCCCTTCCTCTCCCCTCTTCATTGCACTCTCTCTCCCCCTCTTCATTTCACCAGCCGTGTTCCCCTCACAAAATGGGAGGCCAAAGGACATGTTGATCATTCTCTCTCTCTCTCTCACTTTAAAACCCCCAGCTCTCTCTCATTTTTTTGGTTTTTTCCACTCTCATTTCTTCCTCCCTTGTCATGCTCCTGCTCGGCCAGAAGAAGAAGAAGAAGACATTCCAACGAGCTTTTTAGGCGCGGATGACGTAGGAAGACAATGGTGAAGGAGCTGAGGATGACCGATGAAATGACGAACTGATGATCGGCAAAAAGGTGTGTTTTCAAATCTTTCTCATAGATCAAGTTAGATCAACTTCTAGACGAATCATGCATGCCTTTAGATCTTATTAAACGTAGAATCCATACGAGGAAGAATATAACTTGTATGATATGATCCCATGAAGTTCCAGAACTAATTTGCCATCGATTTTATGCTTGATCAGACTATACATGTCTATCGTCGAAATGCTTGAATGTTATTACCAAATGTTCTATGTTTAAAGAATGATTGATTGTAGTGATGATTGGTTAGATCTATTTGATCATAACTTAGATAGTTAGATAATACATTATTATGTGTTGTTACAGTGATAATCTCTTATGCATGACATCGACAAATCACCAGAAAGCCGAGCGGGAAATGTTCTATGTTTCGAGCATTTTTTTTCGTATGACAGAATTCGGCCCAGGTTCTGACAGGCCCAGGTTATGTCCAACCCTCGGTCCGGATCTGCCATTAACACGGAGCTCCGAGCTCTGTGACTACCAATGACCGGGCCCAGGTTCACCTTGACCCGACCCGTGTTCATGCCGAGGAAGACAATCGGGCGCGACATTCATCCCGATCTGACATTTCTTCGACCCGGCCCGGGTATGAAAGGAACTCGGCCTAGATTCTGACTACTAGAATGAAAATCTTCATGATTTTGACCCATGATTTATGTTCTTGTATCAGATCTGATTTCAATGATAAATGGTGTCTACTTATGCCTTGATTTATTCCCCATGATTACATATGTAGCTGTAATGAAATCCCACGTACCATGATTATGACATTAGAGTAAATGAATGTTTAATCCCAATGAACTTTTAAACAAATGATCGATCCAATTTCTACTGACCGAAACTCTTGACTGAAAGTAGGAAGAAGACGATACTGTTCTCGACAGACGACCGGTCCAGTTTCGGCCGATCGAAACTCTCGATTGAAAGTATGAGAATGTTCTCATATTATGATAGACGACCGAAAACCATGATATCGACCGATTCATGTATGACTTTGAAATGATCAACAGAGAAAACCAAAACGAACGACCGTACCTCTTTCGATCAGCCGATGGATACTGATAAACGGACATCCGAACCTCGTCTATGATATTAAAGATGATTCAAAGCCACTCCTACTCCCTACAATTTTGATTGATCTAAGTGATAAAAAAAATATAATCTTGAAAAGGATAAAGAATAAACACAGAATGATCGATCGCTTCCTCTTTGATCGACCGAAGGATATTGATAAACGGGCATCCGCTCCTTTTAGGATGACCACTGAATGAACCTAAAGTGGATGACCACTCGACTTTCGAGCATCTGATATGTGAACAAGAAGAATGTGACTTTAAATGAATCCTCCTGATTTAGTAAGCTTTTGTCCACCTAATTAAAATTGAATGATATGAACTTAATGATGAATCAGAGGTACGCGCTCTACAGTCTTGATCAATTCACGGATTGAAAGATAGGCTCATGGATGATAGAGGGAAGTTATGACAGCCTTATGTGAGATCCTTCCCTTGAGGAGTTATTAATAGCCTTGTGTGAGGTACTCCTCCTACGGATGTTTTCGCTTAATACGAAATCATCTCCATAGAGGAGTGTTTCCTTCTGGTGCGAGATCATTCTCACTTCTACGGATATTTTCGCCTAGTACTAGATCATCTCCATAGAGGGGGTTTCCATCTAGTGCGAGGTCATCATCACTTCTACGAATGTTATCGCCTAGAATGAGGTCATCTCTATAGAGGGGTGTTTTTCGTCTAGTGCGAGGTCATCCTCACATTTACGGATGTTACCGCCTAGTACGAGGTCATCTTCATAGAGGGGTGTTGCCGCGTAGTGAGAGATCGTCCTCACCTTTATAGATGTTGTCGCCTAGTATGAGGTCATCTCCATAGAAGAATGTTATCATCTAGTACGAGGTCATTCTTCCCTAGGAAAATGAATAAGATGAAAGAACATGAATGATAAAAAAATGAATGAAAGGACTTTGTCCTTATGAACATGAATATGAATAATGAACATGAACATGAACATGAACATGAACATGAATATGAAAAGGAAAGAAAATAAAAATGTATGAACTATGAGTTTTCTTTTATCGACTCCTCTATTATGATTCATTCCTATACTTGATTATATGTTACTTCATGTTTATTCTGATAAAACTAATTTATTATTTATACGAACTCACACTTAACTTTATGCCAACTGTTGAGCTTGCTCTCTCATGTAATCCCCACAAATACATGATTGGATTGCGAGCTTGGTTGATGAGTGTGCGGCGACTACAACTTAGTGGAATGTGCGGTTATCATGAGTTTATATGGAGACTTCTCTTCTATTGACCAAGTTGTATTTGAGACATTGTATAGACATGTAGTGTGACATGGATATGATGAACTCGTTATTTCATCTATTTTAGCTTTCACATTTCTTATGTTCCATTATTGTAATAGTTAATTTTAAGTCTTCTGCTTATATGCCATGAGTTTTAACCATTTAAGTCAACAAAAGAGTCACAGAAAGACCGAAGAAAATAACGACTGAAAGAAGATTCTGCCATGTGGATGTTACAAATGCACCAGAGGCATGAGACGAATGTTCTGCAGACCTTGTGGTTGCCTCTGTTTCCATTCTACCTTCCTTTTTTCTTGCTCTCTTGTGAAAGGCCTATGATTCTCACACGTTGGAGGGGCGCATAGAGGGAGAGAGGCGTGCACAATGTGTCGGAGGGGCCCACCCCCTTCCCCTCCTATGCGTCTCACGCACAAAGGCAGAGAAGGGGGCTGCCGCCCCTTTCCATCTCTTTTTCAGCACTAGAGAGGAGACCCCCTCTCCCTCTACATTGCACGATGCATCCGAGGAGGCCAACCCCTTCCCCTCTAACAGTCTCACATGTAGAGGCAAACAAGAGGGCAGCCGCCTCCATCCCCACCTCTGTGGGCACGTAGGAGTGGGAGTGGCCGCCCCCTTCCCCTCTACCCTCCCGCACCATAGAGGAAAGGGGAAGGGGCCTCTAGTGCCGGAGGGGAGAGAGGGAGGGGTCGCCGCCCACCGCCCCCTTCCTCTGGCTTCGGTTAGGGGCGGCAGCCATGAAACTGCTACCTCCTTTTTTATGTTTTTTTCTATATTTTATTGTTGCACCACGTCGACAATGCAATTAGAAAATTTGCTATTAACAATCAAGAGGACAATACTTGTAAAAAATGAGGATAGTATAATTATAAATTGAAATTAGAAGGTCATTTATATATGGACTCTAAGTTGGACGATTTGTGATATATGGACTCTAAGTTGGACGATTTGTGAAATTTACCTCGAAAGATCAAGCTCTCACATTTTTTGTCTGCAGCCCATGAGAGTCCCATGAATGGGAGAAGAACAGAAAAAAAATCCAACTTCATCAAAACAAGGAAAAGAAGTTTGCATGATCAGATACCTCAACTGATTCCGTTGATCATTCTGCAAAGGGCGAAATTGTCTTTCTAATAGTAGTTATTCGTCATCCACTATCCTGGGATTGCTTTTATATTCAAACATATTTTCTATTATCATATGCCATCCCTTCCTTCCAATAGTAATCGTTGGTATTCTTTTTAAGATGTCATTAACAATGCACAAATTTACTTGAATATATCTTTAATCAATTATTACGTACCATACTTCATATTTGATAGCATGAACAGCACAATGAATAATTTGATTTTGATAACTTCCACATAAATGTATAATTGTTTCATATAATTATTTCATATTTTTGTACGATATGCTGGAAGAGTGATGCTAAAGACCGCTTCATAATCAATTTAATTTATTCAACAAAAAAATTTATTATGAAACAAAAATTTGCCTTAAATATAATATGAACTAGTGGAACATGAAAATTTCATTACGTTAACATATTTGCATAATTATCTGTGTACATCTTTCATATAAAAATAATACTGATCTAAAACAATAAATAATGACAATTAGAATAAAATATATTGTTAAAATTGATGTGCCTAACTAGTTAGTAAAATCAACATCATTCATTTTATATTATATAAAATTTAGGACACCACTATTGTCATTTAAAAACTATACTATTGCCACTCCATTTCATAGGATAAAAATGTTCAACAATTGAGATGAGGGACAATCTTGTATTTTTGAGCGGAAATAGTGATGCCCAACATTTACTACGCGAAAATAACTGATGAATTAATTACATGAAAATAAGGAAAAGCAATGTTATGCAGAAACATAACATATAAATTTCTTTAATTCGTATTTATATTGGGGTAACCTATCTCTTTGTAATAAGATGAAGACAGAAAGAAATGGGATTGAAAGTTTAGCCATTACAATAAACAAAGGGAAAAAACGGTGCATCGGCTAACCAACCATAAATCCAATTGATGAAGGTGAAGACATAATATATTATATCTCTCGAGTCCCAGTGCAGGGTTTGCTGGCCTACTGGATAGAGAGAAGGAAAGGGATCAGGTGCCTGTGACTGCCGGAGAAAAAACGACTGCTTGGACAAACACACCGTTGATAAAAGATCTAATTTGTTGCAACAAAAATTCTAATTACTGTTTCCAAATTTTTTTCTAATGCTGTAACAAACATAGCCCTGTTCAGTGCCCAACACTGGTTGATTGATCATAAACTGTGTGATTCTACTAGTAGTGGTTTTTATTAATGATCACCAAAAGACGTATTTACTTCTTTCTTTCCATTTCGAGCTATTTGTTCTGTCCTTGAGAACTGCCTGTTTTATGCCACCATACTCTTCTAATTGCCACCCCCCTAAACTGGCAGTAGAACTGAGAAAATTGCCAGACGATCCCTCGGAACAAGATTTTTCTCACTGTTAAACAAACATCATCTCATTGCGCGTTGTTAATGAACATTTGCAGATCGATTCCATATCAAGCAAGAAAGCAAACAGGAATCTGTCAACAGAAAGCAAACTTACATGAATCTCCGTCAACGAAGAATAAGTTTCATCACTAGCTACACTTGTATGGGCACACTTGAGTAGTTAACTTGCACAAATCGTGTGTGCCGTCCCTTCCTCCAACTCCAATGGTCACGCCTTTGAAGCTCAATCTAATCTTGAACTTCAGCGAAATATGAATCAGCAACACTATATGAGAGATGGCTGGCATGAGGTTTCAGTACCTGCCTTCAGTCATCCCCTTAGGAACTTAATATTGTCTTCTCGGAACTTCAAGATTGGAGAACTGCTATCAGAGAAGGCGAGACACACGAATCGACAACATCCTTTGGGATTCCCATATATTTGCAGAAAGACATCACCCAGAAAGCCGATTTCAATACCTAGAAAGTGAAGATGGCGATTCATGAGTACATGAGGACAAGAATGAGACATAAGAATGAGACATCCATACGTAAAAAACAAAACAGAAGAAAGCAGAAACTATAGGGACATTAAAACATAAAAACTCTTATTTAATATAATTGTCACAGAAGTTCACTTCAAAGAATAAAGGAAAATGGAAATGTAATGAGCAGTTGCGAGTGAAAAAAACATGGATGATTACTTAATCTCGCAGATAAATCAAATCACTATAACAGGACATACAATTGCACAATCAGATGCGGTACACAATCAAGAATTATCTGAATGGCACCTAGAGAACTGAAATAGATAAAAAAATGTAGAGAACCTCAGGTGCCGTATTAATAGATGTCTCTTGATGTTCATATACTGACATATCTGTCATTTTCCGTACATATTGGCCCATATACTGCAAGAAACAAATAAGTGAGATCCTACAAATTTAACAAGACAATTAAAAAGAAGCTGAAAACATGTATACCTCAACATATTGGGTGATATGAGAGGCATGAAACTGTCTCAAGAATGTTCCAAGTCCTATTACCTAAATCGGATATCGAGTTAATATTTAGCATGATTGCTACTGCATGAAGTAAAACTTTGTGTGGGATGAGTTAACTGGACCAAATAACACGAATGCATAGAAATATTCATTATATAGACATGTCTCAAAACATCTAACTGACAAAATTACAGAATAAAACTCCAAGAGACACCTCTCCGAATAGCAATACAGTTATCAATCACTTAAAAGAACACCGATAATCAGTTGGCATATGCATGCAGCCTGCAAACTGTAGTCCAAAGAAACAGTTTAAGTTTATGAACCCCAAAACTCTCCTTTATTTGAGATGCAACTGTGATCATGCAATCATGATAAAGTAGTAAAAAAATATGCCAGTCCAATTTCATGGTATCTGATTAACACTACAATTTGCATACAAGCCGAAGAGAATTGAGCTGGCTTTTTGAGGATATCAGACAAATAACTCCGTTGTTCATTTATTGTACAAGCTCCTTAAAAATATTCCTTACAACAAGGATCTCACGGTCTCACAATGTTTGTTTTTTAAGTATGTATTGCAACATAATCACAATGTTTCCTTGTGAAAATAAATAAAGCCAGCACTACAGTGTAGTCACCTTATACGCATCTAACCAAGAAAATTTTCCCAAACGCAAATTTCATGTTATCTCTCAATGTAAGCAGTTATTTATTTATTTTTTTTATGTAAGCAGTATAACATATGGCAGCTTCTCCATGCATTCATCTGACTTCATGTAAGCACATTTGTTTTTAAGAGAAAAAGATATCTAGCTAGAGATGCACTACAATGTAGTCAATATGCGATGCAGAAGAATATTAATCTTATTGGCTTTTTGCTCATGGGTTATTAGTTCTTGGTTATGGGCCTTCTGCATATACTTTAATTAAGAGTTTATTAGGAATTCCCTTATATTATATTTCATTTTATTCAAGTTGCCTTCTTATTTGGTAATGAGTGTTTACAACCCTATAAATACTATTGCTCAATTCATTTGGAACTCAGCTTTGATGAATGAATATTGCTTTTAGCCTATTTCTCATAAGCGGATAATTTTATTAGGATTTAAGAGAAATTTAATTTAGTAGATCTCTGTCAATATGATTAATGCGTAATGGAATCTTGAGATTAATAACTATAGCCTTTTCAATCTCAAGAAGGTCGTAACAGATGTACATCATCATAATTTAATTAGTTAACCAAATATTGTAGCATAACAAATTTTTTTGGGTAAATTGTGGCGTAACAATTTTAACTCTTCAAGAAAAATATGGTGATTATCACTCAGATATCACTCACCACAGGAGAAAAATCCAATACAGAGTTCTTCAATCTGCTGGTCAAAGTTCCCAAGTGATTATCAAGTACATAGCGAGGTAACTGCATGGAATCACACAATCCTCAAACAAATGCAGAAACATGCAAGCAAAAGAATTTCAACATTTATCTCCCATTTCCTTACCTGACATTAGATAACATGACAAACTAAAATCAAAATATTCTTTTTCAAAATATTCACAGAGAAAAAGAATTATCAAGTATGTGAAATGTAAAATCATCTGAACGAAAGAAAACTAGGCAAGTATCATTCTCCGCAGAATATAATAGGGACAACTAAGTTGGCAAAGCCGATCTAATAAAAGATAAAATCAACTAAGTGGAAGAGTTAAAGCATAAAAGTTTACATTTCCTCCCAAAGCCGATCCTATTTTTTTATGGTTATGGTACAAATCTTCCAGACAAATGTCCTAGTTCACGCTATAACTTAATCTGCAAAAGGGAAAGAGGATAGGACTATGCGATAAAGATGCACGAGTTGGATATAGCTAGGAGTTGCATTATGTTATCTAGGTATGGAATACAACACTTTCTATGATGTGATCAGCCTTCCTCTTGGAATCACCTAATACAACTGAAATGAACCATGTGCCCCTTTAGTGAGTGGATTCTGATCCATTATGTTTAGTCTGCATCATCTTTTGCTTTGTTATCTTTGGTATCCCAACTGAACGACACGCCACATATGGCCCCCTTCTCCTTGTGTTTATAGGCAAGCTCAGTTCAACTTGAACCCTCTCATGAGGTCACAATGATAAATGTAAAGATAGTGCAGACGGAAAAACAGGCAGATACAACATGAATGCCATTTGACCTCAATGCAAAAAGATGACAGTTTCTAGGATACATGACTTAGAAATTGTAAAAGGGCAACCTAGAAAATCAGTACATACATCCCTAACTTTTTGAGCTTGTCAATGTGAAAAATCAATATGTATCATCTAGAGATCTTGATACTGATTATCCTTTATAATTCAATGAGGACGCACCTTACTACTACGCACAAATATTTCAAATATACAGTGTCTATGTGCTTTGTTAAATAGCTAAACATATATTTGCTATTTAAAAACATTGAGCTGTACATAAAAAAAAATCATTGAGCTGTTCATAAACAGAAAGATAAATGAAATCAATTTGCTTTCTTTTAATCTCAATAAGAAGGCATGACAGTATTGCATCTAATGCGAAATGTTTGAAGTTAAATAAGTTAAATCTCAGTTTTTCTAATCACCTGTGATATTGAAATTATATAGGCCGATCTGCTCAAATATACTGGAGCTTCTTTAGAAATGTACATGGTCTGAAGAGGAAAAAAGAGACCACAAAGCTTACGTTGCTTGTTAAACTTGTGGAGAAAGAAACTGGACGCTGCGTTCTCCTCAGATTTTTCTTGAATATACTGCACTTAAAAGAGTTGTAAAAATCTGTAATGTTTTAATAAAATAAAATAACAAACATGATCACCAGCTCACCGTAGTTACTTCTCGTCTATGGGCATGAATTGAGGCAACAACACCTTCTGTAGCAGAAGTTAGCAGACTAGCTTTAATCTATCAAAATCACAAATGTGGAGAGCATAAGGAAATGCCATTAATTTTTATTTTCTTTCTGCAGAAATTATACTGATACGAACATGATATTTGCAAAAGGTTTAGCTAATATGAAACTATCATCATGTTTTTGGGTGAAATCAAATGCAAAGTATTGTCATTTGATTTCTGAGTAGAAACTTCAGCTTAGTTTCCTAAAAAATTACCTTACATGTTGACTTCATCTTGAAGCAGACCATGCACCGGATTAACTGCAACTGTCCAATGGTTGCCAAACACTGAATAAGTGGTTCCCATGATGGATTAACAATCTTGGCCTACAAGTTTTGAAAGAGAAAACCAAAACTTTAAACTTCAAACAGATCAGCCGGTTCATATGACTAGAAAACATAATGAAGGACAATGATTATACACACACATCAACTAAACCATGGGTTGCGCCAGTTTTAAAAAAATGGGATTTCGTAGATTTTCTTGAAGTGGAGTTAATGGCATTGCACCACAAAAAACTATGTAGCATGAAGATAGCTTTGCGCTCTTAAATTAAACAAACATCCATGCTTACATAGCATTTAACAAAAACCTTAAACAACAGTAAAAAAGATACCTGTAATTTTAAAGTTATCATACCATTTGCTTATATGCAGTCAGGCCTGATAATGGTAAAGATGTAGAAGGTCCCACAAGTCCCTCTATTCTTTGTAGTTCATCTAGAAATCCGACATCCGACTGAAAAACATACACAAACATGAATGAAGGAAAGAAATGAACATTTCAGAAACACGAGGAGACAACTCCTCAAATGAAAAAAAAAGCTTCAACATGAGGGTGCCTAACAATATATAATAGTTAATCCTGTTCAAATTCTTCGTCAAAATAAAACAAAACATCATGTATTAGCAGAACTTGTTCTAACTCAGTATAAAATGAGAAAAATGATACAATGCACTATTGTGGATCTCACCAATTTTCTGAGAGTCCTTAATGCATGCTCCAGGCTTTCCTTAATAAATACATTTAATAAGGAATCCAAAGTGTCCATGCCAACTTGTCCAACACTGAAGAACAAAATGTATGATCCATTTGAGCACCATACAATAAAATAAATAGTAAAAGTGTTTAACAGAGGCATGAAGATATAATTTATTAAATGTACATTAAATAAGAGTTTTCATGCAAGTACAAAACCTTGAGCCCAAGGTCCCAAATAGATACTGAAGATGGTATCCCCCGAAAAGATATCAATCAATAAGGCCTTGGGAATTTTTTTCAACATTCATCACAGTGATTTGTACTTAGTTTGTTTTGGAGTGGAACTAAGATCACAGTTGGGGTGCAAAAGATAAAATAAGAACCAATGTGAGTGTCTATAGGCCGATGTGGTGTTGAATTTAAGTTTGTGGAAATGTTTCCAGTTGGCCTCGCTCATGAGCTCAGGCTCCTGTCCCTGGTAGTCCCTGCCGTGGGCGCCACCCCGTCTCCTGCGTCCCCCGCCGGCGGCGCCACCGTCCTGCGAACATCTCGCCCTACTTTCTCAATCATCATGCGCCGCCGGGAGATCCGCCTCAACGATGGTTGGACCACCATGGCTCGCATCTCTGAACACAGAGCAACTCATCGTCCGGCAACACATTGCTTTCGTTGCCTCCAGGAGGGCCATTTCGCACGCCATTGTACTGGCACCCTGCGCTGCATCCGCTGCAGGGGTGTGGGACATCGTCGATCCTCATGCCCCCATGCTCAGATGATGCGCCCCCTGCCGACAGTGGGAGAGAAGACACCGCCGCCAGTCACACGGATAACCTCGACGGTTCCTTCTCTCTCCATCCCCTGGTCGCAGGAGATTCAGCGGGGTGTCGATATCCTGCGTGATTGCGTCGTTGGTGAACTCAGCGACCCCCCTGTTGAGGCGGCGATCCTTCGCTCAGCAATTATTGCCGGAATAGGACCGTCGCCGCCTTTTCACCTCAGTCGCATCTCCCCGTCTCTGTGGTTACTCGTTCCAGGCTCTGTGCAGCAGTGTGCCTCCCTCCTGGCTGCGCCGACCAGTGTGTCATCGCAACCGCGGATTTCATGGCGGCCGTGGAAAACAGGGGACAGCGCTGAGCAGGCGCCGCCTGGAAAACATAGATCAATCAACATCTTCGACCTTCCGCTCCACCTCCAGTGGCCGGAGGTGGCAATGGTGGTGGCCAGTCAGGTTGGGAACCCCATCTCTGCTGTACTCCCAGCTATCGGGTCGCCGGATCTTTCTACCACGACCGTTGATGTCGAGCTCCACCCGTGCGTCCTTCTCCCACCGACGATGACTCTCCGTGCTGGCACCGACACTTTTACCCTCAGATTGCAGTTCGCAGATGGCACCGCCTCATGGGCGGAGGTGGTCGCCGGCCTTCAACCACAGTCGTCTCATTCGTCGGGCGTCCGATCGCCAGCTGCCAGCCAGGCTGGTCATCAGATGCTGATGACAGATGCGCGTGATGGCCGTACAAGATTTCAAATCCCTGTTCCACTAGAAGACTTGAACCAAACCGCCACCCAAATCCAACCTCCCTCCGAACCCGTGAACCAAACCAAAAATCAAACGCCTAACCCAGACTGCCTCTCACAGGTGGTACCAAACTCATGCTGCACCCAACACGTCCAAACCCCTTTCCCGGTCAGGGCTCACCCAGCGCCATCAACCACCGCGACGGGCCCGGGCACACTCGAATCCAAACCCAACTACCTCCTTCTCCATTGCCGAGCCAGATCCCACCTCTGCCATGCCCGGCCATCATCTCCTCCGGCGGCTCACCACCAGTTCCACAGCTACATCGACGCCGCCTTCAACACAGCCTCCCTTGATCGCCCAAAACCCGACATCTCACACCTCAACCCTGGAAAGGCCCCCTGCTCTGTCAAGCGCTGACCACATAAGCGACCGCCTGGAGGACTCACCCACCGGAGGTGGCCAAGGAGCCCATATCCGCCAGTACCAGAGGCGCAGAGCAGTGCAGACCTTCACGCGACCACCTCCCTCGCAGCAACATTTGGAGTCTGTGCTGCCATCTCTAGAGCCAAACTGCCGGGATATGGAGGAGGTTCTGGCCAGTCCGGGCGACGCGTCCCAGCTGGCCACCGGAGATAGACAGAAGGCACGCTTCACATCCGCGCCAGAGAATGCCTCTGCAGGTGAGCAGGGAGATCGGGCCGACCCGCTCTTGGAGGGGCGCGAAGATGATGAGGTCACCTTCGTGGCGGCAATTGCAGGGCTTCGCCACACACGTAGGCGTCCAAGGGCACGGCTGCTCCTCCACCGGCCACTCCAGCGGCTCGCACACCCGCTATCAAGATTGGGGAGGACCTCGAGAATAGTCAGGGGTCGCCAGGGGAGTGATACAGTTTCCTTATGAAGGTCCTCACCTGGAACGTACGAGGTTTGGGGGATCCGGGGAAGCGTTGGATCCTAGGCCATTATCTCAGAGAATGGGAGGTTGATGTGGTCCTTCTGCAGGAGACCAAATTGACTGATTGTGGCATGGGGATCTGGACACAGATTGGTGGTCTACGCATGACGGAACATCTCTCTCTATGCAGTTGGTCAATCAGGGGGTTGTATTATCGGTTGGCGGGTGGACCTCTTCTCTCTGGTGGGCTCTTGGACGGATAGATTTACATTGACTGCTCACTTGCGGGGCCAAGTGGACGGTGACGACTATCTCATTTCATGCGTATACGGTCCTTGCTCGGCAGCTCTGCGTGATACATTATGGGAGGAGCTGCGCAGTGCGCGTTCCCACCTCCCGGAGGACAGATGGCTGATTGGGGGACATGGAGGATCGCCCCGTCAAATGACAGGGGAGAGATATCGGTGCTGAGGGATTTAGAGATTTCATCGAGTCGCAGTCGTTAGTCGACTTCCCGGCTACCAACTGTAGATTTACATGGAGGAGCACAGCCGCACCGACTGCCAGATCGAGGATTGACCGCTTTCTGGGATCATTAGAGTTGGCAGAGGCTCATCAGTTGGCAGATGTTCAGGCTTTGGCCCGACCGTTTTCGGACCACACTCCCCTCATGTGGAGGTCCACTGACGGTCAGACGCAGCGTTCACTCTTTCGTTTTGATCGATCATGGCTATTGGAGGATGGTTTTCGGCAGTTGGTTACAGAGCATTGGCAGGGTGTGGCGGCTTCGGATTCTGTAGCCAGGACTCTGGGATCACGATTGGAGAGTCTGCGATCTTTTCTCAGTCAGCACCGGCGACGGATCCGGGAGGACAAGGCCAGGCGCAGGACGGATGCCTTGGAGATGATTTCTCGGATGGACCACTTGGAGGATTCCCGTCACCTTATGGAGGCAGAGATTGATGACCGCAGACGGGCACAGGAGACTATTCAGTTGCAGGATCGGATAGTGGAGATTCAGTGGAGGCAGCGATCTCGACAGACCTGGCTTCGGGAGGGCGATGCCAACACTAGATTCTTTCACTTATATGCGAGCTCTCGTAGGAGGGCAAACCAGATTTACCATATTGAGGTGCAGGGCCAACGGTTTACTGGACACCATAATATCGTGGCGGCCATCACATCCTTCTACCATGCATCGACACGCAGGCAGCCCCCGAGCCCCAGGCGATGGGCCCCTGGGGACATTCCCCGACTTATTGACGCTCACTCTTCCATGTTATTGCAGGACATTTCTGAGGTTGAGGTTACCGAGGCACTTCGGGACCTCAATGGAGACGCTGCCCCGGGTCCGGACGGTTTTCCGATCTTCGTCTATCGGGAGTTCTGGCCGGTGGTGCGCGAGGACGTCATGGCGTTTATTCGGGAGTTCATCAGTGGGAATCGTGGCTTTGATCGCCTCAATCGGTCCCTATTGTTTTTACTCCCGAAGCGCACCCCAGCGGAGAGAGTGGAGGACTTTCGACCGATCGCCATATCCAATGCCATTTATCTTCTGGTGGCTCGGGTACTGGCAAACCGGCTTCGGGAGGTCCTTCCGTACCTCATCCATCCGACGCAGTCAGCTTTCATCCAGGGCCGAGCCATCACCGACAGCTATATCATCGCCTCGGAGATCATCGCTCATTGGAGGAGGACCGCCTGCCGCGCCTTTCTCTGGAAGGTCGACTTCTCCAAGGCTTATGAAACGCTCTCATGGTCTTTCCTTTGGCATTGTCTGCAGGTCAGAGGATTCCCAGAGGATTGGATTTCCTGGATGAAGCGGTGCATCACTACCGCTTCTTTCTCGGTCCTAGTTAATGGGGCGAGGTCGGGAGACTGGGTGCAGCCACAGCGAGGGGTTCTCCAGGGTTGTCCATTGGCTCCTATGCTCTTTGTCCTGGCGGTTGATGCTCTCGCCAGGTGTACTCAGGCGTCATGCGAGGCGGGCTTATTCAGCGGCTTTGCTAGGGGTCTGGTCCCCCTCCTGCAGTACGCAGATGACACGGTTTTCTTCATAGAGGGTTTCGAGCAGGAGGCTCGACGGGTGGCCATTCTTATTGAGCTCTTCGGCGCGATGTCCGGCCTTCAGATCAACCATGCCAAATCCTCATTCATCCCCTTTGGCATGGTTCCTGATGAGGCTGCCCGGTGCGCTGTCGAGCTACGCACCCCCATCAGCTCATTGCCGATCACATATTTGGGCCTCCCTCTCTCCGATCACCATATTAGCTCCCGTGGGTGGACCCCAGTT
Source organism: Pontederia crassipes (assembly GCA_030549335.1). Classification (NCBI taxonomy): domain Eukaryota; kingdom Viridiplantae; phylum Streptophyta; class Magnoliopsida; order Commelinales; family Pontederiaceae; genus Pontederia; species Pontederia crassipes. The sequence continues at coordinate 4,630,830 of CM060194.1, read as the reverse complement.
ATTGAGCGCATGGAGCAGAGACTTCAGGGTTGGAGTTCACGCCTTTTATCCCGAGGGGGACGGCTCATCCTCCTCCAGTCAGTCCTATCGGCGCTTCCGACATACTTCATGATGGTCTTCCGGATGCCAGCTCAGGTCCTTGGGCGATTAGATTCCTTGCAGAGCAGATTCTTTTGGCAGGGGTGTCGCCCGGACCACAGAGGCGTTCATCTCGTCGCATGGAGCAGTGTCTGTCGTCCCACCTACCAGGGTGGGCTGGGGGTTCGGGATCTCCGCTGTACCAACTGGGCTCTCCTAGCTCGGTGGATTCGGCGGATCATGGGACCTGAGGACAGTCTGTGGCAGTCGGTTTTCTTCACTTGTTATGGGCGAGATCTATCCTGGGAGTCGAGAACTATTCTGCCCCGTGGGGCATCTTCTTTCTGGCATGGAGTGGCGGCATTGATCCCTCGTGTGCGCCCATTCATGACCTCTACCCTCGGGTCAGGGACAGACTTCTCCTTTTGGCGGCATGACTGGTCCCTCGGGGGCCCACTGGCAGAGGCCTTCCCTCGTCTGTTTGCCCTGGCGACACACCCTAGGGCAACGGTGGAGGAGACGTGGTCGCGGACTCCGGGCTCCGGTTCCTGGACCCCTCTCTTCAGATCAGCACTTTCCGATCAGCGCTTCTCCGAGCTCTTGGCGTTACATCAGAGGATAGTCCCCTTCCGTCCTGACCCATCCAGGGCTGATGGATGGGTGTGGCTGTCGGACTCGTGGTCGGCGCGCTGTCTCTACACTCGGTTCCTTCCTGACACGGTGCTGACGGAGGATTTCAGGGCAGACTGCAGGCTCATTTGGCGATCTCGGGTGCCGATGAAGGTCAAGATTTTTGCTTGGCTTATGCGGCGGGACCGGCTGCTCACGAGGAGGTATAGGGCTCGATGGGCGACGCAGGCAGACACCTCATGTGTACTTTGTGGTGAGGCGGAGGACATCACCCACCTATTTTTTGCGTGTCCGACATCACGGGACATTTGGCAGCGCACGACAGTCGGAGGCCTCGTCCCCTCCGACCCTGAAGCCTTGTGGCAGTCCTTCCGAGTTTTGGTTCGACAGAGGCAGAGGTGGAGAGCACCTTTTGCATCTTTTTTGGCCGGTTCCTGGGCCATTTGGCTTCAGCGCAATCGGATCATTTTTTGTGGGGAGAGATGTCAGGCTGAGCGCATTGTACACCACATCTCTTTTCTTCTCCGGGAGTGGTTTTTGGGTTAGCTGATACACTTTTCCATCTTTTGTTGCTCTCTTTCCGAGAGCTCACACTTGTACATGAGTTCCACTTCATAGTTTATATATATATGGATGACAATCACAAACTCTGATGGTCATCCTTTTTCTCCTCAAAAAAAAAACATTCATCACAGTAGATGTGAGAAATATCTCCTTTTTAACATAACACATATCACAACTAAGCACTCAGCTGCATATAAAGAATATGCTTTAGCAAACTCACAGTACCTCCACAACCCCAGGATCAGAAATGCCATTGCTTAATATTTAAATCAGACAAAAATAATTTTATAAAAACGCCAGCAGCATTGTTACTGAATTGATGTCAGAACTAATAACCAACAACCACATAGAAGGAAACTTGTAGGCCATTGTCCTTGGTTTCAAATGATTTAACCATAATCATAGAAAATAGATACAGCATGATTTTAACAAGAGGCATAGAAGATACAACAACAACAACAACAACAAAGCCTTATCCCACTAGCCTTATCCCACAAGAGGCATAGAAGATAAGACAGCTTTTTTTCAAAGTGTGATAAGACAGTTCTTTAAAACTTATTTACAAACGGAAATAAGATAAAATGATAAAATCAAAAGACAATATTAGGGTCATAAAACATCAGGTGACACGCTACAGTAAATTGAGAGTAAATTAACCATAGGGAAAGTTGATTGAACAAATGCAACCCCAATAGTTCACGACCTTCTGCATCAAACCTGCAATTGACAATATGTACACCAATTGGCAGCTATCAGATCCTTTTAGTCATCCTACACATACATTTAAATAGAAGGAAGACAAATATAAACGTAAATTGTGTTTAAACTAAACCAATGAAATAACAATCACAAGTCATTTCAGAAGGGCTTACCACCCACTCATTGGTTCAATAAACATTGACCGAGATGGTTCTGTCAGCTGTAGTAATTGATGCAGCAAATGACCTGAAAAAGGAATTGAACACGTCTACACACTGCTGTAGACCATGATTAATGTGGTATTGACTAATAAATCAGACAACAAAATCATCAATTTTCATTTGACGAGTAACTGTGAGTCTGTGACAAGCAAGATTTAAAGACATGCTCTGTTTAGTTCAGTCATTAAAGTGCCCATTTCAAAAAAATAGTGTGCTGTGCACAAGTATAAAAGGTCTCAAGCTTTTAAGTCCATTGACGGGAAAAATTGATTATTACCACCCAACATTGTAAACATAGCAAGATTTAAGTAAACCACAAAACAAGTACAATTTGTTTGCATTTACTTTAATCTCAATTGTGCCATATTAAGTGCATGCAAGAAAATATCTAATTGCATGACAAAAGTCAGAATATAGGAATATTAAAGAAAAACAAAAAAAAACCACAAGATAGGAATGGTCTAAGAAAAATATAACAAAGTGAAAAGAAAAACGAAAGAATAGAAGAAATAAATTCAAAGAAAATGTTTAGATAGTGGAAACATTACAAAAACTGGATAAAAGAAGCAACATAAAAAGCTAAAAAGAAAGAAAAACAATGTTGCCATGTATTAGGTGAAAAGGTGTTGTTGCGGAAATTCCCGATACCAACAAACCGTCAAATACCGATTGGTGGTAGAAACTGATGATCAGATGGAGAAAAAATAACAAGAAATCACACAAATTTTACGTGGTTCGGAGATCATCTCCTACGTCCACGACCGTCTCATAAACTTTCACTATTTTCATATCTCTGTCATGATACATGCATCGCCCGCAACCCCCTCAATATATGATGCATAACCACCACCAGATATGAGCCTTAGGCACCAATCCAAAATAACCAAATATCTATCTTAATTTTTCATAAATCCATATCTAACAATCAAGGTAGTTATATATCTCTCAATCTCCCCATTATGGTTATAAGTAAGTTACAATCTCTTAGATTCTTCCTAAGATAACTAACAAATTAGGTGGGCCACAAATCATGCTCCATCTAACTAACTCTAACAATCTCCCACTTGGAGACTAGTTCTCTTGAGATTGAGTTTTTTGTACCCGAACTCTAGACGGCTCCTTCTTGCAACTATCTTTGGCGGGAAATTGAGATTGCACAAAACCTCAATTTTTTAGTGTCCACCACCTTGATCAACATGTCAACTAAATTCTTGAACCTCGAATCTTCTCAAGCACAGATGTCCTTTCTTTCCGAAGATCTCTGATAAAATGGTACTTTAGTCATGATGTGATTCGTCCTAGCATCATACATTGGATTCTTTGCCAAATGAATTGAATTATGTACCATAACCTCTTAGTCAACTTGCATATCAGGTTCTCGTTGCTTCATGTAAATATCCTCCTTCAAATAGTCACCATGGAGGAATATTGTCTTTATATCTAACTGTTCAAGATGTAAGTTCTCAGCTACAACTATATTCAACATCAATCTAATAGTTGTTAGCTTCATAGCTGGTGCAAAGATTTAAGTACAATCAATACCTTCCTTTTGCTCAAAGTCTTTCACAACCGATCTTGCTTTGTATCTCTTGCCACCATCTGCCTCCTCCTTTATTTTGTACAACAACTTGTTGTGCAATGCCTTTTCACCTTTAGGCAATTCCACCAGCACCCAAGTCTTATTCTTGTACACAGAGTTCATCTCATCTTGCATTACTAACTCCCACTTAAAGGAATCATCAACCTCCAAGGCTTCCCTAAACATTCTGGTTCACCGACATCAATTAGCAATATGAAATCCAAAGAAGGAGAATACTTCATAGGTGGTCTTATTCCGAGTAGATCTTCTGATAGGAGGTGGGGTACTTTGCCCAACTTGTATCAACTCAAGCTCCTATAGAACAATTCTTTTGAGATCCGGCCAGCCTCTTGCTCAACTTGAGCTGTCTTCTTTACTTGCATTACTATAATGCATCTATCTTTATACATGGTCTTTTCTTGGAACAACACATTTTTCACGGATAATTTTTCTATTTTCATCATCCCAAAAACGGTATCCAAACTCATTAGAATCATAACCAATAAAGAAGCATCTCCTACGGTTAGCATCTAACTTATCGCTACATGCATAATCAATATATTATGACAGGCAATTGAAAATCATCAAATGAGAAAGTTCTACCTCCTTACCGCTCCAAACCTTCTTTGATAGTTTGTTCTCCAATGGTCGTTGATTAGATAAGACATGTTTACTACATCTGCCCAAAATGACTTCAGTAGATCAGCATGGATCCTCATGCTCCGGGCATGCTCATTCAACGTCTTATTCATTCATTCAACACCACCATTCTGCTATGATGCCTTTGGAGCTGTCATCTCCATCCTGATGCCATGTTCCCCGCATAACTCCTTAAACTCATAAGTGACATACTCACAACCATTATCGAACTGCAAACATCTTATTTTGATGTCAGTTTCATTCTCTACATATGCTTTCCATTTTATGAAAGTAGGGAACACGTCAGATTTATTTTTCAAAAAATAAACCCATAATTGTTGATGAATGTCACATAATACAATGATCCGTCGAGAGATGGAATAGGAGATGACCCCCACACATCCACGTGCACAAGCTCTAACTTGTTACTCTTCGACATCCTTGGCACTTTAACAAAGCTGATTTTCTTCTGCTTTCCCAATACACAACCTTCACAAAGTCTACCATCGATAGACTTATGATCCGGTAGTCGACTCATCTTGTGCAGAAACCTTCATTCCCATTTCACTCATATGTCCAAGTCTACAATGTTAGACTTCGGACATATTATCTGAATTAGCTGCTGCAATAACCCTTGTGTTCGACGGTCTGTATAGGGTACCCAAATTGCTCCCACATGCTATCATCATAATTCCTTTGGTGATTTTCTAGGTGTGACCTACAAATACTATAGTGTAACACTCTGAGTCAAGCTATCCAACTAAGATTAGATTTTTCTTCAATCCTGATATATGTCGAACATCCTTCAGCTTTCGAACTGTCCCATTATCAATGGCAATCTTCACGTTCCCCTTCCCCACAACATCCAAGGCTTTATCATCTGCCATATAAAGGAATGTACAAATATGAAAACACTTCTGAGGTAGAGTGATATGAAGCTCCAAAATCCAAAATTCAAGATTCTGTTGGATTGTCAACGTTCGATTCCTCTTTGATTTTCTTCTTAGGTGCTCTACAGTTTTTCTTCATGTGACTTTTCTTCCAGCAATTCCAGCATGCGAATTCACCAGATTTTGACAGACCTCGTCGCCTTGATTTTGATCTTTCTTGATTTTGTCCTCAGTACTCAACGCTGAGCTTGAGGCTTCTCCAGATTCTCTTTTGTGAACATCTTCGCTTAGAATTAGATCTTGAATATCATCAGACTTCAACTTCGTTGAACCGGAAGAACTCAGACCACTGTCATAGACTTTCTAACAAAAAGGACGATAAGATGAAAGCCTTATCTTCAAGTTGCCAACCTTCTACCTTCTCATCAAATACACCTTATTTGATGCAGACGACTTCTCGTACATATTTGATAACGCCTTCATCAAACCCACCGCGTTCACGATGTTAAAGACTACATTTCGCACCAACGTCAGCCAATGTCTATCGATCGAGGAGTGCCCAAACCACATCACTCATTGTCTCTTGTTTCTTTTTAGAGAGAGACTCATGCAATTTCTTTCAGAAGCCGAAATCTCTACCATTAAACTTCTCGATCTTGATTTTTCCATCATCTTCTACCATCACTCCCACCACCCACGAACTCCTTATCGTAGCACACTAATTGTTGCAAAAAATCCCGGTACCAACAAAACGTCATTACCGAGAGGTGAGAGAAATCGATGAATGGATAGAGAAAAAATAACAAGAAATCACACAAACATATTTTACGTGATTCAGAGATTATCTCCCCGTCTCACAGAGTTTCACTATTATAAAATGCTTGTCATGATACATGCATCGCCCACAACCGCCTCATTATATGGTGCAAAACCACCACCAAATGTGAGCCTTGGACAACAATTCAAAATGACCGAATAAGGTAGTTATGATATCTCTCAATCTTCCCATTATGGTTACACAGAAATTACAATCTGGTATATTCTCCCTACCATAACTAACAAATTAGTTAGGCCACAAATCAATCTCCACCTAACTAACTCCAACATGTGTCAATAACACCAACTCCAGAGCAATGCAGACTTAGAGAATGCACCATACAGAGTTTCAACAAGAAACATATATCATGTATGCACTAACTATCAACCAAGATAGAGACAATATTGAGACCAGTTTGCACATAGAAATAGACAAAAGACAACGCAAACATGAGGAAAAATGAAGTTTTTTTGTTTGAGGAAAAATGAAGTTACCAAAAAAGGTGCCTGACATTGAAAAGTCACTCAATTGTTTAAATGAAAACATCAACTCCTGCTTTCTTTTCACAAATTCAGCATATTCCTGGCATATGAAACAAAACACATGTGATGAGTGTTTCAAAAAGAAAAACACATGATGAGACTTGATATTCCTAAAGATATGCAAAGTGTAAATGAGGACTACAATTTTATGTACCTTTTGTGCACATTGTCTCAAAAATTCCGCTACAGTTTCTTCCCAAATATGTTTTCCACGTATGTGAAGTACATCCTGCAATAACAAGTCAATGGTAAGTTCTGCAAGAATGAAGACCCCCAGGCATACAACAATGAAGTTTGAACTCTTTTGATGGACTATGTTTTTTTTTGTGTATGTGCGCGCGGCGGGTAAAATAAACACTACATACCTGAATGGTTTCCATCATTTGCCTCTGTCCAGAAATATAAGTAAGCAACCCACTTATGCTAGCTTCCAAATTCTCATGCCGGCCTGAAAATTATATAACATAATATATTAAAGTTGCTTTGCTTCTCTAACTCGATTGAAAAGACAAAAAAGGTAACCAAATAAGGAAGCATAATGGAAATTAACATAATTTTACTTATGCAATAAATTAAGACATAAAATTACCTATTACTTAAGGAGAAGAAAGCCTAAAATCATTGACAACTATCCAAAGGTATATGATGCCAGTAACAGCACAGTAGATGGTTACATGTTAGATACAGGGGTCAACTATCCAATATGTATTATATATGCAGGTCAACCATGGTAACATCCCTCTCCCCCTTCAACAATTTGGTATGCCATTACATCGAACACAGATATGTTTCATTAATCACTCAAAAGTAATTTGTCTCAAGAAAAACCATTGGTTCTTCTAGCAAAGATGCTTCAGAGTTATTATTACTTTTCTCGTCTTTTCACAAAGGAAAATGCTTCAGAGTTTTTTTTTTCTTGACAGAAGGAAGAATGACTACCGGAAGTAAATGCTTCAGAGTTTGAAAACTACTTTCTAGAAAAAGGACATTTGCATGTTTAGCTCCATGAGAAATCATACTCAAAGATGCTTCAAAACCAAATTTTGACATTTATTTCTTTTGTAACATTCTTCAGGGTGACATTCATAAAACAGGTGACTGTGATCAGAACTTAAACAGTTAATAGCAAATGTTATTGCATAATTCTGGGCGAAGAACGTTAACATGCAGACACGCCACAACAAGCCAGGAAGCTTATATCGTATGTTTATACCAATAACTGAGAGGCAAACGGAATTAAACTTTATTCCGATTTGCTTAGATAGTTCATTCCGTATTTGCTTCTCCAGCCAAATTTTTATGTCCTGGGATACATAAAATAGAAAAGCAGTAATTTAGAATATAAATGTACAAATTTAAAGAAATTAGCATGTAGAAGAAATAAATTCCAAAAGAAATTAAAGATCAAGTAGTTTAAAACATTAAAAATTGTGTTGTCTATCCTTTTTCTTAGGGGTGGAAGGATGACTACATACTAGATACAAGTGTGAAATCTAGGAAAAAAAACAAGTGATTTTTAGAGCCACGAAAAACTACCCAACTGCTCACTTGCCCAACAAAAAAAAAATGTGAACACTATGGATGTCAACCATGCACGCTGCCAACTCCGCCTGTCGTGTGTCCCTATGAAAAAAGCTGTGCTATCTATCCATCCAAAGTAGAAGATTCTACTAAGCCATAGCGCCTAAGAAATATAGAAACTCCTTGAAAGTTGTTTATTAGGAAGGGTTAATTCCATTTTCCACCCCTAAGCCATATTTCATATTTGCACTTTACCCCCTAAACTTTAACATTGTCCACTTGCCTCCCCCCCAACTTTTCATGCACTTCCACTCAACCCACAAAAACCAAAATACATTTATTTTCAATCATATATTTACTTACTACCCTTGTTTAATTTTATATCTTTAATTTTAAATTTTAAGAAAATCAAATGGGACCATGATGAAAATGAGGATAGATTGTGAGCCCCGTTTAACTGGTGATTTTTCTATTTTATAAATTAAATACATACAAGTTCTAAAAAAAAGTAAATAGATGGTTAAAAATAATTATAATTTTAAATATTTAGAGTTAAGTGGAAGTGTTTGGAAAGTTGAGGGGAGATAAGTAAATAATAATTAAAGTTTAGGGGCTAAAGTGGAAATATGGAATAATTTAGGGGTGGAAAATGGAATTAGTCATTGGATTTGATAACATACTCATTACATATCCTCAAGTTACAAAATGTAAGATAGGGTTTTTTTTTCAGGAGAAAGAGGATGACTACTGGGTTGTGTGGTTGTCATCCGGGTATATATATAGCTGAGAAGTGGGAGTGTGTGAGCTCTCGAAGAGAGAGCAACAAATGTAAGATAGGGTTTCATAGATTATAAAGCATCTCCATTAGTGTTTTCATCTGAAGCATTTATACATAGTGATCAACCAGCAACCACAAATCTTAAAGCCTATGCTAGAACAAAAAAGTATTTTATTACACTCTTTTGAGTAAAAAAATGCAACTCCATATTTATCAATCCCAAACTACTTGAATTGTAAGTTGAAACTTTAAATCAGAATGGAAAAAAGTAAAATGAAGGGGCAATCAAATCAAATTCTAAAAGGAACCAGCCAATAATTCAAGTTAGGGAAAAGGACCTGCTGAGAATAAAAACCCAAAGTAAATTATCATCTGACAGCCCATGTTTCTACTTTTACATCTAGTTTACCAATCATGATTCATGATACTACATTCCCTCCTTGCATGATATCTGTTAATCCAAGCCCAACTCTCCACCACCTGAATCAGTTTTCCTCTCCTTGTCACTATCATTGCAGTTTTTTTTCCTTGAGAAAAAAACAGGATGATCACTAAGTTAGGGTGTCATCCATGTGTATATATCATTACGAAAGGGAAACATGAAAAAGTGTATGCTCTCAAGAAAAGATCGACGAAAGAAGTAAAAAAGTACATCCACTACCCAAATCCCCACTCCCGAAAAAGATAAGTACTATCATTGCAGTTGTTAATGTGGAAAAGAGAACAGTGTCAAATAAAGGATGAAGGATGGATGGAGAATTGGAGGGGGGAGAGAGAGAGAGGAGGACACCGGTATATGAGGGAAGAGAAAATTAGAGGAGAAAGAAGATGAAGATAGAGCAGAAGAAGGAAGAGAACTTACAGAGCTGGGACAATGAAAAAATGGGGTGTGGGGGCGGTGGTGGGGGGTTGGGGGGGGAGGGCGTGTGTGGTGGTGGTGTGTGGAAGATCAACAAGGGGGGAGGTTGAGATACATATTTGCTGCTTGAACTCCTGGATTAGAAGACAAGCAATATCAGTGAATGAATATAGAGGATACAACAACAACAACAACAACAAAGCCTTATCCCACTAGGTGGGATCGGCTACATGGATCATACGACGCCATATTCGTTTATCCATGTTCATAAGATTCGACAGGATTTTATGCTGGCTGTCGGGGCCTAACACAACCCTCCTCCTTTATCCGGGCTTGGGACCGGCTATAAAATATAGGCGGAGTTGAATATAGAGGATAAAAGGAAAAAAAAAGTCTCATTTGCTGGCTCTATTGATGACCAATCAACCTGCTGGGCCTTTTTCCTGCTGGGCCTTTCCACATTCAATTCACATTCTAACAGCCTGACTTTCCAACTATCCAGAGAACATACTTCCTAACTGAGAAAATAAAGCATCACACTACTCTTGCAGGAAAGAACTCATGCATAAAATCAGAAGAAAGATATTGAAGCTTCTTCACTATATCTTAATTGACAATAATGCTCACCTAAGTATTATTTGATTCCAAAGAATCTGACACTGAACCTTTTTTTTTAGGAGAATCTGACACTGAACCTGGCAATGCATTTTTTAATCCAAATGTCCTATATTATAGTATCACAACTTAATATTAGGTTATTACTTGACAAACACTCAAAATACAACAACAACAACAACAAAGCCTTATCCCACTAGGTGGGGTCGGCTACATGGATCATACGACGCCATTCCGCTCTATTAGTAACCAAACCTTTCGGTATAAACACTCAAAATAATAGGAGTTATTTTCTTAAGAATAAAAAGGTAATAAAAGAAGAGTTTTTTTACTTCGTTATTATGTAGTGAAGCACAAGTAACACAATTAAGCTTCAATGGCCAACTTTACTCTAAGGATGGGTACCAAGCTTAGGTAACGATTCACTTGTATTGGAAACTATAAAATCGGGCGATCCAAAAGTGCTTCGTTATTATGTAGTGAAGCACAAGTAACACAATTAAGCTTCAATGGCCAACTTTACTCTAAGGATGGGTACCAAGCTTAGGTAACGATTCACTTGTATTGGAAACTATAAAATCGGGCGATCCAAAAGTGTGTATGGAAAGTCAAAACAGAAGAAAGTGAAAAGTCCAGCAAGTAATGGATGTCCAGAAAAAGAAACTATTCACCTCCCCACTCTCTCATAAAAAAGGAAATGTGTACGTTCATGTTATCCATGTAGTTTCAATCCCCAACTTTTGCTGCAACAAATCTTATCATTATCGTCATACTATATATAGGACAATTGGATTATATATACATATGTGTTTATTTATTTATTAAACGAAAGAAAGAATATGGCATTCAGGATCAATAGTCATCTGGATTCATTGAGTTCAAGAAAACAAGTATAATAAGACAAAACAACCCCCTCTCTCCGCAGCTTCTCTCCATGATCTAACTACAGTTTTCACATGTGCAAGTAATTCAAAAATAATTCCTTAGACAGCTAGCAAAATAGCAAAGTGTGTACCAGATTTATAAGTCCAACAAAGCTCCTTGACAAAGCAGTTAAACCCTGTCATTAACAAATGTTACCAGTTAATTTGATTGATGCATATCTTTTCTTTCAAATTCAATCAAAACCGAAGAACAACTGGTAGATAAAACACTTATATCCATTTTGTGATGGGAATTTCAAATATAAGAGAAAAGAACAACTTTTATTACAAGCAGATAGACAAGAAGTATATGTAGAAAGCAGGTAGAGGTGAATCACAGCAGTAGCTAGAGCTACAATAAAAAAAATTAAATTCTTTAAACTAATTTTTTTGAATGGGTTCTTTAAACAACTATAAAGATATGATATGTGAAAATAGAACTGAACACATTGTACACTAAGTGATATGTCCTAAAGCAAGGGTAAATTACACGAATCATCCCCAACTTTGAGTCGAATCCTAAATGGTCCCTCAACTTCAATTTGTAACTAGAACGTCCTCCAACTTAAATTTTATTGCACGATTCGTCCACTTGACCGGCAATAGGCAATTTCTCAATTAACTTGCTGATGTGGCATACAACAACAACAACAAAGCCTTATCCCACTAGGTGGGGTCGGCTACATGGATCATACGACTCGTTGATCCATGTTCATGAGATTCGACAGGGTCTTACGTTGACTGTCGGGACCTAACACAACCCTCCTCCTTTATCCGGGCTTGGGACCGACTATAAAACATAGGCGGAGTTCTGATGTGGCATAATAAAATATAATAAAAAATTTTAAGTCGCTGACATGGCATAATAAAAAATAACATAATAATAAAAAATATTATAAAAAAAGACAGGGGGAGCCGACCCCTTGCGCCGACGAGCTCGCACAGGGGGTGCCGGTCCCCCTTTTCCTCCTCGCCGCGCGCAAGGAAGAAAAGGGGGGGGGGGGGGGCGCCGGCCCCCCTTTTGCTCCTCGACGCGTGCGAGGAAGAAAAGGGGGGCGCGGACCCCCCTTTTGCTCCTCGCCGCGCGCGAGGAAGAAAAGGGGGGCGCGGACCCCCCTTTTGCTCCTCGCCGCGCGAGGAAGAAAAGGGGGGCCAGCGCCCCCCTCTGCCAGCTCGCGAGCTCTCCGGCGCAGGGTCGACTCCCCCTCTCTTTTTTTATTTTTTATAATATTTTTTATTATTATGTTATTTTTTATTATGCCATGTCAGCAACTTAAATTTTTTATTATATTTTATTACGCCACGTCAGCGAGTTAACCGGAAAACTGCCTATTGCCGGTCAAGTGGATGAATCGTGCAATAAAATCAAAGTTGGAGGACGTTCTAATTACAAATTGAAGTTGGCAAACCATTTAGGATTCGACTCAAAGTTGGAGGACGATCCGTGTAATTTACCCCTTAAAGTAAGAACAAGATTGAAATCAGTTTAGGAGTGTACCACAGAGGACATAATAGTTATCATAACTTAATGACAAAAATGCTTATTGTATGATGAAATAAATTGTGGTATTACCTGTGAGATAATACATATTTTGTAGAAAAACCTCCTTAAAGTGTGTTGTTGATCCAACTGCAGCACAAGAGGTCTAGAATGAGCTTATCATTTTAATATGGAACGGATCATCAACATAAGTTATTAAGCATAATATTTCAGCATGATAAGAATGAGAAGTGAATGACAATTCTGGGCCACTATATCTATAATTTAGGTATTACTTACGCAATAATCTTTTTTCACGAAGGATGACTCTACATTGCTTAGCTGTAATGACCAAATCCTACTTACCTCAGTATTCATCTATATCTTCTTTGTAAAAAAAAAAGACAAAGAAAAAGTAAAGGTAGGATATGGCATATGGACATGAGAATACACAAATCAAGAAGACAATGCAATGATCTGATAAATACTCTGTATGCTTATTGACAAGGTTTTAATTCCCTAGTACAAGAATACTAACAGGGGGGTCAGATGTTAAAGATTTGATTGCGGTGTGGCTAACCCTTCAAACCCCTGTCTAGGAGGAAACTAGTGAAATCTCAAGGCTTAAATCAAGATGTGGTAAATGGGTATCAGATTCGAATCACATGAACGTTCTATTTAATCCATGAAAACGAGCTAGAAGAAGAATGCAATAAATCCAAAAGATCAATGTTCTAATACCTGCAGAAGATTGTACTTGCCTACTCGATTTGACAAATCAGAGGGCCCTTGATCTTGTATTCCATCTTTGGTGGGTATCTCAAGCAGCAAAATCTGAAGTCACATACTTGTAGAATTAATTTACAATACTAGCAGGCTCACATGGAAAATACAATTGTTCTCTTCCCATTTTGAGTAACTAACAGGTAAAATCTTCAAAGTTGCACATATCCGAGCTGAAAATTGTGAGGAATAGTAACTTGAGGTGCACAGTAGATCTGGACTGTAAGCTCAGAGACAACAAACAATACATTAAAACTAAATTGGCAACAATTCAGCTCAGATTATAACAGTATCTTGAGAAGTAAGATTACGAGGGGTCATTGGCCCAAACACATAATGAGTTGCTGAAAAAGAAAATTTGCTCACCAAATATCATGTTGACAACAAGGTAAAGTGATATATGCAAAAAAAAAAGGAAAACACTCATAGACAATGGAGTACTGTTTTGATAGTTGACCTCTGTTGCTGTAAAAGGCGAAGCACCGGTACATTCAGAAACATTTGAAACTTCACGAAAAATGCATTCAAATTCAGCAGAACAGAGGGATCTTTCTCAATCTTCATGCTAATAAGTTTATCATATCTCCTGACAAAGCCCCAAGCATAGATAGCATTGGTAACCTACAACGAAAAAGATGGAGGCAAGTTATTATATGGAGTGACAGAAAATCGACAGTGGTTGAATTAACAATGGTATATGATATGACCTTGAAATTTATATCAAAGTCATTAATGATTTATTATAGTACAAATTCTAATAAAATAAGCACAAAATACATAATCCAATCTTATTGTTCATTTGGTTGCAGCATAAACATAAAATTTTTTAAGGGGAGAGGTGTTATTTGCAAAATATCGTACACCACTTTTCCTTTTTGTTGAATGAGAGGTTGACTATTTTTTTGTGGAACTGACAACTGCCTGAGTTCTTGATTTTTATTGGTATTTGGGTCTTTGGATTTAACGTGGGTAAATGTCTTAAACTTACCTTTAATACAAAACAGATGGTAACCCAAACTAGTCCTTTTTCCTCCCTAACAAAAAGTTTGAGAAATATAGGTTTCACCCCAAAGAAATTTGAGGATTCATACCATTCAATACAGAAAACGCCTTTTACCTAAGTACGTATTTCGTTATTAGACTTTTCTTCTAAAGTGTTTTTAATTAAGAAATATAGGTTTGATTAGTATCAAATTCCTCATAAAGTACCCTCGACAATGACGGAATAGAAAGATACCACAAAGAAGCATTAGATCTCCCCACATTAGATAAAAGGAAGCATTATCACAGAGAAAAATACTGGCTACAATTCAGAGTATAAACAAAATAATATATAACGCATGTTATAGCAAGGAGTTTGAATGGCAAACAATGAAGCATCCTTGGGTCCCGATGGCTTTCCAATTTTCTTCTAGTCCCCTGGTTCATGAGGACGTAAGTCGTCCAGAAGTTTTCCAGCTAGAACCGGGGCTTTGAACGTTTCAGCCGGTTCCTACTTTTCATAGTACCCAAACGCACCCTGGCAAAACGAGTTGAGGATTATTGATAGATAGTCGTATCCAATGTCATCTACTGCCTCGTGGCTTGGGTATTGGCCAACAGGCTTCGGGAGGTGCTTCCTTATCTCATATATCCGGCACAGTTGGCTTTCTTCATAATTGAGTCATCATCGACAGTTACACTATAGCCTCAAGCCTCAGATATCATTGCACGATAGAGGACCGACAGTCGTGCCTTCCTATGGAAGGTTGATTTTTCTAGAGCATATCATACTGTCTCATGGTCATTTCTTTGGCACTCATTGCAAATCAGAGGCTTCCCTACGACTTGGATTGCTTGGATGAAACATTGCATCACTACTGCTCCATTCTTGGTCCCAGTCAATGAGGCGAGGGCAAGCGGTTGGGTGCAGCCACAGAGAGGAGTTTGTCACAGCTGCCCACTCGATCCCATGCTCTTTGTGCTAGCTATTGACGCCCTTGCCAAATGCGCTCAGGCCTCCTATGAAGCTGGTATCTTCAGCGGTTTCGCCAAGAGTTTGGTCGCTATTCTACAATATGCGGACAATACGATTTTCTGTATTGAGGGCATAGTTCAAAAGGCTAGACAGGTGGCCATATTGGTGGAGCTCTTTGGTACGGCATCCAACTTCCAAATTAACTATGTCAAGTCATCCTTCATCCCTTTGGCATGATCACCAATGATACGGCACACTCCACTCATGTGGCGGGTCCAATGACGAGCATAGGCAGCGATCACCCTTCCGATTTAAGCGGGAGGATGGTTTTCGTTGATGACGGACCACTGGCAAAGTGTGGCAGCATCAGACTCGGCAGCCAGGACGCTAGCATCCCGCCTGGACAACCTGCGGTCTTTCCTCCGTAGGCATAGGCGCTAGATCTTGGAGGATCGAGCTCAGCGTCGGGCAGACGCCTTGGAGGTGATTGCCCAGATGGACCGCCTGGAGGACTCCCGTTACATTACAGACGTGGAGATGGGCGAGCGCAAACGAGCCCAGGAGATCATCCAGAGGGAGGATCAGATTGTGGAGATTCAGTGGAGACAACGCTACCTAGCTTCAGGAGGGAGATGCCAACACTCAGTTCTTTCATCTATACGCGAGCTCTCGGAGGAGGGCACACAGGATCAGTAAGATTAAAGTGCAGGGTCAGTGGGTCACCTGCCATCACAACATTATGGCGTCCATCACTTCCTACTATCATGCATCGACTCGGCGACGGACTCCGGGCCCGTGGCGTTGGGCCCCAGGGGACATCCCTCGACTTGCTAACGTTCAGTCTTCTTTGTTGATATAGGCCATTACTGAGGATGAGGTCACCGAGGCTCTTCGGGACCTCAATAGCGAGGCGGCCCCAGGCCCAGATGGCATTCCGATCTTCTACCGAGAGTTTTGGTCGATAGTTCGTGAGGACGTGCTGGGCGTCATTTGGGAGTTTGTCAGTGGGAATCGTGGTTTTGATCGTCAACCGATTCTTGTTGTTCCTACTCTCGAAGAGCACTCCCGCAAAGCGAGTTGAGGACTTCCGACTGATCGCTCTATCCAATGCCATCTATCTCCTAGTGGCTCGAGTACTAGCGAATCGGCTCCAAGAGGTGCTCCCCGAGCTGATCCATCCAGTGCATCGGTGTTCATTCACAGACAATTACACCATCACCATGGAGATCATAGCACAGCGGAGGAGGACCAGCTGTCAGGCCTTTTTCCAGAGCCTATGACACGATCTCATGGCCCTTTCTCTTTGGCACTCCTTGCAGGTTAGAGGCTTTCCAGAGGCTTGGATCACATGGATGAAGTGGTGCATCACTACCGCTTCTTTCTCGGTCCTAGTCAATGGGGCAAGCTCAGGTGATTGGGTACAGCCACAGCGCGGGGTCTGCCAGGGCTATCCGCTGGCTCCCATTCTTTTCGTCCTGGCAGCTGAGCTGACGTTCTCGCCAGATGCACCCAGGCGTCCTGCGTGGCGGGCCTCTTTAGTGGCTTCGCCGGGGGATAGTTCCTCTCTTCAGTATGCGAACGACACAATGTTCTTCATTGAGGGCTCCAACCAAGAGGCTTGATAGGTCGCCATCCTGGTGGAGTTATTCAACGCGACGACTGCTAGATCGACCATGCCAAGTCTTCCTTCATCCCCTTTGGCATGGTCTCCGAGGACGCAGACCGATGTGCGGCCAAGCTTCGTACTCCAATCGGCTCCCTGCCGATTACCTACTTGGGCCTCCCCCTCTCCGATCGCCACATCAACTCCCGTGGGTGGACTCCAGTCATCAAGCGCATGAAGCAGCGATAACAGGGCAGGAGCTCACAACTTCTCTCCTAGGGTGGCCAACTCATCCTTCTTCGCTCAGTCCTCTCGGCTCTTCCGACATATTACATGACAGTTCTCCGGACGCTAGCCCAGATTCTCAGACGTATGGATTCCTTGAGGAGCATATTTTTTTGGCAAGGTAGTGTATCTGACCGACGTGGGGTTCACGTCGTGGCCTGGAGTAGTGTTTGCCGCCCCATTGCCCAGGGAGGATTGGGAGTCCAAGATCTCCACTGCACCAACTGAGCTCTCCTAGCCCGGTGGGTCAGACGGATTATGAGGCCTGAGGACAGCCTATGGCATTCATTTCTTCATCTGCTACGGACAAGACCTTTCATGGGAGTTTAGGATCATTCTGCCCCGTGGGGCCTCATCCTTTTGGCGAGGAGTGGCAGCTTTGGTTCCACGTATACGACCACTCATGACTCCTTCACTTGGCACGGGGACGGTTTTCTCATTTTGGAGACATGATTGGCTTCCTGGGGGCTCACTTGCGGAGGCTTTCCCCCGATTATATGCTTTGGCGGTTAGCAGTCACTTGGTCTGAGGTCGGGGGCCTCGGCTTTGGCTCTTGGACCCCACTCTTTAGGTCCACCCTCACAGATAAGCGCATTACCAAGCTTTTGGAGCTTCATCTTCTGTCCTGATCATTCCAGGTCTGACGGATGGGTATAAATATCAGAGTCTTGGTCAGCGCACAGCTTGTACATTTAGTTCCTGCCACATACTGTAGCATCAGAGGACCTAGGACGGACTGTCAAGATCTCGGGTGATCTCGGGTGCCATTGAAAGTCAAGATCTTTGCTTGGCTTCTACGGCAGGACTGACTTCTACGCAAACACATCTTGCGCCTTATGCGGTGAGGCATAGGACATGGACCACTTATTTTTCTCATGTTCGACAGCACGTGATATCTGGCATCGGGCGACCATCAGGAGCCTTCCCCCATCAAATTCTTAGACCTGGTGGCAATCTCTTCGGGTCTTGGCCCGACAGAGACAACGGAGAGTACCACTGGCATCTTTTTTGGCTGGTTCCTCGACCATTTGGCTCCAGCGTAACCGGGTGATTTTTTGTGGAGCGACGTCTGACAGAGCGGATTGTACACCACATTTCCTTTCTTCTTCAGGAGCGGGTGACTTTTGGATAGCTGATATATTCTTCCATTTCTTTGTGCTCTCTCTTGGAGAGTTCACACTTGTATACCATCTCCTTTTCATATACACACACATACACACACATATATATATCCGGATGACAACCACATAACCTGGTGGTCATCCTTTTTCCTCTCAAAAAACATATGCAATTGAGCTTCGCACTCGCATTGGTACCTTGTCGATCACTTATCTAGGTCTTCCTCTCTCTGACCGCCACATTGGTTTGCAAGGGTGGACCCCAGTCATTGAGTGGATGGAGCACAGACTACAGGGGTGGACCTCAATCATCGAGCAATGGAGCACAAACTACAAGGGTGGTGCTCGAGACTATTATCACGGGGCAGCCGGCTCATACTACTCAAATCTATTCTAGCGGCACTCCTGACCTATTTTACGTCGGTTCTTCGGATATCTGCCCAAGTTCTCAGACAGTTGGACTCTTTGAGAAGCACTTTCTTCTGATAGGGTTGCAAGCCCGACCAGCGTGGTGTCTATCTTGTTGCATGGCACAATAGTTTTCAGCCCACCCCATGAGAGATTTGGGTGTCTGGAACCTTCGACGCACCAACTGAGCTCTCCTAGCTCATTGGGTGGGGCGGATCATGGGTTCGGAGGATAGCTTACAACATTCAGTCTTTACTACTTGCTATGGCCACGACGTCTCTTGGGACTCCAGAACCTTTCTCCCACGAGGGGCATCATCTTTATGGCAGTGTTGCGGCACTCCTCCCATGGGTTGCGTCCTTTCATGGTTCCCTCACTTGACTCGGGAGGGGACTTCTCTGTTTGACAGCAGGAGTGAGTGGCTTCCCAGTGGCTCGCTATCAGCATCCTTCCCTGGATTATGGGTCCTAGCAACATATCCAGACACATCAGTGACAAAAACATGGTTGGAGGCCGGTGGCCCGGGCTCCAGCTCATGGACTCCCTTTTTCCACTCTTTGTCTAGCGTTTCTCTGAGCGCTTAGCACTTCATCAGAGGATGGCTCCTTTCCGTCCGGACCCCTCTCGACCGGACAGGTGGGTATGGTTATCGAAGTCATTCTCAGCCCGCAACATCTATATGATAATTGGTTTCTGCATATGAAAGATTTATACTATATTTCTTATTATTTACTATAATCCTCATGCATTTATATATTATTAAACTAATTTTCCTAGTTAAATAATCATTAGGTTAACTTCTGCATGTATAGTTTTCTTTCTTCTTTTATCTCTTTATTTTGTGCAAAAAATTGATAAAGTAGTGTCCTTTTTATTGGTTCAATTTGTTGCTGGTCACAGGACTGATGATGGCTGGGAGGCACCTTTGGGGACCACTTTTACACTAAAAGTCACTTGTCATTTTCTGCTGAAGGAGCCTGCTTTTTACTGCACAGAATATTCCTGCAGTAAAGGTGGACAGATGGCATGTTAGGAGGAAGAGGAACATTCTGATGCCTTGATCAAAAGGCATCTAAGATCAGTATAAAAGAGGAGGAGGCTGCAGAGTAAAGGGGGGCTGGCTGGCTGGGCATTTTCTTTGGGGCAATCTGCACCTAGGGTTTGAGGAGTCTCCAGCAAGAAAGGAAGGAGTGAAGCTGATGGTGAGAAGTGAAAGTTTGCATTCCTGATTCCTTGTTTTAGTGGCTATGGAGAACTCTTGTTTATATTTCTGTGTGATGTTGAATCTAGCATGTGTGGCTAATTCCCTTTGTCTTCTGCGAATGGTTGTGACTTAGAGCTTGTTTTGAGGTGATGCTGGAATTTTATTTCTTATGCAATATCAATTCTCTTCGTTAAGCTTTTGATCTGATTCTATGATAGACTTCGAATGATAATGCTGAAATGATGGTTGAATCTAGGACTGTTTTTACGGAATTGCTAGCCCTGTCTTCTTCCCTTGATGACTATAATCTGAGAAAAGGTGGCCTCTCCTCATTTCTGTGATTACAGAATCAGACCTCATGATGATGTTGTCTAATAGATGAGTGACCGTATAGTGAATGTGTTATATTGTGGAACTGAGAGGTTTCTTTCATGCTGAGTTGTGACTTGAGAAGTAGCAACTAACTATTTTTTTTAAACGAGAAAGGACGACTAGCAAGAAGGTAGTCAGTCAGAAGTTCCATTAATAATATTGTGAGTTACAAAGAAAATTTGATAGAAAGGCCAACAGAAGGCCATTAAAAACAAAACGACAACATCACACTACTCAATATCAAAGATGGCATCACTAACCACCCAACACCGATAACCATCCACGCTCTTGCAGCCCCGTTGACGTTGCAACTAAAAAAATGCCATGAGAGCAGTTGGCAAGAGCCACACGGGCATCCCATAAAACGGAGAGCACAAATCCTCCATTCAAGGGTCGTTGACACCAGGTTGCCTACCCCACTTGGACAGCACGACTTTTGAAGAATCGGGTTGCGGACACGCTTTCACCTGACTCCACAGGCCTGAGCCACCAAAGCATCAATGTCTGGGTCATGCAGGAGTTCAAAGTCACCAATTGCAGCTGAGTCGCCAGCCACATCTGGCTCGGCTGATGCCTCAAAGCTCAAGATGATGTTCATCGTGCATGCCTACTCTCTAGATTTGTGGGTTATTAAGGGTTCAAGAACGAGTATAAATGTTGGAAGTTGAAGTCTTATGAACAATGAGTTAGAATGAATGTTGAAGAGTTATATTGTTGTTCACGACACTAACTGAGAGGTTGTGTCCAAAGTCTTCAACTTATTTATGTGGAAGTATGTCATTTCCGGTATTAATAGAACCCATGAACTGAATGTTTTATAGATTTCAGCAATCATCTCATACAAGGACTCTAAAGAACCTTCCATTCCCAAGAAACTCGTTTCCTTACTTTCTACATAGTTCTTTTCTTGTCCTTAAACTAAAATATCAAAAATATTTGCATCCACATTTCCTGTTAGAAACTAGACATCTTTCATATATTATGCTGCCAATTCATTTTAGTCTTGTTAATACTCATCTGTCTAGTCAAATCAAATTTATTTTGCTGCATTTTTATTTTATAGGAACTAATAGCTAGTTTGTAAGGTCAGTTCTAGACTTTCAAATCTTCAAGGATACGATACCCTGGGGCACTACACGATCTGTGCACTTGCATATTTGTGAAGGCCGAAGATTTTTAAAACTTGTTTGAGACCATTCCTCTCATTTCATATCTATTACATTTCACTTGATCCACTTACACCCTGTAGCCCTACACTCATCACTATATTTGACTTCTTCCTCCCATTCCTTCCTTCAAACAATTTGAGGCTAGACTCATATGGCTTTCCCAAGTGCTGTTGAAAGTCAAAATTTTTGCTTGGCTCATGCGGCATGACACGATCATCATAGAGTTTACAGGATGAGATGGACACCCCTGGCGACATTCTTTTGCCTATTGTGTGGCAAGGTAGAGGAGGTCATTGATCACCTTTTCTTCTAGTGTAGAGTAGCACAAGAGTTCTCACGTTGGGCGCACCTCCAGTAGATGTGGAGACATTTTCATAGTCACTCCACGATCGGGTCCGGCTGG
This sequence comes from Pontederia crassipes, assembly GCA_030549335.1. Classification (NCBI taxonomy): domain Eukaryota; kingdom Viridiplantae; phylum Streptophyta; class Magnoliopsida; order Commelinales; family Pontederiaceae; genus Pontederia; species Pontederia crassipes. The sequence continues at coordinate 4,608,693 of CM060194.1, read as the reverse complement.
GGCAGAGCTGGAGAGTACTGGAGAGTACTGTTAGCGACCTTTTTGGCCAATACTTGGGCCATTTGGCTCCAACGCAACCTAATTGTTTTTTGTGCAAAGCGAGGCCAGGTGGGGAGTATTTTATCCTACTTGGACCTTTTTATCCTTCTTTTCTTCTTCGTTACTGGGATTTTGGCTAGCTGATCTAGACCTTTTCTTTTTTGCCGCTCTCTTCTTGAGAGTGTACACATGTACATGTTGATCTTTTCATAGTGATATATATACTTGGATGACGATCACAAACTTTGGTGGTCATCCTTTTTCCTCTCAAAAATAAAAAGAGAGAATACATGACACAATGTCATTGCAAGAAACACAACAACAATTTACTTAAACTCGTAATCAACATGTTGCAAGGTACATGAATATGAAATGAGTAATCAAACTTGTTTCTGCATTTTAATTCTGAAAAGAAAAGCATCTGTATTCCAAGAGTGCAGCAGGAATGGCTAAGAAATTACCAACAATTGCATCCTCACAATAAATAAAATGGTACAGAGTAAAGATAAAAAAGTACAAAAAAATTCCAAAACCCATGCACTAAAAACTCTCACTAGCTAGGGTTATGGGAAAGGGGTTTATCATTATCCTGCTTTATCATTCAGAGTGTTCCAATGGTTCATTGTGACCTCTCAGTCATCAAAGGTCACACCTTCAGGATTTGCAAAGAAATGTTCAAGTTTTTCATGATTGCATCTTGAATAATACATTCAAAATCACAGCTACAATGTGTTCAGGATATTTCCATTACCACAGAGAATGTCGTTAGAGCTTGAATATCTAAATTGAGAATCTTAATCATATCTTGTAGATATTTTTGAACTTCATGGATTCGCTGCTTGATTTGTATGCTTTCTGCAATCTGAATCATATAAACAAGTACAAATTTAATTGTTACAAAGCAACCATAAGTAGAAAAACTTGCACTTAAATAAATTATGATCCATGAAGAATAGTTCTTACAAAATCAATTTTGTGTAATATGTAGCCAAAACATGATATAACGGTCATGAAAAACTGAGACTATAAATAAGTAACATTTTTTATTGGTTGTCCTAAAAAAATTATAGGTGGTTGTACAGCATCAATAGAAAGTTCAATGTGTATCATCCCACTTGACACTTCCCCTTCTCTTCCTTCTTTCTTGTTCACTCTTTACAAACATGACGAGAATATGATGCATGCAAAAATAAATAGATTGCCAACAGGGAATCCATGAAATTTCCCTTATTAAGAATATAAAATCATTGCTCTTCCTAAGGGCTTAAGCTTTTAGGAAACTGGTCAGCACATCAAATTTAACTAGGTATCTGAGCTAGAGGTCCTGTATTCAATCCTCATTAAGCTCTTATCAAAAAAAGTATTTTCCTCCCTTTGTCGTCCACGTAGTGGGTTGGGCTAGACCAAAGTTGTTGTCAGCAGCTCACACGAGGGGGAGTGTTAAGAATATAAAATTATAGATGGTGCTCTTCCTAAGGGCTTAAGTTTTCAGGAAAACTGGTCAACACGTCAAATTTAACATCTACAGTTGCAGTTCATGGACAACTAAGAAATGTGCCTTGGAGAAATCAAATGAAGATTGACCACTGGTTCAAAAGACTCCATTTTCTAGGATATCAAAATTTGAAATTCAAAACCTGTCACCATCTAGCGAACTGCAACTACCCCCTACCTCTTCGCCATCTTCCTTCGTCTGATGGAAGCAATCCATGCCATTAGATGCACCATAGGAAGAGTTAATTTAAATGTAGCCAGAGAGAGAAACATAAACTTGGAGAAGGGAACAGGCAAAGGTAAGGGGAAGGCAATCTTTGGATTAACCTCTCAAGAAAAGAAAGCATGTCTACGAATAAAACAGTCCTGTCTGATTTTTTTGCACTATCAGGAGTCTATAGATAAGAATTTAAAGATAGGAATACTGCAGTTACAGACTTCCTTTTCTCAAGAAAAATCTACTTTGCACAGAAAAAAAGTATTAAAAAATGAACACATGGAATTATTTTACGCAAAATAGAAACTGATTTTGATCTCGAAATTCACTTTCAGACATTGAAGTTTTCACCTGATGGAATTGTTCAATGTCCTTAAGTGCAGATATTGCTTGATACATTATCCGCCGCGAAATTCCTATTTGTGCACATTCAAGAGAGTGAACCTGCAAAAAGAGAAAACATATTTGTATTTCAAGAAACAATTATAAAGTTACCACGTCCCAGGCTCCACCCTGTGTCCAGGGCAAATCGTCGCACCAGGTTCAAAAGGAAAATGTACACTGTGAGGCATCACATAACATCTAATCCATTTTTTTAAAAAACAGCCATGCTTTAAAGCAATTCAGATTACATGGATGGTTAGAAACATCCATCTTGACATATTTATGCTAGCTATTTCGTTTAACATGTCATTTCCAAACAAAAATATATATATAAACTTCCACCCTGCTTTTGTTTCTATGTACTGATTATGATAAGAAAAACTTTAAGCATGTAATTACTGACCTCTATGGACAACCTCCCGAAAAAATCCTTGAGGCTCTCATTCTTGAATTTGCATGAGAATGCCTAGAAAAGAATGTCAAAAGAAGATATGAATTGTCAGAAAAACTTGCTCAAGTTGATTCTCGTGTACTTCTAATTATGAATGGTTATATTGAATGGATCCAAAAGTATATGATTTTTACCTACTACTTTTCCCATGACCCAAATTTTCTTATAATGGTGGCAATATTGAATATTGAGATAAAAGAATAACAGTAGGATTTAATACTTCCAGATTGGTCAGATTCTGCATTGCAAAGCACTCCAAATCTATTCAATCATATATGAACTGATTTAAATATTTGACAGGATTTAAATCATTTCAGCATAACACAGAAGGGCATATGCCATCTCTGGTTAAAAGGAAAGATGTCATAACATATCATCCATAAACTAGTAAAAGAACCATGATAATACTGAAGGTAATTCAGAAGAAAAAGAATAATTGGCTATGAGGTCATAGTGTTGAATATCTGCCAAGATAAATGCAGTTTGGATAAGGAATAAATGGAAGCTGATCCCACTAACAAGCAGAACACGTGATTAGGCATTTCATTATAGCTATTTTAGATATACAACAATTTAAGGTGTACAGCAAATTTATTATGGCAGGTCCCGATCCGGATCGAAAACTTAACTCGGGAACTGATTTGACACATTGCACACTACACTTAAATATTTCGAGAAAAGTCACCAATGGTAAATGTATAAGAACCAACTTTGGACATAAAATTTTAGCATACTGTCCTCTCAAAAATAACTGATATACCCTTGAAAAAATGCTTATCTACCATCAAGCCCTTGAACAGTTCATAGCTCTTATTCCTCTTTCCCCTTAAAAATAAGCTTTTTTTATTTCTTTTCTTTTCTTGAGAAGGCATTCTTTGAAACACTGAAGCTTGGTTTAAAGACATCAAAAGGATTCTTCATATATATCTTTTCCATTATTGCTTACCGAAGACACAAAGTCATGCCCAGTCAATTCCTCCATGCACTCAGAAACATGATTCTTCTTTAAATTCCACAACTCTTCTTTGCCTTCCAGGAGTTCTATGTAATGGTGTTTAGACTCAAATTCAAGCTTCAAAAGTGAAACAGATATCAAAGGGCAAACATGAAATGCCAATATTACTATAATACACCAAAATAAAATTACTTGAGAGATCTTCAATAGCAGAGTCAGTAGATAGTCATCATCGACCTTTTCTGTCTGTCCCACAGAAGTAACTATGTCCTTTGACCTTTTGTCAATGCTCTACAAATTAACAATTGTCAGCAATAGATAAAGATGCAAAATAATAACCAATTCCAGGTTCTTAAACTTTAATGTCAACTCTTAAACTCATAAAAGTTAAGAGTTCAGATAAGCAAAATGAATCAATCTATGTAAACTCTTATAAGAATCAAACAGTCAGATTCCACTTAACAAATTGGTTTAGATGATTGTGTAAAATTTTATAACCCTTCTAGAATTTACAGGAATATATATGACTTTATACCGCTCTTCATTTTCTATAATAAAACAATATTCTCTTTATATATAAAAATATATATAATAAAAAGTTTATAAAATGGTAGATATTTTATTTAACTGATATAGTGATTAAGAATAAAGTTCACAAAGAATACAGCATGAATTGAAATCTTAATGTAACCAACTTTGGTACATTTTTAATGTTTATTTGATTTTTTTGACCTTAATAAACTACAATTATTGTTACGTATTTAGTACTTCTAAGTATACTATTACTTATATTCCAGTAATGAAATAGAGGAAATATCAATTGTTTTTATATTTATGGATCTACACATGTGCATAGTTATTGTTTTCTGAATGCTTGTTAATCATTTTATAATTAAATTTATTTAGTATATAAACTTTACGAGTGCATGATACAAGTTTATAGGGTAAAAATGAGTTTACTGAAACTCTCGAACTTGACTGCCTTGAATGCATCAATAGAGAAGTGTATCATGCAAATGCCGAGACAAAAATGTCATTTATTCATTTTAAATCAAATCGAGAACACATCATTGCGATTCTCGATCATGTACTAAAATAGCTACATTATAGATTGACGATGTGAGAAAAAGTGAAATGTGTTTTTTTAGGAGAGAAAAGTGAAAAGTTCCCGGAGAAGTTTCCTTAGCTCCTTCTAGAATTTGTAAATCTATGGTTAATTTGCTAATAGATTATTTTGCTTCCTCGAGCGAAAAGAAACGAACACAGCATAGGGCTCACAGTTCTATGAAGCAAAAGCCAACGTAAAGTAGCATTGCAATTTCTGATCAGAGCAAATAGTTGCTGAGAGTTATCCAAGACATATTCTTTGCTTATTGAATCCTCTGAGATAATTGAATGTAATTCAAACAAGAAATCTCGAGCCTGCAAAATAAATAATCATTCCATCAAAGGAAAAGGAAAAAGTGAAGACTAAGTTTTCTTTATTGTGGGAATATGAAGACTAAGTTATGGCGCCATCTCTGGATCTACCTATTATGGCATGTAATGATCTGCAGAAAACTTCCATTTTCAAATGATTCTAACACTTTGGCTAAAGGATGCATCAGATTTAACATTAACTAGCACACATCACCCCAACCCCCACCCATCCACACTTTATAGCTCCTTTAAATTAGATAAACAGAACCAAAAGTTGAAACCCAGAGATAGAGATAGTAACAAAATATTTGCATGCATGATATTCCGATTAGATGAACTCATACAAACTCAATTGCCCACCTTCTCAAAGAAAAATCCCAATTGCATAACTAAAAGAGGTCAAATGTTAAGGATTTTGTCAACAAATGGGACAAATAATGCTTAGGAATTACAAAATTATTAGAAAATGAACATGTATGTAATGAGCACTTGTATGGTATTGGCCCCATTTTCAAGTTGCAGATCCTCAATCACATCGGTACTTCGTCCTGAATTAAAAACACGATAGCTTTGTGATGAATACATAAGTATCACCAATAACCACCCTATTGAAGTTGCATTTTGCTTGCGGTTATTTAGTTTTTTAAACATACATGCAGCAGGTCACCATTAGTCTCATTCAATTAACAAAACAGAACTAAGTGGCACTGCAAGAGGATAGTTCAAGTCAATGCTTGAAATATCGTATCAACCACAAGCCAAGATTGTAAATCCTTAAAGAAAAAGGATTGCACATACACAACGAAACTAAGCAGCTACAATAGGTACACAACCTTACTATAATGATATTGGCAGCGGTCATGTATAAATGTAGGTGAAAGGCAAGAGGTCAATGAAGCTTTTGCCTCCTTATATGTATCCCATGACACAAATAGATCCACCACAAAATGCAAGAAAATAGGAACCACCCAAAGATCCTTGAAAAACCGATCAATTATCTCTCGCATAATAAAACCATCATGCAGAAGCTCTGTTGAATAGAAGAGCAGAACATACATACATCCACCCTGTAATGACAATGCAACAGTCCGATGTTGCAGATCAGGATAGTGGCACTGTTGATTGTATATATCATTATTCCTCAGGCAACATATAACAGTATCCACCACTGACTTAGGGAACGGAAATCTTCCCAATAATTCTTCTGCCTTCTCTACAGAAATCAGTGAAGAGCTTAAATATGGGGCAGTAGCTTGGTGGAACGAAGATGTGGACTGATGTGTGCAACAAAGAGAGAAAATTTGATCTAGATTTGGATGATCAACGGAATGGTCATAACGCACATATGAAACAAGAATCTTCTCTCTCAAGGAGCCACTAATGTGATGTTCCATTAATAGCAGAAGGCATCCAAACAGTGCAATAGATTCTGTCACCAACTGTCTCCCACTTTCATTACCTAGTACTGTATCTAAAGTAAACTGCATATGCAAACCTTCCTGCATCAATAAAACAAGCAATTCAAATATATAAAAGAAATATTTGGTGGCTTCAAGAAAGCAAAGAGATACAAGCCACTGAAAAAGGATTTCTGTGTAAGTATATGAATCCATAAGGATTGTATCAATATAACATCCAGATAGCAGACCATAATCAAGTAATTTCTGGATGTAAAATAAGAAAAATGTCATGAAACTGCAATAAAGTAACTTTAGAAATATAGCCTGAGACCTTCCTTTTTTTGTGTGTGTGAGAGAGAGAAGCATGAGAACTGTTTTTTTGGTGATGTTTGAACTTAGAAATGTTTAAACAACAACAACAACAACAAAACCTTATCCCACTAGGTGGGGTCGGCTACATGGATCATACGACGACATTCCGCTCTATTAGTAACCAAACCTTTCGGTATATTATTCACCAATAGATCTTGCTCTATTAGTTCGCCAAGTGTCCGCCTTGGCCTCCCTCTCCCTCTTTTAATCGGACTCCAGATTATTTGATCTACTCTTCTTACTGGCGCATCTAATGGTCTTCTCTGAACATGACCAAACCATCTCAAACGATTCTCTACCATTTTCTCACTAATAGGAGCCACTCCGACTCGTTCACGTATATGGTCATTACTAATCTTATCTAATCTTGTATGACCACACATCCATCTCAACATCCTCATTTCGGCTACCTCCACTTTACGTTCATGTTGTCCCTTCATAGCCCAACATTCACTACCATATAACACTGCTGGTCTTATAGCAGTACGATAGAATTTTTCTTTAACTTTATTGGGTACTTTTCTATCACAAAGAACTCCAGTGGCTTTCCTCCAACCAGCTTGAATTCTATGATTAACATCGTCATCAATCTCACCATCTTGTCTTACAATTGATCCTAAATATTTAAATTGTCTAAAATGTACAAACATAATAATAGATTAAAAGTGGGGAATAAGAACATATTAAAATATTAGTAAGAAATGTACAAAACAAAATACATAACTCCTTACAATGCTTTGAAGTACTTGCTGCTAAACAAGAAGCAACTCAAATCTTACCTGAAGGACATTGAGGTACTTAACAAGCTCAGCATGGTACACAATACAACCATTTGCCCAAAAAAAGAACCTCTGCATGAATGTGAAACAAGATTCACGAAGTTGATCTTCAAATGCTTCCAGTCCAACATTTCCTTCAATCCTTGATTCGTACTCACTTGGAGAATCAAAGTATCTAATGATGTAAAAGAAAAGGGTTGAAAATGACCATAGATAATGCTTTTATTCACAAATTATGCATATGCAACATTGTACACTTCCCCTCAAAAAAAAAACGAGCCAAAGCCTGTTAGTCTCAAAAATTATATTCTACGAATACACAGGACTATTGCCAACCTAATTTAAAAACATCCAGACTTCCCAATTCCATCACACAGAGATGATGAAATCTAAGAAGCAATACTTCATGCAAACTATAACTAAAACCAACTGATAGAAAATCACCGACACATTATCTGCAAACTTAGAGTCGACTGCAGTGTTGTCAAACTCGCGATTCAACTCATACAATTGGGTGAGTTTATTGGAGCTGGATCAGGCTCCAACTCGCTCTCAACCAGCACGCGATCGTGGATGTGGTTGACACGACATGCTATGTCAAGCATCTTTTTACATTTTTTTGCCGTTTGGGTCCCACACCCTAAAATAATTCCCTCGAGGCCTAACAGTGATACATAGTCCTCCCTTCATCTTTCGTCATTCCCTTTGCCGCTCGCTGATGTTGCTACCTCTTCGTTCACTGTTGTGATCATGTAGCTGTCACCTGCTCACCGCCATCCACTTTGCTTCTCTTGTTGACAACACCTCGTTGATGCGGGGTCATGTTGAAATGTTAATAATTGCTGATCAATGATTTGATTCAATTAGATGTTGATGAGCATGAAGATGGAGGCAGAGATCACGTATAAGATGATGGCATTGATAATGCAATATTACTATGAAAATGACATAACTGACTTGCTTTAATTTATTGTAATAGTTTCTGAAAACTTGAAATCACCTTGATACTTTGTTATTTTGAAACTTTGATATTTGAACTTGACTGCACTATCTAACTGGAAAATTTGTTTAAAAATCATTTTGTTTTGTTGTCAGGTTATCTCAAGGTTCTTTTTTCAGAGGGAGTCTCAAGGTTCTTAATGAAGGATAGAGAGAAGGAAAGAAGGTTGTGAACAATCTGGGACCCTCGTCGTGTGTTCCACTCGTCCATCAAACTTTTAAGGGTGATCCACACAACGTCATCTTTTGTTGCCCAATGGTCGATTCCGCAATCAGCCATTGATGTTTGTGTGATCCCACCAATCGTGTTACACAATCATGTGACACTCATGCCAATAACAACTGACACAATCTAGCGCTTGAATCCTCAACTAGGATGTATCTTGAACGAGCAGACATTTTTCGTTGATACGAGTTCCAATATTTTGATTAAAACAAAGAAAAAAAGTATGGTATCATTGCACAATGCTAAAGGCATAGTGTTTATCTGCTGCTTGCTTCCGGAATTTCATGTAGAGACTGTCATGGTGGGACACCGTTTAGTTACAGCTTCTACGTGTTTCAGGAACCAGATTTGAACTGGCGACATGAGAATTTTCATTTCACTGCTCCAGCAACAGAGTTATCCCGAATAAAGTCTAAATGCAGGCATAGGACGGCCCCCAAGAGTAAGGCTTATAGACTGTTGAAAGACCTGCCAGTACACGATACCAGATTGACTCGCTGTCAAACCCCAAGAAGTTACTCTTCCTCTTTCCGGGTTCAACCTTCCATTCTTCCAATTAGATGCCACCGTCATTGACATACTGTGGGAAAGAAAGTTGACATATACTATGCGGACTACAGTTTCAACACAGAACTGGGACGTAAATTCAATCACTCTGTATGTAGCAGATTCTTTTTTACCATAAGAACGATAGGGGTAAGATTTTTCTTCCAAAGAGAAAAAGGGGAAAAATCAAGAACAAGAACAATTTGATAACGCCCGAATGCCATGTAATCATCTGAGAAAATGCATCTTTCAATCTTACCTGAGATCGAAGAGAACCGGTTCAAAGCCGCGATCCAGGAACTGCGGCGGGATTCGCTCCGACAGCAGTAGTAGCTCGGCTATTAGTGTTTGAGCTCTGCTGCAGAAATCGAGAAGCTCCGGAAAGGCGTTCACTCCTTCGCAAGCAACGGAGGTACCTTCTCCTTCAGCGCCACCCTCCGGCGGTCTCCCGCCGGCAACTGACGACGACGACGCCATTCCCGAACCGAACGACGTCCGTCCTTTTTCTCCAACCAAATATTATGATAAATAAAAGAAGAGAGACAAGAATGCGAACCCGGTTCGATCTCGGTCTTCACTTCGTCGCTCATAGCGGACCAAGAGGGTCTCGGTTTGTGAATGCAACTTACCCGAATCCGATTCTATATGTTTGATATTTCCAGGCTTTTCTGCATTACGTTAATAAGTTAATTATCTCCACGCACCCATCAAATATTATTTTTTACACTTTATTTTAATATTTATTGTGACTAAAAAACTTTTTGAATAACGCAATTCCACGTCAAAATAATAAACTAATAGAGTTTACATTTCACCGAAATTTTTAAACTACATTTCAGATTTGTTTAATTTTATAGCATGCAGTGAGCAGCAAATGATTTAAGGAATATATGAATTCAAAATGAGTCCACGTGCTGATCCCATTGATCCTTGATAAATAAATTTTACGATGTAGATTAACGATTATCCACAAATATGGATCTGCTTTGAATCCATACTCCAATCAAATACTATTTTAACCACGTGAAAGTAGAAAAATATCTATCTCGTTTTTTTCTGAAAATTAAAACTACCCCTATCAAACTATATTAATATTTTTTTATTTATCAAATGGGATCGAATGTAGACTCAAAATGAATTCATCTTAAAAAAGTTATCAAAAACCTATTAATCCATGGTAAGTAATGATTCTTTTATTATAAAGTTCTTCCTTAATTAATTAAAAACAGCTTGTTTTACTTTTCATAACAATTATGCATATATATATATATATATATAATTCTAAGCATTAAGACTTCTTCTCCTTTCACTATTATATTTTTCAGTTTATAAATTTATAATTATTATATCAATATTACATCATTTACTTATTATTTTGTAATTATTCTCGTTATTAAATTTCATATTAATTAACAGCAACAACGCGTCATATTATCATTATTCATTTATGTATGAAAATTTTGACATTACAAATTACATATTATTCTTTATATTTCGTTATTTTTTATTTATAGTAAAAAATAATTATATATAAATATATTTTTAATTAATTTGCATTAAATTTAACATATAATTAAATTTTCATACATTATAAGTTGACTCTTTGTATTAGAATTGTATTTTTTAATCATAAAATATAATCATATAGAAAAGCATTTTATGTCTATTGAAATTTTGACAGTTTAATTAAATGTCACAAATTACATATTGACTTTTTATATTCCATTCTATTTTTCTTGTAATAACGAAAAATCATATATAAATGTAGCCATAATTAATGTGTACTAATTTTTTTATCATGATAATTTTTCATAAATTATAGGATGATTCTTTATTTTTTTTCCTAATAAAAAATCATATATAAATACATTTTTTATTATGTGCCTTAAATTTTTAATAGCATCATTAATTTTTCATAAACTTTGTGTTAATAATGTTTATATAATTTAGTTTTATATCATATATGTACTAAATTTTGTAGCATAAATTATTCTTCTCATTTCTCCATTCTGATTTTTTATTTGAATTCATGTTTCTTTCGTTATTATCTCAACATCTTATTATTCTCACTTTTATGCATTGAAGTTTTAATATCATGACTGTATTTTTTTTCCACAACTCTTTATATTCCATTATATTTGTTCTTCTTAAAAAATAATGATACATAAATGCAACTTTAATTAATGTTTATTAAAACTTAATATAATGACACTTATAACTTCATAACATGAAAAGTCATTTTCACTTAGATAAGGCAATATCAGTATTCACAAGAGATCATGAGATCATGTGACTGTAGCAGATGCGTATTTTATAACAAAAACATATTTTTTATTATACTTCACATCTAGCAGATGCATATTTTATAATAAAACATATTTTTTTATTATACTTCACATCAATCACTTTGGGAATGCTTCACATCAATCACTTATGTATATATGTTATTGTAGCAAAAATAATTTCTTTTTAAAAGATAATTTATTATTTTTGAAACTAAAAATAATCTAAAATAAATAATTTCATTTGAGTTAACTTAAGATTAATATTTTCTCTTCATCAATTTGAGTGTAATTAAAATAAATAATCTTTTCTTCTTAAAAGATAATGCATAAAATATTATGAACTAAATAATATGTCATCTTATATTTATATAAAGCTCATGCACTAGAGGAGGTTTCAAATGGCTCTCCACTCACCATCTTTTTTCTCAGATTTTTTTTTGTTATTTATCTTTTTTCATTTTTTTGTTATTTATCTTTTTTTCTATAGTTTTTTTCTTTATCTTCCAATTCTGAACTTACTCTCCATACAACCATTTTATATACATTTCACTTTCTTCCTTTTTCTTTCTAACTGAAGTGGAAGATGAAGGGAACCAAGTTTTTTTTTTTGAAAGATTAAGAGAATCAAATTTCTTAGAAGATCAAGAGACAATTCTTCTTATAAAATCCAAGTCTCCGAAGGGCAAATTCCAAGTCCAATACTGCGCCTTCAGGCCATTCCTCCTTTGATTCATCAGTTCCTTGAGTTTTAGAGTTCCATCTTAGTCTGGAAGCATTATATATTGTGTTTCTTTTATTGTCGATATACAACTCCATGAGAGTGAGACCATGATTAGGGTAGGTAGAGCAGCTTGGATTGGGCGGCTGGATGTGCTCAAGTCAAGTGTCAACATGGACGTCGAGTTGGAATTCCATGATCACAGTTTAAAACTTGGGCACCAGTTTTTTTCTTTATCTTCCAATTCTGAGCTTACTCTCCATACAACGATTTTATATACATTTCACTTTCTTCCTTTTTTGCATTTCTTTGGACTCATCTTTCTAACTGAAGTGGAAGATGAAGGGAACTAAGTTTTTTTTTTTTTTGGAAGATTAAGAGAATCAAATTTCTTAGAAGATCAAGAGACAATTTTTCCTATAAAATCCAAGTCTCCGAAGGCCAAGTTCCAAGTCCAATATTGCGCCTTCGGGCCATTCCTCTTTTGATTCATCAGTTTTTTTAGTTTTAGAGAAGCATTATATATTGTGTTTCTTTTATTGTCGATACACAACTCCATGAGAGTGAGACCATAATTAGGATAGGTAAAGCAGCTTGGATTGGACGGCTGCATGTGCTCAAGTCAAGTGTCAACATGGACGTTGAGCTGGAATTCCATGACCACGGTTTCTCCAGCACATAGCCGCACGGGCTCCGGAAGTGTCCGCTCCCGCCGTCGACGATATACTCTCTCTCCTCCTTAGCAGCAGGTTGGCGCGCACCCACCACCACGAGCGTGCTCCCGACGTACTCGCCGCCCTCGAGGAACACCAAGTTGGCGTTGGTCTGGAGGATGAGGCCTTTGATGGATGCTCGAACGTAGAAGCCGTACGCCTATGCCACCAGCCACGACTCTGGCTCGGGGCTCTTCATCAGGTTGTCGATCACCGGCATGAAGTTGATGACCTCCGTGTCCTTAGGACCCCTCACCATGCGCATCGCCGTCGGCTTGCCCCCGTCAATGTGTCGTGCAGGTACAAGGGCAGTTGTGTGTGCCCATCGGAGCCGCTACTGCCGCCGTTGTCGAAGAAGGATCAAAAGTAGCCACGAACGAATATCTTATATATATTTCTTTAAGCATTATCATTTTTCTTTAAGCCATGAACGAAGTAGCCGTTGTCGATAGCTCAATTTCAATGGACAGTTTTTTTCTTTTAAAGAAATGATACTAGATATTAATTAGATAAAGAGTCAGAATACAAAATATGAAGAAGCCCATAAGGAGGGCAATCTTCCCAAAAATAGTCGCTTTGCGATTGCCGACCGTGGCCGGCCAAAAAATGGACGGCTGAATTTACCTTTCGATTTACATGTGAACATATAAAGTTTTGAAAACAAGAAATAGTACACCATATGTCTTCCACAATAGATTTAACTCTCCAATGAGCAGAATGTTGTTTGTTGATGAATGAAACGAGCTCAGCTGAGTCAGATTCAGCACAGACTGTTAGGAAGCCTTTGGCAATACACGTCTGAAGCCTTCCAACATAGCAATGGCTTCCGCCTCTAGAACAGAGGAAAATCGACGCGATATAGATCCTGCAAAATGAAAATTGGAATCAGCAGACCTTAATATGAAGCCTGCACCCCTCATATTCCCTTGGCTCACAAAGGAGCCATCTGTGTTCAATTTGAACCAGGGGCAACATGGAGGCTCCCATCAAATCAAAATATGATTCAATGAGGAAGTCCCCTCAGGAGTGAGATCATTATATATTTCATGATAGTTAGTCATAACCCGTTCCCAAACAACAGCCACGGTTGCCTGGTTAGATCTAAAATGGGCATCATTCCTGGCTTTCCAAATTCCCCAAAAACATAAGGCTAGAAGAGTTAAGAGTTTAGCTCGAGATGAAGCATCCAGACCCTCGCCCTCGAGAATCCAGTCCCCATTCGCCCAAGAACACATATATCCAAAAGAAAGTTTAGTTTTGGCTTGCAGAATAATCCATAGCTGAGCAGAAAAGGAACAGTCAAAGAATAGATATTCAGTGATTTCATGAGTTGACTGACAGAGAGTACACAAAGAATTTATGATAGGGTTGAATCTAGCCAACATGTCACAGGTTGGCAAATGAGAATGAGAAAGTTTTCACAAAAAATTTTGTATCTTAGGGGGAACCTGAATGTCCAAATCCTTTTCCAACCAGGCCATCCAACAGGCTGCCATTGGCCCGGGGGCCTACTAATAAAATTATAAACCGACTTGGCTGTGGGAATTCCTACAGGATCAGGAGTTCAGATCCACAAGTCATCACAGGGGTGTGCAGGCAAATAAATATCCAAAAATTTTTATATCAAACAAGAGTTGAACAATAAAGACAGTCTATCAATATTCCACTTTGAATTTAAGATAAAATCAGAGACATTTAAAGACATAGTAATGGTGTTCATGTTAACATATGTAGGCAGAAAGCAAAGAGGTATGTTAAAGAGCCAAGGATCGGTAAACACATTTGTGTTTCTCCCAGTACCAATGAGCCTTCTTAGTCCAAGCTTGATGTTATCCAGAACCTGCAAAAGAAACCTCCAACTCCAAGCTAAACCGCGCAGATGAGTAGCAAAAATATTCCATGGGTGAGGCATGCCATATTTATTTAAAACAATTTGCACACTCGGTTGAGATGTATGATTCAGAATAGGCAGAATTCTTTTTGCAAGTAAGGCAGTTCTAATATAATGCAGATTCTTAATTCCAAGGCCCCCTTCCTCCTTGGGTAATTGAACTATTTGCCAATTGATTAAATGTAAGCCTTTTTTTTTCACCCGATGTAGCCCATAAGAAACCCCGTGAGATCTTCTCTAGGGACTCAATGAAATCAGATGAGATATAAATAGAGCTAAGGGAGTAAGTTGGCATGCTGTTCAAGGTTGAGTTAATAAGGGTGATCCTGCTCGCTTGAGATAAAGACTTCATTTTCCAGCCTGATAATTTGACTGTCATCTTATCAATAATACTTACCATATTGGCTTTCTTTAAATATTTGTATGAAATATGAACTCCCAAGTATATGAAAGGAAAGGATCCGATATCCACTCCCAGCATGTTTTTTACAATATTCTTCCTTCTAGCATTAAATTTAGGAGGAATGTAAATAACAGATTTGCTCAAATTAATTCTTTGATTAGTTAACTCCTTGTAATGTTTGAAAATATCTTTTAGCCGTCTGCAATTTGAGGTCGTAGCTTCCATGCAAACTAAGAGATCATCAGCATAAGATAAATGGCTAATGGCAAAATCATTTATTCTAAAAGGTTTGATTCTTCCATGGTTAACCTCTCAAGTGAGGATAGATGAGAAGACCTGTGACACAAGGATAAAAAGATAAGGAGAGAGAGAGGGTCCCCTTGCCTAATACCCTTGAAACTTGTGAAATATGGTGTTAAGGAGCCATTTATATAACAAGTAAACCTTGGGGACTGAATGCAACTCTTAATCCAAAGAATGAATTTAGCAGGATAGTTCATGATGGTCATAACCTTAATAATTGCTTCTCATGAGACTTTATCAAATGTATTTTCTATATCAGCTTTTAGAATTAAAAACTTTTTCTGCCCTTAGTCATAGAGTGGGCTAATTCTTGGGCTAGGAAAATATTGTCCTGGATATTTCTGTTAGCAACAAAGGCTGATTGTGAACTATCAATGACTTCGAGCAATGTAGGTCTTAATCTATTGGCCAAAATCTTAGCAATGGCCCGGTACATAACATTACAAAAAGAGATAGGCCTAAAGTCAGATATAACTTTTGGGTCATGCTTTTTAGGAGTAAAAATCAAAGCCGTATTTTGAGAGTCATGGGGTAAGACCCCAGTTTGGAAAAAAATGTTGTATTTCCTTAACCACATCAGATCCAATGATCTCCCAGTAATTCCTATAAAATTCACTTGTGAATCCGTCTGGCCTACGAGCTTTACCTGAAGCCAATGACCAAAAGCTATTTTTAATCTCAATTTCAGTGATAGGAGCAATCAAACTACCATGCCAGAGGTTTGATAAATTAGGAAGAGGGGGCCAGGACAGTGCAGGACTCGGCACATGGGTCTCAGGAGCCCATAAGGATGTATAGTGAGAGACAAAAAGAGCCTTGATGTCCTTGTCAGTTGAAATAGGAGTGCCATCTTGAGTCTGGATTGAAGTGATATGATTTCTTCTATGTCTAATGATTGTACTTAAGTGAAAGAATTTTGTATTTTTATTTCCATCTCTTAACCAAGAAACTCTTGACTTACGCCACCATTTCACACTAATTTGTCTAAGAAGGGCTGCATGATGGTTATACATCATTCTTAATTGTTTAACTTCATTGTCAGATAGTGTCTGGTGTTCATCTTTCCATTCAAGCTCCTGAATGTTTTGTTTTACAATGAGGGCTCTATTTTCTAGTTTACCCAAACCAGTCCTATTCCATGTCAAGATTTGTTTTTTTAACTTTCATTAAAGATTCATACACAGAGGAATTAATGTTTCGTTGTAGCCATACCCTTGACACAATTTCTTTAGGTTCGGGATATTCAAACAAAAAATGTTCATATTTAAATGGTCTGGGGTCATGCTTTTTTTTATTTGTGCACATAATTATAGGAGCATGGTCAGAGGTGCCCCGGGTGAGAGTATTTAGACTTATGTTGGGGTATTTAAGGACCCAGTGATGATTTACAAGGGTTCTGTCTAATCTACGTAAGACTCTTGCCAAATTAGATCTGTTATTGCACCAAGTAAACCTATTTCCAGTTGTAGGAAGGTCAATAAGGCCCTGATTATGTACCAACTCCCTAAAGAGCCTAGTGGATTTAGTGAGCTTGAAAGGAGCCCCCCCCCCCCCCCCCCCTTTTTTTATCTTCTGGACCCAAGATACAATTCATATCACCCGTCATAATCCAAGGAAAATTATCAAAATTAACAGCAGAGAGTGTATTCCATAAATTATTTCGCATAGATGGAATAATGCCAGCATAAATAGCAGTAAGAAGAAATGAGAAACTCTTAACAGTAACCACTATATGCATATATTGAGTACCTTGCATTATAGAAGTGACCTTGGGAGTGTGAAGCCTAGAGAGACGAAAGCGGAAAATCTGCTTGTCCAATTCTCCATGCTATTATGATCCCCCCAGAGGAGCTGGTTTCACCCTGTGAGAGACCAATCCAATTTCTACCTATTCTCTTGATAACTTTGTCTGAGTCAGCAATTGATGTGTGTGATTCAAGCAAGATAATAAAATCAGGGTGATTAGTCTGTATAAGATTGTATAGTGTATCTTGCACTTTACCACGTAAAGCGTCCCTGCAGTTCCAAGTAAGAATTTTAATCATTCAGGGGGAGATGAGGTGATGACCCCGAAGCATTCTGGGTCTGAAGAGATGAAGATGGGTTGTTTATAGGAGAGGATGTTTCATTAGTACCCTTCCTGTCCTTTGCTTACCATTTTTTTTACGTGAAGCCAACTGAGGCCCCGGTGGAGAGAAGCGAGCCGTAGCTTTGCGGGTCTGCTTGGGCTCAAGCTGTATGTCTGGGAGAAGGTCGGCGTCCTGATCCTCCCCCTCATCTTTCGACGAGGCGTGGATATCAGAATCATGCCGCTGCAGAAGCGACCCCTGGGCATGAGTTACCAATTCCTCATGAGTTATGTTTGATGATTGCGCATTCCTGTTCCGTATCCCTTTACTAAAGGAGGGGGGCAAGAGTGGAGGAAAGGATTCATGATTTAAAAGGGAAGAAAAAGCCGGTGACAGAGGCAAATCACCCATGGTAGTCGAGGCCCTCGCCGCCTCAACATTCCATAGGCCGATGGAGGATGAGTGTGGGAGACGCCCTAATTCCTGTCTCTTATTTTTTTCCCGTTGATGGATGTGAGTGAGGGGTATATGGCAGGATCCCAGTAGCTGTCACATGTTCAGCACTGGAGACACCGCTGTCAGGCTTAGTCTGAATGTTGCAGAGAGCCGTTTCAGAGGCCAAAATATCATGAGGAAGATCTGACGGCTCATGTTCCGCCCTTAATGAATCAGGGTCGTCAACAAGTAGGGCATCAAAAGTGTTCCTTGAACCCGGTCCAGGTACCTCCGTCATCTCTTGACTTGGTTCAGAAGTAGACCGCTCCGACACCTTCTGCTTCTCCTCCGATGACAGAACGGGTGATCGGTGGCGAGACTGAAATGAGTGCATCCAGGTCCCATAAAGCAATTCCTCTCGAGCAGGAGACTGCCATCAGCTTTCTTGTGCGCACAATCCTCCAGGCGATGACCTATAACACCACAGTTAAAGCAAAACAAGGGAATATTTTCATAAATAATCCGTTGGAAGTACCGATCCCCACTAGGGAGATTTATCCAAGTACCCATCTTCACCGGTGCTGAGAGATCCAGCTCGACACACACACGGGCATATCTCATTCTCACTCTCTTTTCTGTTTGATCATTTAACTTTAAGGGGACCCCAAAAATTGAAGCGATGCGAAGGATCGTTTCCTTCTGCCCTAATTCATAAGCCAAACCGTGAAGTTGGATCCACACAGGAGAGGAGACAACACTATCATCATAAGGACGGAAGAATGATTTAAGTTGTGAAAGGGTGAGAATATTACCTTCATAAGTCCAAGGTCTGTTTGTAAGAATGTTTACACGATCAGAATCCGATTCAAATATAAATAGGTAGAAGAAGTTACCCAAATCCACAACGCGAAACTTCTTCTCCACGGCCCACAATGTGGCAAGGTTAGACTCTAGCTTTTCCAAGGAAGCCGCTCCACCCAAATAGCGGCCTATGAGCCCCAACCTAAGCTCCTGTGAACGATTTGCAATTTCATCCTCAGAGATGTGTATTTCCTCCTTGGTTGCATCATGTATTGCCTGCATACGCTGCTTAGAGATTCTGGCAGGGGGTCTAGCTGCTGGCAAATTTTTCCTAACCACATCTGACCAGCGGTGTACGGTTGAGCTAGGGTTTGAGAGTTCTTGCAAGCGGTTTCGCGCAGCAGAGAGCGGAGGGGGATGAGAGAGGTGGGAGGGAAGGACTTTGTGCGGAGGGGGAAATGTTGAGAATGTGATCTGCCGATCTGGAGGGCGGAGGGAGTGAGAGGGAAATGTGGTCGCCATTTTTCCTTTCGAGAAGTCCTCAATGGACAGTTTGAAAACTCTATCTTTTAAGTATTATCATTTTTTCTTTTTTGTTGTTATTTGTATTTTATATACATTTCTTCTTCCATTCTCTCTCTTTTTAGTTAGCCTACTCCTTATAAAATAGGCATCATAATTGTATAAAAAGGAGTTACTTGAGACATCCTTTTTTTTTTTGGAAGAGGAAAAGAAAAGTGATCATTTTTTTTTTGGAAGAGAAAAAAAAATGACGCTTCAATCTTTGCATCATTTATAAAATGATTAATTTAATTCTCCTACGCTTCCTACATTTCAATCTTTCACGTTAAAATGAACCCTACAGGCTCCACCCTCAGCTCCAGCGCATCCACGCTTCTCCTGCATCTATGCTTCCGTGAGTTAATACCTTTCATTTTCATTCTTTTTTGTTTTATCCTTCCCCCTTCTTCTGCACCGTCTCCCCCGTGCCACTGCGGTCGGACTCTGGGTTCCGTTTTGCCTCCGCGGATCATCTGTCTTCGTTGACGTTACTGATGGCTCAAGGACGAAGATGTGTCTATCGTGGATATTTGATATATGTTTTGGAAACAAAACATGATCGCTTAAGGTGAGTTATTTTTGCATTTTGGAATGTATAAAATATTTAAGTTCATACCTTTCCCAGCGATGGACACGTCAAAGTTCGAATTCTATATTTACTCTATATTCTCACGAAGGATGTTAATTATTTTTAATTTTTGGAGTACATAATTGACATTATATAATTATATATATATATATATATATAATCACATGGATACATAGGTAAATTAATTTTAATCGTATTTATCTTATTTTTAGTTTGAATATGGTCCAAAATGGTATGAAATGCAGTTTCTTTAAATTTCGTCTAGCATATTTGCAAAAAAAAAAAAAATTAAACTTTTCATATTTGAAGTTATTACTATTAGAGAAAGGAGAGTCAAAAGAATTCAAGCAATGCATACCATAGTCTACAACACAACAAGTGCACAAGGGAAATCGACAATTTATCATGAAAAGTGCAATGCAATAAATTACAATCATTATTATTATTATATAATTACATATATATATACAATTATATATATTATAATTACATATATATACACAATTATATATATAATATAATTACATTGAAATTTAGTTAGTAATGCATATTATGATTTGTGTATTGATTTATAACAATCATATCAGTTTTTAGATAAGTGTTGCAACATGTTGATAAATTAAGGACTTATGACAAATAATTCATGCAATTGAATAAATTCTTATATTTATATAATTCCATGCACCAAACACTTCTATCCTTTCTCCCTTCTTCATTATCTTTTTTGTCTTTTTTAATTATTTTAATATTTCTCTATAATTTTATGCATTTTGATAACTTAAGCCTATTAATTATGATAAGTTGTCTATTAGTTCCTTTTTGAATTTAAAAAGTCACGTAATTATATCAATTTAACTCCATCAATTATTTTTTTAATAATATGAAGGGTCATAATTATTTTGAATATGAAAGATCACATATGTTAACCATATGTCTTTTGATTTATATTAATAATTTATGTATTAAATTTTAATATCATGATTAAATTTTCACATGTTGCATATTAATTATCAATAGAAAAATTGCAAATATAATTTTTGACACACATGCATGAATGCAAAATAATAATTATTCCAATATTATGAAAATATATAATATTTTTTATAATAATCTTAAATGCTTAAAATATAAAGTTAAGCAATATTTGTTTTACTTCAAATTGTAAGATATTTATAAATATAATATATGTTATGAAAAATAGTATTTATATATTATAATTTATAATAAAAAAATATTTATTTATATATTTAAACTTTTTTTACATATATTAAAATTGCGCGAAGCACGATTGAGTTAAACTAGTTTATATAAAATAGTGTATTATTTTTGGACGTAAATAAATAATATTTCTCTAAAATAAGAGCGCAACAAGTGGTATTGTAACACGATGGCATGTAAAATTTTTGTATAAATTAATATATGTACAAATATGATTTAAATTTTTCAGAAAATAAAAAATATCTTATAATAGTTTGTTATAAAAAATAATGAAAATAAAATAATATTAAACTTATGAGCATATTTTGATTAGAAGCTTATTTTTCGGTATGATTAAAATAAATAATAATTTGTTTCTAAAAGATAATGTTAGTATTCCTTTTTAAAAGGTGATGCACAAAATATATAAAATAAATTATATTACCTTTCTCATTAAATAAGTAATATTTTATTTATAAAAGGCAACGTAGAAGTATAATAAAAATATCTTTCATTTTTAAACATAAATGTATTGTTTTTTAAAATTAGAAAAATTAAAGTAGTGAATTCAATCGTGTCTAAATAATTTAAATAAATAATTCAATCTCAGTCCAATTAAGATTAATATTTTTAATATATTTTATTTTTTTAAGCTAATGGGCGAGTATAATAATTTTAGAAGATAAAAATTACCTTATAATGGTTTGTTGTATAGGATAACAAAAATAAAAGAAGATTAAATAGCACAATTTAATTGGAAGAGGATTTTTTTAGTATGATTAAAATAAATATTTTTTTCTTTATAGAAAATAATGTACAAGTAAATAATATTTTTTCCAAATGATAATTTGTTACTTTTTAACTAAAATAATTTAAAATAAACAATTCAATTCAAGTCTTATTAAGATTATATCTTTCATTTCTAAAAGATAATGGAAAAGTACAATAAAATAAATAATATTTTCTTTTCTTAAAGAATATATTATTTCAGAAACTAAAATAAATAATGTGATTATAATTAAAATAAATATCCTTTCCTTTCTAAAAAGTATGGTAGCAGTATAGTGAAATAAATAATATTTTTTTAAAAGATTATGAGTTATTTTTGGCATTAAATTTGAGAAGTTGAGATCAAATTAAGATTAATTTATCTTTTTGAAAGATAATGGACCCTCTAACGAGTCTGTTTTAGTTTTACAATAGTCTAGTAGAATAATATTTTTTAAAAAAAATAAAATTATCAGTTTTCGAGGCCCTATTTTAGTAGAATAATATTTTTAAAATATAATAAATTAATTTTAATATTAACATATTTAGTTTTATAACAAAATATAGGATATAGTATTAGAAGTATTAAATTAGAGTTTCATATATGATAGGAACATATTAAACTACATAAAAATTATTATACTAATAATAAATTTTTTTAATTATTTATGAATTAATTATATAAATAAAAATAGATTTCACAGGCTCTATGATTTTTTTGGATGTGGTCCTACTTTAAGCAGATTAATTGCTTTTTCTTAAAATATCGTCCTATATTATATTCGCACTCATAAATTTATATTTTTTTATTCAATTTTTTTTATATGGTAAGTTTTTGGAGTCGGCCAGATTTTTCTTAACACCCCTATTTAGAACTTTTCAATTTCACATAAAATCATTACGGTAACTGTAAACTTCCATATGTCATAATAATTTTTTTCTTATAACTTAATTTTAAAAAATAAACAATTAAGTTGAACTCGATTTACCGGTTCAATTCGTTTTTTTTCAATTTTTTTTTCTGAGTTTCAATTTTACTGATAAACTAGACCAAATTTGACTGATTGAACTTGTCTGTCCAAATCGATTTTTAAATATTGAGCCATTCCTATTGTTATCTTCCCCATTTTTTCTGACAAGGTATTCCTGTCTTGTTTGCATATCACTCTTTTATTTAAATTTCATATATTATTTTCAATATTTATGCGCAACTTTTTCTAATTAAATGTTGACGACTTTTCGTCAAAAGTTTTACAAAAGAATCGTGAGAGAAGTTTCCTACTCAGTGCACTAATTGTTTCCATGTCCACCAAGGACAATGATATATTGACATATGTTGACTTTAAAGGACTAGAGCACAACTTGCTGCCTTATAGAGACATATGTTCATGATGAAAGACATTTTCTCTTGCTAGTAGATTATTATTATTTTTTCCGTTTTGTAGTGAGTGAGTTTTTAATTTCCCAACTCCTATATATGTGCCTGAACTGTTTTCCATTCTAGAGCTCTATTCATATGTGATCACAATTTCTGTTTATAGAACCAGCCAGAGATATCACCTGATTACAAATATAAATCTTATCCCTCATATCTTGTTCAGACTGACTTGATTATGCATGTTAAATCAAGCACTATACTTATATATAGTTCTATACATCAAAGATCGATGGTTGTCCAGATTCTAATGTTGCAGATATGCAAGATTCTATGCATGCGTAGATTGATACATCCTCCCTAAAGATGCAAGCAAGAATGACACAGGAGGTGCCGTACGAGGCAGGATATCTTGACATAATGGCCACAATGAGTTGATGCCCAGAAGGGCAGTGAATTTGACGTTTGAAGTGATCTGGCTACGGGTCGAGATCAGGTTCGGATCGTAAAAATTCGAATCGGAATACGATTCGATATTTTATTATATTTGTATTAATTTTAATTAAAAATTATATTTTATTATATGTATATTAAGCATGCATTATATTATATTATTATATATGTAATTTAAATGATAATTATTATATTTATATAATAGTATTAAATATTTTATATTATATTTAATTTTTTATTAATTATAATCAAATCGGGATGTTTCCATCTTGGTAAGCGGGAAAGAGGAGAAACGTAGAGAGAAAAGATAGAGGGAGGGTAAGCGGGAGAGATGCACATCTTCGAGCGAAAAAAATCAGCATAGAATAGAACAAGATAAAAAAAAAGAACATTGAAAAAAAGATTTAAACAAATCGATCATCGTCCGAGCATAAAAAAGGCATCTCATCTTACCTTATCCACAAGAATCAAAGATTGAAATAAAGAGGAGGAGGAGGAGTTAGTGCTTTGCTTAGAGGGAGGGTAAGCGGGAGAGAGACCAAAAAAGGAAAAAATGGAGGGGGCCTCTTGCATCTACTCTGTTATATATATATATACTAGTGTTATGGTCCGCACGATGGGTGGATGATGGAAATTAAATGAATAAAATATTTATAAAATAAGTAAATATTAGTTTAATATATTTTAATATTACCTAAAGAATATGATAATTATAACTTAGAAAAATAATGTATTAGTTTATCTAATTCTCTTTGTGCCCATTTATTTTTTTTCTCTTCTTAGAAAATAATTCTCATTTAAGTTTGAGG
Organism: Pontederia crassipes; assembly: GCA_030549335.1. Classification (NCBI taxonomy): domain Eukaryota; kingdom Viridiplantae; phylum Streptophyta; class Magnoliopsida; order Commelinales; family Pontederiaceae; genus Pontederia; species Pontederia crassipes. The sequence goes on along the minus strand of CM060194.1, from coordinate 4,584,042 downwards.
TATTAATTTATTAACCTATTTATATGAATTTCATGATGCATATAATCATATATTATATTTTTTTGATCACTATTTGAATTATTAAAAATATGATAAATGCAAAATACATGATGAACACTTGGTGATTTGCAAATGTTGAATTATCATTATTTTTTATAAATATTCAAGTCGCATGCAATTATGTTTTTGTAAAAATAAATATGCAACTTAAACAGACGGTAGATTTAAACTATTATTCATATTTTATAATCAAACCACAATCACCACAGCAATATGCAAAATATATCTATCACTTGAATTATTAATTTTTTCATCATTAAGATAAAAAAACTTTTCACTCTTACTTAAAAAAAAGAATACTGAAAAAAAGATTTAAACAGATCGATCAACGTCCGAGGGCATCTCATCTCCTTCGTTTTGACAGTTCGATTAACCCCTGTTGCTCGATCTGCGGACTCACCCTTGAAACAAATTCCCACTTGTTTTTCCACTGCCCGTTTGCGCTGCAACTCTGGCAGCTCTTCCAATAACAGCTTAACATCTCCTTTCTTTTTACCGATTCTTGGCACACTGGCTCATGGGTCAATGAGGGTGCAGGCTTGGGCACGCAGTCTCTCCATGTTGTCCAATCCCTCTTCTCCTATTGCCTCTGAGAGCTCTGAAACTCGAGGAATGCTGCCTATTTTAAATCCAAGCACGCAACCGTAGGGGTGGTATGGGAGAGAGCATTGGCGGATTACCACGACTATGTTGACTTTTCTGATTCCCACACCCTTGAGGCACCACTTTTTCAACCCCAAGGCCCCCTTCAGGCCCTGTGGGAGGCCTCCCCTCCTTTCTGGTTGCTTCTTCAGTCAGATGGATTCCTCCCTGCGGAGGGCGAAATGGGAGGCTTTGGCTCAATATTACGTCACACTGGTACACTTATTTTTGCAGGGGCATCAAGCATTTTTGTGGCGACTGTGCTCGAGATCGAAGTGCGTGGGATGCTGGCTAGCCTTAGGGAGTGCGCTAGTAGATCGTTGACTCATGTTCTGGTCTACTCGGACTCGCTAACTCTGATCAAGATTGTTAATACCCCTAGAACATAAAAGGAATCATTCACGATATATGGCATCTGCTGGAGGTTGTGTAGCCTGTGGTTGATAAGCATTGCTCAAGGAGCAAGAATCTGATGGCTGACTTCCTCGCCTCTTTTAGTCGCACTTAAGAAAAAAAAGAATCAAAGAAATGGTAGAAGAAATAGATTCATAGAAAATATTTCATACATATCGTCACAAACATTATGTATAGATAATGGTATAATGAGTTTTTGTAAGAAAAGATTTCCCGATTGGAACAAGTGATTGCTGAGATTCGTGTCGGAACGTTCACTTTTCATTTTAAAGAGAAAGTCCGAAAATATATTTATTCTAAATTAGAAGGAGAAATGCACTGAAGTACCGAGGTCCACTATGCACCTAAATACACATATGGTAATGTTCATTTATTACCAAAAACAAGTCATTTATATTAGCAGGAGGTCCGTGCGGATTCAGTATCAATGATTTCAAAAAAAAAAAGCAAAGATAAAGGATGATCAAAAAGCATCCTCTGTGGCTCATTGTTGCAGCTGTTGCAGCGATAATTTTTTGTTAGACAGTTCTCCTCCGAGTCTATTTCATATTTACGATGACTCCAACACGTGGAGGAAGAGTTACTGCTTTGCTTAGAGGGAGGGTAAGCTGGAGAGAGACTCAGAATCAGGAAAATGTAACTGTTATATATATTATAGGCATCGTATAGTACAATAAAAAAATGTGCAATTTACATGCGGTCAGTTTTCCAAAACATGCAATAATGCATGCATGTTCCCGCTCGTTGTCTGGAGATTGGACCGACGTTAAATACTACTCCATCCATCCCCTTCTCACCTACACCTATTTATGCCCCACACAAAGACAGAAGGCACTCGGCTTCCTAACTGGTAACTACTGCTGCTGCTGATATCAGTCGCATTCAACTACGAATCTTCGTCTAGATCTCCGAGATCCTTCATTGAGAGCTTCTGTCCCTGTTCACAGAATTAGTTCACATCCAGCTTTTGAAGCCATTAAAGGCTCGACATGACGAATCGACGCACGCGGCCATCATATTGCACAAGATCGACACGGGATTAATGAAAGCTTCGCTGGCGTACGTCGTCGATGGCTTCCGAAGGAACAACCGTCCAAGTAATTCGTTCGCCACCTGAACGAGTTGGTGGCCATTGATGGCGCGCTGTCTTCCTCTTCCTCCGCCTCCTTTGGGCGCCAATTCCCGTCGCCATTTATTGCTTTGGAGACAGACCCTACCATGCATCCATTTCTCGACAGCAGATGGCCAAAATGCTTTTATTGCTTCATCGTCATCACTCATCACTTTTGCATGACGTCCCGCTCCCTTGCAGGCGCCTGTTTTCAGTAGCTGAAAGCTGGACTCTTGAGCTCCCTGTGGTCTTCTAGCTGTCGAGATCTTGACGGAGATGGTCTCGCCGAAGGAGATAGAGTCGCCGGAGCCCGTGCCGGTTAGGCTTCCGGCGGTGGCGGCTGGAGATGTGACAGCGGAGAAGGTGCAGCGAAAGAATCTGGAGTACCATTTTGCTCAGAGCGACGAGAGGAGGTTCAAGGCGATCGGCGGGGATTACGTCGCCGGCGGTGGAGGCACGACGCCGGTTAATATAAGAGGGAAGCCCATACAGGATCTATCAAAGACCGGAGGGTGGATAGCTGCTTTCTTCATCTTCGGTAGATTCCCTGACCCAGTCTGAAACTTCTTCGCTTGGTTGGTTTATTCTTAACAAAGACTGAAACATCCATGGATATCCAGAAACAAAATCCTTTGCTAACTCTTCCTTTAGCTTTCTCTGAGATCCATATAATGGATCACTAATACATAAATAATTGCATTCCTGATTCATGTGTTCTTTCTAGTGACGGCCCAACATATCCATGCACGGTCTTGTTGAGTTGACATTTTGTGGCAACTGAATTTTTCTTGCTCCGTGTAAGTTTGCACAGGAGTAGTAATGCTGCAACATTCTGATGTCAGGGAATGAGATGGCTGAAAGGATGGCCTACTTTGGCCTGTCGGTGAACATGGTGGCTTTCATGTTCTATGTCATGCACCAGCCATTCACCAGCTCCGCTAATGCTGTGAACAACTTCCTAGGGATATCGCAGGCCTCATCTGTGCTCGGCGGCTTTCTGGCTGATGCTTATCTTGGTAGATATTGGACTATTGCAATCTTCACCACCATATATCTGCTGGTAAGCCTATTGATGAGATTTCTGTGATAATTTCTTCCCTAATTCAATTTCCAACAAACATTGAGTCTGATGGTTAATTGTGATCTGTTCAAAATATATATTGTGAAAGAGGGATATTCAAAGGAACAATATATTGTTGAAGTATATATGGGATTTGACCTTAGCTTATATCTCAGTTGTTTTGCCTAGGAAAAGATAACATTACAGCATCATCAGTATATTACTCTGCTTCTTCAATTTGTTTCACTAGAACTTTATTCTTGAACTTGAAGTATCAGTTTAGTAAAATGGTTAACAATAATGTTCTGCTTTCCAGGGGTTAATAGGGATTACAGTATGTGCCACAGCTAGTGCCTTTATGCCAAATCAAGCTCAGTGTGATCAATTATCCTTACTTTTGGGCAGTTGTGAACCAGCAAAGTCATGGCAGATGTCCTATCTTTACATTGTTCTATATACAACAGCATTTGGATCTGCAGGGATTAGGCCTTGTGTCTCCTCCTTCGGAGCTGATCAATTTGATGAGAGGAATAAAGACTACAAGGCTCACTTGGATAAGTATTTCAATTTCTTCTATCTATCAGTCACCATTGGAGCAATTGTGGCATTCACCATGGTTGTGTACATCCAAATGGAGCGTGGATGGGGTTCTGCATTTGGTTCTCTGGCTCTAGCGATGGGTTTATCCAATGTGGTCTTCTTCATAGGTACCCCCCTGTACAGGCATCGACTACCAGGCGGCAGTCCTATTACGCGCGTTGCTCAGGTCCTGGTCGCTGCATTCCGAAAGAGAAACATGCAATTCCATGATAGCGATTTTGTCGGCCTCTACGAGCTTCCTGGTAAAAGATCTGCCATAAAAGGCAGTGGCAAGATAGAACACACAGATGGCTATAGGTAACCTTCATTCCATAGCTTGCAAGTTTGTATTCTCTCAATTGTTAGTCTGCATTCTGAAATACTATTGGAACTTGAACATCTTTTCAGATTGTGATCCATAGTTCATGCAGAGTTGCTGACGAACTAAGTTTCTAAACTTGATTCTTTATTACTTGAATTAGTTTGTAACATTTTGATTCTTCACTCATTTTTCTTTTATTTTCAGAATTTTGTAAATACTGTATCTAATGCAGGTATCAAAACACTGATTATTCCTGATACATAAGTTTTCTTTGTTGTCAGATGGTTGGACAAGGCAGCACTACAAGCGAAAGAGGATGGTTCAGATCCTACTCCATGGAGGCTTTGCACGGTGACACAAGTTGAGGAGGTTAAGATACTAATCAAACTTCTTCCAGTGCCCGCCTGCACCATCATGCTCAATCTTATCCTTACCGAATTCCTTACACTGTCGGTTCAACAAGCCTACACCATGAACACCCACATCGGACGCCTGAAGCTTCCAGTCACTTGCATGCCCGTGTTCCCATGTGTGAGCATCTTCCTGATCCTGTCGCTCTACTACTCCGTATTCACGCCGTTGGCCCGCCGGATCACCGGCCACCCTCACGGCGCGTCGCAGCTTCAACGAGTAGGACTCGGCTTGGTCATCTCGATCCTATCAGTTGCTTGGGCCGGAGTTTTCGAGCTGTACCGCCGGAACTACGCAATTGAGCACGGTTTCAGGTCTCTCTTCCTGACTCAGATGCCTGACCTGAGCGCCTACTGGCTGCTGATACAATATTGCTTGATCGGAATCGCTGAAGTGTTCTGCATTGTTGGCCTCCTGGAGTTCCTGTACGAGGAAGCCCCTGATGCAATGAGGAGTGTGGGCTCTGCCTACGCCGCCGTGGCAGGTGGCCTTGGGTGCTTTGCGGCCACCATTTTGAACAACATAGTGAAGGCAATCACCGGCGATGAGGCTCATGGGCGACCGTCATGGCTCTCTCAGAACATAAACACAGGGAGGTTTGATTACTTGTACTGGCTGCTGGCTGTGCTGAGCGTCTTCAACTTCTTTGCGTTTCTGTTCTTCGCCCGGAGATACAAATACAGGGCTCGAGCTTTGGATCATGAGCTCGGGTCATTGCAGACAAATCACTGAATCGCTTCAGCAGAGCGATATCATCAATGGTACTCTGATTCTAATGTTGGCAACATCGCTCAACAACTCTGTACCTACATTGGAATTGAGGAGGCAATGGCTGCAAATTGTTTCCTCTCTTCGGATTATGTATTTATGTGGAGAAAGCAACCAAGTGAATGAATGATTGAAGGATCCAGATAAATCACGATGCCGGAAAATTTGGTAGCTCTCAGGAACAAAATTTTTATTCTCTATATAATTATATTTCTTTTATTGTCTATATAATTATATTTTGATGTATAAATCTTGAAAGAATAGAGTTATAATTAAAATGTCCAAAAAATGTAAATAAGAATGAGTTGTTTAGTGTACTTTTGTTATATTTCTATGATATTTACATTAAGAAGTGAATAAAAAATTTGACGTTGTTAAATTTTTAATAAAATTAAATATCATCTCATTTGAATAATTCTATGAAAAGATATGTATGAAAGAATAAAGGTCTAAAAAATTTAATTTGAAATGAACAATTTTATATACTGAACTTTGAATTAATATTATACTATGATCTCATTAGATTTGAATGAATAATGAATATTAAAATTGTTAAAAAAATTATTAGATTTCTATAAAATAAAAAATCATATCATTTGAATAATTGTTCAAAAAAGTATATATAAATGAGTGCATGTTTGTTGATGACAAAATAAATGATTAAAAAATTTTCGGACACCATATGGAGATAAAATGGATGCCCAAGACGTTCGAAATACAATACAAAATAGATGCCCGATTATTTCTATAACGGCTATATTTCAACGGTCAGTTCAAAACAGATGCTCAAATATCAAATGAGTGTTTGTTTCAGTGCATAAAAGTACATAACAGTTAGTTCTGAATATCAACAGTTATGGGAAATATTGGATGCTATAAAAAGGTCCAAAACACATCAAGAAGATCAAGATTTCTAATAAACAGATATGCAAACATTTGTGTTCATTCAAGAAATCATATTACGATCAAAATTGTAAATATTTTCATTTTTTTCTCTCCTACTCTTGTGTAAAATTCTAAATTGTAAAAGAGAAATTGAAAAGTGTTCTTGTGATATTATAATATTTGTTTAGTTTTTAAGTGAAGAGAGTTGTGCTTTACCTCTTGAAGCGCATAAAATGTAGGAGCTGTAAAAAGTTTTTTTTATCCCATTTGAAATGAAGGAAGGATATTAGCGAAATCTCATATGATTTTGAAGTCGAGAAACCAAAGCGAAAATGTAAACCAAGTGGTCAAATCTCCTCAACAAATAAACTAAATCTTGTGTTTGTCTTTCACTCTTCTTTATATGATTTAATTGCTATTGTATTGATTTAAAGTTCAAATTTTAAACTCTCATGACGATTTCATAAAATCGTTAATTTCAATTTAACATCAATTTACCTCCTCTTAATGTCATGTGATCCAACATATACATAGCATCCGGTCAAAATGATCATACACTTTAGAGATTATATATATGGTATCCCTATAGATGATTTATGATTGTGAACTTTAAATATCGTATAATGTTACATCGTGGAGTGATGATAGGAGCCACTTCATTATCTAAGCTCAGAGTTCATCTTAAATATGATTATTCTTTTTTCTTATAGGTTGATTTATTTTTTTCCCTTTTCTTTAAAGATTCTACTCAATTCTGAAAAAAAGGATTTATTTTGGAAAAAAATCTATAAAAAAAATTAGTAATTATGCTTTTTTACATCGTCCCATGAATGGAGCTAAAATCAATCATGTTACTCATTTATTAATCACTCTTCCAAACGGCATGTTTTTGCATCGACAGCACAAAAAAAATAAAACCAAATAAAGAAACATCTATTGATCAGGAAAATGACCATGAATTCGAGTTCAAAATCATTTTTTTTTCTGAACAAAGTTATTAATATTTTTTTAAAAAAAAGAAGTATGCAATCTATCCCGCAAAATATATTGCACACGTGGCATATTCCTTTAGGCACTTTTTCCACGCGTGAAATAAATATATAAAGACCATGTCGACAACTCCACGCTCGAATCTAACTCTTTGCTTCCGCCGCGAGGAACAGCTCGAAGGGCAATCTTTTTATTCCTTTTCCCTCTCCAGTTGTGTTCATGTTCTCCTTCTTCGACTCCATCGGTTCCTTGGCTGTCGAGAACGAACTCTTTTCTTCTCAGCGGAGGAGGCGAAGGAAGTGGAAGAGATGGCGAAGAAGATGAAGAGGAAGGAGGAGGATGTGATGAGGTTGAAGCGGGAATCCGTCATCCCCATCCACAAGCCCAAGCTCATAAAGACTCTCACTGAAAACGGTAGTATTGGAGCCTCCGCCGCATTAGAAAACTTTCAGACATCACGCAGCCTTCAAGAGATTGCATTGGTCCTTAATTTTGACTATGCCTCGTGCGTGTTTGTGTCAGTGTGTCTGTGTGCGTTCTTTTGGTTTGCGTTCGAAATACTCGTTTTTTACATGGCACCTTCTTGGTTTCTCTTTTCTAGCACTTGTTATAGGAATAAAGCTTTGATTTTGCTTGTTCATTTGCATTATATGGCGTGTTCTTGACCGGTGGCAATGGCAGGTTTGCGGCTAAAATGGCCTGCTGGCTCAACTTTCTTTTGTAATTTTCGAGTATATAATTAAGCCATTTGCTCTCAGATATGACAGTCAGTAGTTAGCTTCCTAGCCACCAGATTAAAAGAATATCTTAATCTTCACTTACGTAATATCTGATTGGAATTTACTAGAATTATGCTGAAAAAATTATTGAAATGATTTGGGATTGCATTGAATAATCATCTTTGTGAAATTGCTTAGAAGAATCTTTCCATGGCAGTCGATGTTTCTGATAGAGCTGAATTTGTAAAGTTCTGCAAGCGGGTAGAGTACACCATTCGTGCATGGTATCTTCTAAAGTTTGAGGATCTCATGGTATGTTGTGCTGCTCTCCTTCTACATTTGTCCATGCTTCGCTAACCTGCATTATTATGAAACCACTCAAAAACTTCTGATGATAATAATTTGAATATGTCCGTTCAGCCTTGTTATGACCAATAGCTTAAGAAGATATATCTATTTCACAGGCTTAACAATCTGTAGATAATGAACCATAGCATGGGACTAAAAAACTACTGATGATAACAATGTGAATATGTCCTTTCAGTCTTGCTATGACCAATAGCCTAAGAAGACATTTATTTCACATGTTTAACAATCTGTAGATTATGAACCATAACATGGGCGTACAGCCACCTACTATTATAAAATACATATGAGCATTTCCGGCACAATAAGCACATACTAGTGTATAACACGTGACGACGTATTTGCTTTTTCCTCGACAGTTTTACACAATGATCTTAAAACTCAAAGACGTAGTGCATGACATTTACTAATGTTGTTTGTCATCTTGATGAATACATTGCTATTACAGCAATTGTATTCTCTCTTTGATCCTGTTCATGGTGGTCAGAGACTGGCGCAGCAACAATTGTCTCCCGAAGAGATAGATGTTCTTGAACAAAATTTTCTCAATGACTTCTTTCAGGTTGGTTTGATTCAGTGCATAAATTATGTGAAATACATCCATGAACTATTTGGTGATGTTAGACTAGTGATACTGGACTCATTATGACATTAACTATAATAAAGTTCATGGATAGACGTATAATGTCATATCTATAACTTATGCTTGAGGAATCCAAAATATCATCTGGATGATTTTTGACATAAATAAAATCCATGTTGAAGCAGGTAATGGAGAAAAGTAACTTCAAGATGGTCACTAATGGGGAGATGGAGGCTGCAAAGTCTGCACAATATCTCTTAAATCTCCCAATCAAAGTGGATGAATCCAAGGTTTGAATAATGAAAAAGTGTGATTCTGTCAGTTTCTTCTCCTCGAAAGAAGATTCTGTTAGATGCTTGTGATACTTCTTGGTGACATGGTCAATTTTGTGAATCTTAGCTGGACAACAAGCTCTTGTCGCGATACTTTGAAATTCATCCTCATGATGATCTCCCTAGCTTTTCGGACAAGGTATCATCGGTCTTGTTGCATAATATTCTTTTAATTTTGATGTCATACATTACTTTCATCCACTATCTATACTCATTTTCTTATTCCTAGTGATGTTTCCTAATGCCTGGATATCTTGATAGACTTTCCCTGCTCATTCAGTGTACTAAGTGTATCCATGCCCATTAATGACATTTGCTATTGACTTACAAAATAAACACAAGCTATAGTCCCAATGTACTGACTAGATGTGTTTGACAACATTTTTTTTTGTTCTTTGACCATTACCATTATGGTCTGCTGATCTGCATCATTCTTTTATATTCTGGCTTTCAATGGAAGTATGTTATTTTCCGTCGTGGAATTGGTGTTGATCATACAACAGACTACTTTATGATGGAGAAGTTGGATATGATAATCACTCGTAGTTGGAAGTGGATTTTAAGAGTTACCAGGTGAGCCTATCATTGTTATCCTTTTTCTTATTTTCAATTTTTATCTTGCTCTTTTTAATGTAATTATGGTTTTAGGCTTCAGAATATCATATCAAGGAAACCAATTGCCCCGAACGACAAGGATTCTAAGAAAACTAATGAAGTGATTCCTGACTCAGAGGAGCAAGGCTTGGTTGTTGTACGCAAACGAATCGAAAATATGGAACTAAGGTTTTCAATGTCATTTTTAACTTCTCTATCAGATTTCAAGCAATGAATGAATGGCATACTTTGCTAACTTTATTTATTTTTCTTGTGTGTAGCATCCAAGAACTTATTGGCAAGAATACAATCCAAGAACCAACTTTTGATAGAATGATAGTCGTCTATAGGTAGATATTTTGAAGGCAAAATTGTTGGTTTTATTTTGTAGTTAGCTGAACCAATAACCCAATGACTTATTTGTTTATTTCCAGTCATTGAAATAGGTTATTCAACTGAGCGCCATGAAAAATTTCCATATGTAACTACAAGGGGCAATAAGGCTCTCTCACATGACTCTGATTAAGAGAAATCATTTTTCTTGAAAGTGATGAAGAGAAATCATATGTAACTATTTGTGAAGATCTCTCATTCTTTGTTATATCTGATATTTAGAAATAAATTTGCAGGCGGGCTGGGTCAAAGACAGAGTCAGATAGAGGAATATATGTAAAACATTACAAAAACATTCCTGTGGCTGATATCGAATTGATTCTGGTGAGATTTTTCCCTTCAGTAAACAGTTTTTTTTTACGATGCCTACTGCATGCTTTAATGACTTGTCAAATAATTGCCTATGTAGCCTGAAAAGAAAAACCCAACTTTAACTCCCATGGACTGGGTCCAGTTCCTCATCTCAGTTGTTCTTGGGTTGGTAAGTTCTTAATCAGTTCTTGGAATGATTTATATTTCTTCATCTAAATAATTATCATTTCTTTTCTTTTCAGGTTACTCTCATTAGTTCACTTGAAATGCCAAAAGCTGATATTTGGGTTACCATAGCTATCCTCTCTGGTCTTTTTGGATACTGTGCTAAGATCTACTTCACGTGAGTTTACAATGGGTTCCTCTTCCTTGTGTGATTGTAGGATGCAAGTTGGTTTTGACTCCTTTCATATGTGAAAGCATTTTTTTCAGCAACAAGTGTTATGTCATTTGCAGTAATTGAAAACATCTTGAATAGAATACCTCTACTGAACTTTGATCACTAGGGCATATTCTCTTGGTGCCTGCTATTTGGTCATTGTACCCGATGGTTTATGACATAAATGTCGATAAGCTCATTCTGGTCTATTCTCCTTTGAATGGCTAAATCGAAACTTTTTCATTTATCTGAATTTATTTATTTATAGTTAATTCATTTGACCATTTTTCAGATTTCAGCAAAATATGGTAAATTACCAAAATCTTATCACAAAATCTATGTATGACAAGCAACTTGATAGTGGAAGAGGAACTCTTCTTCATTTATGTGATGATGCAATTCAACAAGAAGTAGGTGGCAAGTTGGTGATTCTGACTTGATACAAATTGATTCTCATATGTTCGTCTTCCTGATGGTAATTCATAATTTGGGTGCACAGGTAAAAGAGGTCATACTCTCATATTTTATTTTGATGAGGAATGGAAAAGCATCAGTAAAGGTAAAAAATGGTTTGCTTTTGTGTTCTTTATCTTAGTAAGCACTGTGCCGTTTTTTCTTTTTTGTTATGTGTAAATGTAGTGCATTCACAGGAACTTGACCGTCGGTGTGAAGAGTTCATTAAAGAAAATTTTGATGTGAAATGTGATTTTGATGTTGATGATGCCGTCCAAAAGTTAGAGAAGCTCAAAATTGTCGAAAAGGTATGTTTTTGCAATCGTTCTTTATTTTAACCTTTGAGATGGTATATCATAGCCATGTGTCAATATATGTTCTTTAAAATTAATTGGTTGTGTTTGGTTGTTATCTTTGGTAAGATTGATGATTGATCATCCTTTCTTTATGTTTATGCTTGGTTGTGCTAGTTGTAAAATCATGTGATAAAATTCATTCATGAACAATATGATTATTCGAAGCATTGTAATAGTTGCATTTTCCAAGCCCGATTGAAATTAATGTGTTCTTCTAAGGGGAAAGATCTTGATCATGAGAGGGGGGGTGGGTGGGTGGGTGTGGGGGTTGTCAAATATAATGTTGTTTTCTCTTGCTGATTGAATGCATACTTATAGCTACCTTAGGGGGCAAACCTCACAATGATTTGTCTCTCTTGGGGAGAAACTAGAGTTGTTATGGTGTCCCTAACTTTTGAACTAATGCATGGAAAAATATCCAGTTTGAGTGCATCTTCTTTATGCTGACAATAACAGAGGGTCTGGTGCATACAGGACTCCAAGGAAACAATTCAATGTGTTTCTCTAGAAAGTGCAAATGTGATCATAGGTAAAACAACTGAAGAGCTTGTGTTGGAAGCTCAACTGGATGCTCAGTGTACAAGTTACATGAGTAGCATGTCACGAACTACCAGCCAGCAGCTTCGTCAGCACGATGATTGTTGACCCAATGCCATTCGTCTTGTGCAGTCCAACCGTATATTGTTATTGGAAACCCAAAGGTTTCTCCTGTAAGTGTGCATGTCACTTTCATTAATCTGTGTATTCTTGCCAGTGTTTCATTCTTTCAGTTTTTTCTTCTGGTGTGCGTAATCTCTGCAAAACTGCAAACCTAAAGGTGCCAAGAATAAACACATTCATTGCTTTATATGTGCTATTGTCCACTTTTCAAGCTTAGTTTCATCTGATGCAAGTGTATGCTGCAAATAGAAAGGAGTAAAAACAGTGCATGTGTGGAAAAAATGGACTTATCCCATCGGTCATGCTTGGAACAGTGGGAATCAAATTGACGAAGGTGTGGTTTGGATGAGAGATCAGACCGTATATGATAATTTTTCAATCAATTTTTGTCAGATAAGCAGTTCTAAGTTGTTCATACATGTCTAAATAAAGCCAACTGCCAAGAACTTTAATTTGTATTGTTAACCATCTATGCTAAGTTGAAACAAAAGTAGGAATCAAATTGGATGAAACTGTGCTTTGGATGAGAGATCAGACCATATGTTCTAAGTTTTCAATCAATTCTCGCCAGATAACCGGGTCTAAGTTGTTCATACGACATGTCTAAATAAAAAGTCATTGACTTGCCAACTGCCAAGAACTTTAATTTATATTATTAACTATCTCGGCAGCAAGTGGAGGATGCTGCATGCAGATCACATATTGTGTAGACTTATTCTACCATCAGACTGCCTTAAAAGTGACCCACCTGTTCAACTTTAACGTCTGGTTAATTTGTTTGGTTCTGGCCACTAATTAATGATTGCAAAATAAGAAACAGATCCTCTATGGAGACAAAGCTGCAGCTACAGCAAAGATGTCATTGAGAGCTCTAAAACATCCAAATCCAGGCATTCTTCCTAGTTAACTAGAATTTGAATCTCTTAAGAATCAGCTGAAGATTTTATTCATTTTATTTGGACGACGTCTCCCAAGGAAAAACTCAGGCCTCTGCACTGAAAATTAAGATTAATAGGTACAAAGTAAGTTAATCTAGTATCACTATCTGCCCTTGCATGCTAGTCCAATGAAGAGAGAGAGAGAGAGAGAGAGAGGAAAAAAGTTTTTCTTGAGCTCAATGACATTACTCCACTTTAACATGCAGCAATTTGCAATTCGAACTTTTTTTCCTTATAACAAAACACTCTGAATTTGGCTTCCAAAGCGGTAAGAACAAACTCTGTGAACAATCGCCCAATCCACACTAATTGTGCAGCCAGTAAACATCAAACTCCCACTAGGCTTGAGATTATCTAAATAAGATCCGTTACTCTTCATGACTTGTCTAAAATTGATTCAAACAGCAGCAGTAACAATAATAATAGTAACAAAGTGCTTAGATGATGCTGCGACCATCTCGGGTCTGCAATTGCTGTAGTGTGTGGGCAGTTAGTTCGTTTTTCTTGTAACGTCTCAAAATTCGACTTCGTCGCGTGACGAAATCTTCTTTCGGTTATTACTTTTTTCTATCTTTCTTTAATTCTTTCGTTGATCTAAATGGTTAAAAAATGTAATACGTAAGCGGAAGACTTAATAAATGTGACAATACAACAAATGACGAAAAGGTGGAAGCAAAATATATAAAGGTATATCCAAATGTCTCAACATGAGGCACATAAGTTCATGCCATATATAATAACAAGAGGTCTCATAATAGTCAAAATACAATTCATAAAGGAAAAATGGAAAACTTCAACTAGACTCTAGATAATCATGTGCACACGCAATTCGAACTGTAGTCGTCGTACACATTATCTCGGCATGCATCCAAATCAAGTATATGTGAGGATCATAGCGAGCTCAACTGTTAACATAAAGCTAAGTATGAGTTCGTATATGTCATAAAATAATTCCATCAGAATAAGCATGAAACAAATATATATATCATGTAGAAGAATGAATCATTATGAAGAATCAATAACGAGATCATGAGTTCATACTCATTCATTTCGTTTCCTTTTCATACTCATGATTTGTGTCTATCATTCATATTCGTCATTCATATTCGTCATTCATATTCATCATTCATATTCATTGTTCATGTTCATAAGGACCAAGTCATTTCATTCATCTTAGACCATTCATGTTATTTTCCATAACTTGGAAGAGCTTTTCTTTTTCAGGAAATACCATTGCAGACATATAATTGTGCACTATCTAAATCATAGTGGGCCAATGGGGATCAGTGTCACTGTTAGTTCCGTTGGACAAGATGACCTCGCGCAAGGCAAAAACATCTGTAGAGAGAAATTCACATCTAGATAGGCAAATGGTAACCCCCCATCATTCATGAGCCTCTCTTTCAATCACATGGATTGATCAACGATGTAGGGAGCATTACTCTGATTCATCTTTTGGTTCATATAATTCGATTTTAATCAGGTGGATAGAAATTTATCAAATTAGGAGATTTTGATTAAAGTCGTATTGGAGTGGTCGACCGTTTTATGTTCATTCTTTATTCATTTCAAGATCATATTCTATCGGTCAACAGAGAGAGTTTCGATCGTTCATTTTCACATGAGTGATCTTTCTAACTTTCGATCGCGAGTTTCGGTCAGCCGAAATTGGATCGGTCGACCATTGTGAATAGTGTCATCTTCTTCCATGGTCGATCGGACTGCTCTATCGACTGTCGAAAGTTCTTTGGACGAGGTAATCTAGATTGGTCACTCGAAAAGTTTTTGGTCGTCCGACTGATTATTGTTGCCATTCACGAGTCTCGACATTTTTCAGTTTGATCATCCGAAAGTATTTCAGACTTTCGTCCTGATCTATATCGATCAATCGATCGAGTTTCGATCATCCGATGTAGTTGTCGCTATACTCTTGTCGAGCTAAATTGAGCGTCCGAAAGGGTTTCGATCGTCTGCTTCAGTTCGACAGAGCCGCAAGTCATTGGGGGATCCTTATGTTTTCAATCAGTTTTTCAATACATTCATAGATCTAACATTAATTAACGAAGTACCTAACACCTAGCATGATTTTGAAACATATCTAAACATAAATATCATTCTAAACATATCATTCATATTGGTTCCTTTCATATAAACTTGTTAGGTTTTCATATCATTAAGCATAAAATGATTTCCAAGTTATCTTAATTCCAGTCAACATAAACTATCAACTTAGAGACATGAAACAAATCATCTAGTGACTATCTAAGTCGTACTCTAGCAGATCTAATCATTCATCACATAACTAATCATAGCATCATGCAATATCATTCGATCATGCTAAAGAAATTCAAGGGAATAATTTGATCCATGTATCTACAATTCATAAGACTTGATCTAACCCCTACTAGCACCTTGGCCCCGAATCTTTCCTTAAATCATGCAAAATTCCTCTGAAATTAACCCATGACCCAGATCCGAAGACACTTGTTTCGGATGCTTTTGGATCCTCCTCGCACTAGTTCGTCCCTAGCTCCTCTCGTGTCATCCTCTTGCGCCGTCTGTACCTAAAGAGCTTGCTCATTCATGCTCTGTTCGAGACTGAGGAGAAGCAACACAACAAAAATGGAGGTGAGGAAGATGAAGATGAAAGAAGGAAGAGGGGAGAGATGGTGGGGCTCTTAAAATGGGGGATTTCTTGACTCTCCAAATTTTGGAGATACTAGAGATGAAAGTTACACAAATATGTCCATTATGGTGCAACAATGAACGAGAAATATAAGTTGAGCTTCCGACGATTTTCTGGTGCGTCGATTGAAGTCGCCGATCAGTTGCGATATCGGGCGTCCGTTCTAAATTTTGATCACCCAAAAATTCGACGTCAGCTAATAATAAAAGTTTTAAAATTTTATGAAATTTTGAGTTGTTACACTTCTCCTTTTTCTCCTCCTCCAGTGGCCTGACGCTCTCAAGAGGCCCGACGCTATCGGCGACCACCATCTTCTTCACTGCTCTCAGCTTATTAACGATGAGGCACACGTCCACCTCCCCCAACACCATCAGCGTGCTCTTCTCCTCGTCCAGTGTCAACGTTGTGATTCCTGCATATTTATATATCATCAATGATCATACATACTAACTATTATCTTCTTTATATGAGTGTTCATGGGTCGGATTTGACCTGACTCGACCCCGAATCCGACCCGACTTGCTCGATTTTGATCGGATCGAGTCAGGTCGGGTCACACCACTTTTGAAGGCTCAAACCGACTCGGTTCGGGTCGAATTGGATCGGGTCAGGTGGTCGAGTTACCCGACCCGACCACCATTTTTTCTTTTTTCTTTTAATTTTTTTCTTACTTTATCTATTATTTAATATAAAAATATTATATAATATTTATTTAAAAAGTATAAAATAACTTATTCAATATTTAAACATTATTTTATACATTTAAAATATTTTATTTTAATATTTTTTTATTTTTATATATAATATAAACTGAAAACTAAAAAAATAAAAAACTGAGTCTTTGGGTTGAGTTGGGTTGACTCGGGTCGAAAATTTCCGGCCTGTACCCGACCTGACCACGGACCGTCGGGTTCACGCGTCGACCCGGCCCGCTGAACACAACTACTTCTTTATGCCATATATATATATATATATATATATATATATATATATATATGCGCGCGAATCTCGCATTAAGAAAACGTTTATAGCAACTGCACACACACATATATATGTGCATGAGTCAGAGAAACAAATGATTGGAAAACACACATAAAACCATTGTTTAATCTTCCATGCATGCAAATATTTTTAGATGTAACCTTCGAGCTTGGCCACCGTCTTGAGGATGCAGGTCTTGCACCTGCGAAGACCTTCAACACAATCTTCTGCAAGTAGTTTCCATACAAGTTTTTCCCTCTGCTTGCTGCATATGTGCTGTGGGATTGATTTCGAAGCTATCCATATACATTATTTATGATTGTGAACTTTAAATATTACATCATGATAGGAGCCACTTCATTATCTAAGCTCACGAGTTCATCTTTTAGTCTTTGAAATATGATTATTCTTTTTTGTTATAGGCTGATTTATTTTTTCCCTTTTCTTTAAAGATTATTTTTTCCATCGTCCCATGAATGGAGCTATTGTTACTCATTTATTAGTCACTCTTCCAAACGGTATGTTTTTCCATCGACAGCACATAAAAATAAAACCAAATAAAGAAACGTCTATTGATCAGGAAAATGACCATGAATTTGAGTTCAAAATCAATTATTCTGAACAAAAAATATTAATATATATTTTTTTAAATTGTAATCTATCCGACTATCCCGCAACATATATGCACACGTGGCAAATTCCTATAGGCACTTTTTCCACGCGTGAAGTAAATATATAATGACCATGTCGACGACAACTCCACGTTCGAATCCAACTCTTTGCTTCCGCCGCGAGGAAGAGCTCGAAGGGCAATCTTTTTATTCCTTTTCCCTCTCCCGTTGTGTTCATGTTCTCCTTCTTCCACTCCATCGGTTATTTAGCTGTCGAGAACGAACTCCTTTCTTCTCAGCGGAGGAGGCGAAGGAAATGGAAGCGGCGGCGAAGACGAAGAGGAAGGAGGAGGATGTGATGAGGTTGAAGCGGGAATCCGTCATCTCCATCCACAAGCCCATGCTCATAACGACTCTCACCGACAACGGTAGTATTAGAGCCTCCGCCGCATTAAAAAACTTTCAGACAACAAGCAACCTTCCAGAGATTGCGTTGGTCCTTAATTTTGACTGTGCCTTGTGCGTGTTTGTGTCAGTGTCTGTGTGTGTTCTTTTAGTTTGCGTTCGAAAGACTCGTTTGGCCCCCTTGTTGGTTTCTCTTTTCTAACACATGTTATAGGACTAAAGCTTTGATTTTGCTTGTTCATTTGGATTCTATGGCGTGTTCTTGACCGGTGGCAATGGCAGGTTTGGGGCTAAAAGGGCCTGCTGGCTCAACTTTCTTTTGTAATTTTCGAGTATATAATTAAGCCATTTGCTCTCAGAGATGCAGTCAGTAGTTAGCTTCCTAGCCACTAGATTAAAAGAATATCTTTATCTTCAATTATGTAATATATGATTGGAAATTTACTAGAATTATGCTGAAAAAAATTATTGAAATGATTTGGGATTGCATTGAATAATAATCTTTGTGAAATTGCTTAGAAGAATCTTTCCATGGCAGTCGTTAATTCTGATAGAGCCGAATTTGTAAAGTTCTGCAAGCGGGTAGAGTACACCATTCGTGCATGGTATCTTCTACAGTTTGAGGATCTCATGGTATGTTGTGCTGCTCTCCTTGTACATTTGTCCATGTTTCGCTAACCTGCATTATTATGAAACCACTCAAAAACTACTGGAGATAGTAATGTGAATATGTCTTTTCAGCTTTGTTATGACCAATAGTTTAAGAAGAGATGTCTATTTCACAGGCTTGACAATCTGTAGATTATGAACCATAGCATGGGACTCAAAAACTACTGATGATAATTATGTGAATATATCCTTTCAGCCTTGCTATGACCAATAGCTTAGGGAGACATCTATTTCACATGTTTAACAATCTGTAGATTATGAACCATATCATCGGCGTACAGCCTCCTACTGTTATACAATAGATATGAGCATTTACGGCACCATAAGCACATACTAGTGTATAACACATGACGGCGTATTTGATTTTGCCTCGACAGTCTTACACAATGATCTTAAAACTCAAAGACTTAGTTCATATGACATTTACTAATGTTGTTTGTCATCATGATATTACATTGCTATTTCAGCAATTGTATTCTCTCTTTGATCCTGTTCATGGTGGTCAGAGACTGAAGAAGCAAAAGTTATCTTCTGAAGAGATAGATGTTCTTGAACAAAATTTTCTCAAGGACTTCTTTAAGGTTGGTTTGATTCAGTGCATAAATTATATGAAATATATCCATGAACTATTTGGTGATGTTAGACTAGTGATACTTAACAATAATAAAGTTCATGGATAGAAGTATAATGTCATATTTATAACGTATACTTGAGGAATCCAAAACATCATCTGGATGATTTTTCGCATCAATAAAATCCATGTTGAAGCAGGTAATGGAGAAAAGTAACTTCAAGATGATCACTAATGAGGAGATGGAGGCTGCAAAGTCTGCACAATATCACTTAAATCTCCCAATCAAAGTGGATGAATCCAAGGTTTGAATAATGAAAAAGTGTGATTCTGTTAGTTGCTTCTCCTTGAAAGAAGATTCTGTTAGATGCTTGTGATACTTCTTGGTGACATGGTCAATTTTGTGAATCTTAGCTGGACAACAAGCTCTTGTCGAGATACTTTGAAGATCATCGTCATGTTGATCTCCCTAGCTTTTCGGACAAGGTATCCTCCGTCTTGTTGCATAATATTCTTTTAATTTTGATGTCATATATTACTTTCATCCACTATCTATACTCATTTTCTTATTCCTAGTGATGTTTCCTAATGCCTGGATATCTTGATAGACTTTCCCTGCTCATTCAGTGTACTAAGTGTATCCATGCCCATTAATGACATTTGCTATTGACTTACAAAATAAACACAAGCTATAGTCCCAATGTACTGACTAGATGTGTTTGACAACATTTTTTTTTGTTCTTTGACCATTACCATTATGGTCTGCTGATCTGCATCATTTTTTTATATTCTGGCTTCCAATGGAAGTATGTTATTTTCCGTCGTGGAATTGGTGTTGATCATACAACAGATTACTTTATGATGGAAAAGTTGGATATGATAATCACTCGTATTTGGAAGTGGATTTTAAGAGTTACCAGGTGAGACTATCATTGTTATCCTTTTTCTTATTTTCAATTTTTATCTTTCTCTTTTTAATGTAATTATAGTTTTAGGCTTCAGAATAGCTTCTCAAGGAAACCAGTTGCCCCGAACAACAAGGATTCTAAGAAAACTGATGAAGAGAGTCATGACTCAGAGGAGCAAGACTTGGTTGTTGAACGCAAACGAATCGAAAATATGGAACTAAGGTTTTCAATGTCATTTTTAACTTCTCTATCAGATTTCAAGCAATGAATGAATAGCATGCTTTGCTAACTTTGTTTATCTTTCTTGTGTGTAGCTTCAAAGGACTTATTGGCAAGAATACAATCCAAGAACCAACTTTTGATAGAATGATAGTCGTCTATAGGTAGATATTTTGAAGGCGAAATTGTTGGTTTTATTTTGTAGTTAGCTGAACCAATAACCCAATGACTTATTTGTTTATTTCCAGTCATTGAAATAGGTTATTCAACTGAGAGCCATGAAAAATTTCCATATGTAACTACAAGGGACAAAAAGGCTCTCTCACATGACTCTGATTAAGAGAAATAATTTTTTTTGAAAGCGATTAAGAGAAATCATATGTAACTATTTGTGAAGATCTCTCATTCTTTGTTATATCTGATATTTAGAAATAAATTCGCAGGCGGGCTGTGTCAAACACTACAAGAAAACTGCCTTTTACCGACGGTCCTAACCGTCAGTAAAATGGCCAGATCCATTGGAAATCACGATTTCCGACGGTTCTTTCGACGGACAGTGATCGTGCGAAAAAGGGGCGTTGCAAATATTTTGCGATGGTTTCTTCTGAACCGTCGGTATTACAGACGGTCTAGCTGGCGGGCGCGACAGTCGAACCTTAAATATCGACGGGGCAAACCGTCAATATTATCGAAGGTTAGGACCGCCGATATATATCGACGGTTTGAACCGACAATAGTATTGACGGTTCGAGCCATCAATATTTATCGGCGGCTTAAACCGTCGATAGTATCGGCGGTTCGTGCCGTCGATATCTATCGGCGGCTTAAACCGTGGATACTATCGACGGTTTTAACCGTCGATATATATCGGCGGCTTGAACCGTCGATAGTATCCACGGTTCAAACCGTCGACAATCTTGTATCGACGGTTTTACTCGTGGGCTACGACCGTCGGTAAGTATCGAAAAAATCCGCTGAAAATTGCAATATTTCAGCTGTTTCCGATGGTCAGGACCGTCGGAAACATAAAAAAATTTAAAAAAAATAGTGAATTCACAGATAATACAACACATTTGATCCATAATGGAACGGCATAACGTAATTCACAGATAATTCACATCACATCACAGATTCAATTACATCACATCACAGATAATTCAATTCGGCATAACGTAATCCAAACATGATCCATAATGGAACGAGATAATGGAACGGCACAATTAATTCACATAATCCAAACATGAAACAAATTGAACATCACATGAATTCACAAATTGAACGGCATAACGTCTTCGTCACGACGAAGAGCTGAAGTCGACAGCCGGAGAAACGACGCCTCGTGGCTTGACAGCAGGAGGGCCGCTGCTGCCGTCGCCGCTGGGCCGGAACCACGGATGTTGAAGCGCCGCCTCGACTGTGAGCCTCCTCTTGGGATCGTAGCAGAGGAGATCTCTGAGGAGGTGATATCCGTCTCGCGACAACGTTGGACGACCAGGGAACGGCGTTGCAGGGAACAGACTCCGGATGCTGCTCCATTGCCTCCCCGAGCGGTTGATGACCTCAGCAGCATCCGGAGCAGTGGAGAGGGCCGGCCACTCCTTGGCGTCCGGCGTCCCAAGAACCAGGAACATCTTCTTGATATGGTCGTCTTTGAAGGTCCCTGGGAAGAGAACCTGGTTGTTTAGGAGCTGGGCCATGATGCAACCCAGCGACCACATGTATTTTCTTACTATAATTAATTTGTGCTTGTTAACAATATTTCTTCTTAGTTCTTACTCCTGATAAATGCTATTGATTTATTCGTTCTAATTCTTGAACTAATTAAGATGGCTTTATATGTCACCCTTGTAATTCGTTCTTACTATTTTCCCGTCAAAGGATTACTTCATCAATGTGTTCTCAGTTGTGTCATTATTGTATTTTCAATGTCTGATTGAGAATGAAAATTATGATAACTTTGCCTATGAACATGTTTTCGAAATAAAATATATATAGATAAAATTTCATGTAATTTTTATTTGAAGCTAAAAATCCTTCACTATCTTTCAGGGTGGAAGAATAAATTATTCTGTCATATGAAAGATTATAAGATTATTTTGATATAATAAGTATATATAACATAATTGTCTAGCTACGAAGCATGCTTGGTCCTGACTATCATGATTGTAACCGAGTCACGTGGCTTAATTGATATTTGAAATTGCTCATGGACCTATGCGCGGAAGCTTTTTTGCTCAGGATCTGGCCGAGACCAGAAGGGCGGCCGGATCTGGCCGCCGCCGCGCAAGGGCGGCCGGATATGGCTGCCGCGCGCGGAGGGCGGCCGGATCTGGCCTCGCCGCGCAAGGGCGGCCGGATATGGCCGCCGCGCGCGGAGGGCGGCCGGATCTGGCCGCCGCACACGGAGGGCGGCCGGATCTGGCCACCGCGCGCGAATGGCGGCCGGATCTGGCCGCCGCGCGCGAATGGCGGCCGGATCTGGCCGCCGCGCGCGAATGGCAGCCGAATCTGGCCGCCGTGCGCGAATAATGGCCGGATCTGGCCGTTGCACGGAGGGCGGCCGGATCTGGCCGCCGGAGAGACAAATTATATATCCAAGGAGGGCGGGGATCAGACCTACTTGCGCCGGAGATTCCAGTCGGCGGCGGAAGCTTCGGGCGGGAGGTGGTCGACGGCCGGACGAACAGCGGACGAAACGCGCGGCGGCCGGACGAACGTTCAAAACGTTCAAAGTAAGAGTGGGGTCGGGTTTTTATATAACCATTTTTCGACGGTCGAAACCGCCGCAACATAGGTAAATAAAATATTATATTAATTCGCGTTTCGACGGCTCGAATCCGCTGGAAAAACCGTCGATAGTTTCGACGGTTCTTCAAACCGTCGAAATATCGACGGTTTTAGCCGTCGATTCCCATAATAATAAATTTTCAAAACATCAACAGATCTATAGTTTGTGTAAATTATAAATTTCCATTTTCGACGGTTGAGACCGTCGAAAACAATTAAGCTAGAATATTTTATTTAAATACTATCGATGGGTATGACCGCCGAAATATCGACGGTTGCTTTGAACGTCGCAAATTTCGACGGTCAAAACCGTCGATAAGTTCATTAATTGTACGCAACCAGTGTTGAAATTTTTTGACGGTTCAGACCGCTGGAAGTTTCGACGGTTAGATAAACCGCCAAAATTATCGACGGTCATAACCGTCGAAGTATAAATATTTTCGACGGAACCTTCCGACGAATTAAGCACCGTCGAAAGTTTAGACGGCTAAAACCGTCGAAAATTATCCGACGAAAATATCGACGATTTGGAAGATCCGCCGAAAAAACCGTCGATATTTTAGACGAATGTCGGACCGTCGAAAATGGACCGTCCGAAATACGACTTTTTCTTGTAGTGAAAGACAGAGTCGGATAGAGGAATATATGTAAAACATTACAAAAACATTCCTGTGGCTGATATCGAATTGATTTTGGTGAGATTTTTCCCTTCAGTAAACAGTTTTTTTCACGATGCCTACTGCATGCTTTAATGACTTGTCAAATAATTGCCTATGTAGCCTGAAAAGAAAAACCCAACTTTGACTCCCATGGACTGGGTCCAGTTCCTCATCTCAGTTGTTCTTGGGTTGGTAAGTTCTTAATCAGTTCTTGAAATGATTTATATTTCTTCATCTAAATAATTATCATTTCTTTTCTTTTCAGGTTACTCTCATTAGTTCACTTGAAATGCCAAAAGCTGATATTTGGGTTACCATAGCTATCCTCTCTGGTCTTTTTGGATACTGTGCTAAGATCTACTTCACGTGAGTTTACAATGGGTTCCTCTTCCTTGTGTGATTGTAGGATGCAATTTGGTTTTGACTCCTTTCATATGTGAAAGCATTTTTTTCATCAACAAGTGTTATGTCATTTGCAGTAATTGAAAACATCTTGAATAGAATACCTCTACTGAACTTCGATCACTAGGCCATATTCTCTTGGTGCCTGCTATTTGGTCATTGTGTCCGATGGTTTATGACATAAACTCGTTATGGTCTATTCTCCTTTGAATGGCTAAATCGAAATTTTTTTCATTTATCTGAATTGATTTATTTATAGTTAATTCATTTAACTATTTTTCAGATTTCAGCAAAATATGGTAAATTACCAAAATCTTATCACAAAATCTATGTATGACAAGCAACTTGATAGTGGAAGAGGAACTCTTCTTCGTTTATGTGATGATGCAATTCAACAAGAAGTAGGTGGCAAGTTGGTGATTCTGACTTGATACAAATTGGTTCTCGTATGCTCGTCTTCCTGACAGTAATTCATAATTTGGATGTACAGGTAAAAGAGGTCATACTCGCATATTTTATTTTGATGAGGAACGGAAAAGCATCAGTAGAGGTAAAAAAATGGTTTGCTTTTGTGTTCTTTATCTTAGTAAGCGCTGTGCCTTCTTTTTTTCTTTTTCGTTATGTGTAAAGGAAGTGCACTCACAGGACCTTGACCATCAGTGTGAGGAATTCATTAAAGAAAAATTTGATGTGCAATGTGATTTTGATGTTGATGATGCCGTTCAAAAGTTAGAGAAGCTCAAAATTGTCAAAAAGGTATGTTCTTGCAATCATTCTTTATTTTAACCTTTGAGATGGTATATCATAGCCATGTGTCAATATATGTTCTTTAAATAATTGGTTGTGCTTGGCTGTTATCTTTGGTAAGATTGATAATTGATTTTATGCAAAGAGTGTTAGTAGTAAAATCATGTGATAAAATTCATTCATGAACAATATGATTAGTGGAAGTCTTATAATATTAATCTTCCAACTCAGTTTGCAGTTGCATTTTCGAAGCCTGATTGAATATTTAATGTGATCTTCTATGGGGAAAGCTCTTGATCATGACTGGGGTTGTCAAATATAATGTTGTTTTCTCTTGCTGCTGGAATGCCAACTTATAGCTACCTTTACTTAGGGGGAAAACCTCACAATGATTTGTCTCTCTTGGGGAGTAGTAACTAGTGTTTTTATGGTGTCCCTAACTTGTGAACTAATGAACGGCAAAATATCCAGTTTGAGTGCATCTTCTTTATGCTGAAAATAACAGAGGATCTGGTGCATACAGGACCCCGAGGGAACAATCCAATGTGTTTCTCTGAAAACTGCAAATAAGAACATAGGTACAACCACAGAAGAGCTGGTGTTGAAGGCTAAACTGGATGCTGCGGCTTGATTTTCGGTTTACACACGACATGAGTAGCATGCCACGAATAACTGGCCAGAAGCTTCTTCAGCATGATGGTTGCTGACCTAATGTCATTCGTGTTATGCAGTCCAACTGTATATTGTCCTTGGAAACCCAAAGGTTTCTCCTGCAAATGTGCTTGTCACTCTTTCATTAATCTGTGTATTCTTGTCAGTGTTTCATTCTTTCAGTTTTTTCTTCTGGTGTGCGTAACTTCTGCAAAACTATAAACCTACAGGTGCCAATAATAAACACATTCTTTCATTGCTTTATGTGTTATTGTCCACTCTCGGAGCTTAGTTTCATCTGATGCAAGCGTATGCTGCAAATAGAAAGGAGTAAAGACATGCATGTGTGGAAAAAATGGACTTATCCGATCGATCATGCTTGAAACACTGGGAATCAAATTGGACGAAGGTGTATTCAATCAATTTTCGTCAGATAAGCAGTTCTAAGTTGTTCAGACATGTCTAAATAAATCCAACTGCCAAGAACTTTAATTTATATTGGTAACCATCTATGCTAAGTTGAAACACATTGGTTATCAAATTGGATGAAGGTGTGCTTTGGATGAGAGATCAGACCAATATGATAAGTTTTCAATCAATTCTCGTCAGATAATAAGGTCTTGTTCAGAGACATGTCAAAGTAGAAGTTATTGGACTTGCCAACTGCCAAGAACTTAAATTTATATTATCAACCATTTCGGCAGCAAGTGGATGCAGCATGCAGATCAGATTGTGTAGACTTATCCTACCATCAGACTGCCTTAAAAGTGACCCAACTGTTGAACTTTGACTACTGATTAATTGGTTTGGTTCTAGCCACCAATAATTGATTGCAAAATAAGAAACAAAGCTGCAGGTACAGCAAAGATGTCATTGAGAGCTCTAAAACATCCAAATCCAGGCATGCTTCCTACTTAACTAGAATTTGAATCTCTTAAGCAGCTGAAGATTGTACTCTCGAAGGTTGCATTAATTTGGACGACGTCTCCTAAGGAAAAACTCAGGCCTCTGCACTGAAAATTAAGATTAATATAGGTACAAAGTAAGTTAATCTAGTATCACTATATGCACATGCATGTTAGTTCAATGAAGAGAGAGAGAGAGAGGTAAAAAAGTTTTCTTGAGCTCAATGACATTACTCCACTTTAACATGCAGCAATTTGCAATTCGAATCTTTTTTTTTTCTTATAACAAAACACCCTGAATTTGACTTCGTGGTAAGAACAAACTCTGTGAACAATCGTTCAAATCACACTAATTTGTGCAGCCAGTAAACATCAAACTCCCACTAGGCTTGAGATTATCTAAATAAGATTCCTTACTCTTCTTGACTTGTCTAAAGTTGATTCAAACAACAATAACAATAGTAACAAAGTGCTTAGAGGACGCTGCAACCATTGTAGGCGTAGGGGTAGTCTTCCAGGAAGATGATCCCGGGTCTGCAACTGCTGCAGTGTGCGGGCAGTTCGTTCTTCTTCTCCTCGTTCTTCTCCTCCTTTTTCTCCTCCTTCTTCTCCTCCGGTGGCGGCCCGACGCTCTCGACGGCCACCATCTTCTTCACTCCTCTCAGCTTCTTAACGATGAGGCACACGTCCACCTCCCCCAACACCGTCAGCGTGCTCTTCTCCTCGTCCAGTGTCAACGTTGTGATTCCTGCATATTTTTATATATCATCAATGATCATACACATATACTAAACTAACTATTATCTTATTTATGCCATATATATATATATATACATATATATATATATATACATGCACGCTGCATGTTATAACTTGCATTTACATGAGGATACAATGCATATTAAGTAATCTCATCACACACCGATCTCGCATTAAGAAAACGTTTATAGTAACCTGCACACACACATATATATATGTGCATGAATCAGAGAAACAAATGATCGGAAAACACACATAAAGCACACACAGTTTAATCTTCCATGCATGCAAATATTAGATGTAACCTTCGAGCTTGGCCACCGTCTTGAGGATGCAGGTCTTGCACCTGTTGCACCTGACGAAGACCTTCAACACAATCTTCTGAAAGTGGTCTCCATACATATGTATCATGTAGAAGCAAAATTAGTCTCGATGCATTACTTGTGGATACAAAATTAATTAGTCTTGATCCATGAGTACCTGCAGCATGATGATGGCACGAAATTGCTGGGGCAAGACTTAGGGTCTCCAGACACCAGAATTCATCATAATTGCAAGGTCTCTTACGTATACATATATAGAGAGAGACACGAGTACTACTGACACCTCAATGTTTAATGGAACCAACTAATTAATTGAGTGTTAACTAGCGAGTACTATGCTGTAATTAGCCTTCTTAAGTATATTCAATCGAGTACACATGTTTGTTATCACATGCATATAGGTGGTGACTTGAAGTCTCCGTATGAGAATGTTCAAATTAAGATCGAACTATTATAGACGGGAGCTGGGATGGAGTGGATAACAATTCTTCATCGTTTAAGTAAGTGTCTCGAGTTATGAATATTTTACACGGATGCATAAAATTTTCGTTGAGAGTCTCATCCGTCGTAGTCAATCATGCTACTAGATGTGATATCAAATTAGTCAAGTTCGATGGTGACCCGAGATTCTAACTTATGATCAGTGTATTTTTTTAGTGCTGCATGAGTTGGACGATCGACATTGCTTTCTGAATAATGAGGTGACAATAAAAAAATATCGAATCATTAATTAATATTATTATTATTATTATTATTATTATATATTTTCATACATTGACTTTAAAGTTTACTAAAAATATTTCAGCTCTTGATTTGATGTGTGTCGAGGCTTGTTGTGACTGAATTCATTAAACAATTGGGGCATGGTTCTTGTAGTATGTTGAGTTAACATCGTTATTTCAAGTCATCGATGACTACAATTTCAATCATAACGCCCAAGAAATCATCAAGAGAAAATTCAAGGGAAGATCGAACGTGACCGACTTCATCAATTTCTAGTCAGCCAGAATTCTTCTCTGCTTCAATCTTACAATTAATATCAAAACGTCCACATGGAATCTTATTTGTTCTCTATAATATAATTTATTAGGTCGAGTATTAATTAATTGACATATATGATTCTGAAGTTTATCAAAGATTGTTTAGATGATATATTAAATTATATTTTGTGGTGATGCATGAATGCATGGACCTGGAGTCTGGGTCTTTTTGTCCTTGCCTAGCAGATAAGAACAACTGAGCAGGTGAAGAGTCGTCCATGGCGGGCACGATGCCTTCGTCACCATGCAATTATGCATGACCTCATGGATCATGGCCATGCTTTGCTGTTTTCTCGACGTGTACATGCATGTGACCATTACACCAGTGGACAGCAATATAACATTATTTTAATCCATGTTATTAATCTAATTAGAATATTATATATATATATATATATATATATAATGTTTTGAATCTAAACTCAGTAAGTCTCCCTACATAGTCAGACGCTTCAACAAAATTTCTCTATGAGGTCTCGCTTATTTCTTTATCACAAAATATGTGTCATATTTTGAAAGATTAATTCAGAATCTCAATTAGTTTGTAATTCCTATCATCTGTCAAATAGAGACTCATCCTTATAATCATCATTATTCCATAATAAAAAGAGCCGCCGAGGACGTAACTCGATTTAGGATGAACTTCGTAAATTTTAGTGTCCTTCTGTATTCATGTGATCTCTCTCTTTTCGTAACAATATATATAGGGTTTAAGGTAGTGTTGAGTGCTTTACATGTGAAGCGTGTGTCAACCGACTTTACGTATAGTTTACTTTATTTTTTCGATATTTTTCTTCATGAATAGTTTAAATCATCATTGATAATAACAAAAATATGATTCAAATTATTGTTAATAATTATATTCATCATTTTTAGTTACGAATTTATGTACATTATTATCTTTCATAATAGATATATTTATTTTTTATAACTTTTTACATTATAAAACTATTTTTTATCGTCAACAATGATCTTCTAAACTATTCATGAAGAAATATATCAAAAAAAATAAATTATGCGTAAAATCGTTTGACACGCGCTTCAGTGTAAAGTGCTCAACACCTATATTAAACCCATTATTTATTATAATATTAAATCATATATAATAAATAATGAGTTTAATATAAGTGTTGAGCATATATATATATATATATATATATAGCATGCATTTCTTTTTTTCATTAATTTTGATTCTGAAACCTTTTTTTCTTCTTGCATGGACATTTAGTTAGCAGCCATCGGGTGATCCGAGATTCCCTGTCGTCCATCAACGAGAAAATCTAAGTAGACTCGTCCGAGATTTGTTTTTATTTGACGAGTGTATTTAGTACTTTTCATGTGAAATCAGGGATTTGGGTACATCAACGAGTGTATTCAACATTTTCTATAGGGGTGAAAGTGATTTGGGTAAGATGATTTTTTCTCATGAGAAAAATCTGAGAGGAGAAAAAGAAAATCTCGAATTTTTCAGGTGCCCCTGTTTTAAAATAAGTTTTTAGAAAAAAAATTATAATCATTCAATGTATCGCATTGGATATTTTAAAAAAAATAAAATTTAACTCTAAGTTTAATTTTTTTATGTAAAAAAAACCAAACTAACATATTATCACACTATAATTCATTATAGTATAATTAATTTTATATAAACTTTATTAAAGTATATTAATAATTTGGTAATATTCAAGTTCGACTATATGATAGATAATAAGTCAAGAATATACCTAAATGAATATGAATAAGAGAAAGTGAAACTATGAAATATTAATTAAAAATTGAAGTAATATTTAATTATAATATTTTTTAAAAAAATATCTGTCCATCCTGAATTTTATGGCTTGAAGTTCTGATTTAAACGATATTCTTTTCGGGTCGAATAAATTTTTGCGACTAGATATAGTATTATGTTTTTAAATTCCATATTAAAAAATAATATAGTAATATAGTAGATTTATGATGAAAAATATAGTATTTTTAAGTTTTCAAATTTTAAAATGATAGATTAATTATTATCGATTAAAAAATGTTTTTTTTCTCCATCAATCTGTTACATTAGGCCCTAACTCTAGGGGATAAAACATAATATGTATATAGAACTTAAATGTTTGCCTAACTAAGATCATGAGAAATCAAAGTTTAACATGTCTTGCCTTATTCTTCTTTGAGGAATTAGGATGCATTTAGTTGATAAAGTAATATTTCACACTTCAAATAATGTTTGGCTGTAACTTGACACCAAAATAATAATATAAAAACTTCAATAAATTAAACTAATTTAGGTACATAATTTATATTAGTGTTTATACCGCTAATTAAATGGTCAAATAAAACTAAATGTTCTTAAGTTTCATTTTCAACAATATAACTATAATAGTATCATATAACGATAACTAAATATTATCTATAATTACGTCATGCGATTTAAGGTTACATAAAAGCTATTGAAATAATGATAAAATAAATTTCTGAATTTTTCTTGATATTTATATACCAACACGCATATTACTGCAAAAAAAAAAATATTGTACATAATTTAAATAATATAATAACGAACTGTTTCTTCTTATTTAAAATATTTAAAAACAAAAGTGCTGAGGAAAATAATGACCAACATATTCCCACGAGTTCCGGACAACTCAAATCATGTTCTCATTCTGATATGGAAGGATCGATGCTGATTGAATTCTCCAGCCAAACAGTTGGCTGGCAGGACAGTGGCCTTCTGAATCAAGTAAAACTGTTGGTGCAAGACATGAAAGCGTTGAGCGAAAGAAACATGGAATATTGTCCATTTCAAGAGACAGAGATCCGTGGAATGTTTGGCACAATTCCAAAGGATCATGGCTCAGTAATTCCTTGAAAACTATCGGATGAGAAACATCGAGGAGGACTGCAAGCATGGGAGTAATGGCACAAAGAGATAAAGACAGGGATGTTATTCATGCTGGAAGAATATGTGCATCTGAATATTCCATGTTACTCAAAAGTACAAGAGCTCAGAGATAAAAACATCTTCGTAAAGGCATCTCAATCAATCATTTCCAAGTTGTATTCATCGAGAACGACAACTGAAAGAGTATGTCTTTCTCAATCACATATAAGATGACTGAATCAGGAATCAGGATGCAGAGAGTTAGCATGGAGTTCACCTCCTTTTGGTGTTCTGGCTCTTATCAAGCTTTGTGTTACACATGTTGTTCTTCTCAAGCTCGCTTGAATCTATACTTTATCCTGACAGACAACAATAGACAATGCTCTATCAGTAGCATGGATACTGCATCACAGTTCTTATCAAATTCGCTTTCATTTGGAGGACCTCTTGCATGCTTGAGAATTGGGGAACTCCTTTTTATACTGATACCTGCATGAAATGTGAACGTTATCGGAGTTTGATGGCAAACAGGAACTTCTGACATGACATGTACATATACATCAAACATAGAGATACCACTAAACATAGGCAAGTGTGCACACAGCTGTATGCAAACAGTTTATAAGTAAAAGCCATCTTTGACATATCAACACAAATTCGTTCGTTATCCTTCACTGCACGAAGTTCACTCCTAGGACAATACCCACACCTGTAACATATATTGGCCTAAGACATAAAATCATAAATCAATCTAGGCAAACTACTCACTGGAGGTTCTGAAGGACTGTATCTAGGATACATTAGTAAACCCAGAGAAGATATTTCTACATAGAAAAAGGAACACAAATATAATTTGTATGTCATCTTGGGTCAGATAAAACTTTTTGGTGATTTCTAGATATGATTCACATGAAAAACATAATATATATACTCCCAAATCTCTTGGATGTTAATACAGGTTGAATACTTCAAGACATGGATAAATTGCATAAAAAAAATCTGAACTTTGGTTTTATTCTCAATTTTCGTCTAAATTTTCAATTTTGCTAAGAAGTCGTGAACTTTGATTTATTTTCAAATCTAGTCTGACTCTTTATTTTTGCATAACAAGTCATGAACTTTTGAATTGATTATAAATATCTCCTATTATTATATTTGTATTTAAAAGCTATTAATTTAGCCATCACCATATAGATAAGTGTATGATATATAGTCAACTTTTAAACTTAATTCATTTAACTATTTTATCTAATTATAAAATATATTTTGTACAACTTTGATGGTAAATTAGTTTAAATTTTAGCTTATCTTATAATTAGATCAAATAAGATCGTTAAATGTTGTTTAAAAGATTTTATCACGTATAATTAAATATTAAGTCATCAACTTCATATTTTTTATTTCTTTACATATAATTATAATACTATTTTAAATTTATATAGGTTAAACTTTGATTTCTTTTTTTATAATGTCAAAGTTGCAAAAAATAAAATGAAAAAAAATGCCAATGTCAATCATTTTTTAAGTTTAAAAGTTTGTGATATATCATTCACTTATCTATATGGTGACCGCTGAGTTAATATTTTTTAGTAAAAATATACTAATATGCTATATTTGTAATTAATTTAGAAGTTCATAACTTTTTATGCAAAAATAAAAGGTCAGACTAGATTTGAAAATAAAATCAAAGTTCATGACTTCTCATGTAAAAATAAAAGTTTAAGCTATATTTGATGATAAAAACAAAGTACACAACTTTTATGCAAAAATCAAAGTTCAAACTATATTTGAGAATAAAATCAAAGTTCATAACTTTTTATGCAAAAATAAAAGTTCAAGCTAAAATTTGAAAATAAAATCAAAGTTCAAACTTTTTTTATCTAATTTACCCTTAAGAAATCATTTCCTCGTGAGCAGATAATAATGTGGATGATTGATTGACTTGAAAAGATGTTGTATGAGAATGTCTTTTAAGTATCCACCTCCCAGAGAAACAGAATCATTGACTTACATAGATCAAAATAACATGAATAATACCTTCTTCCAGAAGAACCTGCCAAGGTATACTGGTCAAACACTCAAATGATCTTGCTGTAACAAGACCTTATGGCCATATATTATCCATGTTCGGTATTGCAGGAATCGTTGCTGATGGATCATGTTACTTGCTGATTCCATTTTCATGTGGGCAAGAGCTCTTCCTTTGGCCCTTATTTGTCCCAAAGGGTTTCCCCAATTTGTAAGAAGTGCCCTACAATAAGAGACTGGAGAAAATCAGAAACAATGCTAGCATTATTTACATTACTTGGCAACGAGAAATATTAGATAAAGTAATACTCAATGAATCATTTACCTTTAAGTGGCCATGAAATGTCAACTCAACAGCATCTATAAATTCTCATCTACCAATCCATTTCATCTATGGACTGCAACCATAAATATCTTATAGTCGTAGTGGTATCTAATTATTCAACTGCTTCAGAACCAGAACAACTTGTTTCATAGATGGTCGAACAGAAAGAGACTCTCCTGTGCAATCTAATGCAAGTCTCAACAGTGCCACCAACTTATCTTGTGGTCCAGTCTCCCAAATTGCTCTAGAGAACAGTTCACCAGCACGGCCGTCCTGAATTAACAATCTTCCCCATGCAACAATTGTAAATCCATTTCCGTACTCTGAAAATGAAGGATCCAAGGATCGTTTCCCTGACAATAACTCTAACAGCACAACTCCAAAGCTATAAACATCAGCCTTATCAGAAACCCTGCAAGTAGTTGCATATTCAGGTGCAACATATCCAAAGGTGCCTGCAACATCAGTTGTAGCATGTGTCTGTGAAACTTCCAGAAGTCTTGCTAAACCAAAATCTGATAAGTAAGCATTCAGCTTCTCATCGAGAAGGATATTACTGGGCTTAATATCCCTGTGAACTATTCTTGGAACACAGGAATAATGGAGGTAAGAGAGAGCTTGTGCAACATCCAGAGCTATCTTATGAACTTCATTCCAGGTGATATTTTTGTGGGGCATGTTGCGTATGAAGGACTCAAGGTTCCCCCCTGAGAGATAGTTATATATTAGAAATGTGTCAATTTCTCCCATATGATACCCTATGAGAGTTACTAGGTTCCTATGTCGGATCCTGCCTAGAGTCCTGATCTCAGCATCAAACTGTTGGAGACCCTGGAACTTGCCCATGGAAAGCCTCTTAACTGCAACCAGAAAACCTGGTACCAGTTCTCCCTTATATGTGGCTCCAAATCCACCAGTACCAATAAGGTTCTGGATGCTGAAGTTACCTGTAGCTTTGACAACATTGTCATAAGACAGTTCTGCGGGAGCATCTGCAAATGTCACTACCACTTTCTTCTTATGACTTGCCACCCTAACGAGTTTCCTCTTTCCAGAAGCCAACAACATAAGCAGCACCAAGAGAACAGAGACTATGACAGCTGCTGAAGCTACTGCTGCTATGGTAAATGATTTCAGTCGACTCTTATGATGGTCCCATTTTGAAATGCCAGTTTGAAGAGGAACTCCAGATTGTGAAGATGCATTTGAATCAGGGCAGGGAGAGACAAAGGAATTCCCTAAAAAGAACTTACAGTCGCTAGAATGCTTGAGGTGAGGAATATCACCAGAGAGATTGTTGAAAGAAACATCAAGCTTAACAAGCTTGGGAAGCGTAGAGAAAGATGGAGGAATTACACCTGAGAGCTGATTGTGATCAAGCAACAAAATTTCAAGGTTAGTCAGGTTCGCCAAACTTGAAGGAATGGTGCCTGTCAGAGAATTTGTGGACAAGTCCAGCATGGTAAGAGAGGCCAATGCATCAATCTGCCAAGGAATTTCCCCAGAGAGATTGTTTTTACTAAGCAAAACTTCTTCTAGTGCCAGCATTCCTGTAAGATCACTTGGAATGGAACCACTTAAAGAGTTTCTTCTCAGGTCTAGATGTTTGAGCCGATGCAAATGACCAATATCAGAAGGTATGGAACCATGGAGCTGGTTGTTAGCTGCATCAAATCTCTTCAACATTATACAATCTGAGAGCATCTCAATTCCACCTTGTATCTGATTAACACTCAGGTTAACTGCAAAACCGTTTCCCTTTTGACATGGTCCAAAGAGTTCACTAGAAAGGGATCCATTGAATCCATTGTTGTTCAGATAGAGGCCATATGACGAATTAATGCCTACAGGGAAAACAAAGGATGGCACTGACCCAGTAAAGTAATTCCAACTGAAATCATGCAGAATAACAAAACTATCATTGACAAAGGTCGACCCAGGCATGTTGCTCTTCTGAGACACATAAGGAAGATTCATAGAGTACTCAAACAAAAGACTCTGCTCATCCAACAAATCACCATTCCATCCATCAGCAACCAAATTAGGCAGGCAACCTATCTGAGAAAAACTGAAAAGAGGGCCTGACAACAAATTCCTGCTGACATTGAAATACATCATGCAACTGTTCCCCAATGAAGCAGGAAGAGCACCCTGCAAATAGTTTGAACTCAAATCCAGGAAGGAAAGGTTTCTGCACATTCCGAGCCATCCTGGTATTGCACCAGAGACGTAGTTCTGGCCAAGATTGAGTATCCTCAGGCTGCAAGAACCATGGCGGGTGGAGGGCAAACTCCCACCCAGATTAGCTCTTGGAGCCCAGAGAATCTCAAGACCTGGAATCGAGAATATTTCAGGAGGAATGGACCCAACAAACGCATTGAACTCGTCGACATTGCTACCCCAAGCCAATCTATCAGCTGAGCTAGAATCAACATTGGTGAGCACAAGAACAGAAAGCTTGGAACAATTTGCGAGCTCTCTGGGTATCCTATCAGTAAGACTGTTCCTGGAAACGTCAAGTATCCGAAGCTCCGGCAATTCACCAATTTCTGCAGGTATGCGGCCTTCTAGTATGTTGCGATCCAGCAGCAAAGTTTGGATTTTGACGCATTTCCCAATCTCCGGCGGGATGCTGTCGATCAAAAGATTGCCCGAGAGCTTAAGATGAGATAGGAACCGGCAAGAACTCGAAGGCCCAATGCCAATCTTCCCCGAGAGCTGGTTGAATGACAAGTCCACTGTTTCGAGCTTCGAGAAATCGAGGTCCGCCGGGATAGCGCCAGTGAGTGAGTTGTCACTAAGATCGAGAACGCGGAGTGAGGGAAGGCGCATTATCTCGCCGGGGAGCACTCCCGAGAAGTTGTTCCCGTGGAAGTCCAGCACCTCAAGGCGGCGGAGTGCTCCAATAGCTTTACCCGGGATCTCTCCAGCAAAGGCGTTTTGGCGGAGGGATAGGACGCGGAGCTCCTTCAAGTTCCCAATGGCAGGGGCAAGTTCCCCTACGAGCGCGGACGATGGAGTCCCAGTGAGGTTAAGAGAGATAACGCGGCCGGAGGCGGCGTCGCAGGCGACGCCAACCCATTCGCAGAGGAGCCGCACGGCGGGATCCCATCCGGAGAGAAGGCCCGCGTGGTCTACAGAAACGGAGGCCTTGAAGGAAAGGAGAGCAGCCTCTTCGGCCATGGAAGCAGGATCCAGGGACGAGGCGGAGGAGGATGAGAGGGAGAAGGTAAGCGCGAGGAGTAGGTGGAGGAGGACAGCCATTGTCGCCGGAGGTCGTAATGTCGGTTGCCGTCGGAGAATCTCGTCCGTAAAAATGCGATCTTTGGAGTAACTCCGTCAGAGAATAGCCGCCGTGGTGCGGTGGCGGAGGGGTTTGAAGGCTTAAACGAG
The DNA here is from genome assembly GCA_030549335.1 of Pontederia crassipes. Classification (NCBI taxonomy): domain Eukaryota; kingdom Viridiplantae; phylum Streptophyta; class Magnoliopsida; order Commelinales; family Pontederiaceae; genus Pontederia; species Pontederia crassipes. The sequence continues at coordinate 4,546,777 of CM060194.1, read as the reverse complement.
TGCAGGCGAGAGAGAAAAAAAAAAAAAAGAAGAACGAGTCTATTATTAAATTATTATTGAAATACTTATCGAAAAGAATAATTGTTTAAATAGTTTATATTTTTTTTACTTTTGTTAAACACTTATAAAAAAATTATAAGTACCAACAAGAGTTGGATTGGAATGGTAAGCGATTCTTCCTATTTTAAGCAAGATCTCGAGCTTGAGTGTTGTGAATCCAACCCTTAAAATTAGAATGGAAAATTATAAGATTCTACTCTATATACTTAAAAAATACTAAAATAATAATATATCATATTTGATCTTAATGAATTATAATATTTATTAAAATGTGATATATTTCTTAGTATAGGTGCAATAACAAAATTTAATTTGATGAAAAATAATATAGGATTAGATTCATAATATAGCATTAAATTATTAGAAGAATAACATGTATAATATATAAAAATAGGTAAATCAAAATTTTTTAAGGTCATGTATGTTTACTTTAATTTTTTTAATTTTAAAAAATAAATTTATATCAATATGATCAATAAGATTATAAGATTCTATTCATCCTAAAATCTAGCTATAGTTTCGATATGCATCCTATGTTTAAGATCATTTGAATAGGATGGAGATTGCTTTCTTTTTTGAGGACGTAAGATCAACCATGAAAATAATATTTTCACCTGAGTAAGACCTAAAACTTGATCTTTAACGTATTTAGACTACTGACATGAACGGACAAAAATTTTATATGGATTAATTCTTTACACTTCTTAAGAACTATAGCGGATTTTTATGTTTGCCCTTAATATATGAATTTATCATAGTGTTCTACTAAATTATGTCATGATTTCCATTTTAGTTTTTATATAATTTTTTGTTATTTTCTTTTTTTATTTATTAAATGATTAAATTGTCCTCAACGAAAAAAGTAGACATTTATTTTAAATCGTAGAAATATAGTTTAGTTATTTAATAAAATAAAAAATAATAAGAAAATTAATAAAATATGACGAATGAATTAAAGTGAATCACGATGTAATTTAAGAGGTGATATAAGTTCATATATTAGGAATAGACATAAAAAATTTGCTTCCCTTTTATATATGAGATGATAATTAAAAAATATAATGTAAAAATGATTTGTTTGTTAGATCTTCACAAAGGTGCGAGAGATTTGAGTCGGATGTGTTGGATTTGGAACGCGTGCGTTAGGCGGCCATTGGGGGACATCTTAGACAGCAAATGTAGTCATCAATAATGGAGATGTGGAATGGACCAAACCAAGACCAAGTACGCACGCAATCCAATTTGATTTTGGACAGACAAATTGGATTCGAATTTTTGTTCGTGGAATAAAATCCAATCCACGATAAAATCCGTCAGCCGAAACTTTTGAATTAATTTGACCTATTTTCTACTCTGATATATTATGAAATTTGATTAAAATCTAAATATATGCTTTAATTTAGGGTTACTTGAAAGTGCTCGGATTGGTTAATTTTTTCGATTCAAAAAATTATATTCGCTGTATTTTTGTCAGTTTATGAAATTAGAAAATTCACTCTAAATTCATTTTAAAAAATAAAAAATCACTCTCTAACAAGTCAATTTTTCAAATAATTTTTTGAACCCTATTTTAATATAATATTTTTAAAATATATATATAATAAATTAAAATCAATATAAATACAATTAATTTTATAATTAAATATAGGATATAATACTAAAAGTATCAAATTAGAGCTTCCATAGAAGAATATTAAATATAAAAAAATTATTATACCAATAAATAAAATTTGATGATTTATGAAGTAATTATATAAATAAAATTGGACTCTGATCGTTCTAACTCATTTATTATGTTCTCGATTGGATGTGTTTTTTTTAGTCAACTCTCGGTATTAAAAGAATGATATCGACGATTCAACTCACGCGACACTAAAAAAACACATTGTCCATAAGTTGAAAGGAACCCACGGTCGAGCTAAGTTTGTCATATTTTTCTTGCACCTCTACTTTAATATATTATACAGTGATATATGCGTTATAGAAAAGATGGTCCTTTTATATTACGTTGGGTAAGTCGCATCAAGATGATGGAAGGTATTTGATGTCCTGCTTTTAGCAAGCACGAAATTATCCATCCAAGTTCTGAGTGGATATATTGCACGTCTAAAACTTGGATACGAACTTATATTGTTGCCAAACTTGTGACTTCACATTTCATACTTCTAAAAAAGTTTATATTGAATCAAGAATGGTTGAGACAACTAAATAACGGTCCAAGTTCAATTCTTAAAATTATCACTTTAGCTAGGGCTTCCATCTGAACATCGAATTAATCATGTGCTATTAATTATGAGTTTCGATCGGAAAAAAAAGTTTATGCTTATTGACCACTATAACGCTTGAGAGTAGGATTCAGGTAATTACCATCATCTTGTTGTGATCTCGAGTTAGTGCTAGTAATCTCCAGCTCAAACGATATTGAGAGATGTTAATATTTTTAAAAAAATCCTTGCATCCTTTTTTATCAATTGAGTCAGATGTTATTTGTGAACAATAAAAAAAAGGGAAAGGCCATGTCGTTCCCCATTTGATATGTAATGTAGCTTCACATGACCTACATAAAAAAAAAACTATAAGAGCCTTTTGTCCTCACCCTATATCAACTTTTGAGGTGGTCTCAGATCCATTCCAATTCCAAGCACAAAAGCTGTGAGAAAATTCAATAAAAAATGTCATAAACTGAAAAGCATCCATCCTTTGCATGAAAGTAACCCAACCCCATGCCACTGCCCCCCACCCACCCCTAGACAACCATCTCTCTCTCTCTCTCTCTCTCTCTCTCATGGTGCATATGTGACGATCAATGCCATATGATGTCATGACAAAAAGGGGGTCTTTCCCCAAAGTTTACCATGTCCAAAGTTGTATATTTTTATTATTACCAAGTGGAAACACAGCAGCAAAAGCTGCAAAACTAACAAAAAGAAGGGTGATTCAAAAGGCAGTGCAAACAGAAGCCTTGAACTGATCTGTTAACATTTTGGGTGGTTCGGAAAGTCTCAATGATCAGATTCCTCCTTGCTTTCTAGACAACCATGGCACGAAGAGCTCTCATGGAATGTCCGAACTGTGATAGCAGAACCTGTGTTGGGTACTTGGTGCCAAGAAGAAGATGACACTTCACTACTGTGCACCTGCACACCCCTCGATGCTTTTGTTACAAATGTTCTTTAACGAAAAGGCTCACTTCAAGTGGATGGTGTGCATTAAGAGGAATCTATGTGCAGAGATGAGAGCGAATCAATCAAATAGTTGGAGTTTGGACTTTGGAGCCAGTCATGGAGGTCTTCCCTGAAACCAAAGCCTTCTTTCCAGGCCTGAGCTCCACAACAAGATGCATGTCGTGGGGAATGCAGCCATTTGCCACTAATCGAGCTGACGCCTTTGCGGGAAACACCCCCTTTAAAATATTCTGTCTTCCTTCACCATAAACCCACAACTACATGTTAACAAGAAAGAGCAAAAAAATGAGGAAGAACGAAACTAAAGATTCTTTCCAATGCCAAAGCAGACATCAGTATAGATTCAGGACCAGCTGTACGACAAAATATACACTTGCTCCTAAATATACGTACAGCAAAAAATTATCTTTTTGTCTGCAGGATTTGGACATATTTGTTGTCTGAATCGATTCTATTTTTCCTATTGATAAAAACAAGGTTGGCCATTCAGGTGGAACAAGGTCTCCCGAAGTACACAAACTAATCGTCTCCGGTGAGGGTTCATTAAAAATATAGATTAGCATCATGTTTAATCAGATGGCCATGAACGCGACTAAAAGGCATCTCAAAAGGCATCATCATACAGTTTTTACATGAAGCTCTGAACCTAGAAGATTTGGAATTCAGCAGCTAGCTTCAGTAAAGAAAACCTTGGCCGATCCTAAGCTCAACTACCAAAAAGTTCTGATACCTTTACTTGGATTCCTCATCAATGGACTACTGCTTTAAGATAAGATTGCTTTTGAAAAATGACTTCGATGTGAGGATACAGATCATGGATACCCAAATGGTCCAAACCTATGCCTAACTAGCCAGTACTGCTGAATAGTACCAGAGTTTGGTCAATCCCACCATCTGGCTACACATTCCCCAAATCATGGAAATAATATGCCACAAGCAAGGTAGTGCTTCGCAGAAGTCTGAAAATACAATAAGAACAGTGGAACACCTTAAAATAGTTTTTGAGGGTCTCCTGTGGAATTTGGATAATGATCTTGTGTGTACAAATTAAAACTATCAACCAGCCCACCCAAAGGTATACTGGCAGTAAGACGAATTTCGAAAATAATGTGATTAATTCACAATGGACAACTCATTTCTGGTAGGAGTCATTGTCATGAAATCTAGCATTAACCATCGTGTTATCGTGCCTTTTTCAAGAACCTAACGAAGCTTCAAGAGTATGAGGATGTCATATGTAAATGGACCCACAGAGAAAATCTTTGCTTAATCTACATTTCCGTTATTTCCTCCTATTTTTCTGTCATTTGTCTTTTTTCTTTACTTTTTTTCCCAGTTGTAAAGGGAGGTCATACAAAGAAATTATAAAAACCTATGTCATTTTTTTTATCTCTATAAGAGAAATCAAGATGAATCCACCTAGGAGTTCATTGGTTTTTTCATATATTTTTTGTCAAAAAGCTTTGTATTCGTTAAGTAATAGCTCCGTTGGAATCCTCGTACAATATATGGGTCAGTCCCGAAGGGAGACTGCCGAGCAAAAAAGTGCCGCTATGATTAGTGCGGCCAAAAGTAGCAAGAAAATCAGCAGCCCAATTCTTGTCTCTATGGCAGTGTTTGACAGCAGCAGGGTGTAACTGACGAAGAAGGTGCCACATATCAAGAATGATTCCTTTGATGCTCCAAGGATAATCCGCCTTATGCGTTATAATGTTGATCAGCATTAAGGAGTCCGAGTAAGCGAGGATGTGAGTGAGCGATCTTCGAGCGCATTCCTTTAGTCCGGCCAGCAAACCGCGAGCCTCAATCTTGAGCACAGTCGCAGCAAAAGCGCTAGAAGCCCCTGCAAAAAGAAGTGGGCCACGGTCAGTGCGAAGAATAGCGTCATAACCCCCTATTCCTCCCCCGGCGGGGAGGGAGCCATCTAACTGAAGGAGCAGCTAGGGGATCGGGGGGTCTCCCACTGGGCCCTGGGAGGGCCTTGGGGGTATTGAGATGATGCCTCAGGAGCGTGGGAGTCAGCAAAGTCAAGGAAGCCAGCCAATGCCTTCTCACATACCATCTTCACGGTTGCGTGCTTGGATCTAAAGTGAACTGCATTTCTTAAGTTCCAAAGCTCCCAAAGACAGTAAGAAAAAAGTGAACGCATAACAGAAAGGGACTGCTTGTTCAGTCCAGCACCCTCGTTCACCCATGAGCCAAGGTGCCAGGATTCAACAAGCTGGAAAGAGAAATTTAATTGCTGCTGGAAGAGGTCCCAGAGCTGCTGGGCAAAAAGGCAGTGGAAGAATAAATGAGAGTTAGTTTCGACGGCAAGGCTACAAATAGAACAGGAAGGGTTAATAGTGGAGTTAAAGCGAGATACACAATCGAGGGTTGGTAACTTGTTATGTAGGAGTTTCCAAAGAAAGATGTGAATTTTTGGAACTACTGGAATCTTTCATATCTTGGTCCAAGCACACCCTCCACTGGAGCTGGTCGGCAAAGCATGACGGCGTACAAAACTGTAGACTAACTTAGTATTGACGTATCCATAGGTATCAGTCACCCAAACCCACGCGTCATCATAGGCGGTAGACGAAATGTAAATACATTTAATCATATGACAGAGGTCAGGACCAAAAAGAGTATGAAGTAAATTGTCATTCCAATTTCCATTTTCAATGAGGTCGCTGACAAACAGATTATCGAGTGAATATGAAGCGTTGATGTAGGTAGGCCAATATCTCAAGGGAATCTGGGAGACCCAAGGGTCGTCAATGATTGACGTTGTTCTTCCGTTTCCAATCTGTTTTTGGAAGCCAAGGCGTAAGTCGAGTGTGGAATGAATGATACGATGCCAGATAGGAGAGGATTTTGGGTTCTGTGGCGAGGTGTTCCACAAGTTGATATGTCCATATTTAGCGATAGAGAGTTTGACCCATTGATTATTACTTTGGTTAAGAAGGGATAAGACACGTTTAGCCATAAGGGAGGTTTGCACCGCGTGTAAATTTTTAACTCCCAAACCACCATGAGTCTTAGGTAGCTGGACAGTCTGTCAGTTGATGAGATGAGCGGAACAGTGAGCGGACGCCGAGTTCCAAAGGAAAGATCGAGAATGCTTTTCAAGAGAATTGATGATGCCTGTGGCCAAACAGGTAGTATTGAGCCAATGAGTGGTGATGGAGGATAAAACATATTTAATTAGGGTGGTTCTGTCGACCTGGTTGAGAATCTTTTGACTCCACCTAGCAAGCCGAGCAGAGGTCTTCTCTAAGATTCGATGTTGTTCGCAAATGGTAAGCTTTGAGGGCGAAATAGGAGATCCGAGATATAGGAAGGGGAACTTTCCCACCCTAAAACTAAGGGTGGCCTTAATCACATTCTTCTGCCTACAGCTAAGCTTAGGAAGATAGAGCTCAGACTTCTGGGTATTGACTTTCTGTCCCATAAGATACTCATAAACTTGCAGGACCTCTTTGATGCTCTTACAATTCTTCTTAGTGGCTTTTAGGCAGATAAGTACATCATCAGCGAATAGTAGGTGTGATAAAGCAAATTACTGGCTACTGAAAGGAATTATTTTTCCGATAGACTTGTAAGCGCTCATGAGAGAGGAGAAAACTTGACTGACAATTATAAATATATAAGGGGAAATAGGATCACCCTGGCGAATTCCACGATAGGGCAGGAAAGTATCGGAGTTTTGGCCATTGATGACACACATGAAGGTAGGGGATCGAATGCAGATGTCAATCCATTTTACAAACGAAGGAAAGTTCATAAGGGTCAGAATTCTATTTACTGAGAACCAGGATATGTGGTCGAATGCTTTTTCCATATCAGCTTTAATGAGCATAAATTTTTTTCTTCCATTGTTAAGGGAATGGGCGAGCTCTTGAGTGATCATAATGTTGTCCTGGATTTGTCGACTTGGCACGAAAGCTGATTGATTCTGATCTATAAGGAGATGTAAGGTGGGTCGCAAACGAATGACTAGGATTTTAGTGAGTAATCTGTAGAGGACATTACACAAGGAAATTGGTCTGTAATCAGTAACGCTCCTTGGGTTGGTTTTCTTAGGTATAAAGATTAGTGAAGTGAGCGACCATTCAGGAGGGAATGAGTTATACAAAAGGAGTTTATAGAAATAGTGACTGTTGGGCCAAGGAGGTCCCAGTATTCCCTGTAAAATTCAACGATGTAACCGTCGGGGCCAAGTGACTTGCCAGGGGGCATACTCCAGAGAGCATCCCGGATTTCGTCATCAGAAATAGTTCTAATGAGTGAGTCAGATAAGGTACTATCAAGTGTTGGGAGAGAGGGCCAGCAAGCCGAGGGAATTTTAGGAGACGGGTCCGGTTGCCATAAATTTTTGTAGTGGTTGACGAACAGGGTTCTGATGTCTTTAGGATCGGTAATAATGTTGCCATTAGTGTTTTGTATTTCTAAGATGGAGTTTTGTCTATATCTGATCATGGTAGAGAGGTGGAAGAATTTTGTATTCCTATCGCCTTTTGTGATCCAGTGTGCCTTAGCTCTGCACCACCACTTGAGGCCAATTTGCCTAAGTAGGGCAGCGTGAAGGTGATAGGCAGACCTAAGGTAGCCAAGCTCAGCATCGGTGAGACCTCGGGTGGTGTCCAAGTTCTCAAGCTCATAAATGCGTTTAAGGGTAATGTCTGCCCTAGTCTCAAGGTTACCAAGAGTCTCCTTATTCCATTTTAGAGTTTCAGATTTTATTTTTTTAAGAGCGGACCCTAAAGATTCTGAGTTAGAAATGCAACGTTGAATATACTACGTGCCTCATGATGCTGGAGCCAGAAATGTTCGTATTTGAACGATCTAGCGCAGGATGTAATATTATCAGTTTGGAACAAGATAAAGGCGTGGTCCGAGACACAACGGGAAAGTGCTGTTAAAGACAGATTCGGAAATGTTTGAAACCAATGGTGGCTAAGCAACAATCTGTCTAGGCGACAATGGATTCTAGCCAAGCCAGAACGATTATTACACCAAGTAAATGAGGGACCCCTAAGCTCTACATCAAGAAGACAGTGCTTATCTATAATGTCTCTAAGAAGGCAGGTTGATCAAGTAAGAGTAAAGGGACGGCCCCCAAGCTTGTCGCCAGGGGCAAGCAGGGAGTTGAAGTCGCCTATGAGAGCCCAAGGAAAAGATCTAGTTTCCATACTCGAGAGTTCATGCCATAAAACATTACGAACGGAAGGGATAGAGCTAGCATATACGCATGAAAGTAGAAATGTAAAACGGTTAAAAGAGACGGCGGCATGCAAAATTTGAGGGGAAGAGTGGATAGAAGTCATCTGAGTGCCTTGGCTGCGCCAGGCCAAGGCAATGCCTCCAGAAGCACCTGCGGCCTCGTGGAAAATACCATCCCACAGAGGCCCCAAACGACGAATGACCTGTTTTATTTTCCGAATGGGTTTCTAACAAAATTACAAAATCTGACTTAGATGCTCTAATTAAATTGACTAGTCTATCCCTAACTTTTGCGCGGAAGGCGCCTCTACAATTCCATGACAGAATGCGCATCAGGAAGAAATGTGGTTGACGTCGTCAAGCTCCGAGGAGGACGTCATCACCTGCACAGAAAAAGCACGTCGTGAAACTTTGCCCACTGATGACGAAAGGGAGTTACCTCGCGGTTTCGGTGCCTTCTTCTTGAGGTGAAGGCTAGGGAGCGGTGGCTTCGGGCGTTGTGGTCGCGATTTCTTCTTTTCCGATCTAGTTGGAGGAATCAGATCCGTGTCAGCCTCCTCCGCCTCGGAAGAGCCATCCTCCGAAACGCCACCCGAACCCTGCAACATGTTAGTAGCCCGAACAACAAGCTCTTCATGTGTAGGGCCAAACCCAGAGATATCCGTGGAAGTTGGGGCGATAGCAGGCTTAGTGCGGGTGCCGAAAACCGAGGATGGTGAGTCGAAGGTAGTAGCAGAGGCGGAGTCAGCATTGGCGGAGTCCGAGCGATAAGGCTAGGGAGTAAAGAGGGAAGCAATGTTCATCAGCCGCAGAGGTAGCACGAAAGGTGGAGAGGAGGTAGCAGTGGTCGTATGGGGCGAAGCATTTGCTTGTGAGGGTTTTTGGTGGGCTGAGGAACGGTTGAGATTAGTCTCGATCTGTGCAGTAGATCCGATGCCCTCCACGTGGACCATCCGCGCATGAATGCCCGCAGCGCCATCGGTGCGATCCGCAGCGACACTTGAGAAAGCACAAAATGTGTTTTCTCCAGGGCCATCTCCGCCGTTAGAATTCATCGCCTGCTCGTCGATGCGACACGTCAGCGGGCACCCCATGGATCGATGACGTGGCCCCCTGAGTCATAGCGAGCCGTTGCGCCTGTGGTACAGGCGACCGTTGTTGGTCACGTGACTCATCTTCCCTTCCCGCTCCGACGATGCCCGACGCCGGCCGGTTGAGATCGAAAGTTGGGCCAGGAGGACGGCGCGGTGGACGACGCACTCTAGCAGCCCGAAGCCAGGGGCCATACAACATCACAGCCGGGCTCCCCTCGCCGAGCAGGGTTGCCGGAACCGAAGAGCAGTGTTCGAACCTGTGGCCAACAAGACCGCAACGAAAAAAAATAGTGGCACGTTTTCATATTTTACCTGTTGGAAATAACGATCACCGGACGGTAATCGCCGGACGGTAATCGGATCCAAATGCCTTGCTTGATTGGTACCGTGAGATCAACCTCGACACAAGCTCGGGCAGGGGAGTTTGGGGCGTCCATAGGAACATCTTCAACACGTAGCGGGACGCCGAAGGATGCCGCGATTCTCCTCAAGGAGCAGGAATTACTCAGTTCCAGGGGAAGACCGGGAAAGCGAAGCCAGAGGGGGATAGCCATTGAACAATCTCCATCCGGCCGAAAAAAAGGAGAAACCTAGGCCACCCGCAAGAGATGCCCCTTGAATTCCCAGGGACCGCCGACGAGCACCTGCAAACGTTCAGCCTCATTAGCAAATTTAAAGAGGATGAAGGAGTTACCCAATTCCGAGAAGCTCCACGGAGAGGCCGTGCCCCATAGACGCGGGAGCTCCGCCTGTAGCGAAGCCGGATCTCCAACGTAACGCCCCAGTAAACATAGCCGAAGTTCCTGCGCACGATCCAGAGTGTCCTCCGCCGGAATGATAACTTTTTCAGAAATACTCTCTTTTATCTCCTGCAGCTGCCGAGTCGACATGGGAACTGGCACGGCCGGGCGATTCCCACGGACAGTGTCCGCCCACGACTGACCAGCGGATGGATTAGCCATTAGTGGATAGGGTGAGAAAGGAAGATGAGTTGAAAAGGAGAGGAGGCTTCAGGGAGCAAAGAGAAGAGAGAAGGAAGAGGGGAAGGGAGAAGGGAAGGAGGAGGAGGGGGGTGGAGAGAAGGGAAGGCGTCCCCCGCGGCTGTCGTCGGGGACGATGACTGTAGAGCTAAGCTAATGAGGTGCAAGGGCGCCCATGCGGAAAAGGAGAGACCATCATGTTCATGTGCTTATGCTTAGGGCTTCACAGACTTTTTTTTTTTGTATCCACATAGCATGGGGTAAAAGCACAGTTTCCTTAGTATCATCCGTTCTGCATGGATTCTTCATCCAGGGTGTCAAAATAGAACGATATTTGGACGCAAGCATATCAAGAAGCTGCATGTCATGTTGCAGCAAAAAGTAAGACACTAAAACATTTGGGATAGCCCACAGGTGGTCCATCATAGCACCACTTGGACGCAAGAATTGATTTATATTTTCTGGAGAAAGGAAGCAAAGGGAACTAGTGAGGCATTAAATGATTGATTGAAACTTCAATTCTTTCCTAAAAATTGATTCTATGTCTCGAGTTCTGGCTCGAGAGTTACATGATATCTCAGTATTTTCAAGAAAAAGAAAAGGGATGCTTAGGATTCTCCTCTTGATGACATCCTCCTAGTTGTGATGGGCAGATGCTACTGTTCGAGCAGGTTAAAGTGGTGGATAATGCTTCATGGCAGGCATAGAGGAACTTTACCAGAGCATAGGCTGTTCGTCTTTTCAATGTAAAGGGGAAAAAGGCTTATAGATGCATGTCATGTGGCTTCACTTTTGAAATTCGAAGAATCTTCTACCTCCATTCTGAATAGAAGCATCACTTGAAGAAAACAGTTACTATGGTGGATGGTTGACATTTGATAGTAACATACACTATCCATAGTTAAAGTGGAAATGTTTGGAACAAAGCAATGGAATTTTCATATTAGGATGCCTGAGAAAAAGATAAAGAAAAAAGCGCATGCAATAGAAAATCTAGGTAAGAGAGTAAGAACAGAATTTATATATTTCCTGTAACAAATCAAAAGTCAAGAAGGAACACATGCAATATCTCGGAAGAGAAAGGTTGAGATAAGACGGTCTACATTGAAGCAGGCAATTAATGATACTGCTGAATATAATTAGCATTAGTTGTTTCCCGAACCATTTTACAAGAAAAGGCATTCTGTAAGCCCTTTATTCGAAGAAGCTTATCAACAAGTATTTAGACGTAGCAAGAGGTGGATTAAGGTTTTTATTGCATCATAATGCTTTTCTATTAATCTCAAGGTACCTTGAAGCTGAAACATGCTTGTTTTCAAGTCTACAAATCATCTCAAAGTCACTGATTTCCATATTTTGGATTGCCATCTTGTCCCCTCTTATCATCCCACCCTCTTACCCATGGCTGGCCTGGATTTGCTCGAACCTCTGGCGCAGAGTAATTGTCCAGATTTCTTATGACCTTAGATTGAACAGCATTAAAGACCTAGGAAAAGTTATAAAATATTTACATCCTCATATCCAGGAAAAAAGTAACATAAAAATAAAATAATTTAATTTTAGAGGAAAAATGAATTAATTTTTTGACATACTGGATTGTTGTTTAGAGCATCTGGTGGCTGCTCTTGTCCAGTAAGCCACTTCCACAAATCTGGATTTTCCTGAAATGTCAAAACAAGGAATATTTCAAAAAAAAAATGAACTCAGGTTTCAAACTGTCTTAACTGGCGGTATGATTTTGTGAAACCACAAAGGGATCTCATTTTTGTATACAGCTAATACCTAATGAGGGCAAGACGTGGTGGAATAAAGAAATGAAAATACATACATGTGCATTATAAATAAAGCTCACAAGTCGGTGCACATGAGATGTTTAAACTGGTGTGATATGGTGCACATGAAATGTTTAAACTCGTGTGATACGAAATCTCCTCAACATTGATAACATTAACATATAGCAAAATCTTAAATTCATAATATTTATATTTCTGTTTGGAAGAAATAAGTATTGATGTTTCACCAAATCCTCTTATCGGGAGCAAAATTCCCACTACCAGCACTGAATTATCAGCCTAAATAATAGTGAAGGAGAAGGAAATAGTGTAACTTTCATTGGTCATTAATTGAGTCGTCAATTGAGTAGAGGGCACATTCTGGTTCTAGTTTTCTTTCTTCAGTTAAATGGCTGTAGAATAGGTCAGACCAGATATGCAAAAATGAGGCCAAGAATAGGTCAGACCAGATATGCAGCACAGACTGCACAGTGCAGCAATTATTATTCCCAAACATTTTTTTTCTATTTTAACATTGATGCTGATGCACTTAAACATCCTGAAGCAAGGGCAGCCAATATAAAAAGAAAATAACAAATTTACACAATCTGTGTAAATGCAATTGAATATACGCAAAGACTTAATTAGAGAAAGCTGATTAACAAATACAAAGAAAAGAACAACTAAGATATGAGAAGTAACTTTCATCCATGGTTCAACAGTACAAACTAGTAAAGAACAATTACAACTGACTTAGAAAGAAACTACCAGCCTACTTTACAGGAGGAAAATGAACGAGAGACTATACTTCACTGAAGGAATGAATTTGGTTCAAGTTAGCTGTTAGTAGAATGTATATATCCATTTGTGTCATACGTATCAGCAGAATTTAGGCATATCAGGTGCCCATTCCTCATTAACATGTTAATATAATTAAAACGTGATTATAATGTTTATACTGGCAATCCTAGGCAACTATATGAACAATGTAGTGCCCATAGCCCGAGCCTTAAAAATAGAACCTGCCGAAGAGATAAGAAAACCAAGCATATGAATCATGAAAAGTACGGCTAACGTGTTTATATTACTGTTGAACAACAAATTGGCATAAACAACATGCTCAATAAAAAGAATTAGACGTTGAAATATAGGCAAATAAAGTTTGGTAGCCATCAAGAAGAAAATAATTACCAGGTCAAGTACATCTTCGAGGGCCCTGATATGCAACTCATCCATGGCCCGAACGTTGTTCTCCACCCAATTTCCCAGAACCAAGTCCAACTCAAGGAATCCCCTTTGCCTGCTCCTGTATATTAATCTAAGCCAAAGGCCAAAACAATGGAACGACTCCACCTTCAGCATTCGAACTCCAGAATTATGTTGCAGACAGAAACAAATTCCATACTAATTCAATGTTGTTAAGAGCAATTACAACCAATGACCGAACCTGTTGTGCAGGCGGCGTTTACCCTCCTCGTCTGAGAGATCGATTTCCGAAGAATAGTAGCGAGAATCGGCTCCAAGCTGCGATCTTTAGGGCAGAAGAGACCCATTAGCAGCGACCACATCAATATCAAACAAAGTCAGAAGAAGGGGAAAAAACTCGAATTGGAGAAATAATATCGCATCAGGAAGCAGAACGAATCAAACAAAGAAGTGAAGGGAAGGACCTAAACAAAGGCTGCGACGACGGCCGCGCTGAGCAACGGTGTAGCGCGAGGCCGAGCCGGATGGCGAGAGCTCTCCTCAGGCTTGCCATTGGCGTTGGTGATACGGCGAGATCGAGAGCTTGTAATCGGCGGCGGCGGGCGGAGGAACCGACGGCACTTTCCAAGAATTCTTTTTATTGTTTTTTCTTTCGGTTTCTTGCTATAAAATGTTGGTTCGTGTCGAGGAGACAAAGCCACGTTGTCCACTAAGTAACTCCCACGCGTATCAATATCCACGTCATCATAGGTGGCCTTGGACCTTGATCTGTACGTATAAAGGCCCATAAACAAGCAGCCAGCAAGCTTGGGCTCCTAATCAGGCTTTTGTCAGTTTTATCAGGTCTCCAATTATTGGCTTCTAGTCCAGCCCATCAATAATTAACTAATTAGTAGTTAAATTGTATTGGAATTTGTTGAGTTTTTTTAAAGAGCACGTTATTAGCTTTTTCTAATAATAATGGACCCACATAAATTTTAAATAATATATAATCGTAAATTATTATTTGCATTAAATTTTATTTTTAATTACTGTTCCAACATGATTTGATTACAATTAATTTTAATAATTAATTCTTGTCTCCTCTTCTTTGTCATCTTCTCCATCGCTCTCTCTCTCTCTCTCTCTTATTGTCAGCCGTCCGATCTCTTGGAAACTTGGAGTTCTTTGTTGTCTCGGTTCGTCGTCAGTCTTTCCCATTTCCATGCGCCTCTTCCTCTTTTCACATCCATCTGCGTTTTCGTATCATTCCTCGATCCGCCGGCTCTTGCTGCAGTTTTCCTCGCGGATCACCCCAATTCATTGGCGCACTTCGTCGATTTGTACATAGCCAGGTCAAGAACGAAGCTTTACATACCAAAGTTGTGATTTTGCGCCAGTCTTCGTCGATTTCGGTCGTCCTATATGTTAATTCCAGCTCGTAGATCTCAGCTAGTAGTTTAACGCTTTTTCATTCTGTTTCCCTGCGATTTTTTCTATAATTTTGGCTTTCTAGGACCCTTTTCGCGAAGGCATGACTTTTTATTTTGATGCGGATTTTGGTGCGAAAGGAATGATGAAGAAAGCTAAAATCTTTACTTCGTATTGTCATCTTATGCTTAGAAAAGTGGAAGACTCATCATATCCTTGAAAAAGTACTGAATTTATACTCCAAATTATTTTGTTAAGCGTAAAGAAGTAGAATTTGATTGGCTCTAGTTCGCACAGGTTGAGAAGTTTGAGCGATCATGAGTAGGTCAAGATCGAGAAGGGAGAGAGTTGAGGGCCTTAAGCTAAGTCTCGGCATGCCTCTATTGGACAAAAGTGTGGTGCCAAATGGTTGCCCGGAGCTAATACTGATCGATGACGATGACGATGATGTGCAAATATGCCCTCCTGCATCTTCGGGAGAGGTATTTCTTCAGCCACATATTCCAAGTATTTCTTTTTTGCCTAGTTGGTTACATTTTCGAGTTATCTGTTTGACCCCAGGTGCCTAGGTTCTATCCATATTCAAGTACATGGATACCCCCAATTAGAGAAGTGGATTTGGAGCTTCGACTTGGAATTGGAGGTGATTTAAGCATTCTTTTGTTGTTAGATTATCACATTTCAGTTTATGTTTTCAGTATATAGAATGTGTTGGGAAGTGCAAGTGTCATGACATTGCTTTTCCTTTAACTTTTTCCTGCAATATATTTTTTACTGTTTGAATTGTGGGACAAGGTAATGCAAAGGGAAATCAGAAATTTGGGCTTTTAGAAACCCTCAAGTGTTATTGTTCGCCTATTTCTTTGTTCTAAGGTCGTTATAGTAATCGAAGGATAAACAATGACATTGACTATTGGATCAGTTACAATCATAGAACACAAGTGGTTAATGGAGGCTTAGACATAATCTTTTCTAGGGAATTATGGGTTTTGGATCCCTGGAAAATTGTTTGAGAGCAAAATTGAGTGATCACTGAAATTAGTTTCTGTGAGGAAAGTTGTGACCTATATCTATTGGATCATGAGGACAGGATCAGTGTAGTTATGCCCAAAAGATTTCCTCATTAGTTGATTATTTAATATACAATGTGTAGTCTCTTTGGAGACATCCAATCAAGTTTGAATGATAATATAACGATGTATAAATGCAAAGTGCCTGGTGTCAAGCAAGGTTTGGCAGGGTTCAGGTTGCCAGTGGACTGAAGTGAGATCAATGAATGTCTTCTGGAGGTCCTTCTAATATAGTGAACAAGATCTAAATATCCAAGTACATTCACCTAGAATGCATCCGATCTGTTTCATCTGCTTTTCTGTGGCCCATTTGGCTTCAACAGTATGAGTGTATTTTTAGAGGAGAAAGTTGATATATTGAAAATATTCTGGCCAGACTGACTAGTTTGATGAGATATTGGAGGGGTTTATAATATGCTAATTCTTTGTAATAAAATTGGATGATTGTAGAGGGCAATCATCCTTTACCTTCTCTAAAGAAAAAGTGCAAAGTTCTTATAGAACTAAACGAGCATGGCCAATTATAGACTTGTAAGATTTGATTAATGGAAAGCCACTTCACTAAGGTCTAAGGCATGTGATAGAGCTTTATCATCAGCGAATATTGTTATGGTAATTGATTCTTGAAGCAGTACTAGAGGCATCATAGAATGAACAAAAACGTCCAACACAGAGGAAGAAGATCTGCAACCTTAGAGAAGTACTCGTACTATACTTGGGTAAAGATATGTTTATGGCAAAATTTTCTGTCTTATGAAGCTGATGACCCAGTCGAGAAAGTCATCTTTCAAAATTTTCAAGCATCTAGGAATGTTTATGGTTGCAACTGATTGAAGGTTCTTTCAAAATTCTCTCTTCAGCAAGGAACATATCTTTCAAAACCTTCAGTAAAAATATGTTTATGGCAAAATATATGAAGGTTCTTTACTGAAGAGAAGCTGGAGCAGTGACCATATATAAGGGCGTATGGCGTCATGCAACAAGTCGCTATTTTTGTTAAGGAATCAATGTCCTGTACTAAACACATATATGTTTTTTTTTACTATAATTGTTCCAAACTCGCCTTCATAAAATATTATGCCAATCCTATTTTATGTTTGATAATTCCTGATAGTATCATTTTTTACCTTCATCTGCTTTCTAGTTTATGCTCTCAAAACTTCTCCTCAAAAAAAAAAAAAGGAATTATCCTCTCATAAAGGGAAAGATTTCCTACTTTGTTTTGCTGATGGCATCCTACCTGAAGATCTAACTTTGACCTGCTTTGTAATGTTTCCTTGTGTGCTTTTTAGATTCCAGTGGATGCCTTGGAATTTCTAATACTACAGCTAATGAAATAGGAGACAGAAGCAAAGATGTGAGTGTTTCAAATTCTCCAATTCTGACAAGCTATATGCTTTCTTGACTTGCCTGTCCTGTCAATCAAACATTTTCATAAAGCCATTGTATAAGCAAACATTCTTATGAAAGTTCTCATACAACGGTTATATAAGCAAACATTCTTGTGACATTTGATATTTATTCAACTAGGAAAATCAAAATATAAAGAAGCTAAAAACTAAACAGAAAACACCAAGAAGTTTTCGTCATGCTCTTTTCGTTTTGTTTTTTTTCTCTTTTCATCTATTTTGGATACATATTAGTCACCAGTTTCTTGTTTTCCATACTTAGAGTGTATCTTTTGTAGGTTTGCTATTGCATGATCGATCTGATTGTCAGTTACATATGTCTCTTGATGTGTGCTTACACTATTGCATATTTAAACAATATCTGTGACCAAGCCTATCATAGTGTTTGGGAGTATCTCCAAAATCTACTTAATGTATTTTTGTGCATCTATGCTCTTAGAGTTTCTATTTATCTGACAGTTGTGGTTATTTCAATAAATTATCTTCTATTGAAACCCTCAAGAGTTCTTTGCCTATCATCACACAGTTTCAAAGCTGAACTGTTTTCCTGTTTCAAAGGTCTCAAGTTTAAGGCCTCTCTGATGACATACATGGATGGCCTTCTAGGTACAGAGGATCATATCAACTCCATTGAAGATAACCATCTGTTGTCTTTCCTTAGTTTTCTAGATTGTGAACTTTGTTCACGATAAATCTTGTCTTCATATGTCATGTTGAAACCTCCTTTCTTAATTTAAGAAATTTGGCAAATGGAATGATGTGTTTAACAAAAAAAATATCATAGTATATCATACCGATAACAGGCGGCACCTAATTGAAAATGCAAAATTGCAGTTGTAATATGTAAATGCAATATCTTCTGAAATGATTAATGTATCGTGGGTCTTGTATCAATGTCACTCTTGTCATTGTTAGCTTTGTTAGCTTCGAAATGATGATGAATATCATCACTCTTTGTCGGGCATCTTATATCTAGGTTTGACAGATATTTCATTATCGGGCATTTGACTTCCATTTCACCATTGTCATTGTTAACTTTGTCGGTCTTTTTATATGGTGAAGATGCCATCGCCGCTTTTGTTGTCTATTCCTAAGTTGGACACATTTTATGCCACATGTCTTGCAGTCATCGTTTGAAACTCGGTTTTTAATTGTTTGACCACCATTCCTGAGGGTTGTTCTGATGTATTTTTGACATGACAGCTGCCTAATGGTCAGTATGTGACCAGCTTTCCTGAGGTCAAGTTAAGATGTGCTATCTGCATGGATACAATGAAAGAGGAGGCGTCAACAACCTGTGGGCATGTATTTTGCAAACCTTGCATCACCAGTGCTGTTCGCCTACAGAAGAGGTGCCCGACTTGCCGAGAGAGGCTGTCCCTAAGTAACATTCACCGGATATACCTGCCAGGAGGTACCTCCTGATGTCAATGTCAGGAGAACGAACAAAATGTTGTGAAATCGACCCTCCTACTGATTGTATTCATTAGGTTTAGTATAATCCGATTGTAAACCCATTCGTGGATGAGTGATGCTCTCTGTGACTTTCTGCAACTGATTCATACGGTTCTGGTTGTTGGTTTAAAAGGAACCGTAAAAGTATTGTATTCGAAACTTGTGTACAAAGATCTATTTCGACTGATTAATAATTATGTTGTGGTGATTAACAAACTCCGGCCGCTGATTTAAAGATTCATCCAGAACTAGTTAAAAATGCTTGAATCCTCTGTAGATATTGATGATTTAAGGTAAAAAGACTCGACCGAATAAAGATTTTAATTAAGTTCAGGCATTGAATTATCTGGTAGATGTCCACGATTTTAATTACAAAGGGACAAGTTATTTCTATATTTGGTCTTTGTTTGTACGAGATTAATGTTATGGTCCTCTTTTTTGTAACAGAAATGAGGAAAAAAAAGAGTTATCGACTTTGAAAGTGAAACAGGAGTAAAGGGAATTGCACAAAGGAAAAGACAGCGTTGATGTCTAAATAATTAAGACATTTCTTGGGAGGGAGGGAACGCAATGCAACAAGTCAGTACTTATGATGATGTATAGCAATTACAACCAGTTTCCGCATTTAGGTTGTGGGGGACGTTACCCCCTCTCTCTCTCTCTCTTTTCTCTAAACCCATGATGGCAACACCTCACAAACAGTTGGGCATCTTACAAGTTTACAACACAAGTGGTCTCGACTCACATGTGATGTGATCCCCTCTGATACATCTGCGTTCAAACAATAAGGAACCAGCTGCTTTTACTTTCGATCCAAGACATGAAACTGTATCTGAAACCTACGACGTAGTTAGACAGGTAGATTGTGTCAGAAAAATGCAATATGTAATAGGTGAAAGGTAATCAAATTGTTGTGTAGCTGAAATGAAACTGACTTCAGTTTATGAGGTACTGACCCGCTTCATATATATTTCATTCCAGCTATTCGTATTCTCCGGGATATCAAAATCTGACAGAGGAAATAAATCATTCCCAGTAAGCCTAAAACCCTTATAGTAACTATATCTGTTATTATGATCGATGGCAAATTCAGTGGCATCGTCAGTAGCAACATGGTATCAGTCTGCTTCACGTAGTCCCACATAAAACGATTGAAGAGAATGTGATTTGGTAAAGTGAGAATAAGAAGTGCGATGTTCTTTACAGCAAAAAACCATCCAGGTCCTCCAATTTCAAGCCCCCAGCCAGTACTTCCACTCCATACTTCCTCCCATATCCGGTACAGTGCAGTAAAGACGAGGTAACCAGAAATGGCCAATGTCACAGGGAAATATCTTTGTCGGTCACCAAAACCAGCAAAAATATCGGAATCTTGGTTCAGAAGCAGAAGGATTGGTGCGAGGAAAAATATTGCACGGTTGGATCCACCAGTGAGGTGCAGATTAAGTATCAGGCAGATAATGAAACACAGGATAGTAGAGACATTACCCACTGCAGGCATCCACGCAGCCTCTGCTGCTAATCTCCTTATTGTGAATGATGGAGGGGTTGACATCCTCCGCTGTTGGATAAGCCTCATTTTGGGTGGAAAGCCAGAGGATCGACCAGCCTGATTCAGCGCACCACCTTTCTCCAGAGCCTTTTCCCGCAGAAGCGATGCCAACTCAAATTTGATCACCAAGGCAATCAACATAAATATCATTGCATAAAGGCCCAAAAGTGACATCCTTGCTCCTTCAACAGCCAAGAATGTAGCAAACTTTTCAGCTTCTTCTCCTTCTGTGAATTTGGCTCTTAGTTGTCCTTCCATTAAGTATGTAACCGGAAAAAGAGCTACCAACAAAGCAAATACCCATGGAAGAATTCTTGTACTTGATGCAGATGGAAGATGAGTGAAGACCACAAAAACGGAAGCACAGACTACACTAGCAACAAGAAGCGGATATAAAATGGTAGCTTGAAAGAAGTATTCTGCGCAAATATAGATCCCCAAGGTCATCCCAACACCGACTGCATAGAAGGCCCTCAGTTCCACAATATATTTAATAGGTATAATAGAGGTTACAGCTGCAAGTGTAAGCAAGACAGTTGCTATAAGCATCCATGAAGGCCATGTAGGCCTCGAAGAGACAAATCCATAAATAGCAATATCGTCAGATGACTGATGTGCTGCTCTAATCAAATCGGAACGGAATGCCCATGAAATAGGAATTGGTGGCTGGACTAGTATAAAAAGAAGGCCCATTGCAACTACCAATACAAGGAACCTTTTTGCTGCCTGCACATAGGTGTTCATAAAATTAGATTTGCGTAATTACAATAAAATGAGGGAGAACGTGTCTGCAAGAAAAATACATAGTAAACTGGAGTCTAATGATGTAAGACATATCATGTTATAACTTCAACGCCCCATTAAGTTAATCCATGGGAGAAAGGAAAAAAAACATAAAAATTAGTCCTTGCACTTAAAAGACAATGCATAGCTCATTTGTGCTCATGCATGCTGTGATAATTTAGCAGGTGATTATTTTAGGCAACATTGCATGTGAATTGCTCCTCAAACACAAAAAAAATGTGAATTCTGCATTATTAGCTAGACTAAATAATAGCTTAACACTAAACAGATATTCATTTAGCATTTCCTGCCCGAGTCTTAATCCTAACAATTGATTTGAGTTTGTTTTCTTTTTTGAGAGGAGATTTGAGTTTGTTATCATCAGTCATTCACTAATTACATTAGAAAACCTTATTTCCAAATAGATTATGTCTTTATGTTGGCTTACTAAGCCATAAAAAACTAACCCACTATGATTTTTCTGTCGTTGGACATGTAACGTATACTAAGGATCCCTGAATTAGAAAACCTTATTTATGTCCACTAATTACATTAGAAAACCTTATTTCCAAATAGATTGTCTTTATGTTGGCTTACTAAGCCATAAAAAACTAACCCACTATGATTTTTCCGTCGTTAGACATGTAAAGTAGGAGGGTTGTGTTAGGCCCCGACAGCATAAAATCATGTCGAATCTTATGAACATGGATCAACGAATATTGGCATCGTATGATCCATGTAGCCGACCCCACCTAGTGGGATAAGGCTTTGTTATTGTTGTTGTTGTTGTAGACATGTAAAGTATACTAAGGATCCCTGAATTAGCAATTTTTTTATGGACTTTAATCATGAAGACTGTCGGTTTCTTCAAACTTTCAATAGATTTCCTCAATGAAATTCCAAATTTGTGGCAAAGGCATAATTCATAGTGGAGTGTTTTTTTTAGACAGATTCAATTGGGGAGTTACTTGATACTCTTGCTTTTTTTGATGCAACATCTTTTTGGGGTGGGTGGCTTGAGGCAGCAACAAATACACGCAACAACAACAACAACAACAACAAAGCCTTATCCCACTAGGTGGGGTCGGCTACATGGATCATACGACGCCATTCCGCTCTATTAGTAACCAAACCTTTCGGTATATTATTCACCAATAGATCTTGCTCTATTAGTTCGCCAAGTGTCCGCCTTGGCCTCCCTCTCCCTCTTTTAATCGGACTCCAGATTATTTGATCTACTCTTCTTACTGGCGCATCTAATGGTCTTCTCTGAACATGACCAAACCATCTCAAACGATTCTCTACCATTTTCTCACTAATAGGAGCCACTCCGACTCGTTCACGTATATGGTCATTCCTAATCTTATCTAATCTTGTATGACCACACATCCATCTCAACATCCTCATTTCGGCTACCCCCACTTTACGTTCATGTTGTCCCTTCATAGCCCAACATTCACTACCATATAACACTGCTGGCCTTATAGCAGTACGATAGAATTTTCCTTTAACTTTATTGGGTACTTTTCTATCACAAAGAACTCCAGTGGCTTTCCTCCACTTACACCAACCAGCTTGAATTCTATGATTAACATCGTCATCAATCTCACCATCTTGTCTTACAATTGATCCTAAATATTTAAACTTTATCACTTGAGGAATTATATCCTCCCCTAACCTAACTTTCAAATCGTCTCTAAGTTGTTTATTTGTGAAATTGCTATGCATATATTCTGTTTTATTCCTACTTAAACGAAAACCCTTTGACTCCAACGTATTTCTCCATATTTCCAATTTTGTATTAATCTCTTCTCTTGAATCCGCTAAAAGTACTATATCATCCGCAAATAGCATGCACTTAGGTACCTCCTCTGTGATACTCTCGGTTATAGCATCGATAACTAAGTTAAATAGATACGGGCTTAAAGCTGATCCTTGATGTAGGCCAATTCCTATAGGAAATTCATTTGTCTCACCTCCGGGTGTCCGCCATAATTTTTTTTTTTTTTTGAGAACACGTCATAAATATTTGATGAGATTTACGTGTTCGATTTTCTTCTTTGAATGGCTGGCTAACTGGTTCCACAAAACATTCAATATACTTGCTTCTGATTTATTTAAAGTTAGTACCAACTAAACAAATAAGACACAGTGACACCTAAAAAAAAAGATGTAATGCTTTCAAAAGCACAAATATTGCATAGCATGAAAAATAAAAAACAACATATTATGATAAACATTTCGTCAGGTGAAACTAACTTTGTGTGTATATTCCTAAGTTCAAAATAAGATACAATGCCTTTGAAACCACATAAGATATTAGGATAAGGCTTTGTTGTTGTTGTTGTTGTTGCTGCCTTTGAAACCACATAAGATACAATACGATAAAATGCTTTCAAAAACACAAATGATGAAACATACGAATGATAAGGCATGAAGTATAAATCAACACATGTTATGAAAAATTTCCTAGGGTGAAACTTTTTTTTTCTATTCTGGATAGGCTGGATCATTTAGCCCTCACATGACATGAGATTCAACTGGTTTGGGACAAAATCAATACTCAAGTTTTATAACAAAAAACTGAAGTTTTAGGGTAAATATCCTCTCAAAAAATATTTAGGTTAAATATTGCAGGTAGATTCTCTTCTAGAAAAAATCAGGTAGATTCAGTGAGAAAAAGAATTCCTGGGTGTGTTAGGATGGACTGGTTTCCATGTAAATTTAACAAAACAAAAAAGATATACTTGACTGATCTTAAACCAGAAAAGACGTGATGTAATTTCCATAAGTTGAAAGGATTCAATCACCAAGGTCATTAGAATAGAGGCAGAGTTGTATCATCCGCAAAAGAAAATATTTAATTTATCTTCACCTGGATATGTGAGAAGTGCAGTGCAACTATCGGGATACAAGCAAATCCAGTCAACAGAATGTAAGATCCCAAAAGCAAGCCATCTGATGGAGGCCTGCCATTCCACCATTGAAGACCTTCAAAAATTGATTCTCTACAAAACCAAGCAGATAAAGCAACTATACAAGCATGAGCATATCCCTGCCAGATTTTCATTCTTGAAGTTCCTTTTATCTTGTCTCTGCAATCACAAAAAGCTTTATTACTGAATGATTAAAGGAAATGGATAATTATTTAAAAAAGGTTTGGAGTATTTTTTTTTTTTTGGAGAAGGTATGGAGTAGTTAATCAAAAGATTCAGTGATAAAGGTAGCTGATCTTTGACATAATAAAAAACAAGCATGGTGAATGTAATATACATGTAACAATTATATATCATCATCAAGTGAACAACATATGTATCTAATGCATTAAATTGAAAAAAGGAGGCACAATCCATACTTGTAAAGCAGCAGAGGGGGAGAAATAGCTAGAAGCAATATAAATGACACCCATAGGATTGTTTTGGAAGTAATAAGCAGCATTGAGAACTTTGATAAATATAAACAGGTCAAGATCCAGACTGTTTTTGGTCCAATTCGGTCGTCAACAGACAATCTCCTCACAATTGCAATGCCCAACAAGGAGGTCATCAATACCATGTAACTTGGATACATAACATCTTCATCAAATCCAAAATAATATAAGGATGTGTAGTTAAAGAATCGGTCTTCTATATAGCACAACAACAACCCATGGCAGACGAGGCCAAGCTCAGTCAGAAACCGCAGCTTTGCTGGAAGAAGTGCGAATCCAGGAACAACCATTGACATAAGAACACTTGCAACTATCAACTTGCAGAAGTGTTTCAAGGACATACCAGCCAACCATATATTAAGATCCCAATAGTTATGCACAACAAACCACAGAACCATCAAGCTTGCTAGTGCCACAAATGTGAAGTATGCCGACAAGCTTTTCTTTGTGAAAAATCGAGCTAGATAAAATCCAGAAATTAAGGGGAGAGGGAGGAACTGCAAACAGAAGAAAAACATCAGCAAAAAATTCAAATGCAAAAAAGGGAATTTAATTATCTAAACTAGCTGGCATGAAAAGGGCCTTCCATAAGACTGAGCCATTTACAAATATGCTAGAGTATACAAGTGGAATTGAAAAGACCTTACTCTATCAAAAATAAGTCGAAAGGCCTTACATGAGAAAAATCAGAATTATTCCTATTGTAGTTTTAACACAACCAGCAAACATGTGAATGGAGTTGTGAAACTTCAATCCACTTTGAGGCATTAAACATTTTGTACGAATTATTATATTTGAAAAGTGTTTATTCAAGTATTTATTTCATCAAGAATAATAGGCCCCCATGCATACAAGAGAACTTAAATAATTTCTTTTTGGGAGAACTTAAATAAAATTAAATGCTCCAGTTCCCACACCTTTTTTTACACTAATCATAATCTTTCATTTTACATTATCTTGTTGGCCTCTATTTCCTAAATATTATCTTCTTTTTCACTTCAAATCTACCAAGACCTTTGGCTGCAAAAGTTACAAGCATCCAGCAACCACAACCAAATTTCCCCATAACCAAAAAACTTCAAGAAAATATAACTAACTATTATTGAGATTGATTAAGCAAATAAGTTAAAAAAATTAAAAATTAGCAAAATTGTCAACAATCAGCACTCCCCTCTGAAGTCAGCAGGCCCAGATTATGATCAGCATGAATGTTGGATGACAAGAGATTTCTTATGATTGCATTATTGCATACTATGCTATGCGCTACCAAAAAAATATGCAGATGAAACAAAGTATTGAAGAAAAGAACAATAACTGCCATGTCCTTAAAGGAATGAAGAGAGATAATTGTTAAATAAAGGGAAAAGGCAGCTTCTTGCAAACAGAATCAAAGAAATGGTTGTCAAGTTAGATCAACATCTGAGTTTATTCATATCCAAAGGTGTTACTTGAAGTTTTTAAAAGGCTATGCAAGAGAAATAATGGGACTCATATAGACAGCATGGTTCATGGTAGATGAACAGCTTATAATTAGTAGTGAAACCGCACGTCGTATTGATGTCAATACTGTCGACATTGATAAAATATCTTTTTTTTTTAAAGAAAAAATATCTCAACACCTTATTTGAACTTTTTTCAATTGAACTTTGGACCATCATCTCTGACATGTTGCTAAAGTATCATGGATTCTTTCTCATGAAGACTTGTTCTCTATAGATAAGAAACAAACAAACGACCAAGTCTGTATGATCTTGTTGAAATGCAGGGCCGTTTTTTTTAGAGGGAATGAAATGCAGGGGCTTAACTCAGGTGCCCAATATGCTGGTTACTGATTTGAAGTCATTTGAGTCTGCGAGGTTAGATGACTAGTGATATCACAAGGTTGGTTCCATTTGACATAATTAGTTGATTAAACAAATAGTAGTGATTTGATTAGAAAGTAACAATTCAACAGCGGACATTTTGGATAGTATATGCTTAAAAAAGTAGTGCCTCGAGATGTGGCGTTTCAAAAGACTAACTCTACTTCTTGGTATTTCTAAACAGAGCAATTATCTAATATAGTTCGCCCTCAATTGAAATATATGAAATTCAGATATAAAAAATTCGTCAATGTGCAAAGTACAAATCTGAGCTAAAAATGAATGGTGGAATAAGCTATCCAGGGGTTCAAGAACGCACCAAAAGAGGGAAACCAATGACAATAGAACCAGCTCCGCTAACCAGAACGAAGGAAACAGTAAACATAGCTGAACTTGCAGCATCTCCCACCATTCCAACAGCAAAAGCACCTACGGAGGACGCCCCTCCTAACATCGTCAAGGTGACAAGAATGTAGTTCAGCGGAGGGGGGACATGCAAGTATCTTCCAAAGGATTGGAACACGACCCTGACTTCAAGGCAAATCACTATTACCACCATGGCCACAGCACCATTGACAACCCGTATCTGGTGCATCTGGTGTGCGTCCCTGGTGACCCACCAGAGCGCACCCCTGGTGGATGCGTACAGCTGGAACAGGAAGGGGATGAAAAAGAGCAACAGGAGATCGCACACGGAGGAGAACGAGGAAAAGATCGTTGCATGATGGGAGCCAATGCGAAAGAGCAACGGCACGAATAGGAGGTAAAGTGTGTGGAAGCAGCCCTCCAGGGGGCCAAGGATCTGGGAATCGACACTGCCCGCTGATTCCTGCTTCTGTGATTTAAAAGAGGACTGGCGAGGGAGGGCAAAGAGCCAGTAAAAGACGCAGGCGAAGACCATGAGGTAATAGGCAGCGTTAAGCATGCCGAGGGCCGACACGGCAGCCCAGGCGAAGAGAGGCGGAGCAGCGACGGGGATGCAGGCAAAGAGGAGGCGCTCGAGGGCGGGAGCCACGGCGGGGCTCTCGATCTGGATCCATCGGAAGTTGATGGAGGCCCACACCCCTAGAAGGAAGGTCGTCTGGGCGCATAGGAGAAGAGCAAGGCCGGAAAGGAGAACTGAAGAGGCGGCGTGGACGTGGACGGAGGCCGTGAAGAAGAAGGCAAGCTGCGCAACGACGAGGGACGCCCAGACGGCGAAGAAGGGAGCTGAGGGGGCGAGGCGCAGGGCGTCGAGGAGGTAAGCGGCGAGGAGACCAAACGCGAGGACGGCAACGACGGGGGTGCCGCCGAGGTCAAGGAGGAAGGCGGCCGCGGGCACAAGTACGAGGGCAACGCGGCCGTTGTAAGCAAAGGATCCCGGAGACGAGAGGCCGCGGCTCCTGGGGGGCGGCGGATGGGAAGATGCCCCGCTGCCGCCACCGGGGCCGGTAGAGAGCCGGAAGTAAGGAGGGTTCGGCGACGGAGAGACGCTCCGGGAGGAGGAGTTGGAGGAGGAAGTGGGGAAGGAAGGGGCACTTGAGGATGAGGAAATGAAAGCGCGGTGCCGCGCGAAGGGATCCTCGGGCATCATCTCGCCGGCGGACGATGGTCGCGGGGAGACGACGATGGCGGAAAGGGGGGGAGGTTTAGGGTTTAACGAGATCAATCTAAGCTTGGGGTTGCGGAGAGAAGGAGGATGAAGCGTTGGCCTGGCGGCGCCGGCGAGGAGAGCGAGGAAGGGCGATGGGCATCGGCGGCGAGGGCGGGAGGAGGAAGCAGAAGGACGAGATCGGAGGAAAAGAAAGAGAGAATAGGAAATTGAGGGGGAGGCGACCGAAACCGGGAGCGAGGGGACCCACACAGTTTTCGTTGTTCCGAGATCAGTGATTGGCTCCCTGTGGCTGGGCTCTGTCTAAGGGTGCGATCACGGGGCACACCTTTCGTCTCCATCCGCTGCTATAATAAAATGGCTTCTTGTGAGAGAACATATCTCGGGCGGCCCATACTAAATGGGCCTTATCTCATCAAATAAGGAAACGTCCAGTTTAAATATATTTGCAATTGATTTTTTTTACAATTAGTACACAATTAATGTATTTGGACCTTATACGATGGCAATTATATTTAATAATTAATTTTAATTTAGAATATATTAAAATATAATCACATACTCATCAATTAATGATCCACGTATGCATATTTGTTATAGAAAAAAATGATTGTATATTACTTAACATTACATTAAATTTAGCCATAATCAAAATTCGTTGGTAACAAATGTACCCCTCATCTCGTGTTTTGATTTTCTTAATTCAATTTTAATGAATGCAAATATACCGTATCAAGTAATAAATAATGAATAAAGTATTAGAATCATGAGAACTAATCTATATTTTTATTTATGATTTTCAAACTATCAAATCAACTCGTAAATCGAATAAATTCGGATTTCATAGTAGACTCAAAGTAAATTCGATATAATCGAATGAAATCAAGTCAACACATAAGAGTTCAACTGCATACTAAAAATAAGATATTAATTAATTATTTGATTATATTTTCAGAGTATAATTATAAGAAAATGAACTATGCTTTACTTTATACTTGTTTATGATAATATTATACTGTATAAATATATTATAATATATTAAGCATGTATTGTTTATACATTATATTACAACTTTTTAAAAATATATGATGCATGAAACGATCTTATTTGTAATAGATAATAATATAAGTTTTTCAAATTATCTATATTTGTGCTAAGTTATTTAAATATTTTAAACTTAAATCAAGATAATGAGGTCATCGCAATTTAATTACAATCAACTCAAATGACTTATATTTTAAACTCGATTGAGATCGATTTTAGGACTATATTCAATTTTTGAAGATGAGCTAAACCTAATCAAGTCTACCCGATGTTGGGAGGTCTCGTACCTAATTTTGCTCATTTATACTAAAACTTCTTATGTTATGTTTTTATATTTTATAATGTTTACGTATAATCTAAGAGATTACGACTAGAGTTTACCAGACACAAAATGAGTTTAAATTACACCAATCATCCCTCAACTTTGAGTGTTGCAATTACTTGGTCTCCAACATTTTATTTGTAGCTAGATTGTCCCCCAACTTTGATTTTCTTACATACTTCGTTCACTTGACCTATAATAGTCGATTTTCTCATTATATTACTAACATGACATAATAAAAATAATAAAATCAGTAAAATACATATTATAAAAATCAATTAAAATTAATAAAAATGAGGGACGGCGCCATTGTGAGCTCACGCACCGCCTGTGCGATAGCTCACATAGGAGGCGTCGACCCCCATTTTCTTCCTCGACGCATGCAAAGAAGAAAAAGGGGGTGGCGAGGAAGAAAAAGGGGGACCGACGCCCCCCTCGTGAGCTCGCCTAACAAGCACAAGGGGCACGGGCCCCATAGGACCCCCTCTCACGAGCTCATCAACGCTCAAGCTCGCACGCTAGTGCCCCTTTTCTTCCTCATCATGGTGAAGAAGAAAAGGGGGCCAAGGCGGGACCAGTGAGCTCGCACAAGGGCACCAGCCCCTCTCGCGAGCTCGCACGGCGACGAGCTCGCTGGCCCTATTTATGTTTTATTATTTTTTTGTATCACGTCATCAATATGATCTGTTATTATCGGTCAAGGGGACAATGCGTGGAAAAAAGTAAAGTCTAGGGATAATCTAATTACAAATTAAAGTTAGAGGACAATCTGTGTAATTTACCTCATAATTTATTAATTAAAAAGTAATACAATTTGATTGCAAATAAAAGTAATTTAAAATGATGATAATAAATGAGATTGATGCATTCAATTAATATGAGAGAAAGTTATAGTTCAAACTTTGTATCTTGACCGTTATCTCTTATCTACGAATTAACCAAACATAGAATTCTTAATAGGAAGAAATGAATGAAATGTATAGGACTAAAAGATATGAGTATCAAAACAGATTAAAAACTCAATCCACTTTAATCTACTTTTAATTAATATGAAATGTTGCTCAAAATAAAAGGACTAAAAAATATTGAAAATATAATTATTTAAGATAATAGTAAAATTAATTAGGTCAAATACTCTATCAACTCAAACTTGCTTTATCTAAGATGTTTTAAATTGTAAACATTTCTTTAATGGCACAATTATTGACAATTAAAACTAGTATATTAACAAAAATCTAGCACATACAAAATATGGCCTAGATTTGATGGAACTCGGTCCGGTCTAACACAATAGATCAAGGAGCCGAAATTAATAAAGGAACCCAGCATGGGTTGGTACCGACTCGACCCGAGTTGCACACATAAGCAATTCTGATATGAATTATTGATTAATTATCATGCAAATTAAATGAAACTAACACAATATATAATTAACTCAAATGGAGAATTAAACATTCATCATAATCATGTTTTCATAAGTCTAAATAATAAAATATATTAAAATTTTGAGGTTTAACATAGTCTTCTTCTAATGGTTAAATTAATTTATAATCGAAAGAATTAATATCAAATTTGAAAAAAAAATATAAAGTAAAATTGCTAATTATAAATGAAACTCTCGGATGGTGGTTGGTGCCTCTAAGACGAGTCTTGGGCGAGATTATATCCCAAACAGTCATCCGAAATTTCAAAAATTTTAGTATTCAATTGATTTGTAATGGCGCACGGTATAACTTTTTTCTCTCATTATCCTCGGATAAGGCTTCAAACTTCGATATTGTCTCCTCTATGTAGTCATGATAAATTCATATTTATAAGGTGATTTTCGAGGGTTAAGAATTGATTTTGGGATTAAAATCTGAGTGAAAAGCTTTTGATAAATCACGATTTTGGCCCGAGTTTAATTCCACCCGGCTCCGATCTTGGATGTCAGGCCGAGCTTGAGTCAAACTTGGCCTGTGTACTTAGTCCGATCTAGGTATATATTATTTTATTAAAAACTGAACTTGAGTCTTCTTTTGACATTGAGTTTCATATTCTTTTGATCCAATTGTTCATCACCTTGGAAATGATCGTCCTAAGAGAAAATAAATGAAAAATGGATAGCTTTGTACTAAAAAAATTAAAAGAACATAAACAAGAAAATAAATGCATTCAATGATAAAAACTACAAAAAAAATCTAAATGATTTATATAAAACATCTATAAAAATGCATGCATCAATTTTTTGAAAAAATACAATAATAAATGTAGAAGACTTTGTCAATGACAATATAAAATTATTATAATATTCAGAATAAAGTAATAATAAGATTACAAACTAAAGAATGTGGAATGATAAAATATAAAGATTTCAATTATTTTCACTGACTTATGTCGCGTGTAGAACTAATAGGTTATTATTGAAAATTAAAGGATAATATATGAAAATAATTCAATAGATAATGGACTAATAAAGGAATAACTTTTTGGAGTAAATAAAATATTATCGCTTGTATTATTTTAAATTTTCAAAATTAGGTGGCATATAAACAAGCATACAATTTCATATGGTGTAATAAGAAAATACGAATATAATGTCTAAAATTCTAGGAAATAACACACCATTACCACTCTCACTAATAACATTATACCATAACATTACACTACTAACACACCACTATCACTAACAATATTACACTATAATATATAATCATAACTACCACATCACTATAACTAATTATCACTAACTCAAACATAATTAATTTCATTTTCCCTGCATCTAAAAAATGATGTGGAAAATATTTTTGAATCACATTTCATCACGCTCTCTTGATTCAAAACTACTAACTCCAAATTGTGTGAAAAGTATGGTTTCGAATAGAAAGAGTTTTATTGAACAAAATTGGGATAAATTACACGAATGGTTTCCTAACTTCAATTTATAACAAAAACGTCATCCATCTTTCATTTTCTTGCACGCTTAGTCATCCTGACCGGTGATAGTGGGTTTCCAGGTTACCTTGCTTATGTGACGGATTTTCTCTCTCCTCCACATCATTTTATGTTCGCCACATCATTAAAAAATAAAAAAAATGAAGTTTCCATGTCATTTAAAAATTTTAAAAATAAAAAGAATGAGAGAGCTGTGGGAGAGAGAGAGAGCTCGAGCTCGAGCAGAGGGGGGCGACCCCCCCCCCCCCCCTCTCTCCAGCCGTGCTGGAGAGAAAGAGAGAGCTCCGGCGAGCTCGAGCAGAGGGGGGCGACCGCCCCCCTCTTCCCGCAGTGCGTGAGAGAGAGGGAGGGGGGCGGTCGCCCCCCTTTCTCTCTCTAGCACGGCTGGAAAGAGAGAGCTCAGGGGGGTGACCCCCCTTCTCTCTTCCGCAGCTCTCTTAATTTTTTTTAATTTTAATTTTTTTAATGACGTGGAAACTTCATTATTTTTTATTATTTTTTTTAATTTTTATAATGACATGGTGGATATAAAATGACGCGGAGGAGAGAGAAAATTCGTCACGTAAGCAAGGCAATCGAAAAACTCTTTATCACCGGTCAGGAGGACTAAGCGTGCAAGAAAATAAAAGATGGAGGACGTTTTTGTTATAAATTAAAATTAAGAGGCCAATTGAAAATCGACTCAAAGTTGGAAAACCATTCGTGTAATTTACCCACAAAATTGACATTTGTTCATCTCTGTCATAGAATTTCAATTTGATTTCTTCATCCCCCACTAAGAATAATGATGTATCTCGATATGTTTTGTTCTCTTAGGCATAGTTAAATTCTTGGTTATTACAATTGTTGATTTGTTATCATAAAAGAAAATTATTTCTTTATTCTATGTTTAATGGAGATCCAATAAAAATCTTTTTAACCATATTGTTCGACATGCAATAGTTGTAAAAACAATAGACTCTACTTCAGAAGGAAGCGAGCTATAGTTGCTTGCTTTTTCAACTGCCATGATATTGTTCCTGATCTAACACTAAAAACACTTGTTGAAATATCTTTTCTATAATCCAAAGAGCACAGTCACTATCAATAAAATCAAATAACTTAAAAATTAAAAACTTTAGAATATCCAATGCCAAATACATCATTTCAGCAACACAACGTAGGACGCCTTTAATGCCTGCTATAAGATGATGTTTTGATAGGGAATGCATGAATTTGGGTACAAAATTAACATAAAACAAATATGTGATATTTTATAAGTCAAATAAATTAAGTCACCAATCAAACTTCTAAATATTTTTTATCAATGTAACTTGTGCCATCATGAAGTCTTAACTCCTCATTCACATTTATAAGTTTTAGTATCAACTTTGTAATTAAGCATATTAAACTTGTTAAGAAAATTATTAGCATATTTTTTTTTGAAAAATTAATTTGCCATCACTAATTTGGTTCACTTCCAGACCTACAAAAGAGTTCAATAGTTTCAAATATGTCATTTCAAAACTCATCATCATTAAAATTATATACAAATAATTAGCAAGATTTCATATAGAGAATATCATTAACATAAAGACAAACTATAATAAATTCAGTTCCTTTTTTCTTTCAACTAGAATACTGACTCAGTTTCAATTATGTAAAGATCATTGTTAATTAAAATGATTCAATCTTATTATACCACACGCGAGAACCTTGCTTTAAGTCATATAAGGACATTCTTAATTTTTAAATATTGTTTTTTTTATCATCGGTAACAAAGCCTTATAATTGATTGACATAAATATCTACATTGAAATCATCATTTAAAAAGGATAATTTTATATCAAATCGATAAACATGTCATTGCAGTTGAACAACTAGAAATAATATCATTATTTCAAAATGACAAACATGAGAAAAACATTTGTTTTCAAAATTTGTACCTTGTTGTTGCGCATAACACTACAAAAAAATCAATTATTTGCGACGGGCAATTTCGACGGACAGAATTCCTTCGCATTTTTCGACGACATTTGCGACAGACTGAAAAAACCTTCTCAAATACCAAAGATCAAAATTTCCTTAGCTACTACAGACGACAAATTCCCGTCGGTACTTTACCGACGGGCTACCCTTCGTTATTACCGATGAATTTAAATTTGTCGATAATTCCGAAGGAATCACCCGTCGGTAATTAACTTTATAATAATATATTTGTAATATAATACCAATATATGCTTAATATTTTATTAGTTTAACTACCGACGGGCCTAGCCTTCGAAATTATGACGAACATGAATTTGTCGAAGGTCAAGCCCCATCGCTAATTAATTTTATAATATTATATATGCAATATTATCATTATTTTTATTTTCTCATAATTGTGTTTAATATTATATTTTTTTACTCATTTTATTTAATATATTTATAGATATAGAATATAAATTTCAAATATTTTGAATATAAAATAGGTAAATTTAATAAAATTAAAATATGTTAACTTACTACCCAAGATATAACTAATTGTAATCATAACATAAATTAGTTAATCATAAGTATAAATTTATGAATTACCTCTTATTCATAATTTTTTTAAAAAATTACATTTAAAATTTTTGAATGACAAGTATTCGAAGTTTTAATAATTCATTATTCTTTATCTAATTATATGTAATGATATTATTAAGATATATAATATGGATAGTATGTACACATACTGAACATTAGTACTATATATACATTAACATTATGAAATTAAGATATATAATATTAAGATACAAGTATCAGTGTCGTTTATAATATGGCATTTTTTTTACTTTTAAGGGTCATTTGTGATTTATAAAAAAGTTCATCCTTATTTATAAAATTAGTTATAAATTTAATTTATTAAGTAACTTTTTTATTAATTGTGAAATGTCAAATTAATCTTTATTATCTTATAACAGGAAATGTTAAAATTTGAGTGCATATTAAAATATCTCTATTTTATATTCTAAATTTATTTATAATCTATATTCTATATCTATAAATATATTAAAAGAAAAATGAGGAAAAAGATAAAAATAATAAAGATGTTTTATGTGAAAATAAAAATAATGATAACTTATTTAATCATATTATTTATTAGTGCATTAAGAAAAGAATATAAGTAAATGTAGAAAGATAGATATGTATTATAAACATTGATAATAAATAATATTATTTTAATTAACGATGAGTAAATCCTTTAAAATTATCGATGGATTTGCCCGTTGATAATTTAAATAATATTATTTAAATCAATGTTTATAATATAGTATACTATGTTCCATTATTTATGATATAATATTATTAATGTTTAATGATAATATATTATATATAAATATTGTAATAAATAATATTATTATAATGACCAACAGATACATTCTTCGAAATTACCGACGGATACTTATCCTAATTCCAAAGGATTTGCCCATCGGTAATTAAAGTAATATTATTTAAATTAATGTTTATAATATAATACATACTGTGTTCCATTATTTATAATACTTATAATATAATATTATTAATGTTTATAATTGAATATATTTATACATAAAAATTAATACTAATACATATAATATTATTAATGTTTAATGATAATATCTTATATATAAACATTGATAATAAATAATAATATTATAATTACCGACAAGTACATCCTTTGTAATTACCGACAGATATGAACCCTTTGGTAATTTAGAAGGAAATGCCCGTCGGTAATTGACATAATATTATTTAAATCAATGTTTATAATATAATACATATTGTCTTCAATTATTTATAATATTAATAATTATAATCATATATATATTTATACATATAAATTAATACTAATACATATAATATTATTAATGTTTTATAAATAAATATTGATACTAAATAATATTAATTTAATTATAGATAAGTATATCTTTCGGTAATTTCGAAGGAAATACTCGTCAGAACGTTTAATTTCTCACCGCACCTCCTGCCTAGCTTTTCCTCTCTCTCTCCCTATATCTCACCCTCTCGGCCTCCCCCTACTCTCAAATTCCATCTCTCCCTCTCTCCTCCCTGCCTTACCTCCAGCTGTCCCACATCTTCGGCGACCACCGATGACCGCCGTCTTCAGCTCCGCAACTCTTGCTTCGGCCTCTCTCTTCGTCTCCCACTCCCTCCGTTGACTTCAGTCGCACACTCACAGCCGAATCCAACTGCTCTCGGGCTGGATCGGATGCAAGCAGTCGCAACCGCCCTACAGGTGGTCGGATCTGGTGCCTGCTCAATTATGTGAAGACCATTGTTAATGAAAATGATTCAATCTTATTATACCACACACGAGGAGCTTGCTTTAAGTCATATAAAGATATTCTTAATTTTTAATTTTTCTTTCTTATCATTGATAACAAAGCCTTATGATTGACTGAAATAAATATCTACATTGAAATAATCATTTAAAAATGATAATTTTATATCAAATCGATAAACATGTCAATGCAATTGAACAACTAAAGTTAGAAATAATATCATTATTTCAAAATGAGAAACATGAGAAAAGCATTTGTTTTCAAAATCTGTACCTTGTTGTTGTGGATAACACTACAAAAAAATCACCTATTTGCGACGTACAATTTCAACAGGCAAAAATCCTTTGCATTTTTCGACGACATTGCGCCGATGAGATTTGCAGAGGGGGCATCGTCCCCTCTGCTCCGTCTGCCCCTCTTTCCGTGAGCTCGTCAACCCAATGGGGCGTCAGTCTCGACCAGCGGCGAACTCAGGCGCCGGCCCCATCTTTTTTATTTTTTTATTATTATAATATATTTTTACAGGGGAGAGGATTTCGCCTTGACGTTGATAAGAGAAAATGACTCACGTGACAACCACATAAGCTAGGCAACTAGGAAATCCACGATCACTAGTCAAGAGGATTAATCCTGCAAGCAAATCAAGGATGAATGACGTTCTAGTTATAAATTAAAGTTGGAAGATCGATTTGTAAAGGAATCAAAGTTGATGGACCAATCGTGTAATTTACCCAAAGTTTCGAGGGTCCACCTCCCCTCAAAACTTCCGACGGGTTCAAGGGGAGCCATACCCTCGAAACTTTTGGGTTATTTCTGTCGGAAGTTTGGAGGGGCTTTTCCCGTTCAAAAGTTTCGATGGAGAAAATCGTCGAAAGTCATTGAATCCGTAGCGTCGGTAAGTCATTAGCAACGAGCAATTTTCTCAGGAGACCAAACCATCAAAAAATTCATCGTAAACGTATTTTTTCGACGGATATAGTAAGTTTTCCGACATGAAATTCTGTCGGTAATTGACAAAATTCTTATAGTGTAAGTTTTTGTTGCAATATGCTTTCATCTGCATGATATTTAATTTTAAACATCCATTTTAAATCAATCACATTTTTATTGTCAAGCAAATCAACTAATTCTCATATTTGATTTCTGTTAATAGATATCATTTTTTCTTCCATTACATTATGTCACTCTTTCTTTTCATTGCTTCCTTCAACACATGTAGGATTCGAGACAAATAAGGTACATTGACAATAATCATATATTTTTTTTGTAAAAAGTGGAACTTCGTTGAGGAAGAATGAGGTGCATTCTTTGTGGAAGATGTATTGTTATCATTATCTTGATTCAATAGAATTGGTGCAATATCTTTTCACATGTTTATATAGGAAACTCAACTTGATATTTCTTTAATCAAATATAACATTTCTTACTTCGTCAATAGAAGGATTATACAGCCGATAAACTTTGTATTGAACGGAATAACCAACAAAAATATGTTTGTTGAACTTGTGATAAAGTCTTTGACAATTTTTCAAAGCATATGCAATGCACTAAAAACCTTCAAATGAGTTACTTTCGATTTTCTATATTTCAATGATTCATAGGAAGTATGATTTTGCATTATTTTTGTGGAGAAATATTCAGCAAATATATTGTACTTGCAACTATTTTGACCCAAAAAGTGTTAAGAACCTTTTTCTTCCTTAACAAACTTGTTTCCATTTTCACAATTGTTTGATTTTTCCACACGGTAATACTATTTGTTGTGGTGTATAGGGAGCTATAAACTATTTGTCTTTAATTTTTTTGTTATTCACAAAGAATGATTAAATTCATTTAATAAAAATCGTCACCTCTATTTGTGGACAAATTTTTTGTTGATAACTACTTTCATTTTCACCATAATCTTTAACCTTTTGAACACATCAAATGTATCATATTTTTGCTTAAAAAGTATAGTCAATTCATGCAAAAATAATCATTAATAAATAATCACTAAAAAAGTTTGTTTTGCACAAGTCCATGTAAATCTCCATGGATCATTTCAATAGGATTTTGCTTTAGACCTTCGAGTTGAGATGACCCTGATTTGATTTAGTGTATCTGTGATTCTACTGCAATTGCCTTTTTGTTAGGCTATTAATTTACTAAAGATAATTAACTAATTCAGATAAACCGATCGACTTCATGAACTTTGAAGATAAGTAATTAATTAAGTATTTCATGTGTTCTCTTTTTCAAATAAATCAGATTCTCAAACGTAGTAATTTAAAATTAACAAAAATGATAATTTAAATTGCTAAACTTTTAAGTTTTAACATCACGAAAGAAAAAATAAATAAATTTCACGAATAAAGTATTATCTTCAACTCCAAAACTGCCCCCGCACGAGGAAGTTGGGGAGGAAGAATGAAATGCAGCAGTACGAATTTCATGCGTTGAGGTTGAAAAGTGAATTAAAACTGCGGCACATTGATGTCTTCCCCACATGAAAACTAACAAGATATTTTTATTTTTTATTGTAGCCAGCATGCATTCGGTATTGGGAAGCAGTGCCGATGATTTATGTAACGACCCTAATTTTTTAGAGTTAAAAAAATAATATTTTATTATTTATTTTGAGAAAAAGGATCATTAATATTATTATAATAAATAATTCCGAAAATAAAGGAAAATAGAAATGTATTATGGGATATTTATTTAAATTCGGAATAATTTAATTATTAAAATAAATCAAAATTGTTAAAAAGGATTAATTAAAAGATTAAATTTGATTAGGATTGTAAGTTATAGATGAATTGGAGATAAAGATTTAAGAGCCCTATAAATAAATCCTTAGAGTCGATCGTTAAAAGAGTTTTTTTCTCTATGGGTTCTTGGTTTCCGAAGGTAGAGACATGGCAAGGCATGATTCAACGTCGAACGGTTATGAAGTACGTAGGGGGGATCCGTAGGTTATTTGATTATTTTTATTAGGATTGCTACTGCTAGATTCAAAAAGATGTCTTGATAATTTAGAAAAAAAATAGATTACGACCACAGCAAAGCAAGGAATTCTTGAAAAAAATAAGGTTTCGGCCAACTGTACTTTGTGCCGAAGGAAAAGAAAAACAAAGGGCTTTGATGTCAATACAATTTAATGCTAAGGATCGTTTCTCAGCCAAAAAATAAATAAATAAAACGATAGATAAGAAGGGTTAATGGCCAACATGGAGAGAAAGAAACGTGTCGGTTCATTGTATTGGAGAAGGGAAAATAAAAGATGATGAACTCCGATGATGTGGAGTGAATAGGAGAGAAAAAATAAAATGAAAGGGAATATCGAAAAAGAAAGGAGATTTCAGGTGAGGCAATTATGGAGAGAGAATAGATGAGACTAGAAGTGAGAAAAAAAAGAGAACTTAAGAAATCTCAAAGTGGAAAAAGAAGAAGAAAATTTTCGTGATCCTCTTGGAAAGGAATTTTCCTTATTTGATTTTTTTTCTTGAAAGGAAATTTCCTTCGTCTGAAATTTTAATGGTAATTCCTACTACTTTGATTTATCCGTCAA
This sequence comes from Pontederia crassipes, assembly GCA_030549335.1. Taxonomy (NCBI): domain Eukaryota; kingdom Viridiplantae; phylum Streptophyta; class Magnoliopsida; order Commelinales; family Pontederiaceae; genus Pontederia; species Pontederia crassipes. The sequence continues at coordinate 4,506,577 of CM060194.1, read as the reverse complement.
GCCGAGCAAAGGGATTAAAAAAAATAGAAAAGAAAAAAAATAGAGATGGAAACCGGGAGGTATTCATTTATTTTAATATGATTAGTGATTTTAATTGTCAGTTTTATAATGATTATTTTGCTGTGATTATTATTTAAGTATGATATATTGTCTGATCCGATCAAATTGTTATTATGTTATTATCATACTTGATCATAGTATCATCATACCGGATCATATCGTCATTATATTTTATCATCATATCCAATCTTATAATTAATTATGATATTGATCCAGTAATCTTTCTGATTGGGTCTTATTTTACCTAAATTAAATTATTAAAAGGCAGACATCTTAGGTAAATAAGATAAAAGTCAAAAGCTACTGGGCCCATGTCTACTGATTGCCACTAAGCCGGGACCAATTGAATTGAATTGAATTGAATGTGGCAGATAGTGTAAAAGCTATGACTGTCCTGTGTATGGCCACTCATTCCCCATCATATACGAACCCATTGAATTGTATCGGGCTTGCCGTGGCACTGATCCCCCACTGGCCTGCATGAAAGTGGCATGGTGTCCCTTAATTGACTGGGCGCTCCTCATTGAATTGGATAACTCCGAATATTATAAATTGAATTGAATTGAAATAGAATCGAATTAAATTGAATTGGATTGAAACCAAATTGAATTGAATAGATCATGGTCATTTGGAATACCGGCGTTGATTGGCATTGCCTCCGCCCATTGAATCGAATTGAATTGTAATTGACCAATGACCATTGATATTGAATTGAAAATTGTTAAATTGAATAGTGTCATAGTGATCAGACATTTAATTGCTAAATCAATATTGATCGATCATCTGATTTTTTTATGATCCTTTCTATTGATTTATGACTTTATTGTCCTATTGTTATATTGAATCATCGATCCAATTGATTAGGCAATTATTAATTGCTATCTCTATTGATTGATCTTTTGACCATAACTTGATATAGTTGCTCATGTTGATAAATCGTTATATTGTAAATTGATTATTGTATTGATTGTTCAATTGACTCATCATTGATTATATCTTATTTTCGATTGAGCATATTGATTATTTAGTAGACCCTACGTACTGAGTATTTTTATACTCATGGATATTTCCCTGTACATGGATCCGTGCAGGTGAGAGTACTTCGATAGAGGATGATCCTGCAGGTGGCTATGCTCAATGATAGACAGATGTTGCACATGTTCTAAATTGAGTTGTCTAGTTTTTATTATTTCCGCATTTATTAGAATTGTGAACTTATTAATATTTTTATTATTTTGAATATAATGGATTATTAGCTGTTATTATTGAAAAAGTCTTCCGCATTTATTGTTTATATTCCGCAAAAATGTTTTATAGAAAATTGAGTAGCGCCTTTGGGACGACTCTGAGCACGTGAAAGTCACGTGGGTCTTGGGGCGTTACAATTTAATTCGCGTGACATTGAAGAGCACACTATTCAACACTAAAGAGCGCACTTGAAGTCTGACCTACCATCATGCCCAGCTAATTTGATTAGATCGTTCCGAATCACGTACTTAGTTAAGCAAGATTGGTTAAGCAAAATTTTTACATTCACAAAATTTGAGTTCGAAATATTAGAGTAAATTATATGAATGATTCCTCAACTTTGAGTCATTTTCAAATCGGTCCTCCAATTTTAATTTATAATCAAAACGTCCATCATCTTTTATTTTCTTATACGATTAGTCCTCTTGATTCATGATAGTGAGTTTCTCGATTGCCTTGCATACGTGATCGAAACGTAAGTCGTTTATCTCTCATCCATGTCATTTAAGTTATCCACGTCATTTAACACTTCAAATTGGATAAATTACACGGATCATCCCCCAACTTTGATATTATTATACGATTCATCCACTTGACCGGTAAGAAACAATCTTTCGATTATCTTGCTGATGTGGCATAATAAAATATAATAAAAAATTTTAACTATCTGACATCACACAATAAAAAAATTATAAAAATTTAGGGACACGGACAAGCTGACAAAGGGGGGTGTCGGCCCCCCTCTCCAAGCTTGCCCATTAGCGAGCTTCGCACAAGGGGCATCAACGCCCCCTCGCGAGTTCGTCGGCGCCCATATAATTTTTATTTTTTATAATCTTTTATTAATATTATATTATTTTTTATTGTACCATGTCAATAAATTAATTTTTTTATTATATTTTATTACACCACATTAGCAAAATAATCGGGAGACTGTCTCTCATCGGTCAAGTGCATGAATCGTGCAATAATATCAATGTTGGAGGACCATTTAGAAATTGACTCAAATAATACTAGAAAAACGCTGATTATCGACGGTCCGGACCGTCGGTAATCAGCCCGAAAAATGTCGATAACGTAATTATCGATGGTTTTTTAGTCGGAATTGATCCGTCGGAAAATGCTCATCGCAAACCGATTTGCGTTGGTTGAAAAAAATTCATCGAAAATATGACGGTTCTGACCGTCGGAACAGTCCTCGGCAGTTCGAACCGTCAAAATTTTCCGACGGTTGCAACTGCCAAAAAAGTCCCCGGCGGTTCAAACCGTCGAAATTTCCGACGGTTCCAACCGTCGGAAAAGGCCGGCGGTCCGAACCGTCGAAATTTTTTACGGTTCCAACCGCCGGAAAAGGCCGGCGGTTCAAACCGTCATAACTTTTCAACGGTCGCAACTGTCGAAACTTTCGACGGGCGTCGCAATCGTCGATCTTTCGGCGGTCGCAACTGTCGCAAATAATTTTTCAAATATAAAAAAAATTAGCGGCCGAATCGGGCTACGGCCAGCTCCGGCCGCCCGCGGCCGATCCGACCACAAGCCGATCGATCCGGCCACCTGGAGGCCCGATCCGGCCGACCGGAGAGAGAAAGAGAGAGAGATGCCGACGCAGAGCCGGAGAGATAAAGAGAGAGAGAGACGCCGGCGCGGGAGAGGGTCACCGGTGCGGGAGAGGGTCGCTGGCGCGGGAGGGTCATCGGCGTCCGACGAGGGAGAGGGTGCTCGCGGCCGGGAGAGAGAGAGGAGAGGAGGGAGAGAGAGAGGAGTGGAGGGAGGAGGGAGAGAGAGAAGAGGGAGGAGGAGGAATATAAAGGGAAAAAAGTGGAAAGAATGCGGGAAAAGAAAAAAAAAGCGGGATAACGAAATTTTAATTACCGACGATTTCGGCCGTCGAAAACGTAAATATTAACTATTTTTATAGTTACCGACGGCTGTGACCATCGAAAATATATTTAGTTATACATAATATTTATTTTTTATTTTACCGACGGTTTGAATCGTCGGTAATCGTTACCGACGGTTTGAACCGTCGATAATCGTTATCGACGGTCAAAACCGTCGGTAATTACGACGGTTTGGGCCGTCGCTAGTTATATTAATAAAATACTCTTTATATGATATTATTATACACTTACCGACGGTTACGACCTTCGGAAATTACGGCGGATTTTGCGACGGATGGATATCCGTCAGAAATATCGACGTTCCTAATCGTTGAAAAAATAAATAATAATATAATAAAATACATAATTTAATTTTTCATTTTCGACGATCGTAACCGTCGAAAAATTCGTCGAAAAAATTAAATAATAATATAATAAATTACATAATTTATTTTTTTATTTTCGACGGTCGTGACCGTCGGAAAAATTTAATAATAATATAAAAAATACATAATTTAATTTTTGCATTTCCGACGATCGTAACCGTCGGAAAAGTCATCGAAAATTGCGACGGATGGATATCCGTCGGATATATTTCCGACGGATGGTCGACGTTCCTAATCGTCGAAAAATTAAATAATAATATAAGTCATTTCCGACGGTCATAACCGTTGAAAAATTCGTCGAAAACGGAACCGTCGAAAATCCGTCGTAAATTGTGACTAATTTAGAACAATCGAAAATTACCCATCGGAAAATCATGATTTTCTTGTAGTGAAAGTTGGGGGACGATCCGTTTAATTTACCTGATTTGCTAGCGTTAAATGACGTGGATGACTTGAATGATGTGGATGAAAGAGAAATGACTCAATGTCGTCCACGTATGCAAGACAACCGGGAACTCACTATCACCGGTGAAGAGAATTAATCATGTAAAAAAATAAATGATGAGAGACATTCTGATTACAAATTAAAGTTAAAGGATTAATTTAAAAATAACTTAAAATTAGAAGAGTAATCATGTAATTTACCCAAAATATTGGTTAAATAAAAGGAGGCACTTACTGCTCCACCCACATAAAAGAACAAGATATTGTCACGTAGATATTGATGGGAAAATTCGAGAACAGGGAGAGAAGATCGCAGAGAAATTTCAAGAAAATTAGAGGAGACACACGAATTTACTTAGGTTCACCCTTGATATTAGGGCTACGTCTTGCAAAGAGATTTCACTATATCATTTAGATTTTTAGCCGCCACACAGATTACATATGAAAATAAGCTATAAATAGCATCTCTCAAATGGGTTCAAAACTCGAACAAAATAGAGAAAAAACTTAATCCAAACCACACGGGCCGGCTAAACAAAAAGCCCAAAACCCCTCTAGGTTTCGGGGGCGTTGCCACCGAACCCCCGCCCGCTCACCGACGAGCGGGATCACCGTCGGGGGCATCCCCTTTTATTCGTACGCCAACAGCACAGGTAATTGAGTAATACTTAGATTCTCCTAAGCCTATGTGAATGAATACGATGTGAAAAATAAGAGGCCCTAAAATATTCACCAACTCCGATAGATATCTTCAACTCTCCCGACGCTAAAAGCCTATTGTTCACAAATTAAGTTGGCCTACCATATCCGATTAAATCGTTCTTAATCCAACAGTTAGCAGTGACAGCAAGAGGAGGCACTTGCTGCTGCACCCAACTAAATGAACAAGATATTGTCACGTAGATATCAGCAGCTCGAGTACTCGACATCACATCATGGGCACAATAAATGAAGTGCCACCACTTTTCCTCTTCCTATACTTCCACGCACAACACACAGGTAAATCCGTGGATAAGGAAAGTAACGTAAATAGATGCATTCACGTCGTGGCACAACAGCGGACGTTAAGCAACTGACCAGAGCTTCGGCCGTGCCAAATGAAGCCGGCCGACGTTGTGCTCGATTGATTCGGCAGCCTGCCCCTTCGTACATACCAAATTTTCATGCATGCAGTGCATGAACGTCGTCCGGCACTCACACCATCTGTTAGGTGATTTTTAGATGCTGATTTCAACTTGATGACTCAATTTCGAGAAACTTGCTCCGACTGTGCTGTGAGTTGGTAATGGAGTAACAATTATAGATGCTTAGGGAAAGATCGAAGGGCACGGAAGATGGTCCTACGACCTGGAGAGGAAGGGAATAATGTGGCATTGCTATTTCCAAGCAACTTGACATATTTCTAGTTTGCTGCATGTGCAGTTCAGATCATAATTTGGTTTTTGCAAATCGGTTATTTCCTGAATCATAGTGCATGTTACTGTGCTTCTTCCTGAATCAGTATATATGTATATATATGTACATCAGACAGATATATATGGTCAGGAATATGCTTTTTTTACATATAATGCGTTATCTCTTCTGTATTTAGAGTGAGAGCTTGGGATGAGTTAGGTTTGAGGATGATCGCGCATGAGGTGTCCAATGCACAGAAATGGCCTGTGTCAGGGGCAGGTGGACAAATGTCTGAAATGGCATGCAGCTTGCTGTAATTAATTACCAAGTAGTTATTAAGAATTTACCACAGGGGGAAGGAAGGTTCTGTACGCAGACGGTCATGGACGCTGGACAGGCTTTAACTTCATGGTGGTTTTGCATGGTTCAATATATACTTGCAACAAGACACGCAGTGAAAACTTTCTTCAATTGTTCGATCATGGAGTTACTCCTTGTTGCAAACATGCTTGAGCATTTAATCTTCCACACCCATGCATCCAGTGGAAAAGCAAAATTGTTGGAATTATCATGTCGGCGTGCTCAGATGCTGTTGGCCATAGCTGTCGCTGGTGAAGACGAGTTGTTGCTGATGAAGACGACGCCAGTTTGAAGTCATGTTCTGTTGCTTACAAACTTGTGGCACTGTTATCATTTGCATCACCATATATGTCAGTCTGCGGTTAGAATAAAAGTGTGTAGTGTGTGTCGAGTTGTAATTCAAGTTGTTTTTTTCTTATAAGGAGTATTTGGATCGGAACTAAAGGCAGTTCCGCGTGAATTAAAATTCTGGCCAACACCGAAAGTTCTCACGACTTCTTTCGAAAAGTTCCAGTCCGAAGTCAGAATTCGAAACTTCTCTCCATTGGAGCCGTGAACAAAGTTCTTGTAAGTTGGACCTTTCGTCCAAACACACTGCATTAACAAAAACATCATATCACTTATCAGAATTAAAATTTTAGGATCCAAACACTGCCATAGAATTTTCTTTCTCTGTCTTCAACCTCTGCTTCCTTCGCTGTCTTTATCTCCTCCTCCGTCTCCCTCTTCCGGTGACGTCCACTCTCAGATCAGCCAGTTCCGGCGCAACCATTTGGAGCTCTCGATTTCTTAACAAAAATTGCTCGCAAAGGTGCACATATGTTGTTAGTCGCAAAATGTGTCTTGAATATATTATTGAACGTATGAACTCGTGATTTTTTGTTACTAACTGTGCACCAAGATGAATCTGTTCAAATGATTCACAAGGAAGTTTGTAAACAATTATTGCTCGTAGTTTTTTTTCCCTGTCCCTGACTAAATTAAATACTTGCATGTCAAATATAAAAGGCAATATCGAAGTGTATAAATGAAGCCGCAGTGGCCCTGCTGGGGGGAGATATCTAATTAATTGTCAGCTGATCCATGGCTTCCGATCGGCCAGTAGCCGCACATATTTTTAGTAACACATTGCTTTCCTCTGAACTCAAGGGCACAAATCAGATGGTGGTACCTACAAGGTAAAAGCTAATTGAAAGCAACCGATCGATCACCTTCAGCTGTCCATTTTAATTCCTGGCCAGCTATGCTTGTCATGATTTGTTCACAGATATTATTCTTCCTGTGAATCTTGCAGTCCAAAAAATGATGTGATCTCCAAATCAAATGCCGATATGTATCTTCACTAAAATTTTGATTTTGACATGCATAATTGTGAAGTCTCAAATGCCATTAATATATATACCGTTCTAGGCATGCATACGAGCTTCTAAGATTTGATCTTACATTAATTATTCAAAGCTATATATATATATATATATAATATACACATACTCTCACTGCTCTCCTTTTAGCAGACACAACAGAAAAGAAAGGCTTAAATAAAGTATTTGTGGTTGTACTACTTCGCAGGAAGCAATAGAAAGTAATAATCCATAGATGCAGGGGCGGACCTACATTATTGGTGAGGGGGGTCCTGGCCTCCCTAAAATTTTAAAACTTTATTAGTATTATATATTATATATGATTAAAAATTAAATTATAGTATTTGTTAAGTAAGTTTAGTATGTAAATTGACATATTGTTTAATGTAGTGTAGTGGTTGTCATCTTTTGTGCATCTTCTAAAGGTCTTGGGTTCAAGTCTAGCCCCCTTTAGGTTTTTGTAAATTTTTTCTCTTTATTTTGGCCCCCCTCAAAATCTTAGTCTGAGTCCGCCCCTGCATAGATGGTCGATCATTAGCTGCAAGGAAGCAAGTAGGCAAAGATAAAATGATTATTATTTATTGATAGAGCACCTGTTGCTTTTACACCTGATGATAAATCAAACAAAGACTGCAAATAAATATTCCAGACATCATCACCTTCTTCATAGTCGCAGCTGGAGGCCATTTGCATGCAGCATCACACAAAGACTTAGACAAAAAAGGAAGACTAATTAAATAAGATATGCATGATTTTACGGTGCCACCGCCGGCGAACCAGTTGATAAAGTGCACTCTCTCTTTTTTTTCTACTTATTTTGCGTGGTAAACTTTTGGCGTTGGTCGATCACTGAGAATCCGCAATGGGGAGGCTGTGCAGGACGACGGTCTCGACGGTAAGGCCGGGTCCGAAGCCGAAGAGCACGCCCCATTCGAGACCCTCGCCGGTGGTGGCATTGCCGTTCTCTACCGACTGCTTGCGCATCTCGTCGAGGATGAAGAGGACGCAGGCGCTGGACATGTTTCCGTATTCACTGAGGACATGACGCGTGGCCCGGAGTTTTTCCTTCTGGAGTCCGATCTTGGCCTCCACCTGGTCGAGGATGGCGGGACCACCCGGGTGCGCGATCCAGAAGAGCGAGTTCCAGTCGTTGATCCCCAGCGGCTTGAAGGCCTCGTGGAGGCTCTTCTCGACGTTCTTGGAGATGATCCCGGGAACGTCCTTGAGCAGGTGGAAGGTGAGGCCGACCTCTCGGAGGTGGCCGTCAATGGCGCCGTCGGAGTCCGGGAGGATGGTCTGGGATGCGGACACCAGTTCGAAGAGTGGTCGCTCGACGGCGGGGTCAGGGTCGGCGCCGATGATGATGGCCGCGGCCCCGTCACCGAAGAGAGCCTGCCCGACGAGGCTGTCGAGGTGGGTCTCTGAGGGGCCGCGGAAGGTGACGGCGGTGATCTCGGAGCAGACGACGAGGACGCGGGCGCCGCGGTTGTTCTCCGCGAGGTCCTTGGCGACGCGGAGGACGGTGCCGCCGGCGAAGCAGCCCTGCTGGTACATCATGAGGCGGTTGACGGAGGGGCGGAGGCCGAGCAGCTTGGTGAGCTGGTAGTCGGCGCCGGGCATGTCGACGCCGCTGGTGGTGCAGAAGACGACGTGGGTGATCTTGGACTTGGGCTGCCCCCACTCCTTGATAGCCTTGGCCGCCGCCTCCTTCCCCAGCTTTGGCACCTCCACCACCACGAGGTCCTGCCTCGCGTCCAGCGACGGCTCCATGTAGGCGCACATGTTGGGGTTCTCCTTCAGTATCTCCTCGTTCAGGAGCATGTACCTCTTCCGAATCATGGACTTCTCGCCTGCACGCCACCCCCAAACATCATATACGTACGTGAGCAGCCATGCATGCAAATCCGTATTAGATTACCTTTTCCCCCTCTGCGTGCTTAGTCGCATAGCTGCTTTGCTTTGATATAATTTCTCATTTTCCGAAAAAAAAAAGTTGCTTTGCTAAGCATTCAGTACATAATTAATTAATGTTAAGCTTATTAAACTTTTTATTATATGTTTTAAGCAAGAACGTAATATACTTTTGTAGACTAGATGAAAAGTAGGGGGAGAATGTATCATGCATGTCTACTTTTGTTAGGTTTAACGTTTGTCACTGTTCATGCTCTCGTTGATACTTTACTGCATGCATGGACAGATACCTGTCCTGTAAGGTGATTTGATCCATATTTTTAGGATTTAGAAGTACAGAACCAAAAGGACTGAATAATTTGTTGGCATGGAAAAAGAACAATATGCTGAGATGATCGATGTAATTAATTAGAAATTTTACTTTCCTCTGTCGTATTTTCTTTTCTCGTAGTAGAATTGTAATAAATTAATAAGTCCCTACATTTGACATAGAGTACGAAAGACTGTGAGTTGTACCACCCAACCAAGTGCTTCCAACCAAAACATTCCGTTTTTATTTTCTTCTGGAAAAATAAAATTGGAGGGATTTATAAATTAATTTATCGAAAGAAAAGTTTCAAATGCAGTAAAATATTACTTTTTTAAAAAAACATACTCCTAGTGTAACTTAATTTGTTAGTATACTAGTATATATTACTTGCAATCTTCTCCCTACAAAAAAAAATTACAGTTGCACCCATGCAACTCCTGCATGCCAAACTCCTCGGGACAAGGTGGAAATTGCATCAAAAAAGAGCAAAACAAGACAACAAAAGGATTCAATTTAATCAAGACATATATACGATAATTTCAATTATATCGTAGACACTCACACATCCTCTTGAACTTTTCCTTGAGGTCGGTGAGGTGGTCGCTGTTGGTGATGCGGAAATAGTAGTCCGGGTAGTCGGCCTGGTAGAGAACGTTGGAAGGGGTCGCCGTGCCGATGGCCAGCACGGTCGCCGGCCCCTCTGCCCGCTGCAGTCTCCGGATCTCCTCCACCTTCGCCATCTGGTTAATAGTATGCACGTAAACTTCCTGCATGCAACGGAGACACAGTTAATTAATCACTTGCCTGGTGACTTTCCCTTGATCTCGCAGTTAGTTATATGTGCAGAGAGAGAGAGAGAGAGAGAGAGAGAGTTACGAGAGAGTTAGGCACTTAGGCAGATGCTGCAGCGGTGGATGGGAAGGAAGGAGGGGGAGGTACGTAAGGATATATAGAGTAGAGGAGAGAGGAGAGAGGAGAGAGGAAGGGGGTGGGATGGTGGGTAGGTTGGGCGGACGGGGGATGGCGCGCCACGCGAGGCGGAGGGAGGAAGGTTTGGTACTGTGAGAGAGTACGGTAACGTCATCCACCACGTGACTTCCTCGGCCCGTCAGTCCGGGCTTTTGCATGAACGATAAATCAAGCTTATAATAATAATAATAATACAATTAATTAAAATAACCTTATAATAGAAAATAATATTGAATAACAATTAACATAACGTATTAACAATGAATTTAATATTTATTTTAAACTATAGCATAGTTAATACCTATTCATTTAATTATCATAAATTATTATTTGTTATGAATCGAACGTTAATTAATAAACATATGTAATTGTGTTACTTTTTTCCGTTATAACATGTTAGAAATAATTCTTCTATCTTTTCAACGAGTCGTAACATGACGGACGCAGTGTTGAATGTTGATTGATCCCACAACGTTAAACGTCAGATGTTAAGACCCAAACCGTCACAATCAATTACTTACGCCATGCATGCCGTCGAAGCGTACGTACGTAGGGCCCGAGCACGTATTATTGCCTAAAGATGATGATGATGATGATGATGATGATGATGATGATGATGATGATGATGATGATGATGATGATGATGATGATGATGATGATGATGATGATGATGATGATGATTATGATGATGATGATGATGATGATGATGATGATGATGATGATGATGATGATGATGATGATGATAATAATAATAATAATAATAATAATAATAATAATAATAATAATAATAATAATAATAATAATAGTTAATTTTTGAGGTATTGTTTCGGTGATTTGATTAATTGCACTAGGAGATTCGTGTAACAAATTCGGATTAGAAATATCAGTGATATACCCTTTTAATAATATTATTACCAAATATAACTCATGTGTTAGCTGATCACATGCACTTCCAACAAGAAGGTCAGTTATAACAAACTTTATGTTAGCTGGTAACTACACACATGTTATATATATATATATATATATATATATATATATATATATATATATATATATATATATATATATATATAACATGTTATAATTGTGGATGACGGGGTCAATCAATTATTCAGATCCTAAATTCCTTTCTTGCTGCACAGATGTCTGCATGCAACAAAAAAAAAACAGTACTAAGTTGAGTCAATCTTATGTAATTTCAAAAACTGTTCACGCTCCTTTTGTTTGATATATATGATTAGCAGGGTTCTTTTAAGGTTTTAGTATTTTGATAATGTGGTGTGTGTTTTCAATTAACTTTGGAAAATGCAATTCTTAAAAGAGAATATAAATCGATCCTTTTAATAGATAGTACATCAGACATATATTTATTAACATTTATCATGAATGATGCATTTATTGATTAAATATTTTTTTGGATCGATCGTCTAAAATGCGACCATAAATAAATGTCTAATAATACTACTATTAGGGTCTTAAGAAGATAACAAACACAATTTTCGATGGACAATTACCGACAGTCGCGTATCCGTCACAAGTTCCGACAGATTTTGCGACGGTTATTATACCGTCACAAATTCTCACAACTACGATCGTGGAAAAAATAAAATAATAATTTATATGATATCGGTTCATTTGTATGCGAGGGATAGCATTCTCATGGTTGCGACCGTCGGAATTTTCGACCGCTCCGGCTGTGGAAAATATAAAAATGATGTTTTATATTATAAAGTAGTGGTTCCCACGACCGGAGCCGTCGGAACTTTTCGACGGCTCCGACCGTGGGAAATGCAAAATATAAATTATATGACCCATATAACTTTTATAATATTAATAATGTATATAGGACCTTCTCACGGCCAGAACCGTCGGAAGTTCCGACGGCTCAAGCTACGAAAAACACAAATTAATAAATTATATGACTCGTATAAATTTTATAATATTAATAATGTATATAGGACCTTCCCACGGCTGAAGTCCTTGGAAGTTCCGACGGCTCAAGCTGCGGGAACACAAATTAATAAATTATATGACTCATATAAATTTTATAATATTAATAATGTATATAGGACCTTCCCACGACCGGAGTCGTTGGAAGTTCCGACGGCTCAAGCCGTGGAGAATGCGAAATAATAAATTATATGGCTCGTATAAATTTTATAATATTAATAATGTATATAGGACTTTTTCACGGCCGGAGCTGTCGGAAGTTCTGACGGCTCAAGCTGCGGAAAACACAAATTAATAAATTATATGACATATAAATTTTATAATATTAATAATATATATAGGACATTCCCACGGTCTGAGTCATTGGAAGTTCTGACGGCTCAAGATGCGGGAAACACAAATTAATAAATTATATGACTCGTATAAATTTTATAATATTAATAATGTATATAGAACTTTTCCACTACCGGAGCCGTCGGAAGTTCTGACGACTCAAACCGCGGCAAATGCAAAATATAAATTATATAATATGTTTATTATTTTAATATTATCGACGGTTTAAGACGTTGGAAATCTAAAATATGCGTTCAATTTCCCCGCCTAATTTTTCCCGCGCTCATCCCATCTTTTTTATTTTTCCCCTCCTGCACTCTCACCCACCTTCCTTATTTCGCACTCTCTCCCACTCTCTTTCTCTCTCTCGGTACCCCCGACGATCCTCTCCGACGAGGAGCGCGGCCCGAACAACAACCCACCCGACGACCCCTCTCTTTGCCCCCCCTCTCTCCTGGGCTTGATCCGGGCGCGTGGGGCCTCGAACGGCCATTGGCGGCCTGTACAGCCGCGCCGGGCCTTGAACGCCTGCTCGTGGCCTCATCCGATGTGCGGCCTAGAAAGGCCACGAGAGGCCTTCTCCGCATCTGATCGGACTGCGGGCAGGCAGATCTGGCCGCCAAATGGTCGATCAGGTTGCGGGCAGCCGAATCTTACCACTCGACGGCCGATTGGGCTCCACACGGTCAATTTTGGCTGATTGGGTTGCAGATTGGCTGGATCTTTTCGCCCTGAGGCGGATCGGGTTGCGGGCGGTCGGATCTGACCACCCAACGTCTGATCAGGCTGCGGGTGTCGAATTTGACCGTCTGATGGCCGATCAGACTATGAAAGATTGGGTCTGGCTAATCGAGCTGGGGATCGATCGATTCTTCTCTCATTGCGGCCGATCAAGTTGCGGGCAGCCGGATCTGGCCTTCTGACGGTCGATGAAGATTCGTGTGACCGGATCTGGCCTTCCGACGGTCAATGAAACTTCAGGCGACTAGATTTGGCCATCTGATTGTCGATCGGGCCTCCCGCGATTGGAACTGGCCGATCAGGCATCCGATCGATTGGATCCGGCCTCTAGGCCTCCGATTGGTCAGATCTGACTGCTAGGCATCCGACCGAACAGATCCGACCTCCATGCATCCGATCGGATGTCTGGTAGCACAATCGGCTGTGAGCGGGCGGATCCGGTCTCCAGGCAACCGAACTCGATGGGCAAATGGTCGCTCCAGCTGTGAGACAACTTTTTTTAATATTTGAAAAAAGCTTTCCGATGGCTACAACCGTTGGACCGCGACCTAAACCATAGGAAAGTTCTCATGGCTCCAACCGTTTTCCCGCGGCCCAAGCCGTGGTAACTAGGGATGGCAATATTCCCTGCCCCCTGTGGGGCCCCGCGGAGAATCCCCGATCGGAGCCCTGAACTCGGGGAATTTTTTCCCCGCGGGGTCGGGGATGGGGGGAAGATTGTCCCCGACCCTCTTTCGGGGATCGGGGCGGGGGAAGTTGTCCCCGACCCGCCGCCCCGCCGCCCCGCCGCCCCGCGAGGCCCTGAATCCCCACACCCTAAAGAAAAAGTGAGTGTGCAACAATAGTCCCACATTGATAGTAGTAGGAAAGTGAGGGTAAATAGACAAGTATAAATAAATGAGGAGACTAATGGGTTAATATTGAATGTTTATGAAGAAAGTCCACCTTGAATATTTTCCAAATTTATAATAATATTTTTTTATCAAATTATCTCTTAGTAAAAAAATTAATAAAAAATTATGACTGAACCAAAAATACGATTCAACCCGATTTTTTTCAATTTTGACCGATTTTTTTATCGGTTTGATTCGGTTTAATCCGGTCCAAACTAGGATCGAGCCACGTGGTTCGGGGTCCCCGCGGGGATCGGGGCGGGGGATAAAATTTCCCCCGGGCCGGGGATTCGGGGCGGGGTCGGGGGCGGGGGCGGGTCGTCGGGTCGGGGCGGGATTGGTGTTCCCCGCCCCGAACAGGGTCGGGTGCCATCCCTAGTGGGAACCTTCCCACAGCTCATACTCTAGGAAGTTTCAAAGTTTCTCACGACTTGAGCCGTGGGAACTTATGATGGTTTTGATAGAACCGTCGGAAAATATTTGCGACGAGTAATTTTTTGACGATTCTCTTCCATGGAAATATTCGTCGCAAACTAACGGTTTTTAAACAATTTCCAAGGGTTAAAATCGTAGAAAATAATGATTTTATTGTAGTGAAAATTATTGTTTTTTCCACAAATCAATAATCTAAATGTCCAATCATCAAAAGCATTGGAATAGTACTTCACCACAAGTCCACAATCTCACACAGATATATTAGTGAAAATGCATTGGGTTTCTTACTAAATTTTAAATTCATGTTATATTATCATCTTAAATAAGGATAAAAACAAAGGCCATGTACTGTGAGTGTAGTGTAGAATGAGATCAAAAAAAAATTATTGCACTCTTTATTGAAAGAGTTCTAAGACAAAAAGGTAAAGCAAAACAAAAAAGATTCAGAATATTATCTGAAATTTGTTTTAAAAACAAATTAAAAGACTACTCGAAGAGTTGTTTAAATTATTTTGGATTTAATGGACGTCCTCCCTACTTAAAGAGGGAGGATGCTCCTTCCTATTTTAATTATTGTTAATTTTAAATGAACGGTAGACCAGTTCAAAAGGTTTTTTGATGAAATAAACTGGTAGATTAAAATAAATGTGATTCTGAAGGTTTTTTGGACAAAATAAATTGCCGGTTCATGACATTCGGTTCAACATGTTTATCCCTCTCTCTCCCATGCCCGTGTCGTTGTTGCTTATCCTATATCCATTCAAGAAGAACCATTCCATTGTTGGCGACGAATGCAAGGCCACAGCTCCATACGCAGCCCCGATTTTGACCATGGACGACGGAATGAACTCCACCGCCATGGGGTTTGGCTTCGACCACAGCTCCTCCAAATCCCTCATCTCTCACTTGAAACTCCTGTGCTGCACCATCATTCGCAAAAGAGGCAGCGTTAGTGTTGTCATGTCGCATAGCCGGGACGAGGGAAGAAGAGTCGACCGCGACGCCGAACTCACGATCGTTGGCAGAGACAATGGAGCCGGCATCAAGGACCTAGAGATCGGCGGCATTGGCGGTCTCAATGATCCATGGAGACAAGACCTGCACAAGGCCCTGAGGGTGCTTCACGGCGGAGATTCGCGATCCGTGGAAGAAGACTCGCGTCTGGCTTGGCACCTTCGACTCCGCTGACAACTGTGCCCATGCCTACAACGACGCCACCTCCACAACCACAAGGCCAAGACCAACTTCGCCTCCCCGGATCCCTCCTCGCATCTCGTCCATCCACCTCCTCCTCCAACCTCCGCAAGCGCCCACCAATTCAACCCCTACCAGCACGGCCACCAAGGCACGCTGTTCAATGTTGTCACGATTAGACCGGACAATGAACCGAAGAAATCTCCATTTCTGATCGAACTGGTCAGACTGGTTAGTATTAAAATATTATTATTTAATACAATGCATCAAATAATTTACATAATAAACATGCACCAAAAAAAATTATACACAATGAGTTAAAAGATTGCAATGAAATAAGATCATAAAATCTTAGACTCTAACAAGTAATATCAAAATAATAGACATTAATAACTAACAAGTAATTTAACTTGTAAACTAAAGTTCATATGCCATAATTTCAAAATTAAAATTCAAAGTTCATGCATTCATAACTTCAAATTCAAATTTCATGGATGATAAGAAAAAAAGGTCATGCCTGACGAGCGAGATCACCTGTATCCGATAGCCGACATTGACCACGAAGGCGCCGGTGACCGACTCCACAGCGACCCACTTGTCCCCCTTGCGGATCTAGGGGTCGGGGACGTAATCGTCGACCAACAGGACGATGATGATCTCGGGGAGTGCGACGAGAAGCCGAGGGTGGGCTCCAGCTGTGGGCACTTGGGGTAAAGGTTCGCGCGCATGCACGCCTCGGCGCTGTCCCCACCAAGCGCCTCCTGTAGATATCCCTCCTCCATCCCCAAACCCATGGACAACGCCCTCATCACGGTACCACATACCTTGGAGACTACCTCCTGAGTTCGCTCTTCGTCGATTCCACTTCAGGGGAGATTACAAAGCACTGAGTGTGGTGAGGCAACATCTACACAGCAATGTCGGCAAGGGACAGGAGGAGGAGGAGATCAGTCATCGGTGCTACTGTGAGCTTGAGAAGTGGACAAAGCCGACGCATGGGCACAAAGACCTCCCGGATCCCCTGCCCGCCTCGCTGCCACTCGTTCAGGCCCTACGAGGCTCAACAGCGTCGGACCCTGAGAGGTTGCAGCATAGAGAACTCCCTCTAGCCATCGGGCATGGGAGGGTCTCAACGGCATCGTCGCGAACGCAGACAGCCTACAACTCCGGTGCAGAGACCTCCCGAGTGGCTCATTGCCGCTCGCATCGGACTCCATGAGACTGTCCTGACGCTCGTACGTGGTGCTTACGAGATGTAGCTGTGACTTTTGAAGCGATAGAGCATGTGCCTTGTGGGGATTGTGGAGATCGTCGAACGGTCGAATATCATCGACGAAGATGAGAAGGAACAAAGAGAAAGCGAATGGAAATAAAAGCGGACAAAAACAAATTGAACCTCTTGGTTGGCCGCAGGAGATTGTCAACGGCCGTCAACAGGAGTTCGTTCGCAACCGCCATAGTCGTTGCATTGCATTGTTCGATCGTCAAAGGGGTTGCTGAATTTACGATTTAGGATTAAGGTTTTTTGTGTAGTGGCTATAGCACTGTAGCCGGATTTACTTTTACCTCTTCCTTGGTTTTCAGCTTTGTTTTTTTTCTTTGTTTTCTAATCCGATTGGTCAAATGGAAACACAATATGATATGATTTTTTTTGACTTTATCCAGTTTTTTGACCGATTTCAATCGGTCTAGTTCCCCCCTCGATTTTAGACCCTACATTGGGTCGTGTTATCGATCGATCAACGGTTCGACCGATCGGGCTAGTCCGATCGTGACAACACAGACATTGTCGCCTCATAGACTAATGTCTAGCAACCTCAGCATCACCATCAAGTCCATCAATAGGGTCCCCTGCCATCTGCCTCCGTCCATGTTACCTGAGGCAGGCCAATTGGCTGCCCCTTAATCTTGAACCCGCCAAAGAAGAGATGAACCACATGTGAATCATGAAAAATGGCCTATGAACCGCACATGATCCTCCTAGCTGTTGGATCCAAGGGCTAGCCAAGTAGGGAGGAGACCCATTAAATCCAATTATTTTTGGTAACTTGTTAAATAATCAAAGCAATACAACATATCAAAGTGATGATTTGATAGAGAATGATTGGCACCAGGAAAGTAAAAGAAAATACCGAGGAATAGAAAGAAACCGGCATAACTTAGACTTTATAACATCCTGAAGTTGTCATATGTAGTTATGTACTATATGTAGCATTAATATAAATTATGAATTAAGATAGTGAAAGCACCATGAGCATAACAATAATTTGGTTAGATAGTAATCATATGCCATGCTTAAAGAAATCAGTTTTGTGAATTGTTGTACATCTTAATATAATCACATGAAACATGAAGCATATAAATAAAGGAAAGGATGCTAGGAAGAATCTTTTGTGAATTGTTCATCTAGTATGCTCGATGTTCCTATAATCGGATGGTCGATTAGGTTATGGCTGAATTGATCGGTGTTTTTGTTAAAATAATATTATTTTTAATAATTTTAAAGATCAGTAACCTATTAATAATTAATTATTTATATAAATATATCATTTATTATATTTTAAAATTTTATTATTGATAAAAGTTTATTCTCAACTTGTCAAATATTGATTTATTAATATTACATTTTTATTATCTTTGAATGCTATTAATAATATGTTAACTTAGTTTAACATAAATCACTCTTGATTTTTTTTTTACTTTCTTTTTTACCACTTTCCAATTTCTTTTCACATTTTTTGCTCCATCTTCATTAATATTTAATTTATTTTTCAATCAATTCCTCTTTAGTGTCCCGTATCCTTTTCCTCTTTAAATTTTAATATGATTAAAATACTTTCCTTATTTCTCATGGTTTTGCGAAAATTTTTTTTTCTCCTCTTCAATTTTGAATCTGATTCAAATAGTTTACTTAGCTTGATGTAGGAGATGGAGTTGGAGATTACAAGACATGAGATTACTTGGAGTCCAAATTTGAGTTATTTTAGGAAGTGAGTCTGAGTTATTTTAGATATTTAGTTGCTGATTAATATTTAGTTTTGGTATTTAGTTGCTATTAGTATTTAATTTCTATTGAGTCAATATTTTCTTATCTAGTTTATTAAGAGTCCTACTTAGGATAAAATTTGTATTGCTGAACCCTATAAAAGAGAACAACTGAGTTATTTGGTGGGATGATTATTATTCAGACTTTTCAGAAATAATTGTTTCTTTCTCTTGGTGTTCTCTAAGTTGCAGTGCAGATTCGTCTCGTGCTGTATTTTCTTGACACCTTTGTGTCTCGTTATTTTTTTTGTGTGCCAATTTTGATATGCTCGTCGTATCAGGTTGCTACGGCGACCCGCATGAATTAGTTCTGCTGTTGTGCTGTTGCCCCCCTCCCCATCAATTTTGATATGCTCATCGTATCAGGTTGCTACGGTGACCCGCATGAATTAGTTCTGCTATTGTGCCCCCCCATCAATTGGTATCAGAGCCGATCAAGATCCACCCTTCTCAAACTCTAATTCTGCCCTCAGTCAGCCGTCTACAGTACTGCTATAGTACCCGTCGCCACCCTCATCTCAATCTCTAATTTTGCCCTTATCCAGTCATCTACAGTAATCGTGCTACAGTGCCACGCTGCTACAGTACTAATATAGTACCCCGCAGTCAACTTCATCTCAAACCCTAAATTTGTCCTCAGCCAGACGTTTATAATAATCGTGCTACAGTGCTGCACCGCTACAGTACCCACTGCAACATTAACCCTAGTTTTGCAAGTTGTCCATTGGTGTCAACAGCCGTCGTTCTATACCATGGGTGATTCTCCTACCCTTGCTGAATTTGATGAAGTCAAGGATGAGCTTCATCAACTTAATGAACGATTTAATGAGGTGATGACGCTGCTTCATGATTGACTGCCTCCTTGTATGCAACATGTTCCCCCTCAACAACAACCAAGACATCCACTTCAAAATCGTCGTTTCCAACTTGTTCGTGGTGGAGAACAAGAAGATGATGGTCAGTTTGTGCAAAACAGTCATAGTTACCATATGAAGATGTAAATACCCACCTTCAATGGACAATTTCTTATGGAAGATTTTCTAGATTCTTTGACAATGTTTATGTTCCAGAACATAAACAAGCCAAGATGGTAACCTTCAAGCTAAAAGCTAGAGCTTCATCATGGTGGGATTAAGTACAGATAATGCATCTTCGGCAATAAAAGCAACTTGTTCAATCTTGGGACAAAATGAAGAAGTTGATTAGAGCACGATTTCTTCCACCTAATTATCAACAGATTTTATACCGACAACTCACCTAGTGGGATAAGGCTTTGTTGTTGTTGTAACTCTGCAATTGCTGCCAAGGATCTTGAACTGTGGCTGATTATACAACTGAATTCTTTCGTCTAACGACTCGTAATGACCTGATGGAAAATGGTCAGCAACAAATTGCTCGATTTGTCAATGACCTGCGTTCCAATGTTCGTGATCGTGTCGAAGGACAGATCACCTATACATTAGCTGATACCATCTCTCTTGCTGAAAGAATGGAGCGCCAAACTGAATGAGTATCGCGTGTTGCATCCTTATCTAGCAGAGTTCCGCCACAATAAAATTTTACTAGAGTTGATACTACATCAACTAAGACAGCATTGAAAGGTGCAACTTCTGTGACCACAAATGATCAACTTGCTGGCAACATGGCAGCCAACACTTCATCGGCAAGAAGGGCGAGCAATCCTTATACTCAGCAAAATACCATTACATGTTATAGATGTCACCTTCCTGGACATCGGTCCAATGAATGTCCCCAAAGTCTTATTGTGAATTTAACACAAGGAGAAGCAGCGACAGATGGTGAAGATGAAAATGAGAATGCTAATGATATTGAGTATGCAGACGAGGAAGGAGAGCACGTGGCCTATGTAATCCGACGCCTCATGCTCACACCAAAGAAAGAGGATGACATATAAAGGCACAATATTTTTTTCGGACACGAGGTATTATCAATGAAAAACTATGTGATGTTGTTCTGGAGAAGCCAAAGAGTTCTGACTCTTCTGATAGCTTTAACTCTCCCGACATCCTCAGCTCACTGCAACATTCGTTAGACGATTTTAAGGATGTCGTGCCGAAAGAATTGCCACCTAGTTTACCATTGTGTGAAGCTACTATTTTCTCCAAGTTTGATCCAGATACTATTTTCTCCAAGTTTGATCTAAGGCATGAGTACCATTATATTCGAATTCGAGAAGGAGACGAATGGAAGACAACCTTCAAGATGAAAGAAGGCCTCTATAAGTGGCTTGTTATGCCTTTTGGCCTCTCAAATGCACCAAGCATCTTCATACATCCCATGAACCAAGTCCTTAGGCCGTTCATTGGCCGATTCATGGTATCACAACTGTTGTTCTTGGGATTCTTAGTTGGAGCTGTCGACATAATAGTCGACTCAACCAAGGTGCAAGTTATCTCTAAATGTCTGACAGCAAGGAATGTTGCAGAAGTGCGAAGTTTTCATGGTCATGGTTTTTCTCCAACGAGAGTGGTTCATAGTCGGCACTTACAACAAATTTATTCGAGTATGTTCCAGAGGGATGCTGATGTTACTCGCTTGAGGTCGAGCTCTTTTCAAGATGGGGGACTGATGTAGGAGATGGAGTTGGAGATTACAAGACATGAGATTACTTGGAGTCCAAGTTTGAGTTATTTTAGAAATTGAGTCTGAGTTATTTTAGATATTTAGTTGCTGATTAATATTTAGTTTTGGTATTTACTTGTTGTTAGTATTTAATTTCTGTCGAGTCATTATTTCCTTATCTAGTCTATTAAGAGTCCTACTTAGGATAAAATTTGTATTGTTGAACCCTATAAAAGGGAACATCTGAGTTATTTGGTGGGATGATTATTATTCAAACTTTTTAGAAACAATTATTTCTTTTTCTTGGTGTTCTCCAAGTTGCAGTGTAGATTCATCTCGTGCTGTGTTTTCTTGACACCTTTGTGTCTCGTTATTTCTTTTGCGTGCCAGTTTTGATATGCTCGTCATATCAGATTGCTACGGTGACCCGCATGAATTAGTTCTGCTGCTGTGCCACTGCCCCCTCATCATAGCTTCTTTCATTTTATCTTTCTTTCCCTTTTTCTCTTTCCTTTTCTCTTGATTTTTGTTTTTTTTTTCAGTTTTTGGATTGAACCGAATTTTATAAGGTTCACCAATTTTATCCAATTTGAATGCAAATTCGAGTTTGAGTTTGAATTGGACTGACCAATCGTCCATTCACAATTGAACCGACCAATCCGATCTGGTTCTGATAATATTGTATGCCTAATATCACTATTTTAAAAAATTGGCCATTAGTCCGGTTTAAATTTCTCTCATAGTAGAAAATGTTAAAAAACCAAATTGAACCAAGTTGAACTGATTCAACCATTAAAATATGGTTTTCAATTTTTTTAATAAAAATACAAAATTAGAAATTATAATGATAAATCAAATAAAAAGGAAATAAATATTTAAGGAAGAAAAAGGAAATGAGAGAAAAAATAAAAATGGAAATAGTTGAATGGAAAAAAGGAAGGAGAAATAATCTATAGAAAGATATGAAAAAAAATAAAAGTTATTAATAGAAGAATAATTAAATTAAAAAGAAAAAATAAGATATATTAATAAAATAAAGAATACATATATTTATCATTAATAATAATAGAAATAAATTTCACTCACTAGATTTTCTCGAAACTTAGTGGTGAAAGTGGTTCGTGTTGAGTCTTCGATTAAAAAAAAATCACTCGTTGTTTGGTCAATTTGTAAATTTAAAAATCACTCCAAATTTATTTGGAAAAAAATCCTCTAGTGATTCAAATTTTTAAAATGTTTTTTCTGGGATCCTATTTTGTATAATAACATTTTAATATATATATATATATATATATACACATATGAAATTAATGTAAACACATTTATTTTTATACTAAATATAAAATATAGTCAACACTATCAAATTAAATTTCCAAATTGTAATAAAAAATTTAAATTATTAAAATAATATGAACATCAATATTTTAAAAAATTGATACCTTATGAATTAATGATATAAATGTAAATAGGCTACGTGGTCCTTACGGATTTTTGGGTGAAATCCTAATTTGAGCGAAGCAGCTTTGATTTATTAAAATTTCATCTTAAATCATATTGAGATCCCTAACTTTTAAATTTTTTTGTTCGATTTTTTTAGTCGGGTAGGTTTATGAGGTTGGTCAATTTTTTTCTTACACTTGTATTTCACTAAATAATTTATTATTATTTTTATAATATTTATATTGTCATAATAAACCTTAATAAGGTTATATGGTTCAACTTCGATCTCCTTAAATATAGTGCATATGGAGTTCGAGGATTGACATATTTTTTTAATGATGTAAATATTGTTGTAGTATTTTAATATAATAAGTCTATATTTTCTTTTTTATTTCCGTTCAAATATATTGAAATTATGTATATCTGGAATATATTTTGTATAACTCTATTATAAATATTTATCATAAATATCAGAATATTTAAATTATTGTTCTTTCTGAATATTTTCTCCCCAAATTGTTTGATAAGAAGCTTGAATTCAGCCATATCAAAACAAGGTTTTTGTTATGCAACTTACAAATTTGTTTATGTTGCTTATCAAAACATAATAGTTGCTTATGTTGTGTGACCAACTTACAAGTAAGATAAATTTGTTGCTTACTCAAGTCCTTGTGTTTTCTTAGGTTTCTTAATGACACAAAAGGATACAAGGTTTATAATATGCGAACTAGACAAGTTTCTATCAATCGAGATATATAATTTTTTAAACATATATTTCCTTTCTTTCAGAACAGAATGATACTGCAAAAGTTATAACTCCATATGTCTCATGAGCGCATGAGAGTGAATTCTAATTGAGTGCAATTGACAATAAAACAACATTAAAACCTATTTAATTCAATTGATAAATTAACTATATTTGTTAACTTATCACTTTGTGTATGCTTGGAATGTAATAGACTCAAGTGTCGTATTCACATTGATTTAAAATTGAACATTCATAACTAAGCTAACTTAATTTCTAACTAGAGTGTTGAGCTAATTACTAACACAAAGAAATAGTTAATTATCGAAATTGAACTAAGATTATGAACTCCGACCAACCTTAGTTGATTTTGATATTTTATAATGGTTGAACTGAAATGATAATTAGCTGTCTATCTGGAAAATTAAGATTGGATTTAACAACTGTAGGATCCCAAAGGGCACCAGGGGGGTGAATTGGTGTTTAACCGAAAATATCGATTTCACAAAATTCGTAACGGAAGCACAAAATTGATTCTTGAAACCTTTGCAATTCAGATTATAAACACAATATGAACGGGGTGAGAGAGAGAGAGAAAATCAAACACAAATAGACACGATGGTCGTTGACGAGGTTCGGCCATACCTTGGCCTATGTCTCCGCTCCGACTTCTCGACCTACTAGTCACTTCCTTTGTTCCAAATGGGGCAAGGAAGAAAACCCTTTACATTAACCACCATTTCTCCGCTTCGAGAAGCAAGACTACCTCTCATCCTAGGAAGCTAGTCTATTTCTCTCGCTCAAGAGGTAAGACTTTGAACTTTTTTTACACAGGAGCTCTCTCTGTTTTTTTAACAAAAGTGTTTCTCTCTTTTACAAAGCTAAGCTCACAAGAGAAGAAGAGAGAAAGAATGAGAAAGTTAAAAAATAATAACTTTAAGAAATGATCTCTCTTTGACAACTTGAATTTTTTTTCAATAAGTGAATGGGTGTCTTTGCCTCTGGCTTTGACACTCCTTTTATAGCCTTCAATGTGTGGAAAATTTGTCCAGAAATTATTCCACAAATTCCTCCTTCAAATTTGACCGTTACTATTCATTTGATTCGGAGGCACTTCTGGACCGGTCGACCGGTCTATGTGATCGTTGCACATTTTCTTCAACTTCTGTGCTTGATCGGTTGACCGGTCCATCGACCGATACATCGATCAGTATCGGCTCGACGTTGTCCGGAGCAGGGTCAGTAGTTATCGGTCGACCGACAGATTGACCGACCTACACCTTTTGATCATAACTTTCTGCACGATTATTCAAATTAGATGATCTTGGAGTCTATGGAAAACTAACAGAATTCTCTACAAAGTTCCAAATACATCAAAAACTAATTAGATCAGTGACAATTATTTAATCAAAGCGTAGTGCATAAAGTTATCCATTTTTCTTTAAACTTTTTCAACATTTCAACTTTAATCATTCGAAATTTGTTTCATCAAAATATAATTTTATATGTCATTAAAAACTTTGACCCAACAACAACTAGTGGCAAATTCTCTTAGAAGGAATTTCATTTGTTGTCCTATTGTAGATGGATTTAGGCTAACTAACAATGATAATTAAATTGAGTTCGACCTATAAGATCTCACACTACAATGAACTCAAAACTAAAGACCACATTTTCATATGATAATTAGCTAGATTGATTCTAAAAAGGGTTCAATTGATTTCACTGCATAACTTATAATCATCAGCAATTGTGCTAAAATCCTCTCACAATGTTGTAAAACTCGGACAGAACGTCGACCCAAAAATGTTTTCGGTAAGATTGAACCAGTCATACCGATAAAGGTCGAACCGGATGACAATAATGTAAAAATATGTTCATACTAATAGCATATATTCATTGATAACTAATATAAATTATACTATCAAAATATAATAATAAATAAATAATATATTTGTTCAAATATTTTGTTCACTACAATCTTGAACATATAAATCAATATATCAACTTATAATTCATGGGATTAATTACTAATATTTATTTAAGACAAATAAGAAATGATAAAATCTAAACAAAATTAATAAATTATCTTACATTTTCTTTTTATTAGAGGATGAATTATTTTTTATTGCAATATTTTAATATGATAAAAATGAAACTAAATAAAAACACTTTAGTAAAAATCTAATCAGATGTTATAAAATCGCCTGGTGGGTGGTGCACCTCTTAAAGAGGAAGAGGTTTTAAGTCTCCCGATTCAGCGATTCAACCATGGATTTGATCGGTTCAATCGGGGCTAATCATTATTCTAATTCGAACTTGACACATAGACCATTGTAGAATCTGGACCGACTGATCCAGTTTGGGTTTTACAACACCGTCATCTCATATATAAGAAGCAAAATCAATAACATGACTTAAAAAAATAAAAAATATTAAATTCAGCTCAAACTTGATCTTCTTGTGGGTTTCTTCAACTCTTTTCTCTTTGTATTTGGCAGCTAGCTAATTGGGATTCCTTCCTTTTTAGCCTGTAACAATTTTGTCTCTAATTCTACTTTGGCTGATCTTGTAAACTCAATAATCAGCAATCAACAAATTCTCCAAATAAACTTTAAATAAAGAAGAACCAAATTAAGACGACTAAGCAGTCGAATGTGCATATTTGTGACAATGCTTTGCGGGACTTTGATATTGTGCAAAATTAATAAAATGGATGTGAATAGATTACTTAATAGTGGTTAACAGAAAAAAGAGAATGCATTGATGTATAAATTCATAGCATGATCAACTTGTGAATTTTTTCAAATGTGTAGAATCATCGCGCAGAAATATTCTTACCCAGCTTCTCGAACGTTTCCACATTCTTTACTTCAAAGCACAAGTTACAGACCCTAACTTCCTCTCTCAAGATTGTAAAAAATCTCTATTTATAATTGTTTATTTTCTATAAAAAGTAAGTTAAATTTATAGTTATTTTCATTTTGAAACTTATCTTTAAAATACTAAAATTTCAGCTATAAAATACTATCAATTTATTTTTGAAATAGATGGTAAGTGTTAAGTTCTTGTGCATATGTAATACTTTCAAAAATATCTTGAAAAATTGAAATTGTTGTTCGTCACGAATCATTATGAAGATTTTATGG
The DNA here is from genome assembly GCA_030549335.1 of Pontederia crassipes. Taxonomy (NCBI): domain Eukaryota; kingdom Viridiplantae; phylum Streptophyta; class Magnoliopsida; order Commelinales; family Pontederiaceae; genus Pontederia; species Pontederia crassipes. Next base: position 4,479,742 of record CM060194.1, on the reverse strand, counting down.
TCTAAACAAAGTTTAAATTGCACTAAAAAAGTGATTTCTCGGGACATGAAGGTGTTTTACGACCTGTACATTGTCTAAATCGAAGTGAAAAATGGTTTTGACAACAAATTGTGGCAAATTCTCTTTGAAGGGATTTCGTTTGATGTCCTATTGTCGATGCATTTAAGTTAATTGACAATGATATTTAAATTGACTTCAACCTATAAGATCTCGTACTATAATGAACTCAAAACTAAACACCACAATTTCATATGATAATTAGCTAGATTGATTCTAAAAAGAGTTCAATTGATATCAAGAATCTACATAACTTATAATCATCAACAATTATGCTAAAATCCTCTCATATTTAAGCATAACATGAAGGCTTTCAACAATTATCAATAATAATAATTCACCGTAAATCTAAAAAGGTAGTCATTGCAAGAATGAAGTAAAATATGCAGATTACAACATGAATAAAATCAGAATCAAAATGTGTTAATGTTTTCAGGTTATTTATGAACAAGAGAAGAATCAAAGATAAACCTCTCAGTTTTCATTCTAGCATATGATACATATCAGGTTCCAACACATTCATGAATTGTGGACTGATATTACATGTAATCATATATTGTTCCGTTCATCTAGAATAAGAATCATATTACTTTCCTTCCTAATGGAGATAATATTTAGCTCCTCATTAATATTGAATGTGTTACAAAATAGATAAGAAGCAAAATCAATAACATGCTAAAAAAATAAAAACTATTAAATTCAACTCAGAATTTGATCTTCTCGTGGGTGGTTCTTTTGCCCTTTTCCTCCTCCTCTCCAAGTTCTAACTGACAACATCCTCCTTTTTTTAGGTCAATATTTCTCTTTTATATGACTTCTTCATCATCCTTTGATCGCAAATCAAAAGATTCCATTCCCTTGCTTTTACCACCTATTGTGTAGTTTTTTTTGAAAAAGATTCACTTCTCTTTGTATTTGGCAATTAGCTAATTGTTGTTCCCTCTTTTTTTGTTAGCAACAATTTTGTCTTTAATTCTGCTTTGATTGAATCTCGTACCAATAAAACTAATAAATAGCAATCAGCAAATTGTCCAAATAGAATTTAAACAAAGAAGAATCGAATTAAGATGACTATGTAGTCCAAGTGTGTAAATTTGTGACAATGCTCCGCGGGACTTTAATATTGTGTAGAATTAATAAAATTGTTGTTAATGTATGACTTAATAGTGGTTAGCAGAGAAAAGAGAATGCATTAGTGCAGAAATTTATAGGCTGATTAGCTTGTGATTTTTTTTTCAAATGTGTAGATTCTATCGTGCATAAATCTTCTTGCCAAGCTTCTTGAAATTTGTTCACTTTCTTTATTTTAAAGCACAGGTTGCAAACCCTTATATCCTCTCTAAAAATTGTAAAAAATCTCTATTTATAATGTTTCTTTTCTATTGAAAGTATGGTATACTTAGATTTAATTTCATTTTGAAACTTGTAAAACACTGAAATTTCAATCATAAAACATTATCAATTTATTTTCAAAATATATGATAAGTGTTGGAATTCTTGTGCAAATGAAATCCTTTCAAAAATATTTCCAAAATTCCAAATAGTTGTTCGTCACAAATCATTAGGGAGATTTTACGACTTAAACAAGGTTCAAATCGTATTAAAAATGTGATTTCTCGAATCAAGCTAGGTATTTCATGACATTTATAGCTTCTAATCGAGGTGAAAAAATAATTTTCACAGCTCGTGACATTCTGGTCATGATTCACGCCTCAGTGGACTTTCAGAGTTAAAATCGGATATTTTCATGAGTCATTACAACTTTATCATGACCCAATCATGACTCTCTTCTCACCACCCTTTGATAGTCCTATTTTTTATTTCAGACTCTATTTTAATTTCATTTTGGGTGCAATTTTTTCTAATGGTTTCATACTTTTTTTCTCTCGCTTACTAAATGGTAAAATACAAAACTTTAATTTTTTCCATAAATTTTAAAGTAAAAAACTCATAAAATAATATGATAAAATGAATCAAAATAAGACTAAATGCAATCCTAGTTATATGCTACATTATTTATGCATGAAACTCTTCTAAACCTAGATATTTACTTGTCATCAAGTAATGTTCAAGTCAAAGTTAAAACCTAGATGGTTAATCATCATTTCATCTTGTTAGTCAACTACTTTCTTAGCACTTATTTTATGCATTCATAGTTAAAGTACATCTCCTTCTTTATAAACATTAAACATGCATGTGCGGGGAAAAGTAAACTTTATAAATATTAATTATATGATCTTCCTACAGCATAGCAGATCACAATTCAACATAAAGCACTAGAGATAAGTGCATAATACAAGATTGAATTATTGTAAAAGTTAGAGTATGTTTTTAATATATTTCATAAATGCTCAAAATAGGCCCAAAAACTAAAGGATCAAAGATGGTACATATAATATTTCATAATTACTAATTGATAACAAAGCAAAAAAGGATTAAGCATGGAACTTTCAAAACAAAAAATTAAAATTCAGTTCACAATAATTAGGAAAAAATTATGCATTATGATATTAGAAAAATAATGGTATTATCTAAATTTAAGCTCAACACTATACTTGGCCAAATTGGGAGAGGCTCCTCGCTTTAGATGGTAGGAGGTGGAGAGGTGAGGGCATGCACTTATTTTTCAATTCTTCTTTAATGTCTTCAACACATGTTCATAAAATATAAAGTGATGAATCTTACTCACCTTATTTGTATAGAAAAACATCTATTAGCATGCCTTATTAGTTTGATAAAAAAAGGTTAAATAATTAAAAGTAAAAGATAAAAGAGTGTGTAGATGGAGACAACTTTTGATGTGAAGAATTCAACATTGGGGCAGATTCTGAATAATTGTGGAGTTCCCTATGAATTAAGTTTGAACTACTTGATTCCTACAAAAATCTAAATATATAAAGATTTTATTAGGTCGGGTTGCCTGATAATAAACATGATTATTTATTGTCATATACTAAACTCGATGACTCAAAATTCATGTTTATTGTAGTTAGTGGATCTTTAGTTGATATCCAAAATCTTCAGCTCTAGGATCATGTTTCACTCTAAAGATATCCAGAATCTTTAGTTAATTTTATTTTGATTAATTTTGGCATGAAATATTTTATTAGCTTATTTACTTTTATTTTATTAAAATAAAAATGTACCCAAGTTTTATATGTATTTCTTAGGAAGAATGGAAAATGCATTAGGAAGTCATTAAAAAAAATTGCACACAAATTAGAGTAAAAAAGAAGTTAAAAAGTGAAAATTTATGAAGTTGTTAGAGTGATAAATCGAAGTCACGATCGGTAAAATGGAAAGTAATGGAGCGTGTTAGTGTATTAATGGCCCATGATAAAGAGCTATGACAGACAAGTTATGATTCAGAAAATGCATAGTTTTAACTCCAAAAAGTCACATTGATCATCAAGTCACGATTCGTGAAAATACATATTTACTCCATCATAAAATGATTGTTAGGTGTTGTGAGATCGTAATTTTAGTCCATCAAGTCTCTATTTAGATTGTGAAATCTCTATCATGGTTTGTGATAGAAAATTATTTCACATATTCAAAGACTTTTCAATTAAATTTAAGTTGGATTGACAATCCTACACTTTGTTTTCAAATATGAATTAGACACTAATTATTGCTGAAATCTTGCAATTTACTGGGCGAAAACTTATAATTACTTATGCTCCAAAATTTCTTGTATTGCATGAAAAGGGTTCGATTTTTTTTCTCACAACATGAAAATATGAACCCAAATATATAGAGCCCTCCTACAGTATGAGAAAGCGATGGTAGAATCCGCAACCTATTATTTGAAGCCAATATAATGAGAGAATTCGAAGAATTCGCTGAGGAGATTTCTGCATGGTTAGATCTTGATGAATATCGAGCAATAATTCATTAACAATTCTCGAAAATATTCTACATTCTACTTTCTAAGCTGCTCACTAGCTTTATGAATATATTTTTATTTTTTTTGTAATCAAGATAATTTAGTTTTATTTATGTTTAAAACTTGTGTAATAGTTAAACTGATACAACAAACTATTCAACTTTTTTGTAGTAATCGATTAAACTTTAATTTTCTTTTGAATATGTATACTATTATTAATGAATTTTCAAAGATTAACTACATTCTTTATTTAGATATTATTCTCGTATGAGGATTTACTTTTGATTGCAAGTTTTTTGTTAAATTGATTATAGACTTTTAAGTTCAAGTATTACATGTCGTAACTCGTATGATAGTACACAAAATTTTAATTGTGCGGTCTAAATACTATATTTTAATGCATATTAATCTCATGTTTGATTAGATCATGATCTTAAATGAAGTGATTTCATTCTAATTTGAATCAATACAAGTTGGTTAATAGTGGATGAAAATTAATACATTGAGCGGACTCTAATCCATTGTTAGAAGCTAACAATATTCTTCGATGAATCTATTTGCCTAAAATTTATCATTAAAAAAATTTAGATATCATTAGATTAAATTACTTTAATTTGTCTTTACTTTTCTATAATTTCATTATCTATTATCTCTTTGTTAAAATTATTTTATACTTTTGTAAAATTATTATATATATAAAAAATAAATAAGGTTTTATAAATCCTCTGCGAAAATAGAGTAAAAAAGTGTAAACGCATTGCATTGGTTGTTTCAAAGTTGATATGGCTAGATCCTTTATATTTACAATTGAGAATAAAATGAAAAAAATACATATGTTTGTATTAGTTAACAATAAATCAGTCTTTCACGAAAGGACAGAGCATATAGTCGCAAACTATTTTTTAGGGAATGAGAAGCGCAATAGCTAATCAAATTGGTATACATTCCAAGAAAAGAACAACATCTAGGCTTGCTAACAATTGCCTTGGTGCAACAATAACACACTTGTTTAGATTCCAAGTTGAAATTGATATATTTGTTTCAATCACAAATTAAAAGAAAAAGTTTCAACTTTAAGTATTGTTGCTTTGTTGGAAGCATTCAGACTTTCTTTATTTTTATATTATAGAGCTTAAGTTATTGAACATTGTTGCATTAGTTAATACTTTTATGTAGTATCGTCGAAGAGTAATCTTTTTTTTTTTACAATAGTTGGAGTATAAATAAGTTCATAGGGAGGATATGTATTTTTTGAATGAAAAGAAGTAAAAGAATTTTTGTTTGTTTTCTCAATTCATCTCTCACCCATTTATTATTTTTTATCTTTTCACTTGCAAATTTAGATCGGGTCCATCATAGGGAAGATGTTTAGGCAACGCCATCTCATCATCTTCCCCTCATTCAAAGGCTACAATATTCCCACACCGTCGTTCTAAAAACAACACCAATAAAGGAGATGCAGTTAGGCACCTGACGGCACTAGGAAGGTTGCGATTAGAAGAAAGCCAAAGTGAAGGGTGAACCATGAGTAGCAAAAAAAAATGACATTAAGTTCACCGACAGTGTCACTTCTTCATGTCCAAAACATGAAATAATATAGTAAAATAGAATAATATTTCACGAGACTATAATCCAAACTAGTAGATCTTCTTACGACATTAATTATATATCAAAGCGGAATTTTGAAAACTGGACTATCTAATTTGAGCGACCTGACAATGAATTGGCTGCTAGTCCAATTTGATTTTTATTTGAAAATAAAAAAAATGACAAAAAATCGGATACAGTTGAATTGGTTCAATCCAATTTTTTATTTTTGAATTAAAAATGGAAAATTGGAATGGTAAAATCATATAAAAATGGAAGAAAAAAATAATTGGGAAAGGAAGAAAATGAAGGCAATGGTGTATGGTTATAATATGTAATTATATAAATGTTATATAGTTTTAAGGTAAAATTTTATTTTGGCCCCCTAAATTACATTAAAATTTTTAATACAAATTAAGAGCATGTTATTTAATATTTTTATTATTTACTATATACTTTTAATTATTTATTTTTAACAATATATCTTGGCAAAACAGGTTTCATATTCTATAGACAGAATAGCATTTTAGGGTGGGCTTTTCAACATCCAATGTTTGGAACACGAAAGATCCTGAAAGTCGTGTTTTGGGCAATTTACTTTATACCTACTATTCTGTCTGGTTTTTGGTTCCTAGTCTGATTCTATTAGCTTTGATTTTTTATTCGTCCTTGTAATGGTGTATAAATGTTGTAAGAAATTTAAGGAGAAGAATGAGTGAAAATTGTAAGAAGAAAAAAATAAGAAGTGATAGAAGAAGTAAAAATAAAATAATTAAATGCAAACGAATGAAAAATTATTTAATATAAATATATGAAAGGAAAGTTACTAACATATAATAATTAAATTAAAATAATAAATATTGTTTTAAGAAATAAAAGAATACAAATATTTTTCAATTAAAAGTTAAAGGTATAATTTTAATTAAGTTTTATTGAGATTTATTCCATTATGTAATTTATTTAATTTTTTATATTATTTACATTATAATAATAAACATAAATAAAATTATGTGGCTCAACTTTAAACTCTTTTAAATTATATGGAGTGCCAAATTGACATAATTTTTAATCATAGAAATATTATCATGTTATTCGAATTGGAACAGATTCTAGATAAGTTTCTAAAAAATATTTATTATAAATATTATTAGGAAATAATAAAAAATAAATTAATATTGAATATTAAGAAAAATATTTTGTATGGTATTTTTTATGCTTTTTTATAGTATTATTCATAATATATATTTTAATAAAAAATTAATTCAATTCATTGAATTGGATTAAAGTGATTGAATTATGATCCAATCAGTGCAAATTTTGGTTCGATTTAAAAAACATTGATCAAAGTATAAAGCATTATTTACCATTGGATTTTATTAAATGATTAGAGGCCGTGGTCTATTAATTTTACTGGGCCTCCATAATGTGCGGTTCTTGGGAGAAGCCCAGATATTTCGAGATCCGTTATCGTGAGGATATAAATCCTAATAAACGGTCTTGATCATTCGAAACTCCATCGCACGGTCAATGCGTATCATCGTTGGCTATAAAAATAGTTTCACTTTTCTAGGGTTTAGTCCCCGCATTTCTGGTTGCCGCAGTCCGTCTTGTATCTGAATTCCTCCGCCGCCGCCGCGCCCGCAACCAGTTCGTCAGAGATGGTGAGATTTGTTCTACTTCTTTGGCGCTCTCGATTGTTTTCTGGTGTTCTGTAGGCGTTTGAATCGAAGTATCGTGGTGTCTGTGCTCGTTGATCTATTCCTGTTTCGATTTGTTAACCTGACCTTGGTATTGCCGGCAGCCGCTCCCGAACGATATCGACTTGCTCAATCCTCCTGCCGAGCTTGAGAAGAGGAGGCACAAACTCAAGCGCCTTGTCCAGTCCCCTAACTCCTTCTTCATGGTACTTTGCCCTTGATTTTTTCCTCTATTTTTGCATGTTGTTGTCTATGATAGATCAATTTTTTGTTTCAACTGTGATGTGCCCCTTTTTCGCAGGATGTCAAGTGCCAAGGATGCTTCAACATGTGAGTTCTTCTTGTTCATGATTCCCAATTATTATTAAAAAAACCGGTCTTTGTTTTTTTTGAGACTGAACTGGGTTGTTCTCTTGAAACCTGCAGCACAACCGTGTTCAGCCACTCCCAGTCGGTGGTGGTCTGCGGGAACTGCCAGACCGTGCTGTGCCAACCGACCGGAGGTCGCGCGAGGCTCACCGAGGGCTGCTCTTTCCGGCGAAAGGGAGATTGATGCCGAAACACATCTCGCCGTCCGCTTCCCTCATGGGTTCCTTTTGTTGAGTGTTTGAAGAAATTGATGGGTGCGTGCCTGATGCGTATGAGTTGGTAGTTCCGTAGATTAAGAGCGTGTCTTCTTATTAGCCTATGTCTGTTCGGGCAAACAACTAGTTGTGTTGGTCTTATGTTTAATTTGCTTATTTTTCTTTCTCGTATTATCGCAACTGTAGGACCTGTTTGAAATCTATAGTCATCAACTTTTTATCTACCCCAAAATTCCTGCTCCATTGTGATTCTTAGTTTTATTAGTTGCTTCAATTCATATACGAGAACAACCTGAGAACAACGATTTGTTCTCATTCTTGCCCCCACCCTAGGAAAGCAGTGTTCTGTTCACAAGAACAAAGTGAGAATTCTAGAACTCATTTAACTTTTACCAAACTGGGCCATAATAAGCAAGATTGAATTCATGTTTGGACGTCTTGATTTCAATGCCCTTGGTAAAAGTAACTAGAGGTATTTGCTTGTTAAGGATTCTCTTTGATTAGACATGCATGTTTTAAACTTGTTACCTTGTCTATTTTCTATGGAGTAGAGGGTAGATTAGACACTCGTAAGGGAGGATTTGGGCTTTGGTTATCTTGTGTCCTGCCATTGTTGAACTCATTGTTCGGTATCTTATTGCTGAGATCATAGTTGTCTATTATGTGTTGCTTAACACGGCTGATGCTTGTAGAGGTTTATTGCCCATTTAGATACCAAGTGCTGTGTTTTATAATAGCCCTTTTGTGTCACTTGTGAGGTTTTGCATTGACCTTGGTGTGGATCTCATCTGAGTAGGTTACACAAGTAAAGTTGTTTTATAGAGATCTAGAGCAAGTGTTGCAGAATTCTCTTGCTTGTTTACACTGTAGGTTATAGTTTAGTTGCATTGACTTCGTTGTGGTTGTCATCTGAATAGGTTAACACAAGTTAGGAATCTTAACTTTGAGTTCATTGAGATCTAAAGCAAGTGTTACTACAATCAATCTTGTTAATTTAGAGATGGTAGGGAAAATTGTGTTTTATGGCATGTGAATCTCTATGTGAGGATGTTTTAAATGCAAGCTCGGTTTAACATTTTGATTATGGCTCTGCATAATTACGTTTTGTAGTGTGTTTGTTGCCTTGTTCTACTTGTCTACTCATAAAAACATATTCCCGAGTCATGAACAAGGACGACACCTTACTGTATCTTGATTGGATTTCGTAAGCCATGTTTGGGAATCTCTCGTGATAACTTGATCTCAACATGTTTCAATATTTCCTTGGCATTGAGATAGAAGCAAAACAAGGTCTCTGCCCACTGGTAAAAATAGCTAATTAATTAGCAAATGGATACACTATAGGGACATCAAATAGACGCTTGTGGTGGATATACGTACACGCTTTGAGTACCGTTATGGATTATTTAAACACTTTATAAAATAAATAAAATAGTTATGGGTTATTTAAATCATTTTGAATAATAGTCAATGATAATCTACATGCATTTGACATGAAAAAATGAAAAAAAAACAGGTGTGGTAGGTTCTTTTCTTGGTATTTTAAATATTTTTTCAATGAGATTTCAAAAGTTAAATAGATTTGGTGCCAAGAAAGTAAAATCCATCCATTCAGCATTATTACCATTCAATATATTTTGTGCTTGGGCACTTGGGCGACTAAATTAATTACAACAACAAAATTTTATCCCACTAGGTGGGATCGACGATATGGATCATACGACGTCATTTCGCTCTATTAATAATTAAATTTTTCGATATATTATTCATCAATAGATCTTACGGAAGAAATATAGTAATTTTTGCATTATTACATTGATGCCAATGAAAATTTAATCTTAATGAGAAAATAATAAATTTATAGTTGCCATTCGTTATGAAAATTATATAAAAGTTAAATCATTTATATAGCACACTTGGAAATTTCAACTTTATCGATTACTATTGAATTTCACACTACTTAATTATATTATGGATCAAATGCATGTGTGAATTTCACACTTCGTAATTATGTCTATTGAAGTTTAATTCTAATAATTATAATTAGATTTTAGAATTGCTATATTATGATCCTCGATTCTAGCATAAAAAATTGCATAATCCATATACAAACTATTCTCATAATAATAACTCTAACCATGAATCAAAATCAGAATAATAAATCTGATATCCGATGGTTAACATTAAATTTTATACGATAAATACAACAAATGAAATCGAACTGTTATATTATATTATATTATATTACATTTTATATTATATATTAAATGCAACGTGTCCTAGCATGCACAATACATGCGCTAACTAATTGAGGAATTAATGGCGTGGATTTGCATCCCCTTCGCGGTGCCGTGGGGGTCCCAAATCGGATGCGAAAACGATGCCCCCCATCAAATATACACATATCTATAATATATAATTATATATGACATATATCAGAATATATACATATTTTATTATATATATTAAAAATACTTATATACATTATGAGATAAATGCACCTCCGGAGTGACCATTCTCTGAAGAGATGTGGAGCGCAGAATCACGACCGTCGATTTTTAATTCAACAACTACGATCCAATGGTGACAATCCATATCGCGACAAACGGATCTCTTCCTCCGATCTTCCCCTATGCTAGTGATTGGCCTTGCCCCGCTCTGGCCTTCCTCCCTGCCGCTCTTCCCCCATGCCCCTTGAGATCGGAAGCTTTGCTCTATTCGGGTAACAACAATAAAGCACAAACATCCGATGAAGAATGCGTCTGTCGAATGGTGAACAATTTCGCAAAGACAAAGCACCGCTTGCCTTCCCCAGCTTCCAACCCCTGAGCCGCGAAGAAGATTTCTTCGGCGGCGAACACATCTCCAGCGAATGGCAAGCGAGTCGAACGAATTTTGATTCACGAAGAAGCTCTGTCCGACGAACTGCAACCATGATGTTGATTCACAAGGGGAGATTTTGTGCGAAGAGCATATTGCGAATGTGATTGTTCTTTGTCAGACGAGCCATGAACGACGGAGATCGAAGAGCGGAATCGAAGGACGACGAGGAAGAGCTTCAATGTGGAGACGTTCACGAACAGAATCCATTTACTCAAGGGTGAATCAAGCAGGTGGACTTTGTCCGGTGAAGCCCCTCTCGTTGGGGATGATTGGAACGAAAAGGAAGAGCTTTCTTCCCTCATGCTCGCTTGCGGTGGCCGAAGACGGATCTAAAATTGACGTTCATGATCCGCTCTGGAGCTAGGTGCATTTATCTCATTATATATATATGTCCTTTAACTCCGTCTATATTTTATAGCCGGTCCCAAGCCCGAATAAAGGAGGAGGGTTGTGTTAGGCCCCGACAACCAGCATAAAATCATGTCGAATCTTATGAACATGTATCAACGAATGAACGGAATGACGTCGTATGATCCATGTAGCCGACCCCACCTAGTGGGATAAGGCTTTGTTGTTGTATATATATATGTCCTTTCCCCAATAAATAATAAATAAATAAATAAATAAATATATATATATATATGAAATGACATACATAAAACATAACACGTACGCACACTGCACACAACAACTGTGCACCAAAAGCGTCACCTTCGGTCCCTTCTCTCATCCATTCCATAATCCATATTCGGACCATCCTATTTTAAAACGTTATTCTCTTTTTATAGTTCTTAACTTAGTTTATGTGTTATAGAAAAGAATCGAAAGTATCAGTGCACATATTACATTTTTCGTAAATACACATATTATACTATAATTTTATTGGCATTCACATATATCTTAATTATGTAAAGTGTATTATATATATAGGAGTTATGGATGTGCTAATTACTATTTTTACTGCCCGTCGTTATTTATGAGTGGGTGTAGTAACATCGGCCATTGATGAATGCAATTAATTAATTAGGGTCGAATTTGTTTGGAACGTTGATATATATTGGCATTGGCAAGGTGTTGCATGATGCATGAGACAGTGCATGTTACATATGTGTACGTATAACTGTTAAATTAAATGGCATGCACGCTGCTCACCGGTCACTGGCACATGCAATATAACTACAACAGTGGAATGGGGCCGCTGAAGTGGCTAAACAATGCACCATTTAATTAATGATCGACACGAAAATGCCATGGATTAAAGATCAATCATGCATCTATATATATAAATGCATGTAAATCATATAGTTAAGGTATTATTTTTTGACTTCAAGTTTTAGGGTTTACCTTCTCCTTCCATGCAAGGAATTCCTTACATATATTCGTGATAATATACCAACTAATATTAGTGATCGTAATTTTTGTAATTAATATGATAATAATGTTATCACTATATTGTGGATTAGGTTCGTGGAGATAGTGCATTAAATGTGCCCCAAATCTATAATAAATTTATAATTATTAATAATAAAACTTGAGACAAATTAATGTCACAGTTTAAAATTTTTTATAAATTTGTTATAATATACCGATTAATATTAGTGACCGTAATTTTAATAGTTAATTTGGTCACAATTTTCTCACTATATTGTCAGCAGTTAATTTCTGGAGATAGATGCACTAAACTTGTCTCAAATTTGTCACTAATACGTGACAATATTGTAACGAAATATGAAGTCACTAAAATCGATAGTTAATTGATCAAATTCTTATAGTGGATTACAAGCCAATCACATCGATTTTTCGGATATAATGATATTGCAATGGTGACATAATTAAGGTAACGATAATTAACTGTAAAACAGGAAACTTACTAACTGTTAAAAAATGTCAACATTTTCTTACACGATTGAGCCGGCATATTAAGAAGTTCATGAATTATGATATATACAACATGGGAATTTGAGATGGCAGCACAGATCTGTAACTCGCTTGTGATACATTATATCTCTTTTTACAACTAGCTGCATGCATGCCTTATACTAATTAAATTGATATTAAGGATGCATGCAGGAGCATTATATATTTAAACTTGCACCTAGCATTAATTATATATATGAAGGAGAGAGGAGCAGGTGACATGAAGCATATAAATAATTTCTGTGAATATATATATATATATATATGATTAATTTCGTGTCTAACCTTGTAGTTATCATAAACATCCTCTTAAAGTTTCTCTGTATTGCTAATTTACTTTTTTCGTATTTATTTTAATTAAATCTTAATATTTGATTTGTTGTTTGATGCCTCATTTTATCTTTCATAGATAGTTTAAAAATCTTAAAAAATACAAAAAAGAAAAAGAACATCACATTTTATTTATTGAAATAATAAATCACTTTTTTAATAAAAAAAATAGAAAAAATAAATACGTAAAGGGTCTATGAGTTTGTTATTTTTTAATTAGAAACTTTTTTTTATTTTTGGAAACATTTTTTATAAAAAATAAAATAGACCTTTCTCCCTGTAGGATTTATTTTTATTAGTCTTCAATTTTTAAAATAGTTATTTGTAATACAAAATATTGATTGCATAGGAAGGGCTAGTAGGTTAATTAATAAACGAAAAAAAAAGATTTCATAAAAATTGAAAGGGTATTATGGAAACGCGGATAAAATTTAAGAGGCAACCGATAATTTTTATAATATAAAATTAAATATGAAAGTAAGTTATAATTCGAGTGAGATAAGAGGAAATAAACCATAAAATGAATGCGTCAAGTGCACAATCTTGTACGTTCAGGAGAATCATGGCTCAAAAGAAGACATGTGATATGAATCGATAAGATGCAATTTGATGGTTGCTGTAACATCTCGTGAGATTTTGTATCCACAATATGAATAGTTAAGATGCGATCTGACGGTCGCCATAACATCTCATAAGATTTTGCACTTTTCTTCTCTCTTTCTCTCATGTGATCTCTCTCTACGCCGTCACCATTGTCGTCGGAGAGGAGGTTAAGGGTGAATCGGAGGATGAGGTGATGGCGGACGAGAGTCGATCATTGCAAGAAAGCGTCCAAGGCCGTGCCATCGAAGAGGAGGCGAAAGACGAATAAAAGAATGAAATGGCAGCAGGCGAGACAATCATCTCTGTGAGCCATTGAATTTCACCTGAACACACAGGATTGTGCTTCACACAGTACAAAGCAAAAATCACTTCACATATTCATTGTACCCAATAATAATAATAATAATAATAATAATAATAATAATAATAATAATAATAATAATAATAATAATAATAATAATAATAATAATAAGTACAATCCTAAATTTGAATTCCGATTGAATTTTCATTAAATTCTTTAAAAGTTATATATCGGACTCCTTATAAATGTGAGCGAGAATGTTAGTACATTATGAGTACCAAAATAATGTTTTTTTTATAGCTTTTAAAATTGAACGATTGTGGATCGTATTTAATAACTGCATAAATAGAACACGCAACATATATATATATATATATATATATATATATATATATATATATATATATAACAATAGAAGTGAGAAGGTTTATGTTGCAAAAAGAGATCATGTAGGGCAGTAGGTGTATGTGAACATGCATTGTATGGTGGAGCAAGCCACAAAAAGAACAAAGGAAGGGGGAGTGGAAAAGACGAAATGTAAGACCACCAATTTGATTAAGGCCACCAACACCACCTCCTCCTCCTCCTCCACCTCTTTAATTTTAGGGTCACAGAAGTCTGCTGCGCACGGAATTCAAACAACAACAAATATGTATGTACCGTTGCACTACGGCAATATTAACTTAGTCCAAAAGTAACCCAACTATATATAATATTCATATGCAAACATGCAGGAAGAAGAAGAAGAAAGAATAAGACAGACATATAGCTGATGGAAGCATGGAGAATTGGAGGAAAATGTCGATGGAACATGCTGGAAATAGGAGACTATATGACTATGACTATATGACTGTACATGAGATGAGAAGCATTCTTGACAGCAACTTAAACTGCAAGATATATCAAAGAGATTTCACCTTACAGCCCACGACTCAACCACATAATTGCCGGCAGAGGGCGGTTGGGCAATTACTGTAAGTACATATGATGGTGGATTTCACATCTCCAATTAATGAACAAAACAAAGGATGTAACAGCTGGAGTTTAATTAATCCACCGCCACGGTTGATTAATTACCAATCTGCATCAATTTATGCATGTATGGATTGATAGAAAACATACATCAAGATGAAAAAAATCTGACTTAATGATAATTAACTTTATGTATAGAGATATATACATATGATAAGTTCATATATGCAGCTAATTTAATAACGCACCAGTCCCTCAATCCTCTCCTCTCATCTAGAAAGGATGAACTCATAAAATTATTGTTAAAAAAATGGAAAGAATAATAAAATAATTAATTTGTTTCAAAATGCGTCAAAATCGGCATTTTTAGGAGTTGCGGAAGGACGATTTCGCCCTTCCTCCTCTTCCGCTTCCGCCCGCTTCTCCTCGGCCGCCGCCTTCTTCTCCCTCGCCCTGGCAAGGAGGACCTCTTCCACCGTCTTCTCCACGTCGATCCCGACGGCGGCGGCGGAGACGGCGGCGCCTTCTTCGTCGGCGGATTCTTCTTCCGGTTCCTCCCCTGACGAGGGGATGAACGGCGGCCGCGATATGGTCAGGACGTCGTCCCAATCAACCCCTCTGAAGAACTCGTGCCGCTTGATCTCCTCGCACGCGATCCTCTTCTGGGGGTCCTTCTCCAGGAGCCTCCTTATGAGGTCCCGCAGCGGCGTCTGCTCGCCGGTGAGCTCGGGCGCCATGGTCAGTATGCGGTAGAAGGTCTCCTTCCTGTTCAGCCCGCGGAAGGGGGTGCGGCCGTAGAGCATCTCGTAGAGGACGACGCCGAGACCCCACCAGTCCACCGCGAAGTCGTGGCCGGAGCCCTCGATAATCTCCGGTGACACGTACTCCTCTGTTCCGACGAATGAGTTCGACTTTTTGTTCTCCGACGAGGGAACGGACGACGGCGGGGATTCACCACCGACGGGTCCGCGCGGGGCGGTCTCCTCTGGAGGATCGGAGATCTCCGGCGAAACGCCGGATTCGCAGGAGAAGAAGGCTGCGATGCGTCTGTGGCGTTTCTTTGCCTTCCTCCTGTCCTTTTTGGTTGCCGCCGGCGTCTTCTGGCTGTGCGGAGATAAGGCGTCGCCGTGGTGGCGATCCGATTTGGGGGATTCCGGCGAGGGGAGTCTGGTGGAGAGGTCGAAGTCTACGAGCATAATGTGGCCGTTGTCTTGGATGAGGACGTTCTCCGGCTTGAGGTCGCGGTAGACGATGCCCAGGCCGTGGAGGTACTCCAGTGCGAGCACCAACTCCGCAGCATAAAACCTACGCGAACGAATTCGAATTACGAAACCATCAAAATCAAAATCGAAATAAGGAAGCATCCGATCGAATCATTTAGAAGGCGGGAACGGAAAAGCTACCTAATGACGTCGTCGGAGAACATCCTCTCCGTCTGCCGGCGGCGGAGGGAGTTGAGGTCGCCGCCGGAGCATCGGTCGATGAGGAATCCGACGATCTTATCGGTAGAGACGACGCCATGGAGGGCCGGGAGCAACG
Organism: Pontederia crassipes; assembly: GCA_030549335.1. NCBI lineage: Eukaryota > Viridiplantae > Streptophyta > Magnoliopsida > Commelinales > Pontederiaceae > Pontederia > Pontederia crassipes. The sequence goes on along the minus strand of CM060194.1, from coordinate 4,463,386 downwards.
GGTGGGAGAGGGCGAGGAGGGCGTCGCGCTCGAACCATATCCTCCGGTAGGCGTCCCCGCCGTTGTTCGCCGTGCCCTTGAGCTCCACGGACGTCCGGGAGATGGCCTTGAGAGCGAGCCCGACGCCGGCGTCGCTCTTCCCCTCCGCGACCCGCTGCTCCGCGCGGCGGACGAAGAAGACGACACCCTTGGCGCCGCGTCCGATGACGGAGAGGGCCTTGAGGTCGCGGAGGTCGAGGGTCTGGGGCGGCGGCTGGAAGGGCGTCGACGACGGAGGGGGCGGCTGCGGGGAGACGGCCATCACTGGCGACGAAGAGCTCGACACCAACTCGAAGTCGAAGGGTTGCTTGGTTTAACAGTAAGTAGCACTTTGCTCATGACCCGTATATATACACTTACAATTAATAATAATAATTTTAAATTCAATTTATAGACAAACTGGCGAAAATATTTTTCTCGATTTGTTTTATACATCAATTAAAACTTACTTGGAATATATTTTTTTATATTTCAACCCTTGAGATAAAAAATAAAATTAATTTATCTCATTATTTTTTTCATCTTTTGGCATTAATTTTATATCATTACATTTAATTATTTGATACTCGCCAGAAGATATCAAAATTTGCAAAAGTAATTCCTCTGTCGAATATAAATTATTTTTCATTTTCTTTATAAGAAAATGAAAAATAATTCATATGGGGGGAGGGAGAGGGAGAGGGAGAGGGAGAGGGAGCGAGAGAGAGAGAGAGAGAGAGAGAGAGAGAGAGAGAGAGGGGGGGGGGGGGGGGGGGGAGGGGAGTACGAGTTTGACGGTTGAATAATGCCACGCTTACGAATCTCCTGACGCCTTTCTTTTTTGTGTTGCGTTGCATCGCGTTTCCCCACACGCGCGTATTCTCCTAGTTGTCTTATTTTAATTTCTTCCACATTAAACACGCCTTAGATGATATATCATTAAAAACTAATCCAAAGCAAAAAAGCAAGCTTTGTTAATACATTTGTAGTTTTACAATAATATATTTGATATAAATAATTTATGGGGCTAATATGATTTATATTTTTCCTAGAATATCGTCATATTCCGAAAATATAGACAAATATGAGATAGAATAAAAATATTTTGATCATAACAATGAAATCACTGTTTTTATTCTCTCATAAGAATATACATATTCTTCAAAATAATTATATTCTTCTGTTTTTACTTTTTTTCTTTAAATTTTTTATTTTTTTAATTTTTTATTCTTATATTAAAATTTTATCATTATTATACTATTGAACATAAACTATTTATAATAAAATATTTTACTTAAAATATTATATTTTAAAATTTTATTCCCTTCCATCGAAACACAAGAGAGAATAAAAATATTTATATTTTTTAAGAATACAATATTATGTTATTTTGTTCTTCTAAAAATTATTTTTCAACCAAAAGGCCAGTCTGTTTTTGTTTTGTTTTAAGGAGAAAGACTTGGATTATTAAGTATTAAGTCGGTCCTTTTTAATTAAATTAGTTATTAAGTATTAATGGCTCTAATTGCTGTTGCGTTGCTTAATTTCCGTGCACGGGAATATGCTGCTTCTAGAAGGTGATGTGGAGGGATTTGGTGGAGAACAAATTCCTGTTTGATGTTTCGCTCTAATTTTTTTAATCTGTTTTTTTTAAGAAAATTTGTATGATGGGGAACAATTAATTGCAGAACAATTTGTATGGTGGAGAACAATTAATTGCAGATCGACAACTCAGATTTTTTTACAACTCAAAGTCTAAGAATATTTTGTATATATTTATCTCGAACTTGTTAAACGAATTCAAACACACAAAAAAAAAAATGAACCAGAAATTGTAAAATTATTAATATAAAGATGCTATTTATTTTTAGAAGTTCCCAAGCATATCTAATTTAACCCTGTTCAATAATATATTTCCCTCCTTATTTTTTCACTAGTCAGGAATGCAAAGATTTGTGATTTTGGTGACTTCTTCTTCAACATCGAAACCGTTTGGTTAGAGAATTTTTTAGAAGAAATAATAAATTTTATTTTAAAAATATCATATTCTAATTATATTTTTTATTCTTATTTCATTTAAAAATAAATTTAATATTTTTATAATTAAAATATTTTACTATAAAATAGTTTATATTTACTATAATCATATATAGTTAAACAATGAAAACAATGGCAAAAGAATAGAAAGGAAGAAAAATATCTTTATTCTATTGCTTTAAAAGAATAAAGATATTCTTCAATCGGTGCAAAAAAATGGTGGTTTCATCTTTGATTTCATCGAAAATGAAGTTTGATCACGGTAATCTTATTTCGCATCATGTTTTGTCATATTCTAATAATAAATATCGAGATATTCTAATATTTATTTATGAACTAAAGGATCCTTAAATATTAAATCAAAATAAGAGACCCATTATGAATTATTATCTTATAGAAATACTAGAAAAAAAGAAGTAAAATCATATCTAGAAATTTTCATTCATATGTCACACTTTGAAGTCTTAATATGAGGAGGGGAATCACAAACAGCGTTGAGCCACAAGTCCATCAAAATGAAATGGTAAACAAAAGTCTTCGAGTTCAAGTAAAGAACACGGATGAATTGTTCTTTTTAAAAGTTTTGTCAATCCAAAAGGACAAGAACAAGTCAAGTCCGACAAGAACTTGGGCAGCAAGGCTATGCACGGTCCAATCAACTTGGTCTTTGGGTACGCAATCTTTAATCACCAATTAAAACCTTCTCGATTATTCAATAAGATTATTTCCGGAGTAGAGCAAGAGAGACCAATTCAACAAGCATGCATATGGAATCTTGCTGATTCAAGCCATGCGAAATTGTAACCGGAATTTCCATCGACGATCTCATAAACATACCCAAAAAAACTTAATTAACAATTAAAATATGATTAAAAGATCTATTATCGATAACTCGAAATGATATGGGAGCTAGTAAGGTTAAGATGCTTGGGTGAGAACGGGCCATGACGATCTGATCCGGTCTTTTATAAATATTTTTTTATTTAAAATATTATCATCATAAAAAAATTTATATAATCAACTAATAAATAATCATTTAGATTTAAGATTTCTTATTTTGTATTTAAATACCTAGTTAATGAAACTAATCAACTGTTAAGTTTTGTATTCGTGGAGAACTAATTCTTTTGTTCCTAAAATTCCGATTGGTGCCTTATTACTGTTGTGCATATGACTATAACTTGTCAATTGCTCAAAATGCAGCCAAACAGTTCTCATATGACCTTTTGTGGTTAACACTTTTTCTAAGTTTGAAAGCCGCTACGCTATTTCTTTGGAAGAACATTGTTCTTTTTAGTCATCTTAAATGAAAATAATAATAATAATAATAATAATAATAATTGTAAAAAATAGTTTAATATATGTGAGTAAGCATGTTTTGACAATAGTGAACACATGATTAACATTTTACTTAACCGAGCAATTTATAATAACAATAAAAAAATATCGGTTATCTAAACTTATCATGTACGTATAGGTGTGTAAAATTTGTACTTTTTCATGATGAATACTTTGAAATAAAAAATTAATTTACTCTGAAGATTCCAAAGATTTTTTTTGTATTATTTCACATGAAGATATTTTTTAGGGAAAAAATACAGCAATATTTTGATTTATTTGGCTTGAAAAAAATCAATTATTTTTTATCCTTTCTCAATTTGCCCTTCCAAACTTTTCTCTTCCTCCCATATTTCCTTCCCCACATTTCTCTTTTTCCTTAGGCTGCGTTTGGTATGAGAATATTGAGAGAATTTTTGTTCTCGAGAATTAATTGATGTGATAAAAAAGTTTAAGTTGGTGTTTGGATAAAAAAGTGTAATGATGGAGATTTAAAAAAGTTGATGTGATGGATAAGTTTTAGTGGGTATTTGATAAAAAATAAGAACTAAAAATATAATTTATTATTTTATAAGGTATAAAATTTTAGTAAATAAGAATATATTATTAATATTATAATTTATGTAAATCATTATATTATTAATATTATTTTTATTTATTTTGATTAAATATTTTAAATATTATTAATATTACAATTTACGTACATTTTAAGATCCAAATATAATATATATATATTTTTTAAAATATAATTGAATAGTTTAATTAACAAAATATTTATTAATTCTTAGAACTAATTATTTTATAGTTTTTAATTAATAACATTTAATAAATTATTTTATAAGATCCCTAATAATGTATTAATATATTATAAATTATATATACATGCATTACAAAATAATTTAAAAAAATAGATGAAATTAAAAAAAAAGTCAAAGATTGCGGCGTTGAAAAAATATTCAATATTCTTGCCGAAGGCAAGAACATTTTCGCGAGAACATTTCGCCAAATGTTCCCGCGGAAGTCACGTATATGTTTCCGTCACGTATAGCGTTTGGAAATATTTCGCGATGTTCTCGCGAAATGTTCCCATCCAAACGCACCCTTAATGTGCCTCAAAGGTGACGCAATTTCATTGAGAACTTTACTGTGTTGGTATTCTCTTTGGCCAAATGAATATTTCTTATTTAATTCTCCTCAATCCCCTCCAATTTCTTGTTCTTCATCTAATTATTGTCTCCATCAACACCACAAAACCCCAAGGTCAAGAATTTTGAATTCATTTTTTTGCCTTAATGTGTTATCGCAAATTTTTTTGTTGTGATTAAGAAGTAATCCAGCTATAAAGTTGCTGCTTTTCTATGTCCACAAGATATTTGACAGTTTTTTTTATGACAAAATGGCTGCAAAAATGTTATCATATTGCGCTACCTTTCTTCGGATGTGCCGTGGTTTTAACTTGTCGGAGAACTAATCGATTAGATAAAAAAATTTATGTTTGATATTTGAATGAAAAATGTAATGATGTAGATTTTAAAAATTGATTTGATAGGTAAGTTTTAATAGATGTTTGGATACAAAGCAAAATTAAGAATATACTTATTATTTTATGAGGTATAAAATTATATAAAATAAAATATTATGTTTTTATTTAGTTAAAATAATAATTACTAACATATAAAAAATATTATACATAATTATTAATTTAAATTTTATTAAAAAATAGGTTGTATCGTAATATGTTAATAATATTTTTCATATGTTATTAATATTATAATTTACAAAAATATTTATATTAAGCTAAAAAATTTATTTCATAAGTTGAATAATAATATATTAATAAATAAAATATTATAATTAACCAACGATGATTAGCTCAATTGGTAGTAGAGTTGAGTGAAATATAGGGTGTAAATTCTGTTTTGATGTGAATTTTTAACTTGTCGGAGAACTAATCGATTAGATAAAAAAATTTATGTTTGATGTTTAAATGAAAAATGTAATGATGTAGATTTTAAAAGTTGATTTGATAGGTAAATTTTAATAGATTTTTGGATACAAAGCAAAATTAAGAATATACTTATTATTTTATGAGGTATAAATTTATATAAAATAAAATATTATGTTTTTATTTAGTTAAAATAATAATTACTAACATATA